>CM035119.1:110215592-111415592 GCA_020205555.1 Panax stipuleanatus | reverse complement strand
GTTACTGACGCATTTAGTAGAAGATCATATGTGGGAACGAGTGCAATGATGTCAAGTATACGCGTAGAACCAGCTTTGATTGATAAAGTTAAAGCTGCTCAAGCTACGGATGCGGAGCTGATGAAGATGAAGAAGAAGGTGCAAGAAGGTGCAATTCCAGAAGCGAGAATCGATGAAGATGGAATACTTCGAGTCAACTCCAGACTTTGTGTTCCTAACGATTCCGACTTGAAGTATAGAATCATGATGGAGGCACACAACACACCGTTTGCGATCCATCCTGGGAGTACTAAAATGTATCGTGATCTTCGACATACATTTTGGTGGAGCAATATGAAGAGAGAAATCGCGGAGTTCATCTCGAGATGTTTAACTTGTCAACGTGTAAAGGCGGAGCATCAAGTGCCGAAGGGTCCATTGCAACCACTGGAGATTCCGAAATGGAAGTGGGAACACATTACGATGGATTTCGTTACGGGTCTTCCCAAGGTTTCTCAAGGCTTAGATGCGATTTGGGTTATTGTTGATAGATTAACCAAGTCTTCTCATTTCTTGCCGATACGAGAGACTTATTCCCTTGAACGTCTTGCTCATATGTACGTGAATGAGATTGTGAGGTTGCATGGCATGCCAGTATCCATAGTTTCGGATCGTGATCCCAGATTTACTTCACGATTTTGGATCAGTTTGCAGAAAGCTATGGGGCACGAATTTACGATTCAGTTCGGCTTATCATCCTCAAACAGACGGACAATCGGAAAGGACTATCCAAACTCTTGAAGATCTATTGAGACTCTGTGTTCTAGACTTCAAAGGGAGTTGGGATAAGTACTTACCATTGGTGGAATTCTCCTACAACAACAGTTATCAGGCAAGTATAGGCGTAGCTCCATTCGAAGCGTTGTATGGGAGAAAGTGTCGCTCTCCAGTATGTTGGAACGAGGTGGGTGAAACAACATTGTTGGGACCGGAGTTAGTACGTATGACTACAAAAAAGATCCAAATTATTCGACAATATATACAAACCGCACAAGATCGACAAAAGAGTTATGCGGATCTTCATCGAAAGGACGTGGAATTTAATGTTGGAGACCATGTGTTATTACGTGTTGCTCCGTGGAAAGGAGTTACGAGGTTTGGGAAGAGAGGAAAGCTCAATCCACAATTCATTAGTCCATTCGAGATTCTTGACCGAATAGGAAATGTGGCCTATAGACTCGCTTTACCTCCAAGCATGTCTCGTGTTCATAACGTGTTTCACATATCCGTGTTACGTAAATATGTGAAGGATCCAAACCGCATTATTGAGTTAGAACCAAACGAGATAGCTGAAGATTTAACGTACGAGGAGGTACCTGTCAAAATCTTGGATAGGAAGGAGCATGTCTTACGCTCGAAAATTATACCTCAAGTTAAAGTTTTGTGGAGAAACCATGCAATTGAGGAAATGACCTGGGAGTTGGCATCGAAAATGAAAGCGAGGTATCCTCACCTTTTCGACATACCACGTACGTACGTCAATTTCGAGGACGAAATTTCATAAGGAGGGGAGGTTGTAAGACCCCAACTTTTATGAATAAAGATTTAATTTTCTTTATATTATTTCGAAATAGTAAGGTGTTGATTTGATAAATATGAAGGTTATGGGTGAAATGTGCAAACATTTTTAAAATGAGCAAGTGGTTATAAAATATTCTTGTTGTCGGGGAATATTCGTTTGGTCGTGGAATATTTTTGTTGTCGGGGAATATTCGTACGACGGCGCAGCTATTTGTGGGCCCCCACAACGGAATAACTGTCGGATATAGAAAGCGACAGAAATAACTTTTTTACAAGATAACGGCGTAGTTGTTACCGTTAGTACTGTTGAAATACCCGGTGGTTAAAATACAGTGATACACGGTGTTGCATAGTAGCACACGGTATTGCACAGTATTTCGAATTATTGAGTCTTTCGTGAGAAGCCATTACTCAATTATTGTTACAGTAATTACTGTTCAATATTTTATATTATTGACTCAATAATTGCTACGTTGATATTTTATATTATTGACTCAATAATTGTTACATTGATATTTTATTGACTCAATAATTGCTACGTTGCCATTTTATATGATTGATTCAATAATGGCTACAGTTGATATTTTGTAGTATTGATTCAATAATTGTCGTTGCACAGTATTTCACGTTATCAACTCAATAATTCATATTATTTGAATAATATTATTAGATAGCATTATTGACAATGTCTAACGAAGTTCTGTCTAGGAGGGGTTATTTAATTGCGCGCCAGTAAGGAGAAGTCCTTATCGGAAGGCCCCCTCTTTCCTGGGAACGACCTGGTTGTTAATATTGTAGTTCTATAATATTATTTGTGAATAATTAATTATTGATTTATATGATAAGGAAATATTTATTTTGTGGATATTAAAGAAGGAATTGGCGCTGATGAGTTTTTATCAATATTTTGGTGTGAGAAATCATCTGTTTATGGATTCCAGATAATTTATGTTTGGAATTTGGAAAAACTTCCTTCTGCAAAGTTATAGAGAATTAAATTTCCTATGAAAGGACATAGAATTTGTATTTTTCTGACAAAGGGGCTATTTGTTATGAATTATTGAAGTTTCAGAAGATAAATATTATTTAATGGGTGGGCCTCACTTTTGTTGAAAATCTGAATTGTGGGAAGCCGCCAGGCGGCGGAATTTTTTTTAAAAATAATAATATTTTATTATTTTAGTCTCCTTTGGCATACTAAGCTTTTCCTATAAATAGGGTGCTTAGGTTAGAATTGAAAAACACCAGAATCAGAAGTTTTCTCTCTCTATAATATCGAGCGTATTTTTGTGAGTATTTCAATACTTTGAGTGTTAGTATTCAGTGCAAGTTTCCTTCGGTATTATATCCAATATTCCAGTCAGAGGTACTATCTTTTTGAGGTAAGGGATGTTATTTTCTTTCGTAAATGATGTTATTCTTTTCAATATCATTATACAGAAATATTGTCATGGATTTTATGTTGAAATTCTTATTTTTCCGTCGGAGTTACTATTCACGTATACGACACTATTCACGTATACGGCACTATTCACGAAAAAATTAAATTTTCTTCTATTTGTCCAAATTACTTGTTAAGGTTACTATCTTTGATTGTATCCAAGTTTTGAGCTCTATTCTTGAATTTTGCTCCATAATTGATTATTACGAGGTATTTTTGAATTGGATATACTAAAATACGAATCCTTAGTCTTTGTCTTTTATCTCACTGGATTCGTTTTTTTTAAATGTTCTTCATCATTCTCAGTCCTAAAAAGTGATGTAACTGAATATCTTTGGCCTGTAGAGCAAAGATGAATGATTATTTGATGAATATCTTTGGCCTGTAGAGCAAAGATGAATGATTACCTGATGAATATCTTTGGCCTGTAGTGCAAAGATGACAGGTGTTGAGATGAATATGACCACTGATGATACAAATGAATATCTTTGGCCTGTAGTGCAAAGATGAATATTGATTCGAGATGTATATTGATTGATGTTACAGGGATAAAATATTGATGATGGACTTTTAAATCATAGAAGATAGTAGACTTCATTCTCTGCTTAACTCTTCTAATGAATTGTTATTTTCGCTGCGAATATTGATCTAAAGTTGGTTGTCCATTATATTTTATCTGATTTGTTGAAGACTAACGATAATTTATTTTCCATTATCTTAGTCATAATATTCTTTACTGAGCTAGTTGACCTCACCCTTTTCATCTGTTGTCCTCTTCAGGAAATGAGAATGTCGCGGGAACTAGTCGGGGGACAGAGTGATGGTCCGAGTTAGAGCAGTAGTAGTCCTCACTATTTATGATAAATAGTGTGATAATAATTGTAATGAGGAATTAGTTTGAATCTTAATATTTTCTACATATTTGTATTGACACTCACAGTTGTGTGGTCGTATTTTGCACGACCGTATGATATAAAGTTTGTATTTGAATTCTGTACCATGTATTTGGCGACTCAGAATGGGTTGGGTTAAATGGATCTATTCTGGGGGCGTCACAGTTGGTATCAGAGCTTAGGGATATGATCTCTGGCGGAGATCGGGGAATAGAACTAGGAGGGGAGAGACGAGTAAATCCTTCGCTAGTGTGTCCTACCTAAGCTTATGTGGTATTTAATTGGTCAGTCGGAGCATAGGGTTAATATGTGATATGTTAATTTGTTTAATTAACCCTTGTTTTATGGCAGTATTTGAGAATGGCAGCTGAGAATGTTAACAACGAAGTGAATGAGACCGTGGAGACACCTTTAATCGTTAACCAGGAGAACGTGCAACAAGAAGGCAATGTTCATCCTGAAAATAACGCTGGTCAGACGATAAACGATGAGATGTTTAAAAGTTTTTTGCAGTTTATGCAAAATCAGACGAGGGAGACTCGTGTGCAACATACAGGTGGAGATAATAACAACACGCGAGCTGTCACTGCTAAGCAGTTCAAAGAATTGGGACCACCAGAGTTTCTGGGAAAGCCAGATCCGATCAAGGCGGAGACGTGGATTAAACAAATTACCAAGATATTTGATGTCTTGGGATGTACAGAGGAACAGAAGGTTCCATTCGCCACGTTTATGTTCCGTGGAGAGGCAGATTACTGGTGAGAATCTGTGAAACGTACCCAGCCTGCCACACTTAAGATGTCTTGGGAAGCGTTCCAGAAACTGTTCAATGACAAGTACTTTCCTGAAAGTATTCGTCATATGAAGGAAGTAGAATTTATTAGACTCGAACAAAATAACATGACGGTATCCCAATACGAGGCTAAGTTCGCGGAGCTGTCCAGGTTTGCACCTCATTTGGTAGAGAATGAGGAACGTATGACGCGGATGTTTCTAAGAGGTTTGAAACCCGAAATACGTCAATACCTCATTTCTCATAAATTTTCTTTATATTCGGATGTAGTAAACAGGGCCCAGTTATTAGAACGAGATAATGATTATGTTCAACCGAGAGACCACAACCAAGGTCATACCGGTGGCAGCAGTCATCGGAGCAATGACAACCAGCGAGGAGGAAAGTATGACAGAAGCGGTAACCACTCCAGTGGTTATCGTGGCCATGATAGTAGAAGAAGCGAATCAGGAGGAGATTTCAAGAAGAGAAGGTACAACAATGAGAACGCGAAGATGTCAACATCAGCACCAGCATCAACTGTTTCGAGGGGAGGAGAACGACCACCGATCGTATGCTTTAAATGCGGGAAAGAGGGACATATCAGCCCAAACTGCCCACAACAATTCAAAGGATGCTATAACTGTGGAAAAGAAGGACATATAGCTCGAGATTATCCTGTTGCGAAACCAAGTTCAGCGGGGGTAGTGATTCCAAAGGCGGTTGCAGACAAGCCAAAGTCGGTGATTCCTGGAAGAGCGTTTGTCGTGACAGCCCAAAACGCGAGGAATCCAAACGAGGTGATTACGGGTAAGCTGATCATAAACTCTTGCGAAGTTTATACCTTGTTAGATACCGGTGCTACCCATTCCTTTATTTCACCTGCTTGTGCTCAACGTTTGAACTTGACTTCTGATAAATTAGACTTTGACTTATCTGTTGAAACTCCGTTAGGAGAAACCTTTGTTACATCTACAGTTTACAAATCTTGCTTGATTTAGATTGGTACCCTTACCTTACCTGTTGATCTTATATCTTTGAAAATACTTGCATTTGACGTGATTTTAGGAATTGACTAGTTAACCACTTACCATGCCAAAATTGATTGTTTTCGTAAGGTTGTTAGTTTTCATATTCCTAATCAACCTGTTGTACGAATTCAAACCACCAAACCACTAAAATCAGTCAATATCATTTCAAATCCCAAGGCTATTCGTTTATTGAAAAACGGATGTCAAGCTTTCTTAGCTCATGTCACTAATCTAAACCAGAATACATCAGATTTGAATAATATTTCCGTTGTTAATGAGTTTCCTGATGTATTTCCCGAAAAACTTCCCGGTCTACCCCCAGAACGTGAAGTTGAATTCTTTATTGACCTTGAGCCCGGTACAAAGCCCATTTCTAAAACCCCATATCGAATGGCTCCTATTGAACTTCAGGAGTTAAAGATTCAATTACAAGAATTGTTAGACATCGGTTTTATTCGTCCTAGTACGTCTCCTTGGGGTGCTCCTGTTTTATTCGTAAATAAGAAAGACGGGAGTATGCGACTTTGTATTGACTATCGGGAGTTGAACCATGTCACCATTAAGAATAGGTATCCGTTACCTCGTATTGATGACCTGTTCGACCATTTGCAAGGAGCGCAATTCTTTTCAAAGATCGATCTTCGTTCTGGATATCATCAGTTGAAGATTAAAACTGAGGATATTCCAAAGACTGCTTTCAGAACACGGTACGGGCATTATGAGTTCTTAGTCATGTCTTTTGGATTGACTAATGCTCCTGCTGCTTTCATGGATATGATGAACCGTGTATTTAAGGAGTATTTGGATCAATTCGTTGTTGTCTTTATTGATGACATCCTCATTTATTCTAAAAGCCGTGAAGATCATGAACACCATTTGAAGTTGGTACTTCAAAAGCTTCGTGAGAACAAGCTATATGCTAAGCTGAAGAAATGCGAGTTCTGGCTTGAGGAAGTAGCATTCCTTGGGCACGTGGTATCGAAACGTGGAGTATCTGTGGACCCGGCGAAGATTGAAGCAATACAAAGCTGGGAGCAACCTAAGTCGGTGACTGAAGTACAAAGATTTCTGGGCTTAGCTGGTTATTATCGGAGGTTCGTAGAGGGATTTTCTCGAATCGCTACTCCATTACTCAGTTGACTCGAAAATATACAAAATTCGTTTGGAGCAAGGAATGCGAGAAGAGCTTCCAAGAGCTCAAGAGGAGACTTATTTCGGCACCTGTTCTGACAATACCATCTGGTTCGGATGGATTTGTTATCTATAGCGATGCTTCGGGCAAAGGGTTAGGATGTGTTCTCATGCAACATGGGAAAGTCATAGCCTATGCCTCGCGACAACTCAAAGAATATGAGAGAAATTATCCTACTCATGATCTAGAGTTGGCAGCAGTCGTTTTCGCGTTGAAGATCTGGAGACATTACTTGTACGGAGAGAAAGTGGAGATTTATACGGATCATAAGAGCCTTAAATATTTCTTCACTCAGAAGGAACTCAACATGCGGCAACGACGTTGGCTTGAGCTGTTGAAAGATTACGATCATACTATCCAATACCATCCTGGAAAAACGAACGTGGTTACTGACGCGTTGAGTAGAAGATCATATGTGGGAACGAGTGCAATGATGTCAAGTATACGCGTAGAACCAGCTTTGATTGATAAAGTTAAAGCTGCTCAAGCTACGGATGCGGAGCTGATGAAGATGAAGAAGAAGGTGCAAGAAGGTGCAATTCCAGAAGCGAGAATCGATGAAGATGGAATACTTCGAGTCAACTCCAGACTTTGTGTTCCTAACGATTCCGACTTGAAGTATAGAATCATGATGGAGGCACACAACACACCGTTTGCGATCCATCCTGGGAGTACTAAAATGTATCGTGATCTTCGACATACATTTTGGTGGAGCAATATGAAGAGAGAAATCGCGGAGTTCATCTCGAGATGTTTAACTTGTCAACGTGTAAAGGCGGAGCATCAAGTGCCGAAGGGTCCATTGCAACCACTAGAGATTCCGAAATGGAAGTGGGAACACATTACGATGGATTTCGTTACGGGTCTTCCCAAGGTTTCTCAAGGCTTAGATGCGATTTGGGTTATTGTTGATAGATTAACCAAGTCTGCTCATTTCTTGCCGATACGAGAGACTTATTCCCTTGAACGTCTTGCTCATATGTACGTGAATGAGATTGTGAGGTTGCATGGCATGCCAGTATCCATAGTTTCGGATCGTGATCCCAGATTTACTTCACGATTTTGGATCAGTTTGCAGAAAGCTATGGGCACGAATTTACGATTCAGTTCGGCTTATCATCCTCAAACAGACGGACAATCGGAAAGGACTATCCAAACTCTTGAAGATCTATTGAGACACTGTGTTCTAGACTTCAAAGGGAGTTGGGATAAGTACTTACCATTGGTGGAATTCTCCTACAACAACAGTTATCAGGCAAGTATAGGCGTAGCTCCATTCGAAGCGTTGTATGGGAGAAAGTGTCGCTCTCCAGTATGTTGGAACGAGGTGGGTGAAACAACATTGTTGGGACCGGAGTTAGTACGTATGACTACAAAAAAGATCCAAATTATTCGACAATATATACAAACCGCACAAGATCGACAAAAGAGTTATGCGGATCTTCATCGAAAGGACGTGGAATTTAATGTTGGAGACCATGTGTTATTACGTGTTGCTCCGTGGAAAGGAGTTACGAGGTTTGGGAAGAGAGGAAAGCTCAATCCACAATTCATTGGTCCATTCGAGATTCTTGACCGAATAGGAAATGTGGCCTATAGACTCGCTTTACCTCCAAGCATGTCTCGTGTTCATAACGTGTTTCACATATCCGTGTTACGTAAATATGTGAAGGATCCAAACCACATTATTGAGTTAGAACCAAACGAGATAGCTGAAGATTTAACGTACGAGGAGGTACCTGTCAAAATCTTGGATAGGAAGGAGCATGTCTTACGCTCGAAAATTATACCTCAAGTTAAAGTTTTGTGGAGAAACCATGCAATTGAGGAAATGACCTGGGAGTTGGAATCGGAAATGAAAGCGAGGTATCCTCACCTTTTCGACATACCACGTACGTACGTTAATTTCGAGGACGAAATTTCATAAGGAGGGGAGGTTGTAAGACCCCAACTTTTATGAATAAAGATTTAATTTTCTTTATATTATTTCGAAATAGTAAGGTGTTGATTTGATAAATATGAAGGTTATGGGTGAAATGTGCAAACATTTTTAAAATGAGCAAGTGGTTATAAAATATTCTTGTTGTCGGGGAATATTCGTTTGGTCGTGGAATATTTTTGTAGTCGGGGAATATTCGTACGACGGCGCAGCTATTTGTGGGCCCCCACAACGGAATAACTGTCGGATATAGAAAGCGACAGAAATAACTTTTTTACAAGATAACGGCGTAGTTGTTACCATTAGTACTGTTGAAATACCCGGTGGTTAAAATACAGTGATACACGGTGTTGCATAGTAGCACACGGTATTGCACAGTATTTCGAATTATTGAGTCTTTCGTGAGAAGCCATTACTCAATTATTGTTACAGTAATTACTGTTCAATATTTTATATTATTGACTCAATAATTGCTACGTTGATATTTTATATTATTGACTCAATAATTGTTACATTGATATTTTATTGACTCAATAATTGCTACGTTGCCATTTTATATGATTGATTCAATAATGGCTACAGTTGATATTTTGTAGTATTGATTCAATAATTGTCGTTGCACAGTATTTCACGTTATCAACTCAATAATTCATATTATTTGAATAATATTATTAGATAGCATTATTGACAATGTCTAACGAAGTTCTGTCTAGGAGGGGTTATTTAATTGCGCGCCAGTAAGGAGAAGTCCTTATCGGAAGGCCCCCTCTTTCCTGGGAACGACCTGGTTGTTAATATTGTAGTTCTATAATATTATTTGTGAATAATTAATTATTGATTTATATGATAAGGAAATATTTATTTTGTGGATATTAAAGAAGGAATTGGCGCTGATGAGTTTTTATCAATATTTTGGTGTGAGAAATCATCTGTTTATGGATTCTAGATAATTTATGTTTGGAATTTGGAAAAACTTCCTTCTGCAAAGTTATAGAGAATTAAATTTCCTATGAAAGGACATAGAATTTGTATTTTTCTGACAAAGGGGCTATTTGTTATGAATTATTGAAGTTTCAGAAGATAAATATTATTTAATGGGTGGGCCTCACTTTTGTTGAAAATCTGAATTTTGGGAAGCCGCCAGGCGGCGGAATTTTTTTTAAAAATAATAATATTTTATTATTTTAGTCTCCTTTGGCATACTAAGCTTTTCCTATAAATAGGGTGCTTAGGCTAGAATTGAAAATCACACCAGAATCAGAAGTTTTCTCTCTCTATAATATCGAGCGTATTTTTGTGAGTATTTCAATACTTTGAGTGTTAGTATTCAGTGCAAGTTTCCTTCGGTATTATATCCAATATTCCAGTCAGAGGTACTATCTTTTTGAGGTAAGGGATGTTATTTTCTTTCGTAAATGATGTTATTCTTTTCAATATCATTATACAGAAATATTGTCATGGATTTTATGTTGAAATTCTTACTTTTTCCGTCGGAGTTACTATTCACGTATACGACACTATTCACGTATACGGCACTATTCACGAAAAAATTAAATTTTCTTCTATTTGTCCAAATTACTTGTTAAGGTTACTATCTTTGATTGTATCCAAGTTTTGAGCTCTATTCTTGAATTTTGCTCCATAATTGATTATTACGAGGTATTTTTGAATTGAATATACTAAAATACGAATCCTTAGTCTTTGTCTTTTATCTCACTGGATTCATTTTTTTTAAATGTTTTTCATCATTCTCAGTCCTAAAAAGTGATGTAACTGAATATCTTTGGCCTGTAGAGCAAAGATGAATGATTATTTGATGAATATCTTTGGCCTGTAGAGCAAAGATGAATGATTACCTGATGAATATCTTTGGCCTGTAGTGCAAAGATGACAGGTGTTGAGATGAATATGACCACTGATGATACAAATGAATATCTTTGGCCTGTAGTGCAAAGATGAATATTGATTCGAGATGTATATTGATTGATGTTACAGGGATAAAATATTGATGATGGACTTTTAAATCATAGAAGATAGTAGACTTCATTCTCTGCTTAACTCTTCTAATGAATTGTTATTTTCGCTGCGAATATTGATCTAAAGTTGGTTGTCCATTATATTTTATCTGATTTGTTGAAGACTAACGATAATTTATTTTTCATTATCTTAGTCATAATATTCTTTACTGAGCTAGTTGAGCTCACCCTTTTCATCTGTTGTCCTCTTCAGGAAATGAGAATGTCGCGGGAACAAGTCGGGGGACAGAGTGATGGTCCGAGTTAGAGTAGTAGTAGTCCTCACTATTTCTGATAAATAGTGTGATAATAATTGTAATGAGGACTTAGTTTGAATCTTAATATTTTCTACATATTTGTATTGACACTCACAGTTGTGTGGTCGTATTTTGCACGACCGTATGATATAAAGTTTGTATTTGAATTTTGTATCATGTATTTGGCGACTCAGAATGGGTTGGGTTGAATGGATCTATTCTGGGGGCGTCACACATGGGGTTGGTCAGGCTTTGTTACCATAATTTCCCCGCTGTCAATCAAGTCTTGTATTTTGTCCTTGAGAGACCAACAGTCTTGAGTGTCATGGCTTGGAGATCCAGAATGATAAGCACATTTTTTGTTAGGACCGAAGTTCTTTCCATTAGTGTTGGTTGGTGGAAGAAGTTGAACAATCTTCTTCTGAGCTGTCAGAAGTTTGAACACATTCTCGAGGGAATCCCCTAGTGGGGTGAAATTTCTTCGACGCCTGACTTCCATGTTTTTTTTGGAAATTGAGGGTTTGCAGGCTGTGCTGAAGCTTGGAGAGGGGTATAGTTCCTCCTTTGAACGGGCATATGGTTTGACTCGCCCCTTGAATTGTGTCCTTGTAAAACCAAGGAGACTTCTTCGTCTTTCTTTTTATGGACCTTCCGGAGATTACTCCCGTAATTTCCGAATTGGATATGTTCGGCGACAGCTTCGAGGGAGGTTATATCTTTTATCTTCCCGGATTTGATCCCCATTTCTGCCATCTCGCCATGCTTGATCATTTCAGAGAATGGTTTTCCTATTCCCGCTAGGACCCTCTCATAATAATGCGCTTCTTGGATATCGATGAAGGTCATGACTATTTAAGATTCAGTCATGGCAGGGGTAACTTGTGTTGCGACCCGTCTCCATCGCTGGACATATTCTCTAAATGATTCAATATTCTTTTTCTTGATTTTGGTTATTTGATATCTGTCTGGAGCTAGCTGTGATTGGAAACTGTACTAGCTGAGGAAGGAATGGGCCAGCTCTTTCCAACTATGAATTTTGGAGTTGTCCAAGCGGACATACCAAGCTCTGGCTTCTCCGGTTAGACTTTTCTGGAATAGTTACATTCGAAGCTTCTCATCCTCAACATAGGATCCGAGTTCTCCGATGAAGACTTTTAGGTGAGTGTAAGGATCCCCCATTCCGTCATATTTCTCAAAATCAGGGACTTAAAATTTCTCGGGATATCGTGCCCCGGGGAATATACATAGATCGGAGTAAGTGACACTGCCAAACGTCCCGGTTCCTTTGATTGACCGGAGAGTTTCTTCTATTTGTTGCACTTTCTTGAGAATGTCACCAGCTTCCTGTTCCTTGACGAGGGGGATGATTTCTGGAGTTTTGTTAGTTGTGTCCTGGTTTTGTGGTCCAGGAATCTGAGTTTCGACTTTTTCAGTCTCTTGATGACCACTGCTACCACCAGATGTTCCTGGTTCTGTGTGAGCTTGAGATTTTTTCTCTTTAAGGGCCTTGCTTTGTTCTGGTAGAAAACTGGCTAGCTCGGCTATCTGATTTTTCAGTCCTTTGAATTCCTCCCTGAAGACAGGGGTGGATTCTGGTTGAGCACTTGAAGCCATGTCTGCAGATGGACTGAGTGCTTTTTTGAATTTAAATCTGATGGCAAGACCAATTTTTACACCTACAACAAAACGTAGGCGTGTTAATTTTCTGAGGTAGGTAAGGGTTGGATGCATGATGTGTTTTTTAGTGTTTATCCTGCAAAACTGAGGTTAGTTATTTTGATGGCAGGATGACAGGATATTTATCTGACAGGAAAGTAAATCTTTCATTATATCATTTACATTGTGCTCCTCAGGAATTAGAGACTTGACATATAATTGAAAGAGGAAGGTATGAAGAAGCTTCCCTTCGGATTTGGTTGATCAGAGGCTGACCTATCTTAGGTTACTCTTGCGGCTTTTGTTTTGGCATGAAGGCTCCCAGATCATTGCAATCTACTAGAAGGGAAGTTAATCCGATCGTTTAACTGGAGCGAATCTAAGTGGTGTATTTTCATGAGGCACCCCCAGAGACTTAATCGTCCCCAGAGTCATTACTTAACACCGACCGGGTTATCCTCCTTGTGAGAGGGACACACAACATACATTCTCATACATCGTGCCTTACCGTTTATGCATGTAATGACATGGGTGCGAAGCACTAAATATGGGTGTGAAGCACTAAATATGGGTGCGAAGCACTAAAAAGCAAGAAAGCATTCATTCACATTCATTCAATGTAAAGACGCAGCATTCACTCATCCATTGACTGTGGAGATGCAGGATTTCACGCATTCAATAGTTTTAAAAGGGAAATATTTGAAAACATTAGAAAGCGGCCTAAGCCCTCTACTGTCCCCAGTGGAGTCGCCACCTGTCGACGTTAGAAAATTTAAGAACCCCGCGGGTCGATTCGTAACCCGGGTTTCCTCAAATCGATCTTTCTAAGTTCTCCCTACCCTTATTCTTTTTATTTAGGAAAAAGGTTTTGAAGGATTTTTTAGGAAAGAGGCCAACATGTGTTTATGTCGACGATTTGAATGTTTAGAGTCGCTAGTTGGTAGATTGAAAAATGGTTGCAACAACTCAACCGAGTTTGATTTGAAAAGAGGCCCAATTGCGGGACACTATCGAAACTTAATCTTTAAAATAAGAGTTTTGAGTTCGGGGGCTTAGTTAAGTGTGGGGAAGGTGTTAGGAACCCCACGACTTCCGTGTAAACACGGTACCGCATCTTTTCAATATTTCCCTTAAAACTGTGAATGCGTGAGTGAATGCTGCTTGAAAATTGGGCCTATTGATTGATTGAAAGTTTTGACAGGCTTCGTTGAGCCTATATATGAAGGGTTTGATTTGATTTAAAAATATGTCTTTAATTTGATTTGCAAAAGCATTTGATTTGATTTTCTTGAAACGTTTTTCTTTTGATTGATTTGAAAATGATGTTTTGAAAGCTGGTTTATCAAACCCTTACGCTAACATAGGAATTGAAACCGGTTTTGTTGGGTTTGTACGAAATCACGACGCAATCAAATTGCAAAAATTAGCGGAAGCATGGTATATTAGAGTTTAAAAAATTTCTACAAAACCATTACCCGGATCATCCTTTATGCAAATTATTAATTTAAAACGATAAATAAGAAGTTATGGAATCATACCCTTGTAGAACGAAGCTTCCACAGGTACTAGTTCAACTCCTTGTTCTTCGTGATCTCCTTGAATTTCCGGGTTAGATTCCTTTCTTTGATCAACGTTAGCCACCCAAGTGTTTGGCCTCTAGAGGTGATCCACCAAGGAAGAGAAATTATCAAGAAGGAGGGTGTTTGGCTTAACCTTAGTTTTCTATCCTCTATAGAAAAGGAGTACTCTCCAACAATTGGAATTGCATCAAATCAATATCTATTATAAGACTTCTCTTATATAGACATTGGTCAACCCTTCTAATCCTATTAGACATGGGATTTCTTTTAATTAATTAAACTCCTTTAATTAATTTAGGCTTCCCACCACATGGGAATAATTAATTAAATTCATTTAATTAATTTGTCTCCTAATCTTATTAGGAATAAATGAGAGTACTAAATATTAAATTAATTACTAAACTCCTTTAGAAATTAAAATAATAATAATTGTAATAATATTAATAAGACTCCTCTTATTAATTTATATTTAATATTTCCAAAATATTAAATAATAAACATTAAGCTATTTAATTTATTCTATCACCATAGATTAAATTAATTATACTTAATGCATTATTACGATTATGCCATTACCTTCTTAAATATTTATTCTTCCTTTTATGGTGTGACCCTTTAGGTTCTCCATATTAAACCGGTTGTGAATAAATCAATTAAAACAATTTTAATCTTATTTAAATAAATAAATTAAACTAATAATCTATTTAAATAAATAATATTTATTCTACAATAGGGATAAGCCTCCCTAGCGATCAACGACTTTTCAGATAATATAGATTTCAACATTAATCATAAAAGAACCTGTGAGTTAATAGTTACCATACAATTCAATCCTTCCACCATACAATGTCCCAATTAAATATAAGACATGGATTTACTGTCAAGTCTTATTTTATTTAATTATATGTATTTCGATTAGAAAATGCACAACTCCAAATAATGCAAATTAAAAACTCCTTTCTAATTTCATTTCACCTTGGCCAAGGATTCCTGGGTTGTCATTTAACGAATCACATGGGACATATCTCCTCTTTTACTAGAGGTGGTATATTCTTTATTGATCATTCATTATCTCCATATGTAACTCATTATTCCCAAGCATACCCTATATATGCCTTAAAAGGTCTTAAGGAATAAGTCAAAGTATAATTTGTTACATACAAGATACTATGATGATCTCAAGTCCAAGGATCACTTGTACTACTATCACATTAGGAATTCCTATTGACATGCGAGTAAAACTCCATTAGGTATTCCATAGCGAATCACGTTCAGTGAACTTATTCTCCAATAAGCACCTACATACTTGCTTTAGTGTCTCCACACAAATGATCATGAGATCAATCATCCTCATCCAATGAGCAAGCAACATATGTACCAATCTATCCGGATTTACTAATCCCCTTTTTAGTAATCCCACGATTGGGAACTATTTTAGTTTTAGAGCTTTCTAAGAATTTAGATCTCATTAGCATGATCATCATCATGATTCTAAAAGCATTGCTTAAAACTATGGGTTATTTACATATTATAAAAACAGCACCATGTAGATAATTAAATGCCTTTAATAAATGAATATTTTATTAATAAATAAATAAGATTGTTTACAAAGTACGTGCTTTATCATCATACATGATTGGCTTGTATGCACACTACTATCAATCTCCCACTTGCACTAAAGCCAATCGCCATGGTATCTCATACCCATCTTCTCTAAGTGACGATCAAACTGCTGTTGTGTTAAAGCTTTAGTTAATGGATCTGTAATGTTGTCTTGAGAGTCTACACTCTCCTCTTTCAATGATTTGTTTAATCAAAGTGCCGCAACACATGTTTAGATTCAAGATGAGACTTAGGAACTATTCCTAGTTCTGTAATGAACTTTTCATCTAAAACATCAACTTGCAGCTTCACTTACAGTTATATACTCTGCCTCTGTCACTGAATCAGCAACTGTTTGCTGCTTGGAACTCTTCCAACTCACTACGCCTCCGTTCAAGGTAAAAAACATACCCCGAAACAGATTTACTGTCATCTTGGTCCGTTTGAAAACTTGAGTCTGTGAAGCCCTCGAGTTTTAATTCAGACCCACAGTAGATAAGAAAAATATCTTTAGTCCTTCTCAAGTACTTTAGGATATTCTTCACTGCCTTCCAGTGCTCTTCTCCAGGATTCGACTGGTATCTGCTCGTTACACTAAGTGCATGAGCAACATCCGGTCTAGTACATATCATACCGTACATGATAGATCCTATTGCAGAAGCATAAGGGATCTTACTCATACGGTCTCTCTCCTCAGGTGTCTTTGGGGCCAGTTTCTTGGAGAGATGTATTCCATGGCTCATCAGCATGAGACCTCTTTTGGAATCTTCCATGCTAAATCTCTTTAGCATTGCATCAATGTACGTTCCTTGGGATAAACCAAGCATCCTTTTAGATCTATCTCTATAGATCTTTATCCCCAAAATATAGTATGCTTCTCCCAAGTCCTTCATGGAGAAGTGTTTAGATAACCAGATTTTAATTGATTGTAGCATAGGAATGTCATTCCCTATCAGTAATATATCATCAACATATAATACAAGGAATGAAATTGCGCTCCCACTAACCTTCTTGTACACACATGGTTCATCGTCATTTTTGATAAAATCAAACTCTTTGATTGTCTCATCAAAACGAATGTTCCATCTACGAGAAGCTTGCTTCAATCCATAAATGGATCGTTGCAGCTTACAGACTTGATTTATTCCAACCTTTGAAACAAATTCCTCTGGCTGTGTCATATACACATCCTCCTCAAGTTTCCCATTGAGGAAGGCTGTTTTCACTTCCATCTGCCAGATCTCATAGTCGTTATAAGCTGCAATCGCAAGCAAAATCCAAATGGACTTGAGCATAGCTACTGGTGAAAAGGTTTCATCATAATCAACTCCTTGTCTTTGTTTGAAACCTTTTGCAACCAGTCGGGCCTTATAGGTCTCCACCTTGCCGTCCGCTCCAGTCTTTCTTTTAAAGACCCATTTACACCCAATAGGCTTAATGCCTTCAGGTGGTGAAACCAAAGTCCATACATTGTTTTCATACATGGAGTCCATTTCGGATTTCATGGCTTCAAGCCATTTCCCTGAGTCTTTATTACTCATGGCCTGTTCGTAATTCAATGGATCATCATCATTCATGATGTGTACCTCATCGTCATCCTCTATAACGAATCCATACCTCTCAGGTATCTTCGGTACTCTCCCAGATTTACGAACAGGGTGTGGTATAGTAGGTTCTTCTACTTGGTCAGGTACCTGACTTTGATCCGTGGTAATTTGTGGTTCTTGAACTTCTTCAAGATATATCTTACTCCCACTGACCCCTTCATGGATAAACTCCTTTTCCAAGAAGGCAGCATGTTTCGCAACAAACACCTTTTGATCAGTTAGATGATAGAAATAATACCCTACAGTTTCTTTAGGGTATCCCACAAATCTACACTTTTCGGATTTAGTCTGTAGCTTATCATGTTCAAACTTTTTGACATAAGCTGGACAACCCCAAGTCTTAACATGCTTAAGATTTGGTTTCCTCCCCTTCCACATCTCATATGGAGTCTTTGGGACGGATTTGGTAGGTACCTTGTTAAGTAGGTATGCAGCCGTTTCTAGGGCATATCCCCAGAAGGAAATTGGAAGGTCGGTAAAACTCATCATGGATCGAACCATGTCTAACAGTGTTCGATTTCTCCTTTCAGATACTCCATTTAACTGTGGTGTACCTGGAGGAGTCCATTGTAAGATTATACCATTTTCTTTGAGACAATTGAGAAACTCACCGCTTAAGTATTCTCCGCCTCGATCTGATCGAAGTATCTTTATACTCTTGCCCGTTTGTTTCTCAACTTCACTTCTGAACTCTTTGAACTTTTCAAATGATTCTAACTTGTATTTCATTAAATACACATATCCAAATCTTGAGTGATCATCAGTGAAAGTAATAAAATAAGAATACCCACCCCGTGCACTTGTTGTCATAGGCCCACAAACGTCTGTGTGAATCAATGCCAACAACTCTGTAACTCTTTCTCCTCTTCCACTAAAAGGAGATTTAGTCATTTTACCCATGAGACAAGATTCACAAGTTGGATATGATTCATAATCGGATAGCTCGAGGAGCCCATCTTTATGCAACTTGGATAATTTTGTTTCATTGATATGACCGAGTCTACAGTGCCACATGTAGGTATAATTAATATCATCTCTTTTCCTTTTCTTAGTTTGTTCAATTTGAAATATATTTTCTTGTAAGTCAAGTGTATAAAGTCCATTTCGCAAATTTCCAATACCATATAAAACATCGTCTTTATAAATAGAACAACTATTGTTCTTTATAACAACGTTAAATCCTTCCATATCCAATACAGAAATTGAAATAATGTTTTTAATAATATTCGGAACATAATAACAATTATTAAGATAAATGGACTTGTCCGAAGGCATTGCTAAATAATAAGTTCCTACAGCTAATGCAGCAACCTTTGCTCCATTCCCCACTCGTAGGATCACCTCATCATTGTTCAGCTTTCTACTTCTGACCAGTCCCTGCACAGTATTACATATGTGAGAACCACAGCCGGTATCCAATACCCAAGTAGAATTATGACTTTCAGAAAAATTAATTTCAATCATAAACAAACCTTGATTGGAAGTCGAAGCTTCTCCGAGCTTCTTCTCTGCTAGATACTTCTTGCAGTTCCTTTTCCAATGTCCCGGCTTGTTGCAATGAAAGCACATTCCTTTAGCTGGTTCAGGTTTCTTTTGTTCCTTTTCTTTCCCCTTTCCCTTAGCCTTCTTGGATTTCTTCTTTTCAGAAGATACCTTAGGTCTCTTCCTTTTATTGGAAGAATCCACCATCAAGATATGGTTCTTCTTGGATGGGAAGTGACCTTATGCAGTTTTCAGCATGTTAAGCAGCTCAGGCAAGCTGACATCTAGCTTATTCATGTGAAAATTAACCACAAACTGCGAGAAGGTCTCAGGGAGTGACTGCAAGACCAAGTCTTGACTCAACTCCCCATCCATGACGAACCCAAGCTGTCCAAGGCGTTCAATCAAATTGATCACTTTCAGGACATGAGTCTCGACAGCAGTACCCTCGGTCATCCGAGATCGGAAGAGCTCCTTAGATATCTCATATCTAGCAGTCCTACTCTGTTCACCATACAACTCCTTGAGGTGAAGCAGCATAGCAGGAGCATCCATTTTTTCGTGCTGACGCTGAAGCTCGTTATTCATGGATGCGAGCATGATGCATTGAGCCACAGATGCATCATCTTGCCACTTATTGAAAGTGACAATCTCTTCCTCAGAGGCTGTTTCTGAAACAAATTCAGGGACAGTTGAATTTAGGACATAAGAAATCTTTTCAGCAGTGAGAACAATTCTCAGATTTCTTAGCCAGTCCTCATAATTCGGCCCGGTAAGGTTGTTTGCATCAAGTATGCTTCGTAGTGAGATTAGTGATTTAGACATTTTTAAAATTCTGCATGTGAAAAATAACATTTTAGCAAACGTTCATTTTATTAATTTTGCATACCAAAATAAATTTAGGTCTTTATTTTAAATTGGTATCTCCCACTATTTTCATCAAACTATATTACCCTCACTTATATAGTTCGGCAACATCTAATTAAAGATTTGCTAGTGAGAATAAGGATCCCATTTCAAATGTATATAACCTTGTGGATAGCACAACAAGCGATATACAAATAAATAGGTAGACAACTCTTGTCAATTACAACACTATATAACTCCTTTTATTTTGCCTCTTAAATCATAATGGTCAAGTGTGTGCACATCCGAACTAAAATGATTTAAGTTAAGTCCAGCCTAGCACTTCCATAAATTCAAAAAAGAAAAATGTTCGTCCTTGTGGATAGCACAACAAGACTAGATCGTTCAATTTTCTTGATAAGCATCAAATGTGATTAATTAACATCTTAAATACGCAATACTCGCCTTGTGGATAGCACAACAAGCTCATATTAAATATTTAATACTCTATTAATTTATCATGCTAGAAGGCGACGTTCGATATTCCAAATATCATTTGAACGCTTCGGACTTAATATTATTTCTTTGAGGGGTTTGTTATTATTTGTCTCATCTTGTTTAGCGCGCATGCACATATATATATAAAATACGCGTCATTTTATTAAACATGCGAAGCATGTTTGCATAAAATATAATATATATAATATTTAGCATGCAATATAGAATACTATATTCTACCCGGATTGATTATGGACTTTTATTCTAGTTTGGTTCACTAGAGCCACCAAGTGAACCAAAAGGTCAAACCTAGGAGTGCAAGAATTTAAATTTAAATATAACTATTACATTTAAATCCGGGCTCCATACAAACGGGTCTTCACGCGCTCCTTGCTCCTTGGTCTCCAATTTCTTCAAGATAATTCTAACTATTCTTATTACATTAAACTATTTAATTTAAATAGAAACCTTGATCAACTGTCAAGGGGAAGTACATAGGAGCGAGATAGAATTTTACATCAAGAAAAAAAAAATTAGAGAAGACGAGGTACGCAGACCCCATTTAATAAAACCCATTCATTCAAGCATTCAACTAAAATAAAATCCAATCACATTGGTCAAATAGTCCATAATCAATCCCCATTTATTTTCATACATATCACCATATATATCAATAAATAAATATTCATCTCATGAATTAAAATATTCCATATATATATGAGTATCATTTAATGGGCAATTTTAAATTGCATGAAATCCAATTTCAAGATTAAAATAAACTCTTTATTTTAATTATAAAATTATTTAGAATATAATATAAAAATATATCATATTTATTTTTTTTTAAAAAGTCACCTTCTTTTATTAAAAGAGTCCTGCAGGTTTATTAAAAAAGTCCTTTCCTGATGGGTCACCTTCTTTTTGGAGTAAGAAAGAGAAAACACCTTTTCTTTGCAGAATTCAAGATTAGCACCAAAAAAAAAAAAATTGTGATTCATCCCAAAAAAAGTCTTTTTTTTTTTTTTAAAATATAATTTTATACAATAAAATTATGCCCAATAAATTATTTTAAATACATACCCATATGTATATGAAATCAAAAAAAAAATTAATAATTGCATAAAGATTTGGCTCTGATGCCACTGTTGGGTTTGTACGAAATCACGACGCAATCAAATTGCAAAAATTAGCGGAAGCATGGTATATCAAAGTTTAAAAAATTTCTACAAAACCATTACCCGGATCATCCTTTATGCAAATTATTAATTTAAAACGATAAATAAGAAGTTATGGAATCATACCCTTGTAGAACGAAGCTTCCACAGGTACTAGTTCAACTCCTTGTTCTTCGTGATCTCTTTGAATTTCCGGGTTAGATTCCTTTCTTTGATCAACGTTAGCCACCCAAGTGTTTGGCCTCTAGAGGTGATCCACCAAGGAAGAGAAATTATCAAGAAGGAGGGTGTTTGGCTTAACCTTAGTTTTCTATCCTCTATAGAAAAGGAGTACTCTCCAACAATTGGAATTGCATCAAATCAATATCTATTATAAGACTTCTCTTATATAGACATTGGTCAACCCTTCTAATCCTATTAGACATGGGATTTCTTTTAATTAATTAAACTCCTTTAATTAATTTAGGCTTCCCACCACATGGGAATAATTAATTAAATTCATTTAATTAATTTGTCTCCTAATCTTATTAGGAATAAATGAGAGTACTAAATATTAAATTAATTACTAAACTCCTTTAGAAATTAAAATAATAATAATTGTAATAATATTAATAAGACTCCTCTTATTAATTTATATTTAATATTTCCAAAATATTAAATAATAAACATTAAGCTATTTAATTTATTCTATCACCATAGATTAAATTAATTATACTTAATGCATTATTACGATTATGCCATTACCTTCTTAAATATTTATTCTTCCTTTTATGGTGTGACCCTTTAGGTTCTCCATATTAAACCGGTTGTGAATAAATCAATTAAAACAATTTTAATCTTATTTAAATAAATAAATTAAACTAATAATCTATTTAAATAAATAATATTTATTCTACAATAGGGATAAGCCTCCCTAGCGATCAACGACTTTTCAGATAATATAGATTTCAACATTAATCATAAAAGAACCTGTGAGTTAATAGTTACCATACAATTCAATCCTTCCACCATACAATGTCCCAATTAAATATAAGACATGGATTTACTGTCAAGTCTTATTTTATTTAATTATATGTATTTCGATTAGAAAATGCACAACTCCAAATAATGCAAATTAAAAACTCCTTTCTAATTTCATTTCACCTTGGCCAAGGATTCCTGGGTTGTCATTTAACGAATCACATGGGACATATCTCCTCTTTTACTAGAGGTGGTATATTCTTTATTGATCATTCATTATCTCCATATGTAACTCATTATACCCAAGCATACCCTATATATGCCTTAAAAGGTCTTAAGGAATAAGTCAAAGTATAATTTGTTACATACAAGATACTATGATGATCTCAAGTCCAAGGATCACTTGTACTACTATCACATTAGGAATTCCTATTGACATGCGAGTAAAACTCCATTAGGTATTCCATAGCGAATCACGTTCAGTGAACTTATTCTCCAATAAGCACCTACATACTTGCTTTAGTGTCTCCACACAAATGATCATGAGATCAATCATCCTCATCCAATGAGCAAGCAACATATGTACCAATCTATCCGGATTTACTAATCCCCTTTTTAGTAATCCCACGATTGGGAACTATTTTAGTTTTAGAGCTTTCTAAGAATTTAGATCTCATTAGCATGATCATCATCATGATTCTAAAAGCATTGCTTAAAACTATGGGTTATTTACATATTATAAAAACAGCACCATGTAGATAATTAAATGCCTTTAATAAATGAATATTTTATTAATAAATAAATAAGATTGTTTACAAAGTACGTGCTTTATCATCATACATGATTGGCTTGTATGCACACTACTATCAGGTTTATACTTCCAATTTTATCTTTATAGCCTTAAGGCTGCATGTGAATGTTGATTTGCCGGACTGCGAAGCATCCTCGACCACAAAAATATACAAGTGTCGATCTACTCATGGGTATAAAAACCATCGGAGGGACGCTGACACGACAATTGACATTTTTTCATTATATTGAGACCTTAAATTCGGATAACCGTTTTAAGGTCTATGTATGTACATTTTACAAAAAAATTGGCAGGGTACATCTGTAAACTGGAGTTTGTCCATCATGGAAATCAGATCCCGATCGATTTGATCATGAATCTCACGATTCCTAGGCTCACATATGAGTAGCCCATAAACCTGCACAGTTCAAATTTGCACAGAAATGGATATATATATATATATATATATATATATATATATATACATCCTCACGTCGCAATGGAACCATGGATTCATCAGTAAATCCTGGCTGCGCTTGACCAAAGCGTCTCGTTCGCACTAGATAGCGATCTAAGGGACGCGAGGTTGCTTTTGAAGCTGAAACTAGAAAGAAAGCTATATTTAAAGAAATCTCAGTCATTCTAGCTTTCCGGTTTAGTCTGGAGGTTTTGAACCGTTTGAAAACTAGAATTGGTGAGATTTAAATAAATCTAGTCCGCCCGCAGATATGTCAGTGCAGATTCATATACAAATGAATATTAAATGCAGCAGTTGAATAAATTGAGTAAAGCAATATATATAATTATATATATACAAAAGCTGTAAAAGGGCAATGGGTTTTCACTCGCAAGCCCGGACTAGAATTGAAATATATATATATATATAAAAGAACTGTAAATAGCCACAAAATAGTCTAGGCTGTGACAGAAATGAAATATATATATATATATATATATATATGTATAAAAAAAATAAAAAGGGCGATGGATTTTCACGCCGGTGCCCGTATTGGAATTGAAATTGACATAAAGTAGTCACCTAGTGACTGGGGAGAGCACCCAGTATAGGGAAGTGTGCAAAATCAGTAAAATGGCCACGAAGTAATCCAGGGCGGATTGAAAATATATAAATATATATATATATATATATATATATATTGACAGAAACGTAGTCAACCAATACTGGTGAGAGAACCAGTTATGGTGAGAGTCGCTTATATATGCGTAAATATATATAAAAGCAGTAAACTACCTCGAATTTGACATCCGGGCTTGACAAAATTGAAATGTTAGTATATATACAGTTAAATATATACAAAAAAGGGCCAAACCTGGACTGACAAAATAACCCAGTCCAACGAAGTTGCCAGAACTCGTGTGCTAGTGCATTGAAGCTGCTGGAGCCTACGGATCGTCAATACGAGTTGTAGAAATGCAAAAATTTGCTTTTATGTACAGAAATATACCAAATTTTGATGAAAATGGCCGTGGAACTAAGTTCTGGGCATATTTAGAAGATGAAACTTCATGTGCAAGTGGAAAACAGCGCAGAGTAGTAGTATTGACTTTCTGATCATAAAAATACTTACAATGGACTGCAATACGGGCTTTTTGCCAAATCGTTGGCTCTATACGTTCAATTTACCTGTGGTTTTTTGATATATGGTAGTATATGGGTATACCTACGTGTTAGAGTGAAAATATTTGAGTTTGGAAGATGTGTAAAAGTCGAGAAATTAAACTGGCAGAGCTTTGCTGCGTTTCAAAAACTTTAAAATGAAGGGGGGGTGCACGTCTATTTATAGGCCAGGGAGCCCTAGCTCTGCCTGAGGCTACTGCAGGTAGAGGTGCGACTCCCCTAGGTGGGGCCTATGTGCTAGTTTTTATTATCTCGAAGTGCGTGCACTCCGGACAACGCGCAGTCGAAGTCGAAACTTTCAAACTTTTGATCGGAGCGTCCGTTTGAGGCATGCGATACCTTTTCAAAAATCCCTCACCGAGAGTGTCTCCATGACATGGGATAAAACATTTTTCGAGTCCAAGAAGACGGGTTCATAACCAGGTCTTCGATTCCCCGCAGTTTGTCCGTTGAGCTGTCTTGCGTTGTTGGCACTCGGGATCGTTGCTGTGGTTCGTTCTGACTTAGATGGCATCAATTCAGATTAACTTTGACCGAATTGGTTGAGAGTTGGTAAAATGACTGTTTTACCCCTCTCGGGGTTGCCTGTGGTGTCGGCACGGCCTTTGATGGATCTGGCTTCCCAATGTTATCTCTGGGGCTGAACTGCACTTCCCGGATTAACGTCGGGGCTGACCTGTACTTTCTCGGCTGAGACCGGGGCTAATCTTGATGGCCTGTTATTGAGATCGGGATTAATCGATACCTCTCGGGTTGATGCCTGGGCTGCCTTGTACCTTTCAGGTTGCTGCCGAGGCTGGTTTGAAGGGCTGATATTGAGATTGGGGTTGAACTTGCCAGCCCGATCGACAATTGGGGTTGAGTTGATAGCCCGATATTGAGATCGGGGTTGATCTAAGGTCCGAATAGAGATCAAAGCTGGATTGACAGTTTGATTGTAGATCGGAGCTGGATTGACGGTCCGATTGAAGATAGGAGCTGGATAGAAGGTTCGATTGGAGATCGGAGCTTGATTGATGGTCCGATTGGAGATCGAAGCTGGATAGACAGTCTGATTAGAGATCGGAGCTGGATTGACTGTCTGATTGGAGATCGGAGCTGGATTGATGGTCCAATTAGAGATCGAAGCTTGATAGACGGTCTGATTGAAGATCAGAGCTTGATAGACGGTCTGATTGGAGATCGAAGCTGGATAGACGGTCCAATTGGAGATTGGAGCTTGATAGATGATTCAATTGGAGATCGGAGCTTGATAGACGGTCCGATTAGAGATCGGAGCTGGATAGACGGTCCGATTAGAGATCGAAGCTGGATGGACTGTCCGATTGGAGATCGGAGCTTGATAGACTGTCCGATTGGAGATCGAAGCTTGATAGACTGTCCGATTGGAGATCAGAGCTGGATAAAAGGTCCGATTAGTGATCGGAGCTGGATAGAAGGTCCGATTGGAGATCGGAGTTGGATAGATGGCCCGATTGGAGATAGGAGCTGGATAGACAGTCCGATTGGAGATTGGAGCTAGATAAACGGTCCGATTAGAGATCGAAGCTGGATAAACGGTCCAATTAGTGATCGAAGCAGGATTGACGGTCTGATTGGTGATCGGAGCTGGATAGACGGTCCCATTAGAGATCAGAGCTGGATAGACGGTCCGATTGAAAATCAGAGCTGGATTGACGGTTTTATTGGAGATCGAAGCTGGATAGACAGTTCTATTGGAGATCGGAGCTAGATTGACTGTCTTATTAGAGATCGGAGCTGGATTGACGGTCCGATTAGAGATTCGAGCTGGATTAATGGTTCGATTAGAGATCGGAGCTGGATAGACGGTCCAATTAGAGATCGAAACTGGATTGACATCAGAGCTGAATAGATGGTCCGGTTGGAGATCGGAGCTGGATTGACTGTTCGATTAGAGATCAGAGCTGGATAGACGGTCCGATTAGAGATCGGAGCTGGATAGGTGGTCCAATTGGAGATCGGAGCTGGATTGACGGTCCGATTGAAGATCGGAGCTGGATTGACGGTTTGTTTAGAGATTAGAGCTGGATAGACAGTCCGATTGGAGATCAAAGCTGGATAGAAGGTCCGATTGGAGATCGGAGATGGACAGACGGTCCGATTAGAGATCGGAGCTGGATTGATGGTCCGATTGGAGATCGGAGTTGGATTAACGGTTCGATTGGAGATCAGAACTAGATAGACGGTCCAATTAGAGATCAGAGCTGGATTGACAGTCCAATTAGAGATCGGAGCTGGATTGACGGTCTGATTAGAGATCGGAGCTGGATAGATAGTTCGATTAGAGATCAGAACTGGATAGACGATCCGATTAGAGATCGAAGCTTGATAGACCGTTCGATTGGAGATCGGAGCTGGATAGAAGGTCCGATTAGATATCAGAGCTGGATTGACGGTCCGATTGGAGATCAGAGCTGGATAGACGGTCTGATTGGAGATCGGAGCTGGATTGACGGTTTGATTGGAGATCGGAGCTGGATAGACTGTCCGATTGGAGATCAGAGCTGTATAGATGGTCCGATTAGAGACCAAAGCTGGATTGACGGTTTAATTAGAGATCAAAACTGGAAACACAGTTTGATTGGAGATCAGAGCTTGATAGACGGTTCGATTGGAGATTGGAGCTGGATAGAAGGTTTGATTAGAGATTGGAGCTGGATTGACTGTCCGATTGAAGATCGAAGCTGGATTGACAGTCTGATTGGAGATCGGAGCTGGATTGACGGTCCGATTAGAGATTGGAGCTGGATTGAAGGTTCGATTGGAGATCAGAGCTGGATTGACGGACCGATTGGAGATCAGAGCTAGATTGACGGTCCGATTGGAGATCAGAGCTGGATAGACGGTCCGATTGGAGATCGGAGCTGGATTGAAAGTTTGATTAGAGATCAGAGCTGGATTAACGGTCCGATTATAGATCGGCGCTAGATTGACGGTCTGATTGGAGATCGAAGCTGGATAGACTGTCCAATTGGTGATCAGAGCTGGGTAGACTGTCCGATTGAAGATTTGAGCTAGATTGACGGTTCGATTGGAGATCGGAGCTGGATTGACGGTCCGATTGGATATCGAAGCTGGATTTATCGATATTGGTGGTCGAATTTAGGTTTACCGATATTGGTGATCGGATTTGAATTGACAGCTCGGCATTGGTGGCCGATTTTGAGTTGGAGGCCCGGTATTGAGACCGTGTTTGATTTGAAAAGACGGCTCTGCCCTTTTACAATTTTGGTGATGGGGCAGTGAAAATTTCAAGTGCCTACACCCCTTATCAGGTCCCCATTTTCAATCATATCTTGAATCAAGTTACGAAGTGCCCAGCAACCCTCAGTGTCATAGCCGGGTGAATTGGAATGATACTGATATATTTGGTCAGGTTTGAATTTTCTAGCTTGAGGGTTCAATGGAGGTAACAAATCTGCAACCATTCCCTCGTTGATTAACATTTGGAGGATTTCTTCGATTGACTGATTTAGGTTGGTGAAGTTCCTCTAAAATAGGAATTTCCCATCTGCTCGGAGATTCTCTTCTTTGGCCACCCTATTGGCCCATAGATCATTCTTATTAGACTGGTATTGATTTATTGGGGAATTAATCTTCGGTGTGGGAGGATGATCGACAATGGACTGGTTGATTTGTCTCACCATCTTCCTGGTGAGCTGATGCTGGTAAACGACCAGTTCTGCTAACTGCTCGATTTGTTCTTTGAGAGACTTTATTTCTTTCTCTATTAGGAATCGCCTTTCAAAAACTTCCCAACTATCTGGGCTGGTGTTGTTGGATTGAGTTGATTCTCCCACATAACAGAGGTATTTGGATCTTTCTCTATTTGTGGTGCTGATCATGTTGACATTCTCCTCTTTATGCTATGGCAGAGGATTGTCCTGCATATGGGGTTGCTCAGGCTTTGTGACCACAATCTCTCCGCTGTCAATCAAGTCTTATATTTTATGCTTGAGAGACCAACGATCTTGGGTGTCATGGCTTGGAGATCCAAAGTGATAAGCACACTTCTTGCTTGGGTCAAAATTTTGACCATTAGTGTTGGTTGGTGGAAGGAGTTGAACAATCTTCTCCTGGGCTGTCAGAAGTTTGAACACATTCTCGAGTGAGTCCCCTAGAGGGGTGAAAGTTCTTCGACGCCTGACCTCCATATTTTTCTGAAATGGAGGGTCTGAAGGTTGTGCTGGATTTTGAAAAAGGGTATAATTCCTCCTTTGAATGGGCATACTGTTTGACTCACCCCTTGGATTCTGTCCTTATAAGACTAAGGAGACTTCTTTGTCTTTCTTCTTATGAACCCTTCGGGGATTACTTCCGTAATTTTTGGACTGGATATGCTCAGCGACAGCTTCGAGGGCGGTTAGATCTTTTATCTTCCCGGATTTGAGCCCCATCTCTGCCCTTTCGCTATGTTTGATCATTTCAGAGAATGATTTTCCAATTCCTACTAGGATCCTCTCGTAATATAGAGCTTCTTGGATGTCTATGAAGGTCATGACTATTTCAGATTCAGTCATGGTTAGGGTGACTTGTGCTGCGACCCGCCTCCAGCGTTAGGCATATTCCCTGAATGATTCAGTATTCTGTTTCTTGATTTTGGTTATCTGGTATCTGTTTGGAGCCAACTGAGATTGGAAGCCGTACTGGCCGAGGAAAGCATGGGCCAGTTCTTCCCAGCTGTGGATTTTGGAGTTGTCTAGACGGGCATACCAGGCTCTCGCCTCTCCGATTAGACTCTTCTGAAATAGCTGCATTTGAAGCTTCTCGTCCTCTGCATAGGATCCAAGCTCTCCAATGAATACTTTCAGGTGTGTGTAAGGGTCCTCCAATCCGTCATATTTCTCAAACTCATGGGTTCTGAATTTCTCAGGATAACGAGCCTCGGGACAGTGGTCGAAGTAATTGACTCTGTCGAATGCCCCACTCCCTTTGATAGACCGGAGGGTTTCTTCCATTTGTTGCACTTTCTTGAGAAGGTCACCAGCTTCCTATTTTTTGTTTAGGGTAGTGATTTTAGGAGTTTTGTTGGTAGTGTCCTTGTTTTGAGGTCCAGGAATCTGAGTCTCGACTTTTTCAGTCTCTTGATTGCCACTACTACCACCAGTTACTCCTGGTTCGGGGTGAGCTTGAGATTGTTTCCCTTTAAAGGCCTTGCTTTGTTCTCTGAGAAAATCGGCTAACTCGGCTATCTAATTTTTTAATCCTTCGAACTCTTCCCTGGATACCGGGGTGGATTCTGGTTGAGCACTGGAAGCCATGTCCGTGGATGGACTGGGTGCTTTAGACTTAGACCTAGTAACAGGACCAATTTTTACCTACAACAAAACTTAGGTGTGTCAATTTCCTAATGTAGGTAAGGACAGGATGCATGATGTGTTTTTTAGATCTTATCCTGCAAAACTGAGGTTAGTTGTTTTGATGACAGGATGACATGGTATTTTGACAGGAAAAGTAAATCTTTCATTATGATATTTACATTGTGCTCGTCGGTAATTGGAGATTTAACATGGAATTGAAAGAGGAAGGCATGAAGAAGCTTCCCTTCGGATTTGGTTAATCAGAGGCTGACCTATCCTAGGTTACTCTCGTGGCTTTGTTTACGGCATGAAGGTTCCCAGATTATCGCAATCTACTTGAGGGAAAATTAATTCGATCGTTCAACTGGAGCGAATCTGGGTGGTGCATTTTCATGAGCCCCAGAGACTTAGTCGTCCCCAGAGATATTACTTATCACCGACCGGCTTTTCCTCCTTGTGAGAGGGACACACAATATACATTCACACATATCGTGCCTTACCGTTGTGCATATGATGACTTGGGTGCGAAGCACTAAATATAGGTGTGAAGCACTAAAAAGCAGAAAAGCATTCATTCACATTCATGCAGCATTCATACATTAATAAAGACGCAGCATTCACTCATTCATTGACTGTGGAGACGCAGAATTTCACACATTCAATAGTTTTTGAATGGAAAATTTTTGAAAAGATTTGAAAGCGGCCTAAGCCCTCTACTGTCCCCAGCAGAGTCGCCACCTGTCGACGTTGGTTTAAAAAATCCGCGGGTCGGGTCACAACCCGGATCTTTTAATCTTTTTTCCTAAGTTCTCTCTACCCTCACTCTTTTTATTTAGGAAAAAGGTTTTGAAGGGTTTTTTAGGAGAAAGGCAAACATGTATCATGTCAACGATTTGAACGTTTTACAGAGTCGCCAGATGGTAGTTTTGAAAATGGTTGTACCAACTCAACCGAGTTTTGTTTGAAAGAGGCCCAATTGCTGGACACTATCAAAACTTGATCTTTGAAAACAAAGTTTGAGCTCGGAGGCTTGGTTAAGTGTAGGGAAGGTGTTAGGCACCCCACGACTCTCGTGTAAACACGGTACTGCATCTTTTCAATATTTTCCTTTTAAAATTGGAATGTGTGAATGAATGCTGTTTGAAAATTAGGCCTATTGATTTGATTGATTGAAAGTAGTGCTTTGCTTCGTTGAACCTATATACGAAGGGTTTGATTTGATTGGAAAATCAATCTTTGATTTGATTTGCAAAAGCATTTAATTTGATTTTCTTTGAAAGCTTTTCTTTTGATTGAATTGAAAGTGATGTTTTGAAAGCTGGTTTATCAAAACCTTAAGCTAACATAGGAATTAAAACCTGTTGATACTTCCAATTTTTTCTTTATAGCCTTAAGGCTGCATGTGAATGGTGATTTGCCGGGCTGCGAAGCATCCTCGACCATAAAAAATATACAAGTGTCGGTCACCTCATGGGCATGAAAACCATCGGAGGGACTCTGACACGACAATTCACATTTCACTATGTTGAGACCTTAAATCCGGATAACTATTTTAAGGTCTGTTTACATATACATTTCTACAAAAAAATTGGCAGGGTACATTTGTAAATTAGAATTTGTCCATCATGGGAATCAGATTTCGATCGATTTGATCGTGAATCCCACGATTCCTAGGCTCACATATGAGTAGCCAATAAACCTGCACAGTTTAAATTTGCACATAAATAGATATAAACATCCTCACGTCGCAATGGAACCAAGGATTCATCAGTAAATCCTGGCTGCGCGTGGCCAAAGAGTCTCGTTCCCACAAGATAGCGATCTAAGGGCTGCGAGGTAGTTTTTGAAGCTGAAACTAGAAAGAAAGCTAGATTTAAGGAAATCTCAGCCATTCTAGCTTCCCGGTTCAGTCTGGAGGTTTTTGAACCGTTTGAAAACTAAAATTGGCAAGATTTAAATAAATCTAGTCCGCCCGCAGATATGTCAATGCCAATTCATGTAAAATGAATATTTAAAGCTGCAATTGAATAAAATGAGCAAAGCAGTATATGTACAGTTATATAAGAGAAAACTATAAAGGGCGATGGGTTTTTACGCCGGTACCCGGACTGGACTTGAAATATATATATATATATATATATATATATATATATATATATATATATATTAACAGAAAGTAGTCAACCAAGACTGGGAAGAGAACCCAGTGGTGGTGAAGGATGCTTATATATGCATATATATATATAAAAGTAGTACAAAGGCCACGAAATAATCCAGGCCGAACAGAAATGTAAATGTACTGAAAAGTAGTCAACCAGGGACTGGGAAAATAACCCAGTAATGGTGAAGTGTGCAAAAACAGTATAAAGGCCACGAAATTGTCCAGGCCAGACTAGAATGTAAATTGCAGAAAAGTAGTCAACCAGTGACTGGGGAGATCACCTAGTATGGCAAAGAGTGCAAAAACAGTATAAAGGGCAATGGGTTTTCACGCCGATGCCCGGACTGGAATTAAAATATATATATATATATATAGACATAAATGTAGTCAACCAATACTGGGAAAAGAACCCAGTTATGGTGAAAGTCGCTCATATATGCGTAAATATATATAAAAGCAATAAACTACCTCGGATTTGACATTCGGGCTTGACAGAATTGAAATGTTAGTATATATACAGTTAAATATATACACAAAAGGGCCAAACCCGGACTAGAAAGATAACCCAGTCTGGCGAAGTTGCCAAAACGTGTGTGCTAGTGCATTGAAGCTGCTGGAGCTGACGGATCATCAATCCGAACTGTAGAAATGCCAAAAATTGAGTTTATGTACAAAAATGAACCAAATTTTGACGAAAACGGCCGCGGAACTAAGTTCCAGGCATATTTAGAAAACGAAACTTAACGTGCAAGTGTATAAAAGTACGAAGAAGTAATATTCACTTTCTGATCGTGAAAATACTTACAATGGACTGCTATACGGGCTTTTTGCCGAATCGTAGGCTTTATACGTCCAAATCTACCTGTTATTTTTTGATATGTGGTAGTATATGGGTATATCTACGTGTTAAAGTGAAAAAATTTGGGTTTGGAAGAGGTGTAAAAGTCAGAAAATTGAACTGGCAGAGCTTCGTTGCGTTTTTAATTTTTTTAAAATGAGGGGGGGTGGCCTCATATTTATAGACCAGGGAGCCTCCACTCTACCTTCTATTTCTGCAGGTAAAGGTGCGTCTCCTCTGGTGGGGCCCGCGGTGCCGGGTTCTGTCATCTCGAAGTACGTGCACTCCGGACAACGCGCAGTCGAAGTCAAAACTTTCTAACTTTTGATCGGAGCGTCCGTTTGAGGCGTGCGATACCTTTTCGGAAAACCCTCGCCGAGAGTGACGCAATGAAACGAGATAAAACATTTTTTGGGTCCAAGAAGACGGGTTCATAACTAGGTCTTTGATTCCCCGCAGTTTGTCCGTTGAGCTGTCTTGCGTTGTTTGCACTCGGGATCATCGTTATGGTTTGTTCTGACCTTGTTGGCATCAATTAGGCTTATATTTGATCGAATCGGCTGAGAGTTGATAAAATGACCATTTTACCCCTCCCGGGGTGGTCCTTGGTGGATCTGGCTTCCAAGGGTTATCTCTTGGGCTGAACTGCACTTCCCGGAATGACGTCAGGGCTAATCTGTACTTCCCGGGCTGAGACCGAAGATGACTTAACACATCCTGGGCTGATGCCCAGGTTGACCTGTATCTCCTGGGTTGATGTCGGGGCTGACTTGACGATCCGATGTTAAGATCGGGGTTGATCGGTACCTCCCGGGTTGTTGTCAGGGCTGATTTGTACCTCTCAGGTTACTGCCGAGGCTGATTTGAAGGCCCGATATTGAGATCGGGGTTTGAACTGATGGCCCGATTGGAGATCGGGATTGATTTAACGGCCCGATTGGAGATCGGAGCTGGATAGACGGTCCAATTAGAGATCGGATCTAGATAGACGGTTCGATTAGAGATCGAAGCTGGATAGACGATCTGATTGGAGATCGAAGCTGGATAGACGGTCCGATTGGAGATCAGAGCTGGATAGACAGTCCGATTGGAGATCGGAGCTGGATAGACGGTCCGATTGGAGATCGAAACTAGATAAAAGGTCTGATTGGAGATCAGAGCTAGATAGACGGTCCGATTAGAGATCGGAGCTGTATAGACTGTTCGATTGGAGATCAGAGCTGGATAGACTGTCCGATTGGAGATCAGAGCTGGATAGATAGTCCGATTAGAGATCGGAGCTAGATAGAAGGTCCGATTGGAGATCGGAGCTGGATAGACGGTTCGATTGGAAATCGGAGCTGGATAGACGGTTCGATTGGAGATCGGAGCTGGATAGAAGGTCCAATTGGAGATCAAATCTGGATAAACGGTCCGATTAGAGATCGGAGCTAGATAGACGATCCGATTGACGATCGGAGATGGATTGAGTACCGATATTGGCGATCGGATTTGACTGAGTATCGATATTGGCGATCGGATTTGACTGAGTACCGATATTTGGGATCGAATTTGACTAAGTACCGATATTGGGGATCGAATTTGACTAAGTACCGCTATTGGGGATCGGATTTGACTGAGTACCGATATTGGGGATCGGATTTGACTGACTATCGATATTGGCAATCGGATTTGACTGAGTACCAATATTGGCGATCGAATTTGACTGAGTACCGATATTGGGGATCGAATTTGACTAAGTACCGCTATTGGGGATCGGATTTGACTGAGTACCGATATTGGGGATCGGATTTGACTGACTATCGATATTGGCAATCGGATTTGACTGAGTACCAATATTGGCGATCGAATTTGACTGAGTACCGATATTGGGGATCGAATTTGACTGAGTACTGATATTAGGGATCGAATTTGACTGAGTACCAATATTGGCGATCAGATTTGACTGAGTACCGATATTGGGGATCGAATTTGACTGAGTACCGATATTGGGGATCGGATTTGACTGAGTACCGATATTAGCGATCAGATTTAACTTGATTGACACTATTGCCCTCCTACAATGTTAGTATTGGGGCAAGAAAAATTTCGAGTGTCTACAGTAAAGCTTAAAGTTATCAAGTTTGGAGATAGAGAGTGCAAAGGTATAAATTCCTAATTGAATTTGAATTTTATTCAAGTTTATGTAATAGTATAATATATATAGTTACTAAATTTCCAATTTGGAATTTGGTAGCTTAGGATATAAATTGGATTAATTTTCCTTATGATCAATCAAAGTTGAGATATAGGAATGTAATATGGAGTTATATAAATGTAATATGTAATATGAAAAACTAAGTTTGTTAATAAACTCTAGTTATTCAAGTCCGTTGATTTTATTCATTTTCATACATGAATTATTTTTGAATTCATGATAATAATAATGTTGGGTGATGAATTGATGTTGTGAGAAGATATAAGGATTGAATATGGGAGAAATCGTTAATAAACGATTAAGAAATCGAATGAAATCAAGAACGCGTGTAATATGTTCGATTAAAGGCCATAAAGGGTAAAAATGTCCAAGAATTTGGAATTTAAACGAGCTAAAACTTTAGGCGAGTCATATTATGTTAATTAAAGCTTAGTTGGTAAGAAAGTTAGGTTGAATCGCGTTACGGCGACTTTTGAGCGTTAAACAAAAAGTTGAAAAATCTATGCAAACGGTCAATTTGAGCACCCCGTTCGGACAGCTTAATATCACCAAATATCAGTCCTGATATTTTTTAAAAATACTTTGTCATACCATGTACAACATATCCAAAAATCAGGTTAAACGGAGTTACGGGTAGCGCAGGAGAAAATCGCAAAGTAGCCGCCTCGCTAAACCGTGCTGCAGACTAGCAGGCCACTACCAGCAGCACGCACGCAGCACGGCTCAGCGCGGGCGCGCTGCTGCTACTGTTGCTGAGCAGTTCCCTTGCAAGCTAGTTTGAGGCAGTTTTTGAAGGGCTTTCATGAACCGTTTTAACGAGCTAATTTTTGATAAAAAAATACTATGCTATGAGGTCTATAACATACCAAAAAATTCACTATGATCTGACTTGTGGTTTGAGAATTAAAAATAGGCGAATAGGCATGTCGGAACACAAAATTGGGCAACGACGAACGTCGACGCGTCGAGCGATTTTGATTTTTGACGTTCCGATTCGCGTTCCGTCAACGTTTTAAGACTTATTAAAGTTAATAAAGCCTTATGAGGCGAGTTTTGACCGGAAATGAGATTTTATGCCCATAAACTAACTTTCAAGCATAATTTAAGCAATATAAATATGTAATAAATAGAAAATTTCATATTTAGACAAAATAAAAACTCGCGTGGCCTATAAAACTATTTTGTGAGACAAAATAAACTGAGAGACCTTTAAAAATTCCCATAAATTATAAAAGTGATATTTTGTGATTTTTGAGGCCCAAAATGACCTTTTTGAGCCGAGCAACATGTAACGGTATATATATATATCTAATATATATATATATATATATATATATATAGTAAATGCTCATATTTGAAAACCAATAAATTAAAGATTTTTATATGAGGCAACTATCCAAGCGACTTGTGAAAGAATAAAATAATATAAAAATTATTATTATTCTAGAAATAATATAGTAAGTTAAATTTTACTATAAAAGTTAAACATGAGCTATTTATGAATTGAACTCGCAAAATAAATTGTGATATATTCGTGAGATAGAATATTTAAGGTTTAAGTTCAAATGTGCAAAATATTTACATATTAATATTGTAAGGAACCATTAAGTAGTAATGAATGGTTAAAATGGAATAAATTCCTAAATGAAATAAGGTGGAATTGGAGATTTGAGTAAATAATGTTAGGTTATGAACTAACAATTAGTAATAATAAATGACATGCATGTTGATGATATATGTGTGATAATCTCCTTATAAGGCAAGTTTCTTAACTTTCTCATATTTAAATTGAGTAAGTTTCTTAAACTTTTGAAATTCTTTTATGTAACAGTTATTATGAAAATCATAATTTACTCCTTTGGGGGTAATATTTTCAGTTTAATTATATATAGCAATTATTTCTTTTTGTTTATATATATTGCTATAGAGATAGAATTTTTATTCCAGTCAGCTTCAAAAATTGCATGAGATAACGATGTATACATTGAATAAAACTTAGTATACATATACGGTTGATATATTTCAAATTCCTTCATATTAAGTCTTGAAATATAATTGTTTAATTAAGCTATCCATTTATTTTATTCTTCTAAATGAATTATAACTGAGCAAGAACTTCCCTAACTTGGGGTTATTTTTATATTGCGTCCTGAGGACGGCAAAGAGGAACTGAAAGAATTTGTTCCACTTAGATAGTATTGATCAATGCAGGGCATAAAGGGCTGATCACCCATCGTGCTCATAAGACCATGTCGGTTCATAGATAAAATTTCTGATTGAACCTTTTAAAAAGAAAAGCAAGTTCTTGAATTTATAAACGACTTAGCATATTTAAATCACTGCGTCGTTTTAAAAATGTGATATTATCATCACAGGTTATGTTAATTGCTTTACAGACTTGTTTTACTGTGAAAGCAGAATCAACTGAAAACATTTATTTCTTTGCATGTTAATTATTGATTATTATACTTGCTGAGCAATTAAATGCTCATTCTTGCTTTATTATAAATGTTTTCAGTTAAGAAAGATGAAGCTAAGAGTTCTAAAAAGGATAAGGGCAAAGAAAAAATGTCAGCTTAGCTAGAATGATCTTATGTAATAGATAGGTTTTTGGGTGATATTACTACATACCTATCATGTTAAAACTTATTTAAAGGTTTTCGTACTTGGGATAGAAGCACTTTGATGTAATAACTTTAATTTAATAATGCTTTAAGTTTGTTAATATTTAGAATCGTGTAGCACCAAATACAGGTTTTAAGTACTAATTTTTGGGGGCGTCACAAGTTGGTATCAAAGCTGTAGGTTTAAAGCCTTAGGTTGGGTTACCTTGGGTTAGAACCTTAAGATGAATTATTTAGAAAATGAGGGAGATGACTTATCTGGAGTTAAGTAGTATGAATGTTAAAAATTCATTATAAGAATGATAGTGATAATAAAATAATGTATAGATAACTGTTAATTGTTATTGGTATATAAATGCCTGTAATAAGTACTAATGAAATTATTGTTATCATTTTCTTATAGATGATTGAGGTTCAGGTAGAATTTGAAGAACAGATAGGTCAACCACCGATAGAACCACAACATGTGCATATACCAGTATCAGTGGTAGAGGTAGACTCCGAGCCTGAGGAAAATGAGGATCCTAATGAGGGATTATTTCTAGATGAACTGGATGGAGCTTTAGAGGATAATGTGTTTGAGGTTATATCGCCAGGGATGCAGGAAGCTTTAGCTCAGTTAGGAGCTATGATTCATAATCTGATGGGTCAGAAGATAGATTTGATAGCCAAGTTGTAGGTAGTTGAGAATAGAAACCAATACCTAGAGGGTCAACTGCAGAATCTGCAAATAGATTATCATGAACTCCAGAATATAAGGACTTATAAATTACAGAGGCAAGAGGAGTCAGACCAGTATACCCGTCAAGTAGAGTATAATTTGAGAATGTGGAAAAGGAAGGTTGGGGAAATGGGAGAAGAATATAATACTTCTCTGGAAAGGATGCAAGCAGCAGTCTGGGAGTATCCCAATGAGGTGGGACAATTTAGGCGTTCAATCACTCGTGCCCGAGTGATAGCTATTGCAGAAGATGAGCGTGTTTGTGACGCCCCCAGAATAGGTCCAGTCAACCCAACCCATTCTGAGTCGCCAAATACATGGTACAGAATTCAAATACAAACTTTATATCACACGGTCGTGTAAAATACGACCACACAACTGTGAGTGTCAATACAAATATGTAGAAAATATTAACATTCAAACTAAGTCCTCATTACAATTATTCTCACACTATTTATTAAAAATAGTGAGGACTACTACTGCTCTAACTCGGACCATCACTCTGTCCCCCGACTAGTTCCTGCGACATTCTCATTTCCTGAAGAGGACAATAGATGAAAAGGGTGAGCTCAACTAGCCCAGTAAGAATATTATGACTAAGATAAGGGAAAATAAATTATCGTTAGTCTTCAATAATTCAGATAAAATATTATTGACAACAAGTTTTAGATCAATATTCGCAGCAGAAATAACCATTCATTAGAAGAGTTAAGTAGAGAATGAAGTCTACTATCTTCTATGATATAAAAGTTCATCATCAATATTTTATCCCTGTAACATCAATCAATATACATCTCGAACCAAATATTCATCTTTGCACTACGGCCAAAGATATTCATTTGTATCATCAGTGGTCATGTTCATCTCAACACCTGTCCATCTTTGCACTACGGCCAAAGATATTCATCAGGTAATCATTCATCTTTGCTCACAGGCCAAAGATATTCAGTTATATCACCTTTTAGGACTGAGGATGATGAAAAATATTTTAAAGAACGAATCCAGTGAGATAAAGGACAAAGACTAAGGATTCGTATTTTAGTTTATCCAAGTTCAAAAATACTTCGTAATAATCAATTGTGGAGCAAAATTTAAGAATAAAGTTCAAAACTTAGATCCAATCAAAGATAGGAACCTTAACAAGCAACTTGGACAAATAGAAGAAAATTTAATTTTTTCATGAATAGTGCCGTATACGTGAATAGTAACCCCGACGAAAAAAGTAAAAATTTCATAATACAATCCATGCCAATATTTTGGTATAATGATATTGAAAAGAATAATATCATATACGAAAGAAAATAACATCCCTTACCTCAAAAGAATAGTACTTCTGACTAGAATATCGGATATAAGGCTGAAGAAAACTTGCACTGAATAGCAACACTCAAAGTATCTAAATACTCACAAAAATACGCTCGATATTATAGAGAGAGAAAACTTCTGATTCTGGTGTGATTTTCAATTCTAACCTAAGCACCCTATTTATAGGAAAAGTTTAGGATGCCAAAGTAGACTTTTTAATAAAATAATATTTTTAAAAAAAAAAATTCCAGCCGCCTCAAAAGCCATTAGCCACCAGTGGGGTCCACCTCCCATTAAAAAAATATTTATTTTCTGAAACTTCAATAATTCATAATAAATAGCCCTTTTGTCAGGAAAAATATAAATTTTATGTCATTTTCATAGGAAATTTAATTCTCTACAACTTTGTAAAAGGAAGTTTTTCCAAATTCCAAACATAAATTATTCGAATTCCATAAACGGATGATTGTCCACACCAAAATACTGATAAAAATACATCAGCACTAATTTTTTCTTTTATATCCACAAAATAAATATTTCCTTATCATATAAATCAATAATTAATTATTCACAAATAATATTACAGAACTACAATATTGACAACCAGGTCGTTCCCAAGAAAGAGGAGGCCTTCCGATAAGGACTTCTCCTTACTAGCGCGCAATTAAATAACCCCTCCTAGACAGAACTTCCTTAGACATTGTCAATAATGCTATCTAATAATATTATTCAAATAATATGAATTATTGAGTTGATAATGTGAAATACTGTGCAGTGACAATTATTGAATCAATAATACAAAATATCAATGGTAGCAATTATTGAATCAATCATATAAAATAGCAACGTAGCAATTATTGAACCAATAAAATATCATGCAATTATTGAATCAATAATATAAAATATTGAACAGTAATTACTGTAACAATTATTGAGTAAGTGACTTCTTACGTAAGAACCAATAATTCAAAATATTGTGCAATACCGTGTGTTACTGTGCACGATGCGTATTACTGTATTTTTATCACCGGGTATTTCAACAGTTTAACCGTAACAGTTTTACCGTTATTTATAAAAAGGTTATTTCTGTCGCTTTCTATATCCGACAGTTATTCCGTTGTGGGGCCCAGAAATAGCTGCGCCGTCATACGAATATTCCCCGACAACAAGAATATTCCACGACCAAACGAATATTCTCCAACAACAATGAATATTTTATAACAACTTTCTCATTTTAAAATATTTGCACATTTCACCCATAACTTGTCACATTTATCAAATCAATACCTTACTATTTCGAAATAATATATAAAAAAAATTAAATCTTTATTCATAAAAGTTGGGGTCTTAGAGTGTTGGGATTAATGTTGCGGGACACGAGGGAGTTTAGTGGCTGGGTTTTCATAAAAATAATGCGGCTTTTGGAAAACTTTTGTATATATGTGTAAATATGGTAGCAAGTAGGTGATCCCAACTTTTGGTATTAATATTGGGAATACTTTTGAGGAATCTTAACTTAGTGATAGTTAAGGATTCGAGCAAGAAAAGAAACACCTTTTGATGTACAGAGAGTATGAAATGTAAATAGTAAGTGAATGCTATGGTTATGTAAATAGCTAAATATGTAAAAGAACATGTTTAATATTTAATAAAATATTGGATGTGTTTTTTTTTATGTGCATGAATTTTTTTGTCATATATTTGTGTAAGCAATAGTTTAATAATAATAAATTTTATTAAACAGATAATGTTGTAAAGAGTTCGAGGTCGAGGTCGAGGTCGAGGTCGAGGTCGAGGAAGACCAGCAGGGAACAGGAACAAAAATAGGGATGAAGAACCAAATAATGATAATAATAATAATCAAAGTGGAGGTCACGAGGATCCAATGCAACAATTTATAGACCGTTTAGTGGGAGCTTTTCAAAATAGAGATGTTCCTAACCCGAATGTGAATATACCAGTCGTTCATATGACTAGTTTCAAAGATTTTAAAACTGTTTGACCACCAGAATTTTGAGGTACTACTGAACCATTAGAAGCTCAATCTTGGATACAAGAAATTGAGAAAGCATTTGAGATAGCAAGGGTTAGGGCTGAGCAAAAAACTTCGTTTGCCACTTATATGTTAAAAGGGGAAGCGAATTTTTGGTGGGAAGCAAATAAGACAAGAGCTGGCGCAGGAGTACTTACTTGGGAAAGATTTAAAGAAATTTTCTTTGAGAATTACTTTCCTCCTGGTATGCAGAGTAGGATGGAAGTTCGATTCTGGAACTTAAACAAAATGATATGACAGTATCACAGTATGCAGCTAAATTTAATGAGCTGGCTTGATTTGCTCCACACCAGGTGGATACTAAGGAGAGGAAAGCAAGACGTTTCGAGCAAGGATTGAAGCCTTGGATTTATAATAAATTGTATGTTCTGCAAATTGGATCTTTTGGTGCAATTCTTGAAAAGGCAATTATCGCTGAAGAAGGTAGTGAGGCAATGAATCTTTACAAAAAGGATCAGAAAAATAAAGGAAAGATTGAGGGAATGGTTAAGACAGAAATGAGTAGTGGAAGTGGAATTAATAAGAAGAGGAAATGGAATAACCCTGGTAATGTTTATTCTAGTGGTCAGCAGAAGAAAAAGTTTGAACCTTGTAAGAATTGTGGGAAGAACCATTCTGGAGTTTGCTTGAAGGGAAAGACTATGTGCTATAAATGTGGACAGGAAGGTCATATCTCTCCAAACTACCAAAATCCAAAGAGGAGTCTTGGTTGTTTCGTTTGTGGAGCATTGGATCATTTGGTAAGGAATAGTCCAAAGAAGGGAACTGAAGGAGGAACTGGCAACAAAGGAAATAGTAGCGGGAAAGTAGGAGTACCAGGTTTACCTCCACAGAATAGGCCGATCGCCAGAACTTTTAATATGACGGTGCAGGATGCGGTGGCATCAAGGGAAGTAGTTGCAGGTATCGTCTCAATCAACATTATTAATGCTTACGTATTGTTTGATTCTGGAGCAACTTGTTCTTTCGTATCCTATGAATTTGCTAGACGGTTAGAAATGTCTTTAACAAATTTAGAGATTCCCTTAAAAATTGAGGTAGCCAATAAAGAAGTGATTCATGTAGAGTATGTCTATAAGAATTATGGTGTGGAAATAAAGGAATTTAGTCTAAAGGTGGATTTGATTCCGATTCAATTGGGGGAGTTTGATGTTATATTGGGAATGGATTGGCTATTTAAGTATGGGGCGACCATTGATTGTCAAAAGAAATTAGTAAACCTTAAACCTACAAAGCAATCTAGGTTGGTGTTTTATGGTACTAAATCTCCAAGACAATCTCGATGTCTGTCAATGATGCAACCAAAGAAGTTGTTGCAAAAAGGTTGTGTAGGGTTTCTAGCTTATGTGGTAGATACTCAACAAGAAATGGAAAAGATAGAACAGATTGAAGTCGTAAATGAGTTTATAGATGTTTTCCCAGAGGAAATACCTGGTCTTCCACCAGACAGAGAGGTAGAATTTGTGATTGGCTTAGTGTCAGGCATAGCACCAATTTTGTATAAGATGGCTCTTGTGGAAATAAAGGAATTGATGATACAATTGCAAGAGTTATTAAATAAGAGGTACATTCGACCTAGTACGTCTCCTTGGGGAGCGCCTGTGTTATTTGTAAAGAAGAAAGATGGATCATTAAGACTTTGTATCGACTACAGGGAGTTGAAAAAGTAATGATTAAAAATAAATATCCGTTGCCTAGGATCGACGATCTGTTTGATCAATTAAAGGGGCAAAATATTTTTCAAAGATAGATTTAAGAACTGGGTACCATCAGTTGAAGGTAAGAGAAGAAGATGTTCCAAAAACAGCATTCAAAACTTGATATGGTCACTACGAGTTTCTGGTAATGTCGTTTGGATTGACGAATGCACCAGCCACGTTCATGGATATGATGAATCAAGTAATCAAGCCGTACTTGGATATGTTTGTGGTTGTGTTTATAGATGATATTTTGGATTATTCCAAGACGCAGAATGAACATGCAGAACATTTGAGAATTGTGTTGGAAACGCTTAGAAAAGAAAAGTTATATGTGAAGTTCAACAAGTGTGAATTTTGGTTAGAAAGAGTTCAGTTTTTGGGTCATGTAATTGACAATAAAGGAATATTGGTAGATCCATCAAAAGTTAAAGCAGTGATAAATTGGAAGCAACCAAAAATGCCAACTGAAGTGCGTAGTTTCTTAGGATTAGCGGGTTACTATAGGAGATTTATTGAAAAATTTTCAAAGATAGCTACTTCGTTAACTAATTTGACAAGGAAGACAGTGAAATTTGAGTGGACAGAAAAATATGAAGCAAGTTTTCAGGAACTTAAAAGGAAATTAAGCAAGAACCTGTGTTATCTCTACCAGATAATACGGGCAACTTTGTGGTTTATAGTGATGCCTCACATAAAGGATTGGGATGTATGCTTATGCAACATGGAAAAGTTATTGCATATGCATCTCGACAGTTGAAAGATTATGAGAAGGGGTATCCTACCCACGATTTGGAGTTAGCAGCGGTAGTGTTCGCTTTAAAAATATGGAGACATTATTTATATGGTGAAAAATGTGAAATATACACAGATCACAAGAGTTTGAAATATATATTCACACAAAAAGAATTGAATATGAGGCAAAGAAGGTGGTTGGAATTGATTAAAGATTATGATTGTGAAATTCTTTATCACCCAGGCAAAGCAAATGTTGTGGCAGATGCTCTAAGTAGGAAAGGTCGAGAGAAATTGATGATCTTAACTGCTCAAGAGGAGTTAATGGTAGCAATGGAGAAAATGGAATTAGAGGTGAAATTTGCGGTGGAATGACAGGAAAAATTATATTTTATGGTAGATGGTTTAACTTTAGTGGAAAAAATTAAGGAAGCATAGCTCGGGGATGAGGAGTGTGTGAAGGTTAAGGAGAAAATCTCTGAAGGAAAAGAAACCAAGTTTAGAATTGATAATAATGGAGTAATCCATTTTGAAGGAAGAATTTGGGTTCCATCAGTGTTGGAATTGAAAGAAGAAATTTTATACGAAGCTCATTGTTCGAGGTATACGATTCACCTTGGAGGTACAAAGATAGATCGAGACCTTCGACAGTATTTTTGGTGGCCAAATATGAAAGGAGAAATTGCAAAATATATAAGTAAATGTTTGACTTGTCAGAGAGTAAAGGCTGGACATCAAAAACCAAGTGGGTTATTGCAACCACTGAAAATCCCTGAATGGAAATGGAAACATATCACAATAGATTTCGTGGTAGGACTTCCGAGTATGCAAAAAGGACTAGACGCTATTTGGGTTATAGTGGATCGATTAACAAAGTCGACACACTTTTTGTCGATAAAGATTAAATATAACCTAGATCAACTAGCCAAGTTGTATATCAAAGAGATTATTTCTAGACATGGAGTGCCAGTATCAATTGTGTCAGATAGGAATCCTAAATTTACCTCAAATTTTTGAAGGAGTTTGCAAGAACATATGGGAACATAATTAAGATTGAGTACAGCTTATCATCCTCAGACAGACGGACAAAGCAAAAGAACCATACAAACTCTAGAAGATATGCTACGAGCTTGTGTGATGGATTTTAAGGGAGCTGGGATGATCATTTGCCTTTGGTGGAATTTGCGTACAACAATAGCTACCATGCTAGTATAGGTATGCCGTCGTACGAGGCATTGTATGGAAGACAATGTCGAACACCTCTTTGTTGGGATGAAGTTGGAGAACAGAGTTTGTTAGGACCAGAATTGGTGCAACAAACTGCAAAGATTGTTAAACTAATACGTATAAGATTGATAACAGCCCAAGATCGTCAGAAAAAGTATGCGGGTAAGCATAGGCAAAAGAGAGATTTTAAAGTCGGGTCACATGTGTTTCTAAAAGTGTCCCCATGGAAAGGAAAGATTCGTTTCAGCAAGAAAGGAAAATTGAACCCTCGTTTTATAGGACCATTTGAGATTTTAAGGAAAATCGATGAGGTAGCGTATGAAGTAGCCTTACATCCAGAATTGGAACATGTGCATAATATCTTTCATGTGTCAGTTTTGCGACCGTATAAAGAAAACTATAAACATATGACAGAATACGAACCGATTCAGTTTAAGAAAGATTTAACTTATGAGGAGATTCCTGTTCAGATACTAGATAGGAAGGAGCAAGTTTTACGAAATAAAGTAATATCTTCAGTAAAGGTATTGTGGAGAAATCATAATGTTGAGGAAGCAACTTGGGAATTAGAAGAGAAGATGAAAGTGAACTATCCGCAGTTGTTTGAATAAGTTTGTTTTGTGATTCCGGGGACGGAATCTTTATATGAGGGGAAGAATGTAAGAACTTGAAAATTTCTTATATTTCTGTTATAATAATAATATTAAAATAGTGAATAAATATTTTTTTTTACTATATGTGAATTGTGCAAGTTTAATGTAGTATGTAAATGAGATTTAATAAATATGTATTATGTATATGTATTTATTAAGTAATGAAACAATAATTGTTGTGAACAATTGGGATAAAAATTAAAGAGGTGGTTTAAGTATATAATTTTTATGCTATAACCAAAAGTATTAAAATAAATTCTTATATGAAATTATTTTAATAAAGAAAGAAGATTATAATTATTATAATTTCTTAATGAGGTAAATAAATTCTTGTTTGAATTTATGAGAATAAAGAGAAGTATATTATATTTTCTTATAATATCTTAAGTAAGCAATTAATATTAATTACAAGGGTTATTATGTTATTGCATATTTATTTTATAGTTATAAAATGAATATGTAATTAAGATATATTATATTTAAAATATATTTTATATATATTTGCAAGAGATTAATTAGTTGGAGTAGGTAGTACTTTAACTAATTAAATTACTAAGAGGGTGGTAATTAAAAATATTTATTATAAGAAGAGATTAATTGAGTTAATTAATAAGTTAGCTAAAGGCTATTACTTAATAATAATTACTGTAGCAAGTTGGCTTTTCCAAGTAAATTTTTCCCTTGCCGTGAGAAAGGGAGGAGAGGGAGATGTGTGGTATACTCACAAACAAGCTTTGGCTCCAAGTAATTTGGACTTAACAAAATTAGTCAAGCTCTTTTCTTCTTCTTCTTCTTCTCCAACTCGTGGCTCCACTTCTCCTACAATGGTGAAACTTTGAATTTTTCTCAAATGGTTAAGTGAAGGTATTGTGTTTGAGAGAGCTTGGAGAGATTGAAGTAAAGCTTAAAGTTATCAAGTTTGGAGATAGAGAGTGCAAAGGTATAAATTCCTAATTGAATTTGAATTTGAATTTTATTCAAGTTTATGTAATAGTATAATATATAGTTATTAAATTTCCAATATAGGAATTTTATTCAAGTTTACATTTTCTTGAAAGTATCTCCCTTGAAAGGAAAAATACGATTCGGCAAGAAGAAAAAATTGAGTCCGAGATTCATAGGACCATTCGAGATACTAAAGTGAGTGGCCGAAGTGGCATACAAAGTAGCATTACCACCTGAGTTGGAGCACATCCACAACGTGTTTCATATCTCCGTGTTGCGTCCGTACAAGGCGGACTACAAGCACGTGATTTCTTATGAGCCCATTCAAGTAGAGAAGAACCTGGCGTATGAAGAAATTCCTATCCAAATACTAGATAGGAAAGAACAGATCGAAATAAAGTTATATCTTCAGTAAAAGTACTTTGGCGAAACCACAATGTCGAGGAGGCTACGTGAAAATTAGAAGATTGGATGATGAGGCACTATCCCCATCTTTTTGTGTAACCTTGTACCAATTCCAAGGACGGAATTTTTATAAGGGGGGATGATGTAATACCCGAGAATTTCATGAATAAATATTAATTTTGATATTAATAAGAAAATAAATATTTATTTGAATATAAATATTTATGTGTTATGAGATGAGTAACTCAATTAAATTAAATTGAATTTATAATAATTGAGAAAAATGTGGAGTTTATGATAAGCTCGTTGCATGCCTTATGTGGAACGAGTATGGAAATGATGATGACTTAATTAATTAAAGGATGAAAGAATTAATAAGTGAATAATTAATTAATATTATATTGTTAATTAATTGTTATTATGAGTAATAGAATATTATTGAGTAAATGAGTAGTAGTACATTTTTAGAAAAAATTACAACAAAAGTGCATCCAGAAAATATTTACAGAATTAATACATTTTCAATATTTTATTTACAAAATTAGTGCATTATGGAAAACCACAATCAAGTGAACTCCTTCTTTCTCCTCCCCACTGATCCCATGATGGAAAACCAATACTACACCGAAACTATGGTCATAGCCGCACTCTCCACCTTAACTCCTCCCCAACTCTTAGATCTGACCACCTCTATTTCCTCCCTCTTCCACCGCCACCACCATCGTCTCGCCTCTCTCCTCTCCTACCCTCCCCTCCCCTCCTCCCCTCCCCTACCCTCCCCTCCCCTCCTCTCTTCTCCCTCACCCTCCACCACCTCCACTCCCTCTCTTCTCATCACAAGTCCCAACTTATTACCCGCCACCTCTTGTCCAACCTAACCCACCTCACCCACTTCATGCACACAAAAATCTCTGCTCCAACGTACCCCAAACTCCGTGACCTTAACGCTGTTTTGCTCCTCCTCTTCTTTTGCGAACTCTGCCAACATGATCCAAAAGCACTTGAAACAACAATAATTAAATGGCGTCTTACTCTTTATAATTATTATGTTCGTGATACCATATTAACATTATCTGATATTAGTGTTTCATATAGTGTCGGTGCATTTTTTTTCATAGTGCAGTTTGTAAGACCCCAAATTTTATGAATAAGATTTAATTTTCTTTATATATTATTTTGAAATAGTAAGGTGTTGATTTGATAAATGTGATAAGTTATGGGTGAGATGTGCAAAGTTTACAAAGTAAGCAAGTGATTATAAAATGTTCGTTGTGTCGGAGAATATTCGTTTGGTTGAGGAATATTCTTTTTGTCGGAAAATATTCGTACGACGGCGCAGTCATTGGTGGACCCCACAACGGAATGAATGTCGTATATAGAAAGCGACAGAAGCAACCTTTTTATAAAAATAACGGCAAAACTGTTACCGTTAGTACTGTTGAAATACCCGGTAGTTAAAATACAGTAATACGTTATGTTACCCAGTAGCACACGGTATTGTACAGTATTTCGAATTATTGATTCTTACGTAGGAAGACACTTACTCAATTATTGTTACAGTAATTACTGTTCAATATTTTATATTATTGATTCAATAATTGCATAATATTTTATTGCTTTAATATTTGCTACGTTGATATTTTATATCAATAAGTGCTACTTTGCTATTTTATATTAGTGATTCAATAATTGTCATTGCACAGTATTTCAAATTATGAAATTAATAATTCATATTATTTGAATAATATTATTAGATAGCATTATTGACAATATCTAAGGAAGTTCTGTCTAGGAAAGGGGTTGATTAATTGCGCGCCAGTAAGGAGAAATCCTTATTGGAAGGCCCCCTCTTTCCTGGGAACGACCTGATTGTCAATATTGTAGTTCTGTAATATTATTTATGAATAATTAATTTTTGATATATATGATAAGAAAATATTTATTCAATGTGAATTTTTAATGGAATGAATTTTTAGCATGTGACATTGGTTGAAAGTTGGTATTTTATCTTTTTTGATAAAATAATTCATTCAAATATGTTATTATAATATTATATTATAGTAGTATGATGTGATTATATAATAGTATAATTTTTATAATTAGAATGGTAACATTATTATAGTAAATTCATGGTATAAAAGTTAAACGAGGTGAAAGAGTACAAATTGAATTTGAACTCTTATGATGTAAACAATGATGTCATCAGAGCGATAAGGTAAGCAAAGATGTCATCGAAGCGATGATGTAAGCAATGATGTCATAAATTATGGCGAAAAGACTATTTTACCCTTACTCTGCCGAGCCTATAAATAGAAGCTCATTTCTTTATTATTTCTCACCAATTCACTAAAGCTATAGAGAGAGAAAGTATAGAGAGAATAAGAGATAAAGAAGAAGAGTATTCTGCTATTACACTAGTGCAGTATTCAAATTTTTAAGGTAAGGGGTATTATTTCTTTTGTATTCATGAAGAGAGTTATTTTCTTTCAAAACTCGTAAGGGTTGTTATTCCATTGTTTATTATTCTGTTGGAATAACCTGTCTACGCGGACTACCGCATGCCTGATGAATAACCCTTCGTATTCAGTTGTTATTAAATTGTGAAAATAATTTGTCTGAGCGGACTACCGCCGGACGGGTGAAAATCCAATTGCAGTTTTGTATATTGTTTCATTTCAGATTTCTAACTCTAAACTTACTACGGTAAGTATTGCTTCTATAATTCCTGAAATGATCAGAAATTCCTTGAGTTTCGCGCTTCATCGAATATCATTTCAATGGAATATTGGTCTGAACTTTCTTGTGAAATTTTTTATCTTTTCATGTCGAATTACTATTCATGAGTTACTATTCATAGGGTACTATTCATGGTAAAAAAAATTCTTTCAAATCATCTTTGATTGGATCCAGGTTTTGATCTTCATTCTTGAACTCTGGATAAATTCTCTAATATTTGTCCTTTATCTCACTGGATTCGATATTAGTATTGTTTTTCATCATCCTCAGTCCTAAATGGTGATATAACTGAATATCTTTGGCCTGTAGTGCAAAGATGAATGATTACTTGATGAATATCTTTGACCTGTAGTGCAAAGATGAATGATTACCTGATGAATATCTTTGGCCCCTAGTGCAAAGATGGACAGGTGTTGAGATGAACATAACCAACTAATGATACAAATGAATATCTTTGGCCCGTAGTGCAAAAGATGAATGTTTGATTCGAGATGTATATTGATTGATGTTACAGGAATAAAATATTGATGATGGACTTTTAAATCAAAGAAGATAGTAGACATCATTCTCTACTTAACTCTTCTAATGAATTGTTATTTCCGCTGCGAATATTGATCTAAAACTTGTTGTCCATAATATTTTATCTGATTTATTGAAGGCTAAACGATAATTTATTTTTCATTATCTTAGTCATAATATTCTTTACTGGGCTAGTTGAGCTCATTCTTTTCTTCCATTGTTCTCTTCAGGAAAGGAGAATATCGCGGGTATTAGTCGGAGAATGGAGTGATGGTCCGAGTTAGAGTTGTAGAAGTCCTCACTATTTTTTTTGTAAAATAGTGTGATAATAAATGTAATGAGGACTTAGTTTGAATGTTTATATTTTCTACATGTCTGTATTGACACTCACAGTTGTGTGGTCGTATTTTGCACTACCGTTTGATATAAAAATTGTATTTGGATTTTGTTGAGTGTATTTGGCGACTCAGAATGGGTTGGATTGATTGAACCTATTTTGGGGGCGTCACAGTTGGTATCAGAGCTTAGGGATATGATCTCTGACGGAGATCTGGGAATAGAACTAGGAAGGGAGAGACGAGTAAAACCTTCGCTTGTGTGTCCTACCTAAGCTTAATTGTTATTTAATTGGTCGGTTGGAATATAGGGTTAATATGTGATATGTTAATTTTTTTGATTAACCCTTGTTTTGTGGCAGTGTTTGAGAATGGCAGCTGAAAATCTAAACAATGGAGTGAATGAGACCGTTGAGACACCTTTAATCACCAACCAGGAGAACGTGCAACAAGAAGGCAATATTCCTTCTGGAAACGACACCACCGATCAGACGATGAATGATGGAATGTTTAGAAGCTTTTCGCAGTTCATGCAATACCAGACAAGGGAGACTCGTGTTCATAATACAGGTGAAAATAATAACAACTCGCGGCTTGTCACTGCTAAGCAGTTCAAAGAGTTGGGACCACCAGAGTTTCAGGGAAAGCCAGATCCAATTAAGGCAGAAAATTGGATTAAGCAAATTACCAAGATATTTGATGTCTTGGGATGCACAGAGGAACAGAAGGTTCCATTCTCTACATTTATGTTCCGTGGAGAGGCAAATTATTGGTGGGAATCTGTGAAGTGTACCCAGCCTGCCGCACTCAAGATGTCTTGGGAAGAATTCCAAAAACTATTCAATGACAAGTATTTTCTAGAAAGTATTCGTCATATGAAGGAGGTAGAATTTATCAGACTGGAACAGAACAACATGACGGTGTCCCAGTACAAGGCTAAGTTAGCGAAGTTATCCCGGTTTGCACCTCATTTGGTGGAGAATGAGGAACGTATGACGCGGATGTTTCTGAGAGGTTTGAAACCAGAAATTCGTCAATACCTCATTTCTCACAAATTTTCATTATATTCGGATGTAGTGAACAGGGCCCAGTTATTAGAACGGGATAATGAGTCGGTTCAACCAAGGGACCACAACCAAGGTCGTACCGGTGGCAGCAGTCATCGGAACAATGACAACCAGCAGGGAGGAAAGTATCATGACAGAAGCGGTAACCACTCCGGTAGTAATAGTGGCCATGATAATAGAAAAAATGAGTCGGGGGAAGATTTCAAGAAGAGAAGGTACAACAATGAAAACGTGAAAGCATCGACAGCAGCACCAACATCAACTGTTTCTAGGGGAGGAGAACGACTGTCGGACGTATGCTATAAATGCGGGCAAGAGGGACACATCAGCCCCAACTGCACACAATAATCCAAGGTGTGTTATAACTGTGGAAATGAAGGGCACATAGCTCGAGTGTGTCCTGTAGCGAAACCAAGTCCAGCAGGGATGGTGACTCCAAAGGCTATCCCTGACAAGTCAAAGTCAGTGGTTCCTGGAAGAGCTTTTGTCGTGACTGCCCAACAAGCAAGGAACCCGAACGAGGTTATTACGGGTAAGCTGATAATAAACTCTTGCGAAAGTTTACACTTTATTAGATACCGGTGCTGCCCATTCTTTTATTTCACTTGCTTGTGCTCAACGTTTGAACTTAACTCCTGAAAAAATAGACTTTGACTTATCTGTTGAAACTCTGTTGGGAGAAACCTTCGTTACATCAACAGTTTACAAATCTTGCTGGATTCAAATTGGTACCATCACCCTACCTATTGATCTTATATCTTTGAAAATACTTGCAGTTGATGTGATTTTAGGAATTGACTGGTTGACCACTTATCATGCCAAAATTGATTATTTTCGTAAGGTTGTTAATTTTCATATTCCTAACCAACCTATTGTGCGAATTTAAACAACCAAACCACTAAAATCAATCAATGTTATTTTAAGTCATAAAGCTATTCGTTTATTGAAAAACGGATGCCAAGCTTTCTTAGCCCATGTCACTGATGTAAACCAGAATACGTCGGGTTTAAATGATATTTCTATTGTTAATGAGTTTCCTGATGTATTTCCTGAAGAACTTCCTGGTCTACCTCCAGAACGTGAAGTTGAATTCTTTATTGACCTTGAACCCGGTAGAAAACCCATTTCTAAAATCCCATATCGAATGGCTCCTATTGAACTTCAGGAGTTAAAGGTCCAACTATAGGAGTTGTTAGACATTGGATTCATTCATCCTAGTACATCTCCTTGGGGTGCTCCTGTTTTATTCGTAAAGAAGAAAGACGGGAGTATGCGACTTTGTATTGACTATCGGGAGTTAAACCATGTCACAATCAAGAATAGGTATCCGTTACCTCGTATTGATGACCTGTTCGACCAGTTGCAAGGTGCACAATTCTTTTCAAAGATCGATCTTCGTTCTGGATATCATTAGTTAAAGATTAAAACTGAGGATATTCTAAAAACTGCCTTCAGAACTCGGTACGGGCATTATGAATTCTTAGTCATGTCTTTTGAATTGACTAATGCTCCTGCTGCCTTCATGGATATGATGAACCGTGTATTCAAGGAATATTTGGATCAGTTCGTGGTTGTCTTTATTGATGACATCCTCATCTATTGCAAAAGCCGTGAAGATCATGAGCACCACTTGAAGCTGGTACTTCAAAGGCTTCGTGAAAACAGGTTATATGCCAAGCTGAAGAAATGCAAGTTCTGGCTTGAGGAGGTAGCATTCCTTGGGCATGTGGTATCAAAATGTGGAGTATCTGTTGAACAGGCGAAGATTAAAGCATTACAAAGTTAGGAGCAACCGAAATCAGTGACCGAAGTACGTAGCTTTCTAGGCTTAGTTGGTTATTATCGGAGATTCGTGGAAGAATTTTCTCGAATCGCTACTCCATTAACTCAGCTAACTCAGAAAGATACAAAATTCGTATGGAACGAGGAATGCAAGAAGAGCTTTCAAGAGCTCAAGTGGAGACTCATTTCGGCACCTGTTCTGACGATACCATCTGGTTCGGATGGATTTGTCATTTACAGCGATGCTTCGGGCAAAGGGTTAGGATGTGTTCTCATGCAACATGGGAAAGTCATAGCCTATGTCTCGCGACAACTCAAGGAATATGAGAGAAATTATCCTACTCATGATCTAGAGTTGGCAGCAGTCGTTTTCGCGTTGAAGATCTGGAGACACTACCTGTATGGGGAGAAAGTGGAGATCTATACGGATCATAAGAGCCTCAAGTATTTCTTCACCCAGAAGAAACTCAACATGCGGCAACGACGTTGGCTTAAGCTGTTGAAAGATTACGATCATACCATCCAATACCATCTTGGAAAAGCGAACGTGGTAGCTGACGCGTTGAGTAGAAGATCATATGCGGGAACGAATGCGATGCTTTCAAGGCCTATTTTGTGTTATTTACAAAAGATGGAGATAGAGTTCAAGACTCCGAGGACACATGCGATGATGTCAAGTATACGGGTAGAACCAACTTTGATTGATAAAGTTAAAGCTGCTCAAGCTACAGACCCGGAGCTGATGAATATGAGGAAAAAGCTGCAAGAAGGTGCTATTCCAGAAGCAAGGATTGATGAAGAAGGAATACTTCGAGTCAACTCCAGACTTTGTGTTCCTGACGATTCTGATTTGAAGTATAGAATCATGATGGAGGCACACAACACATCGTTTGGAATCCATCCTAGAAGTACCAAAATGTATCGTTATCTTCGACATACATTTTAGTGGAGCAATATGAAGAGAGAGATCACGGAGTTCATCTCGAGGTATTTAACGTGTCAACGTGTCAAGGCGGAGCATCAACTGCCAAATGGTCCATTGCAACCACTTGAGATTCCAAAGTGGAAGTGGGAACACATTACCATGGATTTCGTTACGGGTCTTCCCAAGGTTTCTCAAGGCATAGATGCGATTTGGGTTATTGTTGATAGATTAACCAAGTCTGCTCATTTATTGCCGATACGGGAGACTTATTCCCTTGAACGTCTTACTCGTATGTACGTGAATGATATTATGAGATTGCATGGCATGCCAGTATCCATAGTTTCGGATCGTGACCCAAGATTCACTTCACGATTTTGGGTCAGCTTGCAGAAAGCTATGGGCATGGATTTAAGATTCAGTTCGGCATATCATCCACAAACGGACGGGCAATTGGAAAGGACTATCCAAACTCTTGAAGATCTATATTGAGACTCTGTGTTCTAGATTTCAAAGGGAGTTAGGATAAGTACCTACCATTGGTGGAATTTTCCTACAACAACAGTTATCAGGCAAGTATAGGCATGGCTCCATTCGAGGCGTTGTATGGACGAAAATGTCATTCTCCAGTATGCTGGGACGAGGTGGGAAGCAACATTGTTGGGACCGGAGTTAGTATGTATGACTACAAAAAAGATTCAAATGATCCGGCAACGTATACAAACTGCACAAGATCGACCAAAAGAGTTATGTTGATCTTCATCGAAGGGACGTGGAGTTTAATGTCAGAGATCATGTATTGTTACATGTTTCTCCATGGAAAGGAGTTACGAGATTTGAAAAGAGAGGAAAGCTCAACCCACGATTCATTGGTCCATTTGAAATCCTTGACCGAGTAGGAAATGTGGCCTGTAGACTCGCCTTACCTCCAAGCATGTCTCGTGTTCATAACATTTTTCATATATTTGTGCTTCGTAAATATGTGAAAGACCCAAATCACATTATTGAGTTAGAACCAGACGAGATAGCCGAAGATTTAACATACGAGGAGACATCTGTCAAGATCTTGGATAGGAAGGAACATGTCCTACGCTCAAAGGTTATACCTCAAGTTAAAGTTTTGTGGAGGAACCATGATATCGAGGAAATGACCTGGGAGTTAGAATCAAAAATGAAAGCGAGATATCCTCACCTTTTCGACATACCAGGTACGTACGTCAATTTCGAGGACGAAATTTCATAAGGAGGGGAGGTTGTAAGAACCTAAATTTTATGAATAAGATTTAATTTTCTTTATATATTATTTTGAAATAGTAAAGTGTTGATTTGATAAATATGATAAGTTATGGGTGAGATGTGCAAAGTTTACAAAGTAAGCAAGTGGTTATAAAATATTCGTTGTGTGGGGGAATATTCGTTTGGTCGAGGAATATTCTTTTTGTCGGAGAATATTCGTACGACGGCGCAGTCATTGGTGGACCCCACAACGGAATGAATGTCGGAAATAGAAAGTGACAGAAGTAACCTTTTTATAAAAATAACGGCAAAACTGTTACCGTTAGTACTGTTGAAATACCCGGTGGTTAAAATACAATAATACGTGGTGTTACCCAGTAGCACACAGTATTGCACAATATTTCGAATTATTGATTCTTACGTAGGAAGGCACTTACTTAATTATTGTTACAGTAATTACTGTTCAATATTTTATATTATTGATTCAATAATTGCATAATATTTTATTGGTTCAATATTTGCTACGTTGATATTTTATATCAATAAGTGCTACTTTGCTATTTTATATTTGTGATTTAATAATTATCATTGCATAGTATTTCAAATTATCAAATTAATAATTAATATTATTTGAATAATATTATTAGATAGCATTATTGACAATGTCTAAGGAAGTTCTGTTTAGGAAAGGGGTTGATTAATTGCGCGCCAGTAAGGAGAAATCCTTATCGGAAGGCCCCCTCTTTCCTGGGAACGACTTGGTTGTCAATATTGTAGTTCTGTAATATTATTTGTGAATAATTAATTTTTGATATATATGATAAAAAAATATTTATTCAATGTGAATTTTTAACGGATGAATTTTTAGCATGTGACATTGGTTGAAAATTGATATTTTATCTTTTCTAATAAAATAATTCATTCAAATATATTATTATAATATTACATTATAGTAGTATGATGTGATTATATAATAGTATGATTTTTATAATTAGAATGGTAACATTATTATAGTAAATTTATGGTATAAAAGTTAAACGAGGTGAAAAAGTACAAATTGAATTTGAACTCTTTTGATGCAAACAATGATGTCATCGGAGCGATGAGGTAAGTAAGAATGTCATCGGAGCGATGATGTAAGCAATGATGTCATAAATTATAGCAAAAAAGACTATTTTACCCTTACTCTGCCGAGCCTATAAATAGAAGCTCATTTTTTTATTATTTCTCACCAATTCACTAAAGCTATAGAGAGAGAAAGTATAAAGAGAATAAGAGAGAACGAAGAAGAGTATTCTGCTATTACACTAGTGCAGTCTCTAAATTTTTAAGGTAAGGAGTATTATTTCTTTCGTATTCATGAAGAGAGTTATTTTCTTTCAAAACTCGTAAGGGTTGTTATTCCATTGTTTATTATTCTGTTGGAATAACCTATCTACGCGGACTACCGCATGTATGGTGAAATCCTGTTGTTATTCCATTCTTTATTATTCTGTGAGAATAGCCTGTCTACGCGGACTACCTCATGCCTGGTGAATAACCCTTCGTATTCAGTTGTTATTAAATTGTGAAAATAATCTGTCTGAGCGAACTACCGCCGGACGGGTGAAAATCCAATTGCAGTTTCGTATATTGTTTCATTTCAGATTCCTAACTCTAAACTTACTACGGTAAGTATTGCTTTTATAATTCCTGAAATGATCAGAAATTCCTTGAGTTTTGCGCTTCATCTAATATCATTTCACTGGAATATTGGTCTGAACTTTCTTGTGAAATTTTTTATCTTTTCATGTCGAGTTACTATTCACGAGTTACTATTCACGGGATACTATTCACGGTAAAAAAAATTCTTTCAAATCATCTTTGATTGGATCCAGGTTTTGATCTTCATTCTTGAACTCTGGATAAATTCTCTAATATTTGTCCTTTATCTCACTGGATTCGTTATTAGTATTGTTTTTCATCATCCTCAGTCCTAAATGGTGATATAACTGAATATCTTTGGCCTGTAGTGCAAAGATGAATGATTACTTGATGAATATCTTTGGCCTTTAGTGCAAAGATGAATGATTACCTGATGAATATCTTTGACCCGTAGTGCAAAGATGGACATGTGTTGAGATGAACATAACCAACTGGTGATACAAATGAATATCTTTGGCCCATAGTACAAAAGATGAATGTTTGATTCGAGATGTATATTGATTGATGTTACAGGAATAAAATATTGATGATGTACTTTTAAATCAAAGAAGATAGTAGACATCATTCTCTACTTAACTCTTCTAATAAATAGTTATTTCTGCTGCGAATATTGATCTAAAACTTGTTGTCCATAATATTTTATCTGATTTATTAAAGGCTAAATGATAATTTATTTTTCATTATCTTAGTCATAATATTCTTTACTAGACTAGTTGAGCTCACCCTTTTCTTCTATTGTTCTCTTCAGAAAAGGAGAATATCACGGGTACTAATCGGAGAATGGAGTGATGGTCCGAGTTAGAGTTGTAGAAGTCCTCACTATTTTTTTTTATAAAATAGTGTGATAATAAATGTAATGAGGACTTAGTTTGAATGTTTATATTTTCTACATGTCTATATTGACACTCACAATTGTGTGGTTGTATTTTGCACGACCGTTTGATATAAAAAATTATATTTGGATTTTGTTGAGTGTATTTGGCGACTCAGAATGGGTTAGATTGATTGAACCTATTTTGGAGGCGTCACACAGTTGGTAGCCAAACTTTCATACAAAGGTAAGCAATTCATTTTTATTGTGTTACCAATTAATTATAAAATATTTAAGAACAGTTTCCAAGTGTTACTTGGATTTGTTTTCTTCAACATGTGCAACCATGAACAGTTTTATTGTGTTCTGCAATGGTTGTCGTTAGTACATTTTTTTTTCATAGTGCAATTGGTAGCCAAACCTTCATACAAAGGTAACCAATTCAGTTTTATTGGGTTACCAATTAATTATAAAAAATTTAAGAACAGTTTCCAAGTGTTACCTGAATTTGTTTTCTTCAACATGTGCAACCATGAACAATTTTATTGGGTTCTGCAATGGTCGTCGTCGTTACATTTTTTTTCCATAGTGCAGTTGTTAGCCAAACTTTCATACAAAGGTAACCAATTCAGTTTTACTGGGTTACCAATTAATTATAAAAAAAATTAAGAATAATTTCTAAGTGTTATCTGGATTGCAACCATGAACAGTTTTATTGGGTTCTGCAATGGTCGTCGTCGGTACATTTTGTTTTTATAGTGCAGTTGGTAGCCAAACTTTCATACAAAGGTAACCAATTCAGTTTTATTGGGTTATCAATTAATTATAAAAAAATTTAAAAATAGTTTCCAATATGTATAACCATGAACAATTTTATTGAGTTTTGCATTGCACTATGATAGTGACTATTAATTTGTCACTAAATCAGTTTATTTAAGGGATGAAGAGAACGACAAACAACAAAACAATGAGAGATGAAAACAGGGGATGGTGTCTCGATTGAACTGACTTCGAAACTTAGGAGATACCGGCGAAGGATTGTAATAGTAATATGGGAAATACAAAATAATTAGGTTTGGAGGCGATGGTGTCGAGTAATATGAGTCACCGCTGCCGTATGTTGGCGGGGGAGAATAGTAATTAAAGGTGGGAACCGATGGTTGCAGGGGCGGTGGCGAAGAGTAATAGTAATATCCGAAAGTGGGTGGTGATGGTGGCGGTGGGCAATTGGAGTCTGATGACGGCGGTGGCGGAGAGGGAAGCGGCGAAGATGGGGGAGGAGGATAGAGAATGGGTTGACATGAGTTGTCGCAGGCAGAGCACATTGTGCAGGCAGGGCACATTGCGCGGTTACTTCTCCTTGATTTCAGGTTTTCTTATTTGTGTGAAACTGAATAATCTAATTTTGTTGCCCTCTTTTTGAAATTATTTTATGGATGCACTAATATTGTAAATATTTTATAAATGTTGTATAGTAGTGTAAAGAACCCTATAAATTATGGCTTTAAGATAATTTTCTAATATAATCCACTATTGGACTGAACAATTATGGATAATCTATTTTATATATACTTAAAGATTAACTATCAAGATGTATGTATGTCAGTTGTTTTCAATGCATGTAAAATTAAAAATTAAAAATCCAAATGCTTTATTGAACGTGTATTAAATAAGATTTATAATAACCTTGAATATTTTGTTTACAAAGCAATGTAAAAGCAAGCAAGTACCTTCTTAATATTTATAGAGGTAAACATGAAACAAAAATACGTTCAAAAAATAGTCTGGAACATGGAGAGTATTTCTTAGCATTATAATTTTTTGCTATTTTTGTTTTTCAGTTTTTCAAGTAAATAGGCTTTTTAGCAGTTAAGTTTTCTAATATTTTGCTGGCCTGTGTTTGTACTTGGTAGTCACCTTGAGTCACTCGAATCAACATGTTAAATTTCTATACATGGTCTCAATTTATCTTCTAAATTTGCACTATTCCAATTTTCCAAGCCTCTGCTTTAACTTTTATGATAACCCAGCAAGTTAACTGGTGTATTAGATCCCAACTCTTTGAACACATTCCTTAGTAAAAGCAGTAGTATGTCCTCCTTGTAGGTAGGGAAAAATGCAATCAATGACATCTGATATGGGAAATTGAACATTTTTATTGCACAAGTAACATACAACAAATGCGATAAGGAGTCTCAAAATCGGTTAAAAGAAAATGGACTTAAAAGTGACTCTTCAAGTTCTTGAAACCCTTTGTATACAGCGTCTGTCTGTCTTGAGGGAAGGGCCAATCTTCGCACCTCTGTCATATACCTGTTCAAAAAAATCCAAGAAGAAACAAGTTCGAGTATCATAGAACTGAAATATAACCTCTTTTTTCATCCAAAAAAAAAATGGATTAGGTTAAATGCACAACAATAACAAACCAAGCAATTCTTTTTCAGGCCAAATCAAAAAGAAAAAAGGGGAAGAAAAAAAACCGTGGCATGGGCAGGGCTGCTTGCAAATAGAGAAACCCAAGGGGACCATAATATTACAAGTTTTATTAAACATACTGCTTCAAGTAGAATGACAAGGGAGGTTTGAACCATATGAGGGTCATTTTTCTTTGCGTCAGTAGTACCATTATTCTGGCAAGCAATTGAGGTGGTTCCTTATAATTACTCACCATTTGATTTCTTCAAAGAATCCATAGTTTACAAACAAACAATGAAAGATCATTTTACATTAAATATTTGGAATGGTAGGCGGCAACTAATTGTTAGTTTCTGCAATTCTATTAAAAGCACATGTAAGGTGATGAAACAGAAAATGAAGCACCTGCAAAGGTTTGACAAGCTAAAACATGGCTAGGATTCGAGGTTCAAAGAATGGAAAGGAGGAAGAAGCTTGTAATTTATTGGATTAACGAATATATAGAACAAACAACTCACTTAACAGATACAAATATGTTAGAGACGTCATGAAACCTAAGAACAGTACAAGAATATTAAAAATGGTATACGTCATGAAACCTAAGAACAGTACAAGAATATTCAAAATGGTATACGTCATGAAACCTAAGAACGGTACAAGAATATTAAAAATGGAATACGTCATGAAACCTAAGAACGGTACAAGAATATTAAAAATGGTATAGCAACCACCACATGAAAACTAATGTAGAAGAACTTGACCTGTTCGCTGCACTAGTGATTTTATCCCGCACCCCTTGTTTGATAGCCGCTGTTTGCTCCAGAGAAAATGTTCCACCAAGAATAAGAGATGCTCCAGTAACACTAGTACCCATTCCCTCAGCATATACAGACATCGCCCACTCCCGAAGTACTGATAGCGCTGAGCGCAGAAGGCGCAACTTCAGACTTGGGGATGGCAAAATCGCTGCATTGGACAACAGCTGGTCATATGTATTGAGTACAAGTTCTGTTGCACCCTTGCAGGCAGCAAGTAGAGCCCTTGGAACATCCTCATCTCCAACAGATTCAACCCCAGAAGCTATTCGGTCCTACAAAGAGGGAACAACTTCATTACATATGGAAACAAGTAAGGCAAACTGAAGCTTGCCATCAAAATTAAAAACATCTATGACATTACTTTACAAAAACCACAAATTAGCAGCAAGCATCAATTTGATGAAGATAATACAATTAAATAAAGGGGGAAAACTCATACCAGCGATGCCTTCTCAAGATGAAGACAAAGTGTATCTAAAGGTAAGACAGCTACATCTCCAGGATAGATGTGGGAACCAACCCTCTTCAATACTGAACATGCTTCAGCAATGCCACCCCTTGAAAGAGATTGATCCATGAGTCTAGCCCAGGTCTCCCTTACAATGCTGCTATCGGCATCACCCGAATAGTTTGCAAAATAGAGCATTTCCAAACATATCTAAAAGTATAAAGAGATTGGCAAGGAATTCAATTAGGAAATGATATTAATAGCATATTGTGAAAGATTACATTAAAGAGTCCGTACAAAAAATTCATGACTAAGTGAAACACTGAGATATAAAAGAGAAAGATAACAAAAACCGCAAGTGATTCAAGGTCAGAAGAAACCAGTAATACCATACCAAGAAAATTCCAAAAGGCAAGAAAGAGAGAACATATGGATAGTAATGCAGTCTGCAGCTAATCCTCATACCATTAACTATTTCAGAATCAAATGGAAATGAAAATTTTGTAAGAGGCCATAAGCATTTAGCCTGGACAATGTACAAGCTCAATGGATCTAGAACACTTATTTTCCTTCAACTTAGCTGCACCCAGGGGCAAAAACAAAGAAATAAGAAAGCATAGGAAAGCCAAAAAAATATATTGAATGAATAACAATTGAATATTCCCCACAAACCAATATAATAACAATTGAATATATCTGTTTGGGAGAAAAGAAGGGTCAGGAGGGAGGGATGGGAGGGGGAAAAGTTAAATCCAAACTCTTCCCAACATGAAACTCTGTTAATATAATAACTGGCTTAAGCAGGCCCTATAACTTTCCCTTTGAAGGGCATTTTCAATTTCCTTACACTTTATATATAAGGCCTCATTTACCATACAATACTTCTAGGGAAAGGTTGATTGATAGCTCACAGATACACATCAATGAGATCAAGCACATGATTATTTGGAGATTTGAGGGTGACAAAGGAAGAAAATAAGAGATGAGCATAGAAGTATGTACCTCCCACAGCTCAAATGGAACAGCATACTCATTATATAGTTGAGTAATACTCCTCAGATCCAGCGATAACTCTTTGACCTTCTCTCGTGCAGCATGTGCAGAATTGGCATCAAACAGGGTGCTATCAGGTGGTGTGTCATTTGTAACAGGTTCAGATGTGCTAATAGAAGCCTCTAACCTAGAAGCAATAGTCTCTAATTCGTCTTTGATCTTTATTTGAAACCGAAGAACAGCAAGCTTCCCTTCAAGTAAATCGAGCAGTACATCGTCAAATGCATTCCTGGAAGAACCTACTAGACCATCACTGTCACTTGCACTCTTTGCCTGCAGCACTGCATTAGTCAGGTATTGACGCCTGACATTCAAAATACGAAATATAAATTCTCAGATAACAATGAGAGCAAAGGAGAAATTAAGTTGGTGCAACTATAAATGGCCTCGCCTGACACTAACTTGTTTCAATTTGCATAGGAAAACGAATAAACGAGATAGTAGAAAGGGGTTGTTTGTATTGAGTTAGGATCTTAGATAAATCAACTTTCTGGCAAAACATAAAATAATGCAAAAACCTGACAGTTGTCTAAGAATAAGTAGTTTGTGAAGATTTTAGAATAAAGGATGACTAACAGAATAAAGATTTTGTATTATATCCAGTAAGCAAAAAAAAATAGGTTCTTCACCCCATCACAACACACTAGGAAGCAAATATTCAACAATCACAATATGTATTTCAAGGTTTATTACACCCCTAGTAATTTAAAAGCTTCTTGTTGATTTATAATATGGTATAGGTTCTCTCAATACTTTTCATAGAAATGTTCTCTTTGACATGGTTCAACATAAGCACATCTCCTCTTTCTTAAGTTAATTAGTTATATATTGGAGATAATATTTTTTTGATAAGTTCATCAGGAGATAACTATAGAGAAAAATAGAATCTAAGTTATCATAAAAGTGAGTGTAAAAACCTCTGTTCCAACGTAGGGACATCAGAGGCATTGGTGGAGCGCCTTTCTGCAAGTCTCAGCAATACATGAGCTGCTAGAACATGTTGTCTTTTCAAGACATAATATCGTGCTAGAAGCTCAAAATATTTTGACTGATTTGATGGAATGGCTGCTCCTGAATAACCTTGTCGAGAAGCCATTGTTGTTGTCCCAGAGCCCGCCCGAACCTACAAATATAGACAGAATTAAAAGGTCAACATACAAGTAATATTGCAGGCCCCAACGCATTCCAGATTTCTGAAAAAGTGTGCATATTTGCAAACAATCTGAAGCAAATGTTAGGCAGTGTTTGATAAAACTGTGCAATAAGAGCTTATTAAAATAGAGACTTTGTATAAAATAGAGGCGAGATTAAATGTAATAGAGTTGTTTGATAACCCATCTTTTTTTAATGTTTGAATACAATATTTTACTAATTTACCCTTATATCAGTTTATACAAACTTAGGGTGAAGATAAAACTATTATAAATATTAAATAATTAATTCAAATAAAATCACCAACAATGTATAACTAGTAAAATATTTCAAGTCTAATTAATTATGACAATTTTACATAATAACTATAAAATATAGTGATGGTGATGGTGGGCGGTGGTGGTGGATGGTGGGTGGTAGTGAAGGTTGGTTATTGGGTGGTGGTGCTTGTGGGTGGGGGTGAATGATGGGGTGATTGGTGGTGAAGGTGATGGGTGGTTGTGGGGGGTGGTGGTGGTGAAAGGTGGTGGGTGGTGGGTGGTGGTGTAGTGAGAGAAGTTAAGTGAATAATTAAAAATATGAAATTAAGATAGTGAGGGTAAAATAGTAATGAAGAGCCTCTTTTTCTAAAAAGAGTTGGCTCAATGTCTTTTTTTTAAGAGGCAAAAGAGGTTGGAAAAGTTTTTATCAAACAACATAGCCTCTGCGCGAAAAAGAGGTAAAGCCAAAAAGAAGCAATAACATGCTATCAAACACTACTTTAATAGAGCAAGTAACATTGAAAATCAGAATAAATGCCAATTGGTTGGGCCATAAATATTTAGATAAAAAATATAAGAAGTATGATGAACCTCTTGTATAGGTTCACGACAAGCACTTTGCAGAAAAGGCACCAGATCAGGGCCTCCAAATTCCAGCAATTCATTTTCAAGGCCCAAATCAATTAATGTGCGGTATAAATAATCGTGAAAAACTCGATCAGGTGATTGTACACCAAGTTGAATAATTTGGCATATAAATCTTTTCCGAGAGGCTGGATCAAGAACAGACTGTGCTACTGGTCTGATGGGTGACCCAAATTCCCTCTGTGAAGCTTCTTCACCTTTCAGGGCACGCAAAGCACTGGTGATAATCTCATAGCACTGTTCATGCTGAGCAAGTGCATGTTCTCGCATTCCAGCATCTATATGTTCATTGGAAGCATCCCCAGCGGGATCAACAGCCTGTGCCTTTTGCAGCGGTAGGCGAACCACAGCTTCATAAAATCTGAAATTTTCCTCTAATATTAGGTTTGATATACAAAATCCAGTTAAATGAACAAAATAGGACTCCTATATTTTACTTAAAAGATGAATCGAACCTCAAGTCCTCAAAGCGTTTGCAAACAGTCCGCAGATCTGCAGACTCTGGAACTTTACTCAAGTAATTGAAGGCCTCTCTAGCCAGATTTTCCCTTTCCTCCTTAGCAGAAGTAGCAGCTGCTCTCTCAAGACGTTCAACAGCTAAGTAGAACTTGTAATCAGACTCTTTGTAATAGCTTGGACAACCATCCCGCAGTCTACTACTGATATCATCTACCGTTCCCCTACCATCGGGACCAGTGTAATACTAAAGGAACAGACGAAATCTTATGTGAGAGAAATCCATAATTGAGTGTGGTGACAGACAAAACCAAAACATACGTTAAAATTAATATAGAAGAAACGAAGAAGCAAGGAAGATATCACTTATACTAAGAACTACTTCCAGTAATAAAGTAGATGATCTCATAACAGTTGCGCATGTAGTACCTCCATCAAAGCGGATACAAGCCTTGTTGCCAGACGGTCACCCTCCTCAGAGCAGACTAATTGATGGAATGTTACCTGAACTAATGCATGCCTTGTATTCACATCAAAGCCCTGAACCAAACGCGTAACATGATGCTGAGAAAGAAGTTGGAGCAAAAATAGAGCTTCACCACTTCTAAGGAGCAATTGCCTGACACATTCCATTGCTCTCACCTATAGCACATGTCAATCAGACGTAAGACGTGTGGATACCAAAGTAGAAAAAGACAAGGAAAACAATAAAAAGAAAACGAAACAGAAACAAAAATGAAATACCAATATACCTCCATCGTAGCTAATTCTGCAGAACTATAAGGAAGCCGTTGCCTTTTATTAGACATGACAGCTTCGTTGGACTCAACATTCCGCAAATAAGAACCAAACAAATTTCGTACCATACTGCGTTCACTTGCACCCAGATCTGAACCAGTTCCAGTTAAAATTGAACCTGTCAAGTCTCCTACACCAACAACACAACCATAGAGCCCCCTCCTCTGATTCCTTCTAGACCTTAAAAACATCTCTAAAGAACGAAGTTTGTCTTCAAGGACTTGCATTGCCCCAGTGGAGAGTCTGCATACAACTATTCCAGTTTCATGCATAGCATCTGAGGAACCTATCTCACCTTTTGAGACCATAACAGGAAGCTCCCACAAAGGCAAAAGTAATCTTGATGAGCACAAGCAGAGCCCTTCATAAGCACCTGAAAACACAGGCTCAGCCTCTTGAACCACTTGGCCCATGCTAAACCCACCAGCTGCAGTTCTAGTATTTGACAACGCACCGCTACCTTCAAGTTGTGGTATCCCAACAACTCGTGGGTCCTCAAATGCCTCGGCTGCCTTCTCAGTAACAACATTACTAATGAGATTTTCAGTGTGGATGATCCTGGCAGCAAGCATTAAACACATTGCAGCTGCCTCTCCAGCTCCAAAGCGATTGAAGAAATCTTCTAATATTGATCTCGGGGAGTTGGACTCTAGCAACCTCCTAAGAATGTCAACTGGCCTATTGAAAACTATTTCCATCATGCCCATGGTACTAAACACAATGATTTTCCTCCTAGGTAGTATATGTTGAGTTGAAAGCTCATCATTAGCCCAAATTTTTCCAGGTAACCTTTCACAGGATTCACATGAATTATCAAATCCAAAAAACTCCAATTGAGAATATAGTAACTGCACTGTGGCTCCTGTATCTGGCACTGGTGAAACATCTGCAACAAAAAGCATTCGTCCCTCAATGGGAAAGGAAGATACAGATTCCCGTAGTGCCCTAGAAGTTCTTGCACCAGTTCCTAAGTTACCAGATGAAGATGATTGTGTGCTTGAATCCTTGTTCACAATCAGAAGAGAAGACACAGTCGAAGGAGATGAATCAGAAAGGACAAGAGTTCCAGCAGAATAATAAGCTGATTCTATCTTCAGAGACAGATCTTCATTATGCGATCTACCAGCAAGAGACATGGGTCCAAAGGAAAGCCCGCCACCCACCCCTAAAGGAGGAGAAGGCCTGGTTGTTACAACTTTTAAGCAGCTAGGCTTCTGATGATTATTATCAAATCCACCCAAACCTCCAACAGCACCATTATTTCCACTAGATTGGGTAGTAGAAAGGTACATCCTCCTGCCATCTGATAAAACAGCAACAAGATGTAGCCACTTTGATTCTAATGTCAACAAAGGTGAAATGCAAACTATGGAAGTTTTTGCTGATCGAGGGGCCCGTGCTCCTGCTGACTGCCTACCACCACCATAATTTAAATCTCTCTCGGTGATCAAATTCCTCTCTTCTGCCACCTTCTTAAGTGGCCCATCCCCATTTGGTCCCAGAGTAAAAACTTGAATTTTCATCTCTTCAGTACGAGCATACAAAATCTGCCTCTCATTATCAACAACCATTTCTACAATAGGATCAACTGCTCCAAATTTGAACACATTTGGTACAACCCATCTGTATTTAAACAAATAAATACACAAGTTATTAAGAATCTTTACTAACATTACAATAGATCCATGCAGGAGTTCAAAGTTCAGGTTAAAGTAAAAATCAGTGAATGGGTTTATACAGCAACAAAAAATAAATGGCTAAAATTCTTTCTCAGTAAAAAAACATTTGGAAAATAGATGTTTATGAAGTTTTAGGCCATCAACAAAATCTACGACCATAATCTTTAAGGGAAAGAGAAAAATTGTGGGGAAGTAATTCAAAAAAGCATACCTTGAAATGACACCTCCCAGACCTGCTGTTAAGCAAACTTTACGACACCGCTTGTGCCAACCTGAACCAGTAGTATACTGTATTTCATAAATGTGGCCATCACGACCAGCCAGGAAAATATGACCTTTATTAGTACAAGTGATACATGTCATAGTCACCCCATCGGATGGTATAGTGTACTGTGGCAAAGGCTGTAGTGAAACCTCTGCAAATGGATCAGTTCCATCACCCTTACTGGAGCAGCATACTCCTACAAGAATTAACTGGAAACAGTAGAAGGTAGGGGTCAAGATCAGAACAATAAACAAAAAAGAGTAGGAAAAAAATTCCAAATAAGTACAACTAGGAGTGTCATTACAAAATGTAAATTATGGAGAGAAAAATAGTAGTTGAATAAATAAAGAATGATGAACAATTATTCCATATCAAACAAATTAAAAACAGAATCACTACGAGTAAATACTGGGTAGCCTCAACAAAGATCTAATCAGAATATAGATAACTTAATTCCAAATATGTTAGCTTTATAAAATGGGCCCAAAGTCTAGTATATAAAGACATCAAGCTCTCTAACTCAAAATCAATTGGTAATGAGAAGAGTTGGCTCAAGTCATTATACACTAGACATATTTTCTCAAGGTATTCAATGTGGGACAATATATATACTCCAACATTCCCCCTTACATGAAACCTAGTGTATTGAGGGTTACACGTGAACCTGATCAATATGAATACCCACACAAGATAAGCACGCCTAGAAGAAACTAGTCACAAGACGAGCACAGAAGAAATCTAGTAAACCACGGACAACTATTAGCCCAATTGATAAGTGGTTCTAGTTAAGAAATGGATAACTTTGACCCTTAAGAAATAGACTACAAGGGGGGTAAGAATGAAAGTTAAGAAGAGTGTTCAATTAGGACAAAGGATAACCTGCTTTGATACCATGTTAGATTTATAAAATGGACCCAAAGTCTAGTATATAAAGACATCAAGCTCTCTAACTCAAAACCAATTAGTAATGAGAAGAGTTGGCTCAAGTCATTATATACTAGACATATAGACAAAAAGAAAATGGATGTGGCATTACCTCCACTGGAGTTGCTAAGACTAAAAGATATTGGATAGCCTCAACAAAGATCTCAACTTTAGCTTTGGCCAGGCCAACAGCGCATATAGCTTGTTCCTCCCCGTTATATTCAGGACATTGCCCATCCCTATCAAACGAGAAATATTTGAAACAAAAATTAAGAACATATAGAGATGAAAACATATAAGCAACTTTCAAGAAAAAACTACACCAATTTCACAAATATTATGGCTTTTGATTATTTCATGCAAACTAGGGGAAATCTTGCCCATAATTTTTATTTACACTTCAATTTTCATTTACTGTCAGATACTCCATGTGTTTTACTTACACAAGGGACCCCACAAATATCTCTTGCACATCTCCTCTCGAATCTCAACACAAGGTAGCATGTTCTTTTTTACTTGAAATTTTTTCTGACTTCTGAAAGAGTAACACTTAATTTAAAGAAAAATAAACCTAAAGGTGACACATTCTGTAAAATGGTAGGAATATAACACAGTTGACATTTGATATTCCCTCTGTCCAACTTTAAGGGTCCAATTTTTCTTGAACATTTTTGGCAAGGATTTAAAACTTTTCAAGAACAGATTTATGTATTATATTTTTAATTTAGTTCAAATATGATCTATAAATGTATTGAATTTATTTATAAGTACATTAGAATTCATAAATATGTTAAAAAAAAGTATAACCGTATTTTTGGTTACATCTTAAAATCCATAACCGAAAGTACTCAAAGAAAAGTGAGCACAAAAAGTTGGACGTTGGTAGTATAATACATAATTAGATTCACAAATCATCCAATAAACAAAGAACCAACAAGACCAACCAAAGAAAAATGGCCATGTATGTTTCCCATAGTTGTACCACCATTACAAATAAAATTAAGACATCAAGATGCAATTACTCAGTTGGTCCCTACTCCCTATGCATCGCAATCAAATATCTATAAATACATAAAGAACTAAAAATTAAAATGGTAACCGGCAACACATAACAATACTAGATAACAGCAAAGTTGCTACAGATAGGATTTCACATTTATCTAATTCTTTGGTAATAATAATATAAAACCAAAAGATGTGAAAGAATTGAAAACATATTTTTGTGTTGCTTACCCATGCAATATCAAGTCATTATGTTAAACTTCAACTCTAGGAAATTTGCAGCAAACTCACATTTAATGCATTATCTACTTGAAGATAACTTTAGCAACTACAACTTTGAGCATGAACAACCACCCTGCAGCTACATATTTAAATGCTTCCCCTTTGGTTTTTCTCTAAACCAGAATAAGCAAAGAAAATGCTATAGTTTTTGTAACAAATGTCTCAGCAAGCCTATCTTTCCTTTCTAAATCTCAATATATATTCCCTATAAAGAGGAGAACACGTGTAATTTTGTCATGGTTAAGGAAAGGAATTCCATCACGTATGATTTCCAAACTCGGCAAAAAAGAATAATAATAATCCCTCCATCCAACTTTAATTGATTTCCTTTCCTTTTCGAATGTCCCAAATGTTTCCCTAGCCTTTGTCTCATCTCAGTTCTACCTGTTTGCCCTTTATTATGAGTACAGAAAGGCAATTTTTGAACTTCATTCAAATTTACTCAAATCCCAGCTTTCTTCAGGTGCAAAAAGCAAGAAGGATGCAACTAAAGTGTAACTAATTAAGTTTCTCTTTTATATTCAAAATGATTATGATTTCAGCATTGAAAGCTTTGTATTCAAAGCTATAAAATTGAAACCATTAGCCTCACCAATTGAACTAGCAAGTTCTCAGAACCCATCAGACTGGTGATCATAGATTAATCCTTCCTACAAAAGGGAACCAGTAGAAGCTATCACATAATTTTTGCTTATATCCCTTTATTATTTAAAAATAAAATAATATTCACATCCTGTCAAAGTTATCTATTGCATAGTTCTTACCACTTATCAAATCGCCACATAAATAAAGTATTATCCACTGAAGCCCAGGCTCTACGTATCTTTGGAAAAATCCCACATAAAGCAGTTCCTTCCCCACCAGATGCATTATATCTTTCAACAAGTACAGGAGGAAATTCCCATGTGTCCACCACTTCAACCAAAGGAGGCCACTGCAAGGAAATTAAACAACATGACTAAGTAAAAGTTAATTTGAAACCAAACAAAACAAAAACCAGAAAACTTAATAAAAGCTTTGATACCAACTGATGTAGGGCAAGTATGAAGAAGGGGAAAAAATAAGGATAATTAGGTGACAAAAGCCCAAAGAAAAAACACAGCTTTTAGCTTTAAATCAGTCTAACCAATCAATCTATATAATAATGATTTATGATGGTCAAGTGAGTTTAATAGGAAAATAAGAAACCCTAATGTCTGGAGATTAAGTAAAATCCTAATTTAATAAGGGTAAATCCCTAATTTAATCTACTATAATTCAAATTTTGAAATATTCTACCAAATATAATAAAAGATATCAATAATTACAAGTACTTATCTCTAAATAATAACATAAAATATATAATAATAATCGCTTGGCTTCATCTGCATCAATATGCTTCCATAATGCTACTGATGCCCATAAATCAAGATCAACAAGAATGAGAAGTTTAACAACTAGAATAAGCAATCGGTCAACAGCAGCTAAAGCTTGTCCAGCAAAAAATAAGTAAAAAGTTGATTAACAATATATCAATGCCTCGCCTTGTGGGAGGCCTCCACTATAATAAAGACCAGAAAAATGAACAAATTTGTTCACTGTTACACGTGAAAATAAAACTGACTAAAATACACCCAATAGTAGCACATAAGAACACTCACATTTCAAAACCCTTAAAAGTAATTTTCAAGTTTAAAGTAGAAAGAGAATTTTTCAAAATAGAATTAGAAAAGTCACTTAAAGTATATTTTTTAAACTGCCCAATTTCTTCCATTATGACCATTGCCGAGAGAAAAAATAAACTTCGCTCAGAGTCTGGAAACCCAAAATTCTTTCCATCATGACAAACTCTAAAAAAGGAAAAATCCCGACTTGAGATTGTTTTACAATGTACTAATAATTCTTAACTAAAGCACCACTAAAAAGAAAATCCATTACTTGTCTTTTTTTTCCAGCTTTCTCATAAAAAAATAGCCAAAATTGAATGAAATGAGCATTCTTTTTTTTCAGCTTTCTCAGAAAAAATGTCCAAAATTGAATTAAATGTGCGTATTAAAGGCTTCAACAACAACTACAAAATGCATATATATGAATTAAATAAATACATATATAATTCAAATAAGTACCTCTCTAGGATGAGTTGAATAAGGATGACTAGAATATCTTGAAGCTTTAAGGGCTTCTTCAAGATCGAGCTGAGCATCAACGTCTCGGCCAATGCAATCGCTCACGACGAGACCCGCATTCATAACATCAGCCAACGAAATCTCGCTTTCCCGGGACATTCTGAAATACCTATAAGAGAAGCAGAGATTGGCAGTTTAAAACCCTAGAACTTAGGGTTTGGAGCTGAAATTAGACATCCGAACGCTCATTATACGTTTGAGAGGGAGATTTTAATTTATGATATGGTTTTGGGAGTTGGGGGTTATTATAAATTAAAGAACGGAAGCAGGAATCGCAGAGAGAGCATCAGCCATAGCGAAAACCAAAATCCCTAGAATTTTGTGTCTGACCGGACCGGACCGGACCGGACCGGACCAGACCAGCAAAGTCAAAGACGTTTTCTGATCTTCTCTAGCTCGAATCGAAACATCTCCGACTGAAAAGTAATGGTGGCGTGCGAGGAGGTTTTTTTTAAGGATTTTGTTAAAATATTGGACTAATGACAAAACTCCCCCAAAATTTAGATGAAAATCAATTTGATACTTAAATTTTTGAGAATATTTAATCAATACCTCAAGTATTTTAAAATAACAAATATATTCTTTTTTGGCCGGACCAACTAATTTTTCGCCGAAATAAGGTTTGACTACTTTTTTTTATACCTTCTCAATACATTTGACTTATATTTAATAAGTATTTTCTCAAATAATATTTTTTCATTTCTTCAAATATTTAAATTAAAAAAATAAAATCTTAACATTATTTATAAAATAAATGACAATAAATAATAAATTAAATATAAATATAATTTTTCTTTTGAGTGACACATTAGATCTACAAATAAAATATTTTTATGAAATTTATAAATACAAAATAAATTACAAAAAAAGAATGATAATTATTTTATAAATATCTCAAATACAACATTTTGGTTGGATAAATATCTCATCATTATTATGTAATTCTCAAATAATATTACGTAATGTATTGATATTTTTAATTTTGTCTTCTTACCATTGATGTTTTTGTAATTAAATATAAATGATTGGGTTGTTATTTTGTAATTGCTTTTTTTTATAAGTAAGTTATGATTTTGTTTTTAATTTTGTCTTCTTATCATTGATGTTTTATTTATTTAGTTTCTTCTTTAAAGAGACTTTATGATTTTAATATTTCTTTTTTTATAATTTATTTATTTATTTTGTATTTATAGATTCATGAAAATATTTTATTTGTAGATCTAATGTGTCACTCAAAAGAGAAATTATATTTATATTTAATTTATTATTTATTGTCATTGATTTTATAAATAATGTTAAGATTCTATTTTTTTTTAATTTAAATGTTAAAGGAAATGAACAAACATTATTTGAGAAAATACTTATTAAATACAAGTCAAATGTATTGAGAAGGTTAAAGTACAAAAAAGGTAGTCAAACTATATTCCGGCGAAAAATTAGTCGGTCCGGCCAAAAAAGAACACTTTTGTTGTTTTAAAATAATTAGAGGTATTGATTGAATATTTCCAAACTTTGAGTATCAAATTGATTTTCGTCCAAACTTGGGGGGACAGTTTTGTCATTAGCCCTAAAATATTTACACCATCTTGTAAGTATATAAAATATATACCACACTTTAGATATATATCAATTACATATTTTCAAATTAAAACATAACATAATATGCTTTAATTACATATTTATTTACTCAAGATATTATTATGAATATAATATTCTTGTCTCATTAACATAAATTCAATTAAAAATTTATTTACTTCTTTAAGATATTATAACAAATATAATACCTTTACCATAAATTCAATTAAGAATTTTTATTTGTTTTCTTAAGATATTCTAATAAATATAATATCCATCTTTTATTAAAATAATTTTACATAAGAATTTATTCTAATATTCTTGGGTAAAGTATATATAAATATTATATACTTAAACCACATCTTTTAATTCATTACTCAAATTATTATCAACAATTTCATTCATTCGCATAATAAATACATATATATAACATATATCTATTACCTTGCAAATATTCCATGTAAGGCACATATACTCTCATCATATATGAAAAATAAATAATAAATTTATTCTCTCACATTATAAATTGAATTATGTCAAATTATTTATATTTAGCAAATATAACTTAATATATTTACCATATTACATAACATACACATTACCTTATAAAAAATCATACCTATAAGGCAATATTATCATTAAAATAATATTATCTCTTTATTAAAATAATTCAATGCTAGAATTTATTTTAATATTTGTATGACCTCGAATTTTATAAATAAAGATTTATTTTTTTATATATATTATTTTAAAATAGTAAGGGGGTTGATTTAATTAATGTAGTAAGTTGTGGGTAAAATACGCAAATATTTTAAAATGAGCAAGTGGTTATAAAATATTCATTGTTATCGGAGAATATTCGTTTGGTCGTGGAATATTCTTGTTGTCGGGGAATATTCGTACGACAGCGCAGCCATTTGTGGGCCCCACAACGGAATAACTGTCGGATATAAAAAACGATAGAAATAACCTTTTTATAAATAACGGTAAAACTGTTACCGTTAAACTGTTGAAATACCCGGTGATAAAAATACAGTAATACGCGTTGCTGCACGGTAGCATACGGTATTGCACAGTATTTCGAATTATTGATTCTTACGTAAGAAAGCACTTACTCAATTATTGTTACAGTAATTACTGTTCAATATTTTATAGTATTGATTCAATAATTGTTACGTTGATATTTTATATGATTGATTCAATAATTGCTACCGTTGATATTTTGTATTATTGATTCAATAATTGTCACTGCACAGTATTTCACATTATCAAATCAATAATTCATATTATTTGAATAATATTATTAGATAGCATTATTGACAATGTCTAAGGAAGTTCTGTCTAGAAGGGGTTATTTAATTGCGCGCCATTAAGGAGAAATTTTTATCGGAAGGCCCCCTCTTTTCTGAGAACGACCTGGTTGTCAATATTGTAGTTCTGTAATATTATTTATGAATAATTAATTATTGATTTATATGATAAGAAAATATTTATTTTGTGGATATAAAAGAAGGAATTAGTGCTGATGTGTTTTTATCAGTTTTTTGGTGTGAAAAATCATCCGTTTATGAATTTCGACCATTTTTCGTTCAGAATTTAGAAAAACTTCCTTCTACAAAGTTGTAGAAAATTAAATTTCCTATAAGAAGAACATAAAATTCGTATTTTTCTGATAAAAGGGTTATTTATTATGAATTATTAAAGTTGCGAAAATAAATATTTTTTTATTAAAAACATGGGTGGGCCCCACTTTTATTTTTTGGTGGAAAAATTCTGAATTCTAAGCTAATGTTCGTTGGAATGTTAGAAGGTTGAAGCCACCGGTAGCAGGTAAGTCATCTTTGGTGTTCTGGTATTTTTTTATAAATAGGGTGCTTAGGTTAGAATTGAAAATCACACTAGAATCAGAAGTTTTCTCTCTCGATAATATCGAGCGTATTTTTGTGAGTATTTAGATACTTTGAGTGTTGCTATTCAGTGCAAGTTTCTTTCAGTATTATATCCGATATTTCAGCCAGAAGTACTATTCTTTTGAGATAAAGGATGTTATTTTCTTTCGTAAACGATGTTATTCTTCTCAATATCATTATACCAAAATATTGGCATAGATTTTATTATGAAATTCTTACTTTTTTCGTCGGGATTACTATTCACGTATACGGCACTATTCACAAATACAGTACTATTCACGGAAAAATTATATTTTCTTTTCTTGTCCTTTATTTCACTGGATTCGTTCTTTAAGAGTATTTTTCATCATCCTCAGTCTTAAATGGTGATACTTGATGAATATCTTTGGCCTGTAGTGCAAAGATGAATGATTACCTGATAAATATCTTTGGCCCGTAGTGCAAAGATGAACAGGTGTTGAGATGAACATGACCACTGGTGATACAAATGAATATCTTTGGCCGTAGTGCAAAGATGAATATTTAATTTGAGATATATTGATTGATGTTACAAGGATAAAATATTGATTATAAACTTCTAAATCATAGAAGATGGTATACCTCATTCTCTACATAACTCTTCTAATGAATTGATATTTCCGCTGCAGTTGTTGATCTAAAACTTGTTGTCCATAATATTTTATCTGATTTGTTGAAGACTAATGATAATTTATTTTCCATTATCTTAGTCATAATATTCTTTACTGGGCTAGTTGAGTTCACCCTTTTATTCTATTGTCCTCTTCAGGAAATGAGAATGTCGCAGGGACTAGTCGGGGGACAGAGTGATGGTCCGAGTTAGAGCAGTAGTAGTCCTCACTATAAAGTAGTATGATAATAATTGTAATGAGGACTTAGTTTGAATGTTAATATTTTTTACATATTTGTATTGACACTCACAGCTTGTATGGTCGTCCTGCTCACGACCTTTTGATATAAAAGTTTGTATTTGGATTCTGTACCATGTGTTTGGCGACTCAGAATGGGTTGGGTTGATTGGACCTATTCTGGAGGCGTCTCAGTTGGTATCAGAGCTTAGGGACATAGTCTCTGGTGGAGATATGGGAATAGAACTAGAAGGGGAGAGACGAGTAAATTCTTCGCTAGTGTGTCCTACCTAAGCTTATCTGATGTTTAATTGGTCAGTTAGAGTATAGGGTTGATATGTTAATTTGTTTAATTAACCCTTATTTTATGGCAGCATTTGAGAATGGCAGCTGAGAATATTAATAATGGAGTGAATGAGACTGTGGAGGCACCTTTAATCACCAACCAGGAGAACGTGCAACAGGAAGGCAATATTCCTCCTGTAAACGACCCTACCAACCAGACGATGAACGAGGAAATGTTTAGAAGTTTTTTGCAGTTCATGCAAAACCAGATGAGGGAGACTCGTGTGCAGAATACAGGTGGAAATAATAACAACAAGCGGATTGTCACTGCCAAGCAGTTCAAAGAGTTGGGACCACCAGAGTTTTTGAAAAAGCCGGATCCGATCAAGGCGGAGACGTGGGTTAAGTAAATTACCAAGATATTTGATGTCTTGGGATGCACGGAGGAACAGAAGGTTTCATTTGCCACCTTTATGTTCCGTGGAGAGGCAGATTACTGGTGGGAATCTGTGAAGCGTACCCAGACTGCCGCACTCAAGATGTCTTGGGAAGTGTTCCAGAAACTGTTCAATGACAAGTACTTTCCTGAAAGTATTTGTCATATGAAGGAGGTAGAGTTTATTAGACTGGAACAGAACAACATGATTGTGTCCCAGTACGAGGCTAAGTTCGCGGAGTTGTCTAGGTTTGCACCTCATTTGGTAGAGAATGAGGAACGTATGACGCGGATGTTTCTGAGAGGTTTGAAACCCGAAATTCGTCAATACCTCATTTCTCACAATTTTTTTTTTATATTCGGATGTAGTGAACAGGGCCTAGTTGTTAGAACGAGATAGTGATTATGTTCAACTAAGGGACAACAACCAAGGTCGAACCGGTGGCAGCAGTCATCGGAACAATGACAACCAGCAGGGAGGAAAGTATCATGACAGAAGCGGTAACCACTCCGGTGAAAATCGTGGCCATGATAGAAGAAGTGAGTCGGGGGGAGATTTCAAGAAGAGAAGGTACAACAATGAGAACGTGAAAACATCGACAGCAGCACCAACATCAACTGTTTTTAGGGGAGGAGAACGACCGCTGGTCGTATACTATAAATGCGGGCAAGAGGGACACATCAGTCCCAATTGCACACAACAATCTAAGGTATGCTATAACTATGGAAAGGAAGGACATATAGCTCGAGTGTGTCCTGTAGCTAAACCAAGTCCAGCGGGGGTGGTGATTCCTAAAGCTGTTCCGGATAAGTCGAAGTCAGTGGTTCCTGGAAGGGCTTTTGTCGTGACTACTCAACAAGCAAGGAACCCGAATGAGGTTATTACGGGTAAGCTAATCATAAACTCTTGCGAAGTCTATACCTTATTAGATACCGGTGCTACCCATTCTTTTATTTTACCTACTTGTGCTCAACGTTTGAACTTGACTTCTGATAAATTAGACTTTGACTTATGTGTTGAAACTCCGTTAGGAAAAACATTCGTTACATCTACAGTTTACAAATCTTGCTTGATTCAAATTGGTACTCTCACCTTACCTGTTGATCTTATATCTTTGAAAATACTTGCATTTGACGTGATTTTAGGAATTGACTGGTTAACCACTTACCATGCCAAAATTGATTGTTTTCGTAAGGTTGTTAGTTTTCATATTCCTAACCAACCTGTTGAGCTAATTCAAACCACCAAACCACTAAAATCAGTCAATGTCATTTCAAGTCATAAAGCTATTCGTTTATTAAAAAACGGATGTCAAGCTTTCTTAGCCCATGTCACTGATCTAAACCAGAATACGTCAGATTTGAATAATATTTCCGTTGTTAATGAGTTTCCTGATGTATTTTCCGAAGAACTTCCTGGTCTACCCCCAGAACGTGAAGTTGAATTCTTTATTGACCTTGAACCTGGTACAAAACCCATTTCTAAAACTCCATATCAAATGGCTCCTATTGAACTTTAGGAGTTAAAGGTCCAACTGCAGGAGTTGCTAGACATCAGTTTTATACGTCCTAGTACGTCTCCTTGGGGTGCTCCTATTTTATTCGTAAAGAAGAAAGACTGGAATATGCGACTTTATATTGACTATCGGGAGTTGAACCATGTCACCATCAAGAATAGGTATCCACTACCTCGTATTGATGGCCTGTTTGACCAGTTGAAAGGAGCACAATTCTTTTCAAAGATCGATCTTCATTCTGGATATCATCAGCTGAAGATTAAAATTGAGGATATTCCGAAGACTGCTTTCAGAACTCGATACGGGCATTATGAATTCCTAGTCATGTCTTTTGGATTGACTAATGCTCCTGTTGCTTTCATGGATATGATGAACCGTGTATTTAAGGAATATTTGGATCAGTTCGTTGTTGTCTTTATTGATGACTTCCTCATCTATTCCAAAAGCCGTGAAGATCATGAGCACCATTTGAAGCTGGTACTTCAAAAGCTTCGTGAGAACAAGCTATATGCCAAGCTGAAGAAATACGAGTTCTGGCTTGAGGAAGTAGCATTCCTTGGGCACATGGTATCGAAACGTGGAGTATCTGTTGACCCAGCGAAGATTGAAGCAATACAAAGTTGGGAGCAACCTAAGTCAGTGACCGAAGTACGAAGCTTTCTGGGCTTAGCTGGTTATTATCGGATATTCGTGGAAGGATTTTCTCGAATCGCTACTCCATTAACTCAGCTGACTCGGAAAGATACAAAATTCGTATGGAACGAGGAATGCGAGAAGAGCTTTCAAGAGCTCAAGAGGAGACTCATTTCGGCACCTGTTTTGACGATACCATCTGGTTCGGATGGATTTGTCATTTACAGCGACGCTTCGGGCAAAGGGTTAAGATGTGTTCTCATGCAACATGGGAAAGTCATAGCCTATGCCTCGCGACAACTCAAAGAATATGAGAGGAATTATCCTACTCATGATCTAGAGTTGGCAGCTGTCATTTTCGCATTAAAGATTTGGAGACACTACCTGTATGGAGAGAAAGTGGAGATCTATATGGATTATAAGAGCCTCAAATATTTCTTCACTCAAAAGGAACTCAACATGCGGCAACGACGTTGGCTTGAGCTATTGAAAGATTACGATCATACCATGCAATACCATCCTGGAAAAGCGAACGTGGTAGCTGACGCGTTGAGTAGAAGATCATATGCGAGAACGAATGTGATGCTATCAAGGCCTATTTTGTGTGATTTACAAAAGATGAAGATAGAGTTCAAGACTCCGGGGACCCATGCGATGATGTCAAGTATACGCGTAGATCCAGCTTTGACTGATAAAGTTAAAACTGCTCAAGCTAGAGACCCGGAGCTGATGAATATGAGGAAGAAGATGCAAGAAGGTGCTATTCCAGAAGCAAGGATTGATGAAGAAGGAATACTTCGAGTCAACTCCAGACTTTGTGTTCCTAACGATTCTGACTTGAAGTATAGAATCATGATGGAGGCACACAACACACCGTTTGCAATCCATCCTGGGAGTACTAAAATGTATCAACATCTTCGACATATATTTTGGTAGAGCAATATGAAGAGAGAGATCGCGGAGTTTATCTCGAGGTGTTTAACGTGTCAACGTGTCAAGGCGGAGCATCAAGTGCCAAAAGGTCCATTGCAACCACTTGAGATTCCAAAGTGGAAGTGGGAACACATTACCATGGATTTCGTTACGGGTCTTCCCAAGGTTTCTCAAGGCATAGATGCGATTTGGGTTATTGTCGATATATTAACCAAGTCTGCTCATTTCTTGCCGATACGAGAGACTTATTCCCTTGAACGTCTTGCGCGTATGTACGTGAATGAGATTGTGAGATTGCATGGCATGCCAGTATCCATAGTTTCGGATCATGACCCCAGATTTACTTCACGATTTTGGATCAGTTTGCAGAAAGCTATGGGCACGGATTTACGATTCAGTTCAGCATATCATCCTCAAACGGACGGGCAATCGGAAAGGACTATTCAAACTCTTGAAGATCTATTGAGACTTTGTGTTCTAGACTTCAAAGGGAGTTGGGATAAGTACTTACCATTGGTGGAATTCTCCTACAATAACAGTTTTTAGGCAAGTATAGGCGTGGCTCCATTCGAAGCGTTGTATAGACGAAAGTGTCGTTCTCCAGTAAACTGGGACGAGGTGGGTGAAGCAACATTGTTGGGACCGGAGTTAGTACGTATGACTACGAAAAAGATTCAAATGATCCGGCAACGGATACAAACCGCACAAGATCGACAAAAGAGTTATGCGGATCTTCATCAAAAGGACGTGGAATTTAAGGTTGGGGACCATGTGTTATTATGTGTTGCTCCGTGGAAGGGAGTTACGAGGTTTGGCAAGAGAGGAAAGCTCAATATATGATTTATTGGTCCATTTGAGATCCTTAACCGAGTAGGAAAGGTGGCCTATAGACTCGCTTTACCTCCAAGCATGTCTCGTGTTCATAACGTTTTTCACATATCTGTGTTGCGTAAATATGTGAAAGATCCAAACCACATTATTGAGTTAGAACCAGACGAGATAACTGAAGATTTAACGCATGAGGAGGTACCTGTCAAGATTTTGGATAGGAAGGAGCATGTCCTACGCTCGAAAATTATACCTCAAGTTAAAGTTTTGTGGAAAAACTATGCTATTGAGGAAATGACATGGGAGTTAGAATCAGAAATGAAAGAGAGGTATCCTCACCTCTTCGACACCCCAGGTACGTACGTCAATTTCGAGGACAAAATTTTATATGGAGGGGAGAATGTAAGACCCCGAATTTTATAAATAAAAATTTCATTTTCATTATATATTATTTTGAAATAGTAAGGGGTTGATTTAATTAAAGTACTAAGTTGTGGGTAAAATGCGCAAATATTTCAAAATGAGCAAATGGTTATAAAATATTCATTGTTGTCGGGGAATATTAGTTTGGTCGTGGAATATTCTTGTTATCGGGAAATATTCGAACGACGGCGCAGTCATTTGTGGGTCCCACAACGGAATAACTGTCGGATATAGAAAGCGACAGAAATAACCTTTTTATAAATAACGGTAAAACTATTACCGTTAAATTATTGAAATACTCGGTGATAAAAATACAGTAATACGCGTTGTTGCACAATAGCATACGGTATTGCACAGTATTTCGAATTATTGATTCTTACGTAAGAAGGCACTTACTCAATTATTGTTACAGTAATTACTGTTCAATATTTTATATTATTGATTCAATAATTGCTACGTTGATATTTTATATGATTGATTCAATAATTGCTACCGTTGATATTTTGTATTATTGATTCAATAATTATCACTGCACAGTATTTCACATTATCAAATCAATAATTCATATTATTTGAATAATATTATTAGATAGCATTATTGACAATGTCTAAGGAAGTTCTATCCAGGAGGGATTATTTAATTGCGCGCCAGTAAGGAGAAATCCTTATCGGAAGGCCCCCTCTTTCCTGAGAACGTCCTGGTTGTCAATATTGTAGTTCTGTAATATTATTTGTGAATAATTAATTATTGATTTATATGATAAGAAAATATTTATTTTATGGATATAAAAGAAGGAATTAGTGCTGAGGTGTTTTTATCAGTATTTTGGTGTGAAAAATCATCCGTTTATGGATTTCGACCATTTTTCGTTCGGAATTTAAAAAAACTTCCTCTTACAAAGTTGTAGAGAATTAAATTTTCTATGAAAAGGACATAGAATTCGTATTTTTTTTTGATAAAGGGCTATTTATTATGAATTATTGAAGTTGCGAAAATAAATATTTTTTTAATTAAAATATGGGTGGGCCCCACTTTTGTTTTTTGGTGTAAAAATTCTGAATTCTAAGCTGATGTGCGTTGGAATGTCAGAAGGTTGAAGCCACCGGTAGCAGGTAAGTCAGCTTTGGTGTTCTGGCATTTTCCTATAAATAGGTTGCTTAGGTTAGAATTGAAAATCACACCAGAATCAGAAGTTTTCTCTTTCTATAATATCGAGCGTATTTTTGTGAGTATTTAGATACTTTGAATGTTGCTATTTAATGCAAGTTTTCTTCAGTATTATATCCGATATTCCAGCTAGAAGTACTATTCTTTTGAGGTAAAGGATGTTATTTTCTTTCGTAAACGATGTTATTCTTCTCAATATCATTATACCAAAATATTGGCATGAATTTTATTATGAAATTCTTACTTTTTTCGTCGGAATTACTATTCACGTATACGACACTATTCACGTATACGACACTATTCATAAATACAGTACTATTCACGAAAAAATTATATTTTTTTCTTGTCCTTTATTTCACTGGATTCGTTCTTTAAGAGTATTTTTCATCATCCTTAGTCTTAAATGGTGATACTTGATGAATATCTTTGGCCCGTAGTGCAAAGATGAACAAGTGTTGAGATGAACATGACCACTGGTGATACAAATGAATATCTTTGGCCGTAGGGCAAAGATGAAAATTTGATTTGAGATATATTGATTGATGTTACATGGATAAAATATTGATTATAGACTTCTAAATCATAGAAGATGGTAGACCTCATTCTCTACATAACTCTTCTAATGAATTGATATTTCCGCTGCAGTTGTTGATCTAAAATTTGTTGTCCATAATATTTTATCTGATTTTTTTGAAGACTAATGATAATTTATTTTCCATTATCTTAGTCATAATATTCTTTACTGGGCTAGTTGAGCTCACCTTTTTATTCTATTGTCCTCTTCAGGAAATGAGAATGTCGTAGGGACTAGTCGGGGGACAGAGTGATGGTCCGAGTTAGAGCAGTAGCAGTCCTCACTATAAAGTAGTATGATAATAATTGTAATGAAGACTTAGTTTGAATGTTAATATTTTTTACATATTTGTATTGACACTCACAGCTTGTATGGTCGTCCTGCTCACGACCTTTTGATATAAAAGTTTGTATTTGAATTCTGTACCATGTGTTTGGCGACTCAGAATGAATTGGGTTGATTGGGCCTATTCTGGGGGCGTCTCAATATCCTTTAATTAAAGTATACCATAATATTTGTATACTTAAACTAATTATTTCTCTTTTTTCTTCTATAAATTATTTTCAACAATTTAACTGTAATAAATATAATAATATATTCACTACATTAAAACATGCATACATTACACTCAATAATGTAATATATGATTTCTTTAATAAAATTGTGGTTATACATTAAGTATTTTTAATGCCACCAACTACCACATTAAAGTAATTTAATATTATAAATTATTTTAATTTACTCATCTTATTTTCTTTCATAAATTACTCCTACAATTTATTTACATATAATAAATATATACTACTAATATATTCATTATGCACAAAATCACATATTGCATAATACATATTCATTTATGCAATACAATATCACACAACCTATCATTTAATAAGAATTTTCTTTTATTAAATTTTTATTTTAATAATTCTCAAAAATCTGGGTTCTTACAGGGTGGCGTGGGCGGGGTGGGGGCGGGGGCGGGGGTATACATAATTAGTAAATATTTTTTTTTGAGGGGAAGGGGGTGGGGGTGGGGCGGGGTAAGGTGGGGGTGTATATATAATCAGCAAATATTATTTTTGATTTTTGGTGGGGTGGGGAGTGGGGGTGGGTGTGGGGTGGACGGGGTGGGGGTGTATACATAATCAGAATTTTTTTTTGAGTGGGGTGGCGTGGGGTGGGGGTGGCGGGGTGTATACATAATCAGTAAAAATATTTTTTTTGAGGGGGTGGGGGGCGGGTGAGGGTGCACGGGGTGGGGGTGTATATATAATCAATACATATTATTTTTTTGGGGTGGGTGGGTGGGGCAGGGGGGGTGGCGGGTGGTGATAGTAGTGTGCATACAAGCCAATCATGTATGATGATAAAGCACATACTTTGTAAACAATCTTATTTATTTATTAATAAAATATTTATTTATTAAAGGCATTTAATTATCTACATGGTGCTGTTTTTATAATATGTAAATAACCCATAGTTTTAAGCAATGCTTTTAGAATCATGATGTTGATCATGCTAATGAGATCTAAATTCTTAGAAAGCTTTAAAACTAACATAGTTCCCAATCGTGGGATTACTAAATCTGGATAGATTGGTACATATGTTGCTTGCTCATTGGATGAGGATGACTGATCTCATGGTCAATTGTGTGGAGACACTAAAGCAAGTATGTAGGTGCTTATTGGAGAATAAGTTCACTGAACGTGACTCGCTATGGAATACCTAATGGAGTTTTACTCGCCTGTCAATAGGAATTCCTAATGTGATAGTAGTACATGTGATCCTTGGACTTGAGATCATCATAGTATCTTGTATGTAATAAATTATACTTTGACTAATTCCTTAAGACATTTTAAGGCATATATAGGGTATGCTTGGGTGTAATGAGTTACATATGGAGATAATGAATGATCAATAAAGAATCTACCACCTCTAGTAAAAGAGGAGATATGTTCTATGTGATTCGTTAAATGACAACCCAGGAATCCTTGGCCAAGGTAGAATGAAATTAGAAAGAGGTTTCTAATTTGCATTATTTGGAGTTGTGCATTTTCTAATCGAAATACATATGATTAAATAAATTAAGACTTGACAGTAAATTCATGTCTTATATTTAATTGGGACATTGTATGGTGGAAGGATTGAATTGTACGGTAACTATTAACTCACAGGTTCTTTTATGATTAATGTTGAAATCTATATTATCTGGAAAGTCGTTGATCGCTAGGGAGGCTTATCCCTATTGTAGAATAAATGTTATTTATTTAAATAGATTATTAGTTTAATTTGTTTATTTAAATAAGATTAGAATTGTTCTAATTGATTTATTCACAACCGGTTTAATATGGAGAACCTAAAGGGTCACACCATAAAAGGAAGAAGAATTATTTAAGAAGAAAATGGCATGATAGTAATAATGCATTAAGTATAATTAATTTAATCTATGATGATAGAATAAATTAAATAGCTTAATGTTTAATATTTTAGAAATATTAAATATAAATTAATAAGAGGAGTCTTATTAATAATAATAATATTATTATTATTTTAATTCTAAAGGAGTTTAGGAATTAATATAATATCAGTACTCTCTCTCAATCCTAATAAAGATTAGGATATAAATTAATTAAATAAAACCCTATTCTAATTGGATTAGGAGGGTTAACCTAATATCTATATAAGAGAGTCTTATATCAGAAATGAGGGACGTGAAATTTTCCAAGAGTTGAGAGTACACATATTCTATAGAGATAGAAACAAGGGTTAAGCCAATAACCCATCTTCTTGAGTTCTTCATCTTCCTTGGTGGATCACCGTTAGAGGCCAAACATTTGGGTGGCTGACATTGATCAAGGGAAGGAGCCACTACAGAGGAATCAAAGGAATCAAAGGAGTAGAACTTGTACCTGAGAAAGCTTAGATCTTCAAAGGTATAATTTCATGTTCTCTCTTTTCTGTTATTGATAACAAGCACAAAGCATGATCATGGTTATGAGTTTGTATAAATTTTGAAAACCTAGTTTTTACGCTTCCGCCCTATTTATGTGATTTGATTGCATGATTGCGTTACGTACAAACCCAACAGTGGTATCAGAGCCTAACTTTGTGCTAATTATCAATTTTATAATTCCATGTATGAATTGATGTGAGAATTGGATCGTTTTTCTGGATAAAAATCGTTTTCTGCAAGTTTCTGCGGCGAACGGCGCAGCTGCGTAGCTTCCCAGTTCATTACTGGCGCAGCTGCGCTGGTCTGCAAAAACTGCTGCTTTCGTCTACATGCGCAGCTGCCCAGTTCATTACTGGCACAGCTGCGCCGGTACCTGGACAGACCCTGAAAATTGATTTTAATTAATTAAGTAAACTGTTTATTTAATTGATAAAGTTTTAAAATAAAGAAGTTTATTTTATCTGATATATGATTTCAGAATGCTAAAATTAAAGGAGTTTAATTTGGATTTATTTTTGATTAAAATAAAAGAGTTTATTTTGTTTCAAAAATAAAATTTAGCAAAACTTTTGTCCATTAAATAACATCAATCCATATATGGAATAGCATTGTTATTCATGAGATGAATGGATATTTATTGATGCATATGTTGATGTGTATGATAATAAATGGGGTTGATTATGGACTATGACCAATGTGATTGGATTTTATTTTGGATGAATGCTTGAATGTATGGGATTTATAAAATGGGGTCTGCGTACCTCGTCTTCTCTAGTTTTATTCTCGATGTAAATTCTATCTCCTTTCTATGTACTTCCCCTTGACTGCTGATCAAGGTTTCTATTTAATTTTAAAATAGTTAATGTAATAGAGATAGTTAGAATTATTTTGAAGAAATTGGAGACCAAGGAGCAAGGAGCGCGTGAAGACCCGTTTGTATGGAGCCCGGGTTTAAATGTAATAGTTACATTTAAAATTTAAATTCTTGCACTCCTAGGTTTGACCTTTTGGTTCACTTGGTGGCTCTAGTGAACCAAACTAGAATAAAAGTCCATAATCAATCCGGGTAGAATATAGTATTCTATATTGCATGCTAAATATTATATATATTATATTTTATACAAACATGCTTCGCATGTTTAATAAAATGACGCGTATTTTATATATATATGTGCATGCGCGCTTAAAAGATGAGACAAATAATAACAAACCCCTCAAAGAAATATTATTAAGTCTGAAGCGTTCAAATGATATTTGGAATATCGAACGTCGCCTTCTAGCATGATTAGTTAATAGAGTATTAAATATTTAATATGAGTTTGTTGTGCTATCCACAAGGCGAGTATTGAATATTTAAGATGTTAATTAATCACATTTGATGCTTATCAAGAAAATTGAACGATCTAGTCTTGTTGTGCTATCCACAAGGACAAAAATTTTTCTTTTTTGAATTTATGGAAGTGCTAGGCTGGACTTAACTTAAATCATTTTAGTTCGGATGTCCACACACATGACCATTATGATTTAAGAGGCAAAATAAAAGGAGTTACATGGTGATGTAATTGACAAGAGTTGTCTACCTATTTATTTGTATATCGCTTGTTGTGCTATCCACAAGGTTATATACATTTGAGATGAGAACCTTAATCTCACTAGCAAATCTTTAATTAGATGTTGCCGAACTATATGAGTGAGGGTAATATAGTTTGATGAAAATAGTGGGAGATACCAATTTAAAATAAAGACCTAAATTTATTTTGGTATGCAAAGTTAATAAAATGAATGTTTGCTAAAATGTTGTCTTTTCACATGCAGAATTTTAAAAATGTCAAAATCACTAATCTCACTACGAAGCATACTTGATGCAAATAAGCTTACCGGCCCGAATTATGAGGACTGGCTAAGAAATCTGAGAATTGTTCTCACTGCTGAAAAGATTTCTTATGTCCTAAATTCCACTATCCCTGAATCTATTTCAGAAACAGCCTCTGAGGAAGAGATTGTCACTTTCAATAAGTGGCAAGATGATGCATCTGTGGCTCAATGCATCATGCTCGCATCCATGAATAACGAGCTTCAGCGTCAGCACGAAAAAATGGATGCTCCTGCTATGCTGCTTCACCTCAAGGAGTTGTATGGTGAACAGAGTAGGACTGCTAGATATGAGATATCTAAGGAGCTCTTCCGATCTCGGATGACCGAGGGCACTGCCGTCGAGACTCATGTTCTGAAGGTAATCAATTTGATTGAACGCCTTGGACAGCTTGGGTTCGTCATGGATGGGGAGTTGAGTCAAGACTTGGTCTTGCAGTCACTCCCTGAGACCTTCTCGCAGTTTGTGGTTAATTTTCACATGAATAAGCTAGATGTCAGCTTACCTGAGCTGCTTAACATGCTGAAAACTGCAGAAGGTCACTTCTCATCCAAGAAGAACCATGTCTTGATGGTGGATTCTTCTAATAAAAGGAAGAGGCCCAAGGTGTCTTCTAAAAAGAAGAAATCTAAGAAGGCTAAGGGAAAAGGGAAAGAAAAGGAGCAAAAGAAACCTGAACCAGCTAAAGGAATGTGCTTTCATTGCAATGAGCCGGGACATTGGAAGAGGAATTGCAAGAAGTTTCTAGCAGAGAAGAAGCTTGGAGAAGCTTCGACTTCCAATCAAGGTTTGTTTATGATTGAAATTAATTTTTCTGAAAGTCATAATTCTACTTGGGTATTGGATATCGGCTGTGGTTCTCACATATGTAATACTATGCAGGGACTGGTCAGAAGTAGAAAGCTGAACAAAGATGAGGTGATCCTACGAGTGGGAAATGGAGCAAAAGTTACTGCATTAGCTGTAGGAACTTATTGTTTAGCAATGCCTTCGGACAAATCCATTTATCTTAATAATTGTTATTATGTTCCGAATATTATTAAAAATATTATTTCAATTTCTGTATTGGATATGGAAGGTTTTGACGTTATTATAAAGAACAATGGTTGTTCTATTTATAAAGACGATGTTTTATATGGTATTGGAAATTTGCGAAATGGACTTTATACACTTGACTTGCAAGAAAATATATTTCAAATTGAACAAATTAAGAAAAGGAAAAGAGATGATATTAATTATACCTATATGTGGCACTGTAGACTCGGTCATATCAATGAAACAAGATTATCCAAGTTGCATAAAGATGGGCTCCTCGAGCTATCTGATTATGAATCATATCCAACTTGTGAATCTTGTCTCATGGGTAAAATGACTAAATCTCCTTTTAGTGGAAAAGGAGAGAAAGTTACAGAGTTGTTGGCATTGATTCACACAGACGTTTGTGGACCTATGACAACAAGTGCACGGGGTGGGTATTCTTATTTTATTACTTTCACTGATGATCACTCAAGATTTGGATATGTGTATTTAATGAAATACAAATCAGAATCATTTGAAAAGTTCAAAGAGTTCAGAAGTGAAGTAGAGAAACAAACGGGCAAGAGTATTAAGATACTTCGATCAGATCGAGGTGGAGAATATTTAAGCAGTGAGTTTCTCAATTGTCTCAGAGAAAATGGTATAATCTCACAATGAACTCCTCCAGGTACACCACAGTTAAATGGAGTATCTGAAAGGAGAAATCGAACACTGTTGGACATGGTTCGATCCATGATGAGTTTTACCGACCTTCCAATTTCCTTCTGGGGATATGCCCTAGAAACGGCTGCATACCTACTTAACAAGGTACCTACCAAATCCGCCCCAAAGACTCCATATGAGATGTGGAAAGGGAGGAAACCAAATCTTAAGCATGTTAAGACTTGGGGTTGTCCAGCTTATGTCAAAAAGTTTGAAAATGATAAGCTACAGACTAAATTCGATAAGTGTAGATTTGTGGGATACCCTAAAGAAATCGTAGGGTATTATTTCTATCATCCAACTGATCAAAAGGTGTTTGTTGTGAAACATGCTACCTTCTTGGAGAAAGAGTTTATCCATGAAGGGGTCAGTGGGAGCAAGATATATCTTGAAGAAGTTCAAGAACCACAAGTTACCACGGACCAAAGTCAGGTACCTAACCAAGTAGAAGAACCTACTGTACCACACCCTGTTCGTAAATCTGGAAGAGTACCGAAGATACCTGAGAGGTATGGATTCGTTATAGAGGATAACGATGAGGTACACATCATGAATGATGATGATCCATTGAATTACGAACATGCTATGAGTAATAAAGACTCAGGAAAATGGCTTGAAGCCATGAAATCCGAAATGGACTCCATGTATGAAAACAAAGTATGGTCTTTGGTTTCATCACCTGAAGGTATTAAACCTATTGGGTGTAAATGGGTTTTTAAGAAAAAGACTGGAGCAGACGGAAAGGTAGAGACCTATAAGGCCCGACTGGTTGCAAAAGGTTTCAAACAAAGACAAGGAGTTGACTATGATGAAACCTTCTCACCAGTAGCCATGCTCAAGTCCATTCGGATTTTGCTTGCGATTGCAGCTTACAACGACTATGAGATCTGGTAGATGGACGTGAAAACGGCCTTCCTCAATGGGAAACTTGAGGAGGATGTGTATATGACACAGCCAGAGGGATTTATTTCAAAAGTTGGAACAAATCAAGTCTGTAAGCTACAACGATCCATTTATGGGTTGAAGCAAGCTTCTCGTAGATGGAACATTCGTTTTGATGAGACAATCAAAGAGTTTGATTTTATCAAAAACGAGGATGAACCATGTGTATACAAGAAGGTTAGTGGGAGCGCAGTATCATTCCTTATATTATATGTTGATGATATATTACTGATAGGGAATGACATTCCTATGTTACAATCCATTAAAATCTGGTTATCTAAAAACTTCTCCATGAAGGACCTGGGTGAAGCATCCTATATTTTGGGGATAAAGATCTATAGAGATAGATCTAAAAGGATGCTCGGCTTATCCCAAGGAACGTACATTGATACGATGCTAAAGAGGTTTAGCATGGAAGATTCCAAAAGAGGTCTCATGCCGATGAGCCATGGAATAAATCTCTCCAAGAAACAGGCCCTAAAGACACCTGAGGAGAGAGACCGTATGAGTAAGATCCCTTATGCTTCTGCAATAGGATCTATCATGTACGGTATGATATGTACTAGACCGGATGTTGCTCACGCACTTAGTGTAACAAGCAGATACCAGTCGAATCCAGGAGAAGAGCACTGGAAGGCAGTGAAAAATATCCTAAAGTACTTGAGAAGGACTAAAGATATTTTTCTTATCTACGGTGGGTCTGAATTAAAACTCGAGGGATTCACGGACTCAAGTTTTCAAACAGACCAAGATGAAAGTAAATCTGTTTCAGGGTATGTGTTTACCTTGAACGGAGGTGCAGTGAGTTGGAAGAGTTCCAAGCAGCAAACGGTTGCTGATTCAGTGACAGAGGCAGAGTATATAGCTGCAAGTGAAGCTGCAAAGGAAGCTGTTTGGATGAAGAAGTTCATAACTGAACTTGGTGTGGTTCCTAGCATTGGAGAAGCAGTTCCCGTATACTGTGACAACACCGGAGCGGTTGCACAGGCTAAGGAACCCAGGTCTCATCAGAAATCTAAACACGTGTTGCGGCGATTTCACTTGATCATGGAGATCATTGAAAGAGGAGACGTCATCTTGGAGCGTGTAGACTCTCAAGACAACATTGCAGATCCATTTACTAAAGCTTTAACACAACAGCAGTTTGATCGTCACTTAGAGAAGATGAGTATGAGATACCATGGCGATTGGCTTTAGTGCAAGTGGGAGATTGATAGTAGTGTGCATACAAGCCAATCATGTATGATGATAAAGCACATACTTTGTAAACAATCTTATTTATTTATTAATAAAATATTTATTTATTAAAGGCATTTAATTATCTACATGGTGCTGTTTTTATAATATGTAAATAACCCATAGTTTTAAGCAATGCTTTTAGAATCATGATGTTGATCATGCTAATGAGATCTAAATTCTTAGAAAGCTTTAAAACTAAAATAGTTCCCAATCGTGGGATTACTAAAAAGGGAATTAGTAAATCTGGATAGATTGGTACATATGTTGCTTGCTCATTGGATGAGGATGACTGATCTCATGGTCATTTGTGTGGAGACACTAAAGCAAGTATGTAGGTGCTTATTGGAGAATAAGTTCACTGAACGTGACTCGCTATGGAATACCTAATGGAGTTTTACTCGCCTGTCAATAGGAATTCCTAATGTGATAGTAGTACATGTGATCCTTGGACTTGAGATCATCATAGTATCTTGTATGTAACAAATTATACTTTGACTAATTCCTTAAGGCCTTTTAAGGCATATATAGGGTATGCTTGGGTGTAATGAGTTACATATGGAGATAATGAATGATCAATAAAGAATCTACCACCTCTAGTAAAAGAGGAGATATGTCCTATGTGATTCGTTAAATGACAACCCAGGAATCCTTGGCCAAGGTAGAATGAAATTAGAAAGAGGTTTCTAATTTGCATTATTTGGAGTTGTGCATTTTCTAATCGAAATACATATGATTAAATAAATTAAGACTTGACAGTAAATCCATGTCTTATATTTAATTGGGACATTGTATGGTGGAAGGATTGAATTGTACGGTAAATATTAACTCACAGGTTCTTTTATAATTAATGTTGAAATCTATATTATCTGGAAAGTCGTTGATCGCTAGGGAGGCTTATCCCTATTGTAGAATAAATGTTATTTATTTAAATAGATTATTAGTTTAATTTGTTTATTTAAATAAAATTAGAATTGTTCTAATTGATTTATTCACAACCGGTTTAATATGGAGAACCTAAAGGGTCACACCATAAAAGGAAGAAGAATTATTTAAGAAGAAAATGGCATGATAGTAATAATGCATTAAGTATAATTAATTTAATCTATGATGATAGAATAAATTAAATAGCTTAATGTTTAATATTTTAGAAATATTAAATATAAATTAATAAGAGGAGTCTTATTAATAATAATATTATTATTATTATTTTAATTCTAAAGGAGTTTAGGAATTAATATAATATCAGTACTCTCTCTCAATCCTAATAAAGATTAGGATATAAATTAATTAAATAAAACCCTATTCTAATTGGATTAGGAGGGTTAACCTAATATCTATATAAGAGAGTCTTATATCAGAAATAAGGGACGTGAAATTTTCCAAGAGTTGGGAGTACACATATTCTATAGAGATAGAAACAAGGGTTAAGCCAATAACCCATCTTCTTGAGTTCTTTATCTTCCTTGGTGGATCACCGTTAGAGGCCAAACATTTGGGTGGCTGACATTGATCAAGGGAAGGAGCCACTACAGAGGAATCAAAGGAATTAAAGGAGTAGAACTTGTACCTGAGGAAGCTTAGATCTTCAAAGGTATAATTCCATGTTCTCTCTTTTCTGTTATTGATAACAAGCACAAAGCATGATCATGGTTATGGGTTTGTATAAATTTTGAAAACCTAGTTTTTACGCTTCCGCCCTATTTATGTGATTTGATTGCATGATTGCATTACGTACAAACCCAACAGGTGGGTGGTGTACGGGGTTGGGGTGTATACATAATCAATAAATATTATTTTTTGGGGTAGAGGGTGGGGGCGGGTGGGGGTTGGACAGGGTCTAAATTGTCAGTTCTATTGTCAGTGTAAGCTTTAAATTACTCATATCAAACAATTAAATTACGTGTATTAGATTACTGGTACATAGTCTTTGTACCAGTAAGTTTTAAGTTACCGGTTATTAATAACGGAGATTGCAGGATATGATTGTCATTTTAGAAAAAGATTGAGTTTAATTTTGTCAAGCAATTTTTAATCCCAAATGGTAGGATTATAATACCAGGTAGAATATAGTATTAAATAATCCCTCATCTTAACCTATTTTATAATCCCGGGATTAATAGTCTCAAGCTCAAATTTAAAAACAAACAAGATAATTAGAATTAATTATTCTATCCTAAGTGTAATTCTTGCAAATAAACATAGCCTATGTATGTTATCATAGGCATTACTTGTTACATATCATAGACGTTCTTAGCATGCCCAAATTATATCATACTGTAAATACATCGTGTGTGTGGCTTCTAATAATCGCTACGTACTTGGGCGAGAGTATATTGTTACCAAAGTATAGGACATACTAGTATACTCTAATACGTGTGTACACATGTACGAGAATTATTAATGCCAATGGTTATAAATACTGAGTTTATTAGACACGTGTATTGGTTTATATCCATATAGTAATGTATAAATATGCTACAATATACTATTATGGTTACTTATACATATGCACGTATATTACAACAATTACATAGTTAACTATATTACATTAAATCTATACAAGTTTACCATTTATAAACCTACAAAATTAACCTACTGTTGATAAGAATAACCCGAAATATATTTGATATATCACCATATAAAATACACAATTTAGCTAAGTATGATCGTGGTTGGCAGGCAAGCTGTTGTAACGTTCCAAGCACGTTCAGTATTGTTGAACATGGTTACAATATGTGCATGTAAAGTCTTAGGACAATAACATCCTCGGCATCGCGACATATTAAATGTTATTATCCTTCAGTAGGTAAATGTGGAGTAATATATACTGTAATATTGACATTTAATATATTACGTAGGAATAAATAGTTTTGGTAGAGATGTTATATTATTGTCTATCCTCATTATGAATGTTATTACAGAATTGGGTGAAATCGAAGGACCCGATCCTGTGCGTTAAATACTATCTTAATTCAACTTTATATCATATTAAGATGAATAATAGCTGAAAAATCTTAATAATTTAAAACTTTTCTTTTTGCCCTTCGTTCCCTTGATTGAAACCTTTATGATTACGTATTTTAGAATTACATTTATTTTATGATTCATTTAATCAGCATTATTGTATAAGATTTCAAGTCTCAATACAACATTCTTTATATAACGGATAAGTCAATATTTACAAACTTGCATTTGTATACACACATCACAAACTAGAAATACATTGTAATACAGTCTTTAATTAAAGAAGGTAATTTTCCTGCACATATGCTTCTAATCCTTATCATTTGAACAGCTAGGGATCACATTTCGATTGCAATTAACCTGCAAATTATTGCAAGAATGAGCACGACGGCCCAGTAAGTCCAACAATTTATCATGCATCACGTGATATAATTTCATATTCAAATCATACCTTTAATATTATCAACCTATCATTATTCACACATATCGCCTGATTTAAATAAACTAAGTTCCATAACTCAAATCACATTAGTCATATATTGACTTTAATCATTCACGAAGCCACATAAAGAAATTCATGAATATTCACATACTTATAATCATAAGACGTGTTATACAGAAATAGACTGAGAAACTTACCTTGCTTGGTGACTATCGATATTGTTGGGATGTGATTATTTGGGTCTAGCCATGGTGCAGCCCAATCTATTTAATGGACCAGATTTGATATTGGCCCATATACGTTTATTATCTATTTGCTCAAATAGTGGGAGAGCCCTTATTAAAGTAAGATTGTGTTTCTTTATTTGGTGGAATAAGAAGATTTAACTTGGGAAGGAAGTGATCAGTCATTAATTGAGTTATAAGGTGATTCTAAAAAGGAATACCACTCTTAGTTGGATTCGGGTGGACATAGCATTTATAAATACAACAAGAAGTAAGGGTTGGACCAGGGCATACAATATCATACAATTACATATGACACAAATACACAATTTGTACTCTCTTTATTATTATAGTGGATTTCTCTCTCTGGGATTTCTCTCTCTCTCTCTCCTTGATTTTTTCTCAATTGGATTTTCACGGAAAATTCTTGTGTTCATATTTTATATCTCTTTGTTTATATTTATGTGAGTGTATTTCGTGAGTTTGATTTCATAACAATACAATCAACCGTTAGCGCGATTTTGGCATTCTGTTTTGGTGATTTCGTCAGGCGTACAAAATCAGGCGTTAACATTGGCGCCGTCTGTGGAAAAGCTTGTTCTAATATTGAATTAAAATCATCGATTTACTAAAAAGAGGAGATCTTACAGAAAAGATAAGTAATTCTTTTTTTTTTAAAATTAAAAAATATATATACGCAACATGTAGATGTACCTTCTGCTATTAATCAATTTGTGAGAACTAAATGTAGCATCATCATTCCCGATATTGCTTTACACGTATGGATATTATCAGAACATAATACTTCATGAGTTAGTGGATTGTATTTGGAGCTACATGATTGATATTATAAAACCCACTTTTTTATGCCTATTAATGACTGCAGCTACCTTGTGTGCTCCTACCTAGGGACATGCCCATTGATAGACTCCCAAGTAACAAATGGCAAGTATGGATTGGAATTACATCGCATGATATTTCATCTTCATATCTGTTAATGCGAAAAGAAACTGACACTCATCTCGTCACCATTACCTCCTCACAATCGACGATCCCTTGCATCTTGTAAGGCTGAGGATGTGCAATTGTTGACAACCCTAGTTTCTCCACCATTGTAGTGCTAGCAATGTTAATACCAATTTCACAATCAATTTTCACAAGGCACACTTTTTCTTGCACTAGAAACCTAGTATAAAAGATGTCCTTTGAGCTAGACATATTTCCTGCAAAACAAGGGTTAGTAATAAAAATAATTTTCCTCAAACGCTCCCTTACGTGTTTTGCTCAAAACAATGTATCGCTCAATTTTACGCTCGTGCATCACTCAATAGACTTTTACTCTCTATTAAGCTCACACTTTAGCCTTTTACCTCTCAATATTCCCTCTTATAGGTTCTTTTTGAATTCACCAAATAAATTCACAGTTTTACAATGTAATTCAAAAGTAACTTATCAAGAACAAATATAGAAGGTATGACTATCGGAATACCACATAAATCATAGATTGATTGCCTCGTACTTCTCTTGTATGTCCTTAAAATTCTGCTTGTATGCTTTCTCCGAAAAGTTATGATGTCAGTTTGTTGGAATTAATAATGAATGGAACGGGATGAATTTTTGGTTGGAATTTAATGATTTGATGGTGTGCTACAAGTTTGGTTAGCACAATAGAAATATAATTTGCAATTTTTTTTCAATACTCTCTTTGTTTTTTTGTTTTTTTTACAATATATATGCAACAGAAAATTAAAGATAAGTAACTCGCTAGAAAGGCTTAGCTTTGATACAAAATGATAGACTCCACGGCACGTTTGCGTGAGGTGATCATCGCCCCGATCGTTTCTAGCAAAGTTGTTGGGTGAATTGCTTGCAACACCTTAACTCCTCACCTATATGTAGACGGTAATCTTGGTACAATTGCTCGCGTTCGAAAATCTGCGTTGAATGGACACCAACGACACCTTGACCCCTCGCTTATATTGAAGCGGTAATCTCGGTACAATCAACGATTGATGCAGTAAAAGACGCCACACACAACTATGAATTGTTGTATGATAAGTCAAAGTTGAATCTTAAAGAAAAACTAAGAAAAATAACTTAGGAATTCTTCAAAGAACAAAAAGTAAAGAATAACCTTACAAGTATATTTAATAATGAATAATGTCTAATTGATTACATTAACTTGGACCTCTATTTATACTACTCACAATAATCCAAATCCTAATAGCAATAGTAACAAATTATCCTAATCCTAATAGGAATTCCAAACCAATGTGGAATAGAAAATCCTTGTTTCCATAAATCAATAGAAACTTATTTAGAATGCAAATCTATCTAAAAAGAAATTCTGATTAAATAAAATTCTAAAATATTATAATCCTTGCCATGCTCAGATCCTTGCAATGTTCGGATCCTTGCAATGTTCGGGCCTTCCTTTTTGCCGAGTGACTTGTGGAACAAGCGAATCCGCCTCCAATCGGAATTAGAGAATGTGTCACCGAAACCAAATAGGAAATCAATTGCCGCTATATAAGAGTAGCTGAATATGTTTATATGCTACCCACGTTGGTCCACTTGATATATTAATTAGCTAGCATGAGCTGAAAATCGAATTGTGGGCCCCAAATAATTATTTAATCATGGTTGAAACTAAATTGGCTGCTCCACCCAAATGTTGAATTGATTTATCCTTTCTTTGCATGCACGAATATATAATAGAGTCCTTTACAGAATTATACAACAATTATAAAGTAATTACACTATTAGTGCATCCATAAAATAATTACAAAAAAAGTGTAACAAATTCAAACTATTCAATTTAACATTAATAAGGAACCTAAAATCAAGGAGAATTAATAATTCAAATTCAAATCTTTTGGATCTAACAACAATTTCAAATCCATAATTCAAAATTCAAATCAAAATGAGGAAATTAAAAACAAAAAATTATAAAGGAGTTACTGTTCATCATCCTCCTTGTTGTCCATTTTATATAATGACAATTAACGCACAAGTATACGCGGTCAACAAGTAATAAAGTGAAAGTACAGATATCGTTCCCACGAGGAATTAACAGATAAAAGGTCGCCAAATCAATAGTCCGTAATCATCTCGGTCTTATTTAAACGGGGGGTAAAGAGAATGAATTTAAGCTAAGTTAACTAGGTAAGGAATTAAACTTAAACTAAGTAATCCTAAGGTAGAATCAGATAATAAAGATAAGAGATTCGAATTTCCCCTAATAATTCGTCTAAGTCGACACACTTCCAATTAGGTCAAATTAATCGTTACAGTTGCTAGCCGAGAACACGAAAGTGAGAGAAGGCCATCTTTTGATGCACCTAATCCATATCACGTGCAATCCACAAATGATAGAACGCACGTGAACACCCACATTATCTAAACCCCTATATGTCTATGGTGTTTACAAATAAATAGGGTTTAAGGTCAAGTCCTTTATTGACTACGAGCGGCGCTTCGGTATTTGTCTATCCTAAGCACAAATCATACGTCCAATGCCATGTGAATGTACAATTGCCCGCTACTACGATTAGATCTAAACCTACACTTTGTCTTTCAAGTCCACATAGGTTATCACACTAATTGGTCATGACTCAATTAAGCAATGAAAGCATATATCGCAGTAGACAATCACATAACAATCAATAAGAACCAATATGAAAGAGAAATCAACATTAACTACTCATTAAGTTCCATTGGAACCTCAAAATACAATTTAAGTCATAGACAACTCAAATATATCATCCACAAGGTACATAAACATTATCCAAATACAAATTGAATACAAGGAGAGTTAAGAGATAGAGAATACAAATCTTTAGTCTTTCTCCAAGCTTGGATCTTTGATGCTACTTGCTTCAATCTTCAAACCTAATCTAACCCTAAAAACTAATTAACTAAACTAAACCCTAATCTAGACTTAATCTACTCCTAATGTATACAAGAAATGTAAAGGAAATGGAAGAACAAGCTAGGGCTAGGGCTTAAGGCCAATATCTGATGCTTTTTCTTGCCAAAACCGAGCCCCCTTATATCCCAATCTCTAGCCAAGCCAGTTCACTTGAAAAGTCAAGTCTGGAAGCATGTTGGACTGGCGCGGCCGCGCCCAAAAAACACTAGAAATCCGCGCGCCCGCGCCAAGGATTTTCTGCTGCAGAGCCCTCTGGTAAAACGACCATAACTTTTGATCCGGGAGGAGTTACGAGGCCTGCCACCTGTCAAGTAGAAGCTATCAAAGAGCTCTACAACTTTTATTCTTTGAGTATTGAGAAATAATGAATGGATGAAGGCTGAAATTGAGCTCCAAGTGACAGCTGTGCATGAAAACTCAAAACCATGAAGTTTAACGTCCGTTGGTATACGGGGCATAACTCTCGCCTCCGAACTCCGATTGGGATGATTCAAGATGTTCCGGAAAGCTTATAAGATGCTCTACAATATGACTCAAGTTCCAATCCAAGAATATAAAATGAACATGAAACCCCCAAACGATGTCCGGATTGTATTTTCTTCCCATTTGGTCGCTTGTCTTCTTTCCATTGTCATGACATCAATCTTTTTAGCATTCTTTGCATCGTTTTGGCCTCAAAAGAACCGAGAGAGTTCCTAAACATAAAATCTACAAAACAAAGGAAAAACACATTAAACGCACAACGATACTTGAGTTTAAGCAACAAAATGAGTTAGTTTATATCTGAATAAGTGGTCATAAAGACCACTTATCAAATACCCCCAAACTTAAACGTTGCTTGCCCTCAAGCAACCAAAACAAAACTAAACACGAGATGCAATGCAATATATACAATGTATGCAACCTACGCTATCATGAATGCAAATCCAGGTTCACGTTAGTATTGAACTTACAAAGCAATGCCTCAGAAAACCACAAGATAATCAAACAGAAAAGCTACCCAAGATAAGATTATAATGCATATTCTTGCAAATCCAAAACTGTCAGCACTGATGTATTGTGCATTATGTGTCTAGCAACCATTAAATATGCTTTCGGATAAATAATTCACATACTATACTTCTTAGGGGAAAAACAAGTTTTAACTTAAGAAAAGCAGTAAATCATATAAGTTCTAACCAAGACCATGCATTACTAGAGTTAAGAGTCAACAGGGGGGTTTCATTAATCTTTTATTACTCACGAGGGCGTATTCGCACTTTTTCGTGTACACAATCGACTGTGCAATGCCTAGTCCTCTTAGGCTTTTCAATGATACCCGTGTAGCGAGCTTTCGACCAACGACTCCCAGACTAGACGGCCTTAGGGTGCTGGGTGTAGAGACACCCTGAGGGCTTACTTGCTCGAATATCAAAGGCCACAGAACTCGACGTAGTCGAAGTGTTTATTCTATTTTTTTTCTTTTTCAATGCATTTTCTTTTATTTTCTTTTTCTTTTTCAAAGGGGAGTGCGTCTTACGCTCCATCTCCCCACATAACGTGCATAGCCCCCTGTTTTCCCCCAAACTTAAGCTTTTTACAGTCTAGTTATTATCATATGAGAACTGAAACTCTTTTATTAAAACATAGATTTTCCACCAGAAGACAAGTATGTAAACATTTAAACCAAGCATGTCATGATGGTTAATCTATTGTGCTAACAGGTTACACAGTATCTGACAGATAAGAATTTACATATATGACCTTTAAATCAAGCTTAAGTCTCAAATCAGTTCGAAAATCAAGTGAATTCAATTTCTTCATAGGCCAAATACATAACTAACTAACTGAAACTGGATTCATGCAATATGCTCTAACACAGAATGCAAAAACAAAAGAATTTTTTTAAAATTTTGACAAATTGTTACAAAATATGACCTACATGCACTATATAAACAAACACAATATGCAATGAACTAACTACATGCAAAACATGAAATGAACTAACTAGATGCAAAAATAAAACCAATAAATACCCCCAAACTTAAAATGTTCAATGTCCTCGTTGAAGGTAAAGGTAAAAAAAAACTCCCCTATTCGGCTTATTATGCTGCATGAAATGAAGTAGCCTCCTCTCAGAAGTTTCTCCCGTCTCTCTTTCTGCTTTGACAAAATAAACCCCGCTCAGCACTGTACTCAACGAACCAACCTAACTCAATATCAATCTTGCTCTGCTAATGATCCCACACTTACTATCTCAATTGATCAGGTTGAGAGGCTGAGGTGGATGGGAATTGGTACTTTGGAGTGAGGAGGTAGGAGGTTTTCAAAACTAAGGCTTTTAGTGGGGGGGGGGATTGAATGAGATGGAAGAGATGGGGGATTACATGAAGGAACTTTGAGGGTTTGGGATAAGAGGGACTGAGGCTTGGGTGCTGCTGATAATTGGCATGAAGCGGTGCCCCCAAAAACTTCTAGAATTTTCCTTAAGTCAAGCCCAGTCTGTGAGAGGCGCGGCCGCGCGGCATGCCAGATCCTGTTTTCTGCAAAACTTTTCTAGGCACAGAGGCTATGGCATTTGAACTTTGCTCCCAAGCAGCTTTTAACCTGAAATATGCAGACAAGACTTATTAAGCCCTATTAAACCATCAAAAGCTAATACTTAATATTTACATCAAGAGAATTAAACATGGAAAGATATATGCATTTAAATTCCCAAAAATTCTCTATGTGCGTAAATGTAACATGCTCGTGATTCAAAAATATGCAATAAACGTTTAAATCCCAAAAATAGATACATCAATGTCTAAGTCCAAAAATATAGGCAATGAACTCCTAAATCTACGAGCAGTCAAAAATTTTAAACTAAATATTAACTAATAAGAATTAAACAAGGGGGAGGGAATTGTGATAGAAAGCAGGTAATGGAGAATTAAACAGGTGGAGAGAGAGAAATGATGGGGTGCCTCCCATCGAGCGCTTGGTTTATAGTCCTCTAGCTGGACTGTGTCTGACCAATGCTATCTGACTCCCCGATGATATTTGAGAACCCCTCCATCCATCAGAACTGCAATGTGCTTTTGGAGGCTTCCCAATAGAGGAGGACTTGGAATTAAACTACCTAGCACATGATATGAACAAGAATTCCCCGTACAGAAGGTCGGGGAGCTAGGCAATGGTTCCGTTGTGCTTGTGACAAGATAGGGGCATGGAGGCATAGAACACACAACAGACTCTTCTTCTATTCTCTCTTCTGCTAACCACCATGGTGTCGAGACTGCGGAATCTCTCGTGTCATCGAGATCCATCTCCGTGATGTGGCTACCAAGGGGGCAAGGGTGTGCAAACTTGACTGGCATGTTCCACTTAGGAGGAGGAGGCTCTTGGGGGATTGTCACTGTTGGTTCACATTCATACTCCACAGCCCCAATTGGCTCCTCGATATCCATTGCCTTTCGCTCGTCCAGTTCCAATTGCACTTCGGATTCTCCATCAGTCTCTGCATCCATGTCATAGCACCATGTATCCTAGGGATCATTACTCACGGCTTCAAACATCTGAGGCATTGGACTTTGACTATCTTGAGCTTCATTTACTTGCTTAATCACCTCCTCATTCCTTAAAGCTGTGCTAATTTGCTCTACCCAAGTCTGAAGATCCTCAATTGACTGCTCTTGTTCGACCAAGATCTCCTTTGTTGATGCTAATGAGCTACCCCACATAATGTCCAATCCTTCCTTTTCTGTTTCAGCCACGGGCTCTGGGAGCTGTCGTTTACACTCTTAAATTAACCTCACTTTCAATTCACGAATTTAAACAATTAGCACAGTAGTAAGTAAGGATCGATCCCACAGAGAGTGATTTATTTTATATTTATCCTATGATTTCTAATTAAAGGGGGTTTTGAATTGATTAACTAAATTATCAAGAATAAAGTAATAAGAATTAACAATTAATAAAAAGCTTCAGTTCTTCAGTTCAGTATCACCTTTTCACAATTATGGATTAATTAAGTGTAACATTATTTACCCTTCAATGAAACTAATAGCCCTAGGTAACAACAAGCTCTGCTACCCGAAACTCCCCTTAGATTGTCACTTAATGAAACAAGCTCTTCACAAGATTCTAACCATTATATAACCTAGAACAAGCTCTCTAGATTTAATATAACAGCAGCATTAAGAAATAGAGAATTAGACTAATCCAAGTAACAAACACATAAGCTCGATTTGTTTAACTTGTCTTCTAATAATCATAGCAATACTCAAAAGCTTGTCCACAATCAGGTATTACTAATTGCTACTTGTGATTAGAAACAATATCAATTACACGTAATACTATTCCTTAATCTAGCATATGATATCAATTCACTAATTTAATCTTGCAGAATCACGTTAGTAAATTGAATAGCATACAAGAAGTTAAAGTAGATTATCAGAATAAATCTCATGCAAGAAGGAATAAATAAAATAAACTTGATCAAACCGTTAATTATGAATAAGGTTCAACATCCTTTTTGAACTGAATTGAAAGAATTAATTCATGTCTTCACGTAATCCTAAATCTAATATGAAAGAGGAAAAGAATATGAAAATACAAGAGAGAATGGATCCCTTTTTAATGTTCCTCTAACTCCCTTTTATAACTTTTAGAGTCCAGTTCTAATATTTACCTTAGCCTCCATCCAATTCCTTTTCGCGAAAGGCAAAGGCTGCTTAAATTCTTTGCTTGCTGCTTTAATTTCGTGAATCGCTGGGACTTCTTAAGGTGCTACAATATCTCTTTAGTCAAGCACGTGGCCCACTTTAATTCTCCTTTTCCAATTCGTGAGCTGCTAGTTGGACGTGATGATGCTTGGCCCACTTACAAGTTAGCTTCCTTTATTTGCTTGTCCAAGCTCCAATTGGAAAGGCAGCTAGCATGCAATTGCCCACTTGGGTTAAAAAGCCCAAGTCCGTGAGGTGCTTGCTGACCGTGGCCCACTTTCCTGCTGATTTAAATTGTGACGTGCTAGGAGAAGAAGTGGGCTGCTTCGTGAGTGGCTGCTCCTCTTTTGCAAGCTGGTCAAAACCGAGACCTGGTAGGACTCTCCTTCCAATTTCTAATTGCAAGTGCTGCTGCTTAATTGCTAATTTTCTTGTGCAGCTACTCCAATTGGCATCTAATTTCATGAGCTTCTATTCCATCATGACCCACTTTGATTGCTTATTTGCCAGGTGCTTGATTCGTGTGGGCTGAACCTTGGAATGCATGTGCTTAAGTTATCATCTCACTTATCCTTGTAAGCTACTTGCTAGCATGGCCCACATCATATTTGTAATATATTACTTGATTGTTATCCTATAAACCGTACCCACATATTGGACATGTAATTTCCGAATTGGATTAGCCCAATTGGACCCGCCGGCTCCTTTTTGTTGATCTCTCCTTTGCAAGCTACTAGATGAATTAAATCCCATTTGCATGTAATTTAAAAACCCACAAACTTATCCCTTTCTCATTATTTCAGCCCTCTTAGCTCTAATTTCTCCTGAAATCAATAAACACCTTAATAAGTCCATATACACTATAAAACATGTAATAAACTAAATATAAAGGAATAGAAATAAATGAATAATATGCACTTATTAGGCTCCCTGTATTGAGGCTTATTTGTAGAAGCATAGTTGATTGGGGCCATCTGATATTGAAAATTTTGGTTTGATGGTTCCTGGCTTCCAAACAACTCCTCTCGGTTTTCTGAGCTTTCATACATAAAGTCCATTGTTGACTGTTCTCCTTGTAAACATGGGGATTGATAAGTGAGTTCGGGTGCACAATTTGGACTTGGCTTGCATTGTTCTTGATAGCTCACAGTATGGGTTAGAATCCCTTGTTCTTCCTCTATCATCAAGGCCTTGCTACTGGAAATTCTTAACTGACTTCTGTTGCTCAATCAAGATGTCCTTCAGTGATATGTCACCTCCTTCCTCCAATCTTGCATTTTCTGTGTCACCCTCAAAATTGTATTGAGGCTCGTAAACTGGAGTCTGTAAAGTGCATTCTGGGCGTAAATGGGATTTGGATCCCAATACTGGTCTTGATAATAGTCTGATGAAGGGTTTGCTGAAGGGTCTGGGTGATACCCCCAATCTGGCTGATAAGTGGGATAAGGTTCAGTATAGGAATAACCACAACCATACTGCTCCTGGCCATAACTAATAGGCTCCTGATGGCTCGTGTAGCTTCCAGCACCATAGTCATACGAAGTAACTGACTCTTGATTCTGTTGGATTGAAACAGTATCCAACTTCCTCGAGAGAACCTCTAGTTGTGCTGAAAGTGTTGCAATTGGGTTGATGCCATCATTGTATTCTTCCCTTGGTTGCTCTTGCCTTTGGTTCCATGGATAGAAATTCAAGTCCATTGTACCTGAGAAGAGAATATAGGAAGAGAATTAAATAAAAATAAAAATGTTTAAATTAAGACTAATTTGATTGAAACTAATGTTGGCAAACAGTTATCCAATTAATTCCCCAGCAACGGCGCCAAAAACTTGTTGTTCGTTTTATATAACGACAATTAGCGCGCAAGTAGACGTGGTCAACAAGTAATAAAGTGAAAGTACAGATATCGTTCCCACGAGAAATTTACAGATAAAAGGTCGCCAAATCAATAGTCCGTAATCATCTCGGTCTTATTTAAACGGGCGGTAAAGAGAATGAATTTAAACTAAGTTAACTAGGCAAGGAATTAAACTTAAACTAAGTAATCCTAAGGTAGAATCAGATAATGAAGATAAGAGATTCCAATTTCCCCTAATGATTCGTCTAAGTCGACATACTTTCAATTAGGTCAAATTAATCGTTACAGTTGCTAGCCGAGAACACGAAAGTGAGACAAGGCCATCTTTCGATGCACCTAATCCATATCACGTGCAATCCACAGATGATAGAACGTACGTGAACACCCACATTATCTAAACCCCTATATGTCTATGGTGTTTACAAATAAATAGGGTTTAAGGTCAAGTCCTCTATTGACTACGAGCGGCGCTTCGGTATATGTCTGTCCTAAGCACAAATCATACGTCCAACGCCATGTGAACGTACAATCGCCCGCTACTATGATTAGATCTAAACCTACACTTCGTCTTTCAAGTCCACATAGGTTATTACACTAATTGGTCATGACTCAATTAAGCAAAGAAAGCATATATCGCAGTAGACAATCACATAACAATCAATAAGAACCAATATGGAAGAGAAATCAACATTAACTACTCATTAGGTTCCATTGGACCCTCAAAATACAATTTAAGTCATAGACAACTCAAATATATCATCCACAAGGTACATAAATATTATCCGAATACAAATTGAATACAAGGAGAGTTAAGAGTTAGATAATGCAAATCTTTAGTCTTTCTCCAAGCTTGGATCTTTGATGCTAATCCCTTGCTTCAATCTTCAAACCTAATCTAACCCTAGAAACTAACTAACTAAACTAAACCCTAATCTAGACTTAATCTACTCCTAATCAATACAAGAAATGTAAAAGAAATGGAAGAACAAGCTAGCGCTAGGGCTTAAGGCCAATATCTGATGCTTTTTCTTGCCAAAACCGAGCCCCCTTATATCCCAATCTCTAGCCAAGCCCGTTCACTTGAAAAGTCTAGTCTGGAAGCATGTTGGACTGGCGCGGCCGCGCCCAAAAAACATTAGAAATCCGCGCGCCCGCGCCAAGAATTTTCTGCTGCAGAGCCCTCTGGTAAAACGGCCATAACTTTTGATCCGGAAGGAGTTACGAGGCCTGCCACCTGTCAAATCGAAGCTATCAAAGAGCTCTACAACTTTTATTGTTTGAGTATTGAGAAATAATGAATGTATGAAGGCTGAAATTGATCTCCAAGTGACAGCTGTGCATAAAAACTCAAAACCATAAAGTTTAACGTCCGTTGGTATACGAGGCATAACTCTCGCCTCTGAACTCCGATTGGGATGATTCAAGATGTTCCGAAAAGCTTATAAGATGCTCTACAATATGACCTAAGTTCCAATCCAAGAATATAAAATGAACATGAAACCCCCAAACGATGTCTGGATTGCATTTTCTTCCCATTTGGTCGCTTGTCTTCTTTCCATTGTCATGACATCAATCTTTTTAGCATTCTTTGCATCGTTTAGGCCTCAAAAGCACCGAGAGAGTTCCTAAACATAAAATCTACAAAATAAAAGAAAAACACATTAAACGCACAACGATACTTGAGTTTAAGCAACAAAATGAGTTAGTTTATATCTGAATAAGTGGTCATAAAGACCACTTATCACTCCTCCCCCGCCTCCCCTTCATAATTCTCTTCATCATCCTCCTTCGCCGCGAATATCCAAAAGTCCTTGGTTGCGCAGCCGCTATATCGCCGGAGTTGCTGTTCTGATTTTTTTTTGACGATTTGGTTACCCACAAAAACTAAAATGGTTACCTTTATACGAAGTTTGGCTACCAACTGCATCACATTCAAAATAAAATTGGTAATCAAATAAAACTGAATTAGTTACCTTATCGGAAGGTTTGGCAACCAACTGCATGAAGTTTGGTTACCAACTGTATCACATTAAAAATAAATTGGTAACCTATTAAAACTGAATTGGTTACCTTCATATCAAGGTAACCAAACCTTTATACCAAGGTAACCGAACCTTCATATTAAGGTAACCTTCATAGTAAGGTTCGGTTACCTTGGTATGAAGGTTTGGTTACCTTGGTATGAATGTTTGGTTACCTTGGTATAAATATTTGGTTACCTTTGTATAAATATTTGGTTACCTTGGTATGAAGGTTTGGTTACCTTGGTATGACTGTTTGGTTACCAACGTATGAAGGTTTGGTTACCGGTGGAGGTGGAGAATGGACCGGTGGAGGGGAGGCAACGGGTGGTGGAGAGGACTAAACTGGTGGTGGTGGAGATTTAACCGGAGGCGGTGGTGATTGAACTGGTGACGGGGGAGGGGATTGAACTGGTGGAGATTTATCCCGTTCGTCGAGGAGGAGGAGAAAGTGGGGGCGGGAGGAGGGGGAGGCGGAGGGAGGGGAGGGGGTGGGCGGGGGCGGGAGGAGGGGGAGGCCGAGGGAGGGGAGGAGGTGAGGTGGGGCGGGGGCGGGAGGAGGAGAAAGGGGGGCGGGAGGAGGGGGAGGGTGGTGGGAGGCGAGGGAGGGGGTGGGGCGTGGGCGGGGGGAGGAGAAGGGAGGCGGTGGTGATTGAACTGGTGATAGGGGAGGGGATTGCAGTGGCGTTGAAATGGAGTGGGAGAGAATCGTGGGAGAGATAATAAAATAATAATTAACGGGAAAAGATAAAAGAGAGAATCATGTGTCATAATTAAAGGGATAAGAATGCACTATTTTTGTAAATTAAATATTGCATATGCATTAATTTTGTAAATATTTTATTTATGCACTTTTTTTGTAATATTTTATTAAAAGGTACTATAATATGTAATTAATCCTATATAATATTATAAAGCCCACTATGTAAGTATTAGAATTGATGATTATGTGGGTTGCTATAATATGCATATTAGTATATTATTAAAAAACCCACATGTTGTCCATAAAATCCGTGCATGGACTGAAACGAATAGGACAATTGGTTCAGCCCAATAATGCTTGAATTGTACTCCATTGAATAATCTCCAATCCAATTATTTAAATTCACTTGACGAATCATTGAGACTTGAATTGAGTTATTATCGTTTGGCGCGAGCCCGGTCAGAATTGTATCACCCATGAAATTATTTTTCAATAAAAGTGGCAGCCGACAGCTATGCATGATGCACGGTCCCCAATCTTTGATTTAGCTGGGATTAAAAAAGGACATGGGGTGAAGTGGTCGGCGACACTAGCGAGGGCATAATGCAGTGTCAGCATGGGTCCAGCGATAACCGCCAGAGGTGAAGGCTTTTCTTGTTGTCGTAGCAGGTATGACAGCACTGGTCCTACTACGAGCCATAATTCACAATCCTAATAACGTCTTTGTTGCCGCTGAAGTTGTTCACTCCGTTGGTATCTCTGTCCTTGTCTATAAACTCATGAAGGAAACCTTGTGTTGGATTTTCCAATACTAGGGCTATGATTACCTCCTGCTACAACAGATGGAGCATACCCACAAGTAAGGCTGTAAAATGAGCAAACAGTTCGGGCTCGATTCGTACTCGCTCGACTAAAAGTTCGATTCAAGCTCGACTCAAAATATAAATTAGTCAAATATGAGCAAATTTTAAAGTTCGATAAATTACTCGAACTTCCTTAAATTATAATTTTCTATTGATACTCGGATCATATTCGTTTGAAAAGTTTAAACTGCTCGGGTTCGATTCAGAATCGTGCTCGACTCAGTAGCTAAATGAGCCTCAATCAAACCTTATTTTATACTTGATAAATTTTGTGAACCAAATCTGAGCAACTCAATACTCGGCTCGACTCGGTTCGTTTACACCCTTACCCACAAGGAATCATGAACAAATTAAAGTGCCTGAGCAGAGTAGTCATCGACTAAATCAAGCTCTCTTGTCAGCGGTTATACTATCCGAGGACCCTTTACTGAGTCTGTGAAAATTTTTTAATTCTACGAAGAGGGAAGGTGTTGGTCCTGTTTCGTTTACGTTTTTTGCTATGCTCAAGGATTGTAGTTTGGCTATGGATGTTAATTTAGGTACCAAAATACACGCTCAGATTATTTGTATTAGTGGATTCGGTTCTGATTTATATGTTGGGAATATTCGTGTACGTCAAAAGTGGGTTTCTAAAATGTGGGCGTCTAGTGTTTGATAAAATGCCTGTGAGGTTCCATCTCAAACAACATCGTCATTGTACCAAAGGATAATCCAGTGTACCTGCCTCAGTGGGTGATCAAATCAGTCATCAAAGCCAAATAAAAGGTGGCTAAAGAGAAAATTGAAGAGTTCCTCAACAAAATGGGACACAATAAAATCCGGGTGGCACAAAGTTTGAAAGATGCTCCCAAGCAAATGTCCATCCGAGATCTGGCCCTATCATCGGTGGATCATCGTGACATTCTAGTGAAAGTACTGGAAGAAGCCCATTTGCCAAAGACAGTGGATGCCGAGAAATTCCGTCACGTGGTAGAACACATTTTCAACAACAATGTGATATCTTTCGCTGACGATGATATACCTGTAGAAGAGAAGAGTCATCGCAAGTCATTACACATAACAGTGATGTCTTCTGGGTATGTGATCAGAGTTGTGCTCATAGATGGAGGATCATCCCTCAACATCTGTCCCTACGATACCTTGGAAAGAATGAAGATTAACCCGAACCGGATCAAAACCAGTCATGTGGTCATCCGAGCTTTCGATGGATCTCGCCGACAAGCTATGGGAGAAATAGAGCTTCCTCTGGAGATTGGTCCGTGTCGACGTCGGGAAAAAATCCGCGGATCGGGTCACAACCCGGATCTTTTATCTCTTCCTAAGTTATCTTTACCCTCACTCTTTTTGTTGCGAAAAATGTTTTGAAGGGTTTTTTTTAGGCAAATGCCAACATGTATCATGTTGACGATTAAATGTTTTACAGAGTCGTCAGTTGGTAGATTTGAAATGGTTGTACCAACTTAACCGAGTTTTGTTTGAAAGAGGCCCAATTGCTGGACACTGTGAAAACTTGATCTTTGAAAATAAAGTTTTGAGCTCGGGGGCTTGGTTAAGTGTGGGGAAGGTGTTAGGCACCCCACAACTCCCGTGTAAACACGGTACAGCATCTTTTCAATATTTTCCTTAAAAAAACTAAAATATGTGTGTGTATGCTGTTTGAAAATTGGGCCTATGTTTGATGTAAAGCACGTCTATGCATCGTTGAGCCTATATACGAAGGGTTTGATTTGATTTGCAAAAACTTTTCTTTTATTAAAATGAGTTTTGAAAGCTGATTTTCAAACCCTTACGCTAACATAGGAATTGAAGCATATTGATACTTCAGTTTTATCTTTTCAGCTTTTTGGCTCAATTTAAATGGTGATTGTCGGGCTGCGAAGCATCCTCGACCACAATAAATATACAAGTGTCGGTCTTCTCATGGACATGACCGCCATCAGAGTGACTCTGACAAGACAAACTATTATTCTCATTATTTTGAGACCTTAAATCCGGATAACCGTTTTAAAGTCTTTTGTATGTACATTTCTACAGAAAAACTTGCAGGGTACATTCGTAAAGTGGAGTTTGTCCATCGTGGGAATCAGATTCTGATTAGTTTGATCACGAATCCCACGATTCCTAGGCTCACATATGAGTAGCCAATAAACCTGCACAGTTCAAATTTGTACAGAAACATATATATATCCCAAATGTCGCCAGAACCGAGGATTCATTCAGTAAATCTTGGTTCGCACCTGGCCGAAGCGTCTCGTTCCCACTAGATAGCGATCTGAGGGACGCGAGGTTGCTTTTGGAACTGAAACTAGAAAAAGGCTAGATTTAAATAAATCTCAGCCATTCTAGCTCTCCGGTTCAGTCTGTATACCTATTTTGAATCGTTTGAAAGCTAAAGTTGGCGAGATTAAATAAATCTAGTTCGCCCGCAGATATGTCAGTGCCGATTCATATAAAATGAATATTTAAAGCAATAATTTAATAAAAGCGAGTAAAGCAATATATATACAGTTATATATACGAAAGCTGTAAAGGGCGATGGGTTTTCACACCGGTGCCCGAACTGGAATTGAAATATATATATTTATAAAAGCTGTATAAAAGCCATTGAATGATCCAGGCTGAACAGAATTGAAATATATATAGAAAAATAGTAAAAAAGGCGATGAGTTTTCAAGCTTGTGCCCGGACTGGAATTGAAATATATATATATATATATATATATATATATATATATATTGACAGAAAAGTAATCAACCGAGATTGGGAAGAGAACCCAGTGGTGGTGAAGGCTGCTTATATATGCATATTTATATATAAAAGTAGTAAAAATGCCACAGAATAATCAAGGCCAAACAAAAATGTAAATGTACAGAAAATATAGTCAACCAAGACTGGGAAGAGAACCTAGTGGTGGTGAAGACTGCTTATATATGCATATTTATATATAAAAGTAGTAAAAAGGCCACAGAATAATTCAGGCTAAACTGAAATATTAATATATATATAGAGACAGAAATGTAGTCAACCAAGACTGGGAAGAGAACCCAGTGGTGGTGAAAGTTGCTTATATATGCATAAATATATATAAAAGCAGTAAACTACCTCGGATTTGATATTCGGGCTTGATAGAATTGAAAAGTTAGTATATATACAGTTAAATATATACAAAAAAGCCAAACCCAGACTGGAAAGATAACCCAGTCCGGCGAAGTTGCTAACAATGAATATGCAAGTATATGGAAGCTGCTGGAAGCGACGGATCGTCAATCCGAGTTATATAAATGCAGAAAATGCGTTTAGGTACTAAAATGTATCAAAAGTTGACGAAAACAGCCACAGAATTGAGTTTCGGGTATATTTAGAAAACGAAACTTAACGTGCAAGTGTAGAAAAGTGCAAAGAAGCAGTATTAATTTTCTGATCGTAAAAATACTCATAATGGACTGCTACACGGGCTTTTTGCCAAATTATAGGCTTTAAATGTCCAAATCTACCGGTTATTTTCTGATATGTGGTAGTATGTGGGTATATCTACATGTTAGAGTGAAAATTTTTGGGTTTGGAAGATAAGAAATTGGACAAAAAACCAAACGGGAAGAGGTTCGAGGCGTTTTGGAATTATAAAAATGAGGGGGGGGGCACTCATATATATAGGCCAGGGAGCCTCCACTCTACCTGCTGCTATCGCAGGTAGAGGTACGGCTCCCCTGGTGGGGCCCACGTATCTGGTTCTGTCATCTTAAAGTACGTGCACTCCGAGCAACGCGAGGTCAAAGTCGAAACTTTCTAACTTTTGATCGGAGCGTCCGTTTGAGGCGTGTTGTACCTTTTCAGAAAGCCCTCGCTGAGAGTGTCACAATGACATAGGATAAAACATTTTTCGGGTCCAAGAAGACGGGTTCATAACCAGGTCTTCGATTCCCCGCAGTTTGTCCGTTGAGCTGTCTTGCGCTGTTTGCACTTGGGATCATTGTTATGGTTTGTTTTAACCTTGGTGGCATCAATTCAGCTTGAGTTTGACTGAATCGGCTTAGAGTTGGTAAAATAACCATTTTGCCTCTCTCGGGGTTGCCCTTAGTGTCGATATAGCCTTCGGTTGACTTCTTGGGGTTGTTTCTAAGACTTGGATCCCATTTGAGTCGTTTTGTTCTCAGTGTTATCTCTAAGGTTGACTTGATCGTTCTAGGTTTTCCTCTGGAGGAGTTGTGGAGCTTCAGGTTTGTTCCTGAAGTTGACTTTACCTCTCGGGTTGAGATCGAGGCTGACCTGTACCTCCCGGGTTAAGATCGGGGCTAACCTGTACCTCCCGGGTTGAGACCGGGGCTGACCTGTACCTTCCGAGTTAAGACCGAGACTGACCTGTACCTCCCGGGTTGAGACTGAAGCTGACCTGTACCTCTCGGGTTGAGATCGGGGCAGACCTGTACCTCCTGGGTTGAGATCGGGGCTGACCTGTACCTCCCGGGTTAAGACCGGGGCTGACCTGTACCTCCCGGGTTGAGACCGGAGCTGACCTGTACCTCCCAGATTGAGATCGGGGTTGACCTGTACCTCCCAAGTTGAGACCGGGGTTGAACTGATGGCCCGGTATTGAGACCGGGGTTGATTTGATGGCCTGGTATTGAGACCGAGATTGATTTGATGGTCAGGTATTGAGATCGGGGTTGAGCTGACGGCCCGGTATTGAGATCGAGGTTGATTTGATGGTCCGGTATTAAGACCGGGGTTGAGCTGACGGCCCAGTATTGAGACCGGGGTTGATTTGACGGCCCAATATTGAGATCGGGGTTGATTTGACGGCCCGGTATTGAGACCAGAGTTAATGTGATGGCCCGGTATTGAGATCGAGGTTGAGTTGATGGCCTGGTATTGAGTTCGGGGTTGATTTGATGGCCCGATATTGAGATCGGGTATGAGTTGATGGCCCGGTATTGAGACCGGTGTTGATTTGAAGGCCCGATATTGAGACTGGGGTTGATTTGACGACCCGGTATTGAGATCGGGGTTGATTTGACGGCCCGATATTGAGACCGGGGTTGAGTTGATGGCCCGGTATTGAAACCGTAGTTGATTTGATGTCCCGGTATTGAGACCGGGGTTGAGTTGATGGCCCGGTATTGAGACTGGGGTTGATTTGACGACCTGGTATTGAGACCGGGGTTTATTTGATGGCCCAGTATTGAGACTGGGGTTAAATTGACGGCCCGGTATTGAGACCGGGGTTGAACTGATGGCCCGGTATTGAGACCGGGGTTGATTTGAAAAAATTCAATTTTGCCCTCCTACAATGTTAGTATTGGGGCAAGGAAATTTTGAGTTTCTACAGATGCCCTCTTTATTATGTTCATGCAATGCAGTGGAATGAACATGATAAAGATTAGTACACACTGAAAATGCAGGGGCAAAGGCAATGCAATGCCTGACATGATATGTGAGGAGTGTTAGATACCTTCGAGGAGGTGGGGTCATCATTGACTGATTACGTTAGTTTTTTCTGGGGATAATGCTAATAGGCTACCGCGACCTATTTTCGTCAATTTCTGTTGAGGATGACGTTGTCCTGACCAGCCCTTGGTATCGGTATGACATCAAATTTAAACTATCACCGAATGTTCTTGGTACTTTCTGCTGGGGATGAGGTTATCCATGATAGCTTTGCCAACTCTGATGGGGATATATCTCGATTATCGAGTTACCTTCTTGTATGCTTTCGATGCTTATCTTGACGATAATTTACAGTGGCAGCTTGCAACAGGGGGTTGAACCACCAGTCCTTCTTGATGCTCCCTTTAAGGATGTGTATAACAGATTCCATCATTGGTGATGGATTACTATATTGCTTTCGTCACCGGATTTCTTCTGACGCTTCGTTGGGGACGGCTGAACTGTCTCGGTCTGTACCCGACGCTTCGCTGGGGTTGAGTCAATAGTTGAATTGACATCGGTCTGTACCCGACGCTTAGTTGGGGTTGAACCAACTGTTGAACTGACATCGGTCTGTACCCGACGCTTCGCTGGGGTTGAACCAACGGTTGAACTGTCATCGGTCTATACCCGACGCTTTGCTGGGGTTGAACCAACGATTGAACTGACTCGGTCTGTACCCGACACTTCGCTGGGGTTGAACCAACGGTTGAACTGTCACCGGTCTGTACCCGACGCTTCGCTGGGACCAACGGTTGAACTATCACCGGTCTGTACCCGACGCTTCGCTGGGGTTGAACCAATGGTTGAACTATCATCGGTCTGTACCCGATGCTTCACTGGGTTTGAACCAACAGTTGAACTGTCACTGGTCTGCACTCGATGCTTCGCTGGGGTTAAACCAACGACTGAACTGTCACCGGTCTGTACCCGACGCTTCGAAAATGGCAGTTTTTGGCAGTTTCACGTAGTTTTTGCGCAATTTTTTTGCAGTTTTTCAGCAGTTTGCACCAATTATCCCCGAATATGGATTCGGGATGAATACCAAGGGTTTTCTGAAAGTTCCCATTTCTATCAGGATTAAGCTGCTTAAACGCAGGATTTCAGGACAAATCGCTCAATCGCGTAGCGATTTTTCTTCAGATTTGACTTGGCAGCTCATATAAACTCCATTTCAACTCAAATCGAACCGAGCCCAGGGGAGTAGGACCCACCCTGGGGAGCCACAGGTGGAGGTGCGTCAGCCGCTAGTGGGCCCGCTTCCACCTGTGGCTTTATATTGGGCAGCGGGAGCTTATTTGAAACATTTTCATTTTGAGTTTCAAACGGATTACGATCTTCTTTTTCAGATCTAAGGAGTTTGGGCAGTTGTTTTCTTATTCCGTCAGTTCCTACGCGTTCAGCGCAGCGCAGGTACCGTTTTATGTCCTTTTTTTGCAAGTTTTGACCGTTAAAAGCATGTGAACCACGTAGGGGGCTTTTAGACGCAATGTATGAAAAATATATGCCTATATGACTTGTTAATTTTTTTTTGACTTCATATGTATGCATATCTTACTGTAATGCACGTTTGGATGTAAAAAAATTTAGATTATGAGACAGTCAATTTTGCTCTTTTTGATCAGTTTACTCATCGTTTTTGAGGCCTAGTGAGCCTGAATTTTCAACTAAAAAATGTCCATGGTAATTTGGCTACCATATGAGTTTACTTTTGATTTTATTTTATAAATATGAACTGTTCCTATTTTTGGAAAGGTGTGCTACTGAATGGCCACCTAGACATGCCTGTGTGCATGCGAACAGTCCATTTTACATAGGAGACTCTGGCGAATTTTTTTCAAAACCCGAGCATTTAATAAACATGCAATTTTGACTCTACTGGGGATTTTTGACTGACGCATGCACGTTTTTAGGATTTATCTTTCGAAAAACATGCAGTTTTGACTTTACTGGGTATTTTTGACTGACCCATGCATGTTTTGAGACTTAGCGATGCATATAGTATTGATTTAAATTAATAATCCATAGGTTTTAGGCTTACCACACCCTTTATGATGTGATTTGGAGACTTTGTTCAGGTGATGGACCGCAATAGACCCGGCGGCGCCAGCAGAGTCGTTTCAGGCGTCAGACGTAGAAGGGCTTCTGATGTTCCTCTGCCACGTCCAGCTCGACCGCCTCGCAGCCTAGCAGAGTCGGTGATTTGTCTAACTCAGGATGAACTATCGATTGATATTGATGATGAGAATGCTCCTTTTGCTGCTCTGGCTCCGGCTCAGGCTCCACGTGGGGAGGTTTCGGGTATTGTTGTGCCGATCCAGGAGCTACTAGGTGACTTGAATTGCCATCCATCGAGGTTTCTCCATGCCAACGAGGTGACTTAAAGTTTTTCTCTTCATGTATTCTCTTTCTTTTGCCATTCTCGGAGCATAGGTTTTTTGACATGGGTTGGTTTTTGATGCAGGTTCCCGGCTTTACGCAGCCTCGAGGGAACTGGTTTAACGTGCATTCCCTGTATCATACCTTGTATCAGGATTACAGGGATATCGTTGATGGCTGGGGGTTTCAGGCTTTCTTTTCTATTCTTCCCTGCTGTTGCCCCTGAGGGTATATGAGGGCTTTGTCCGAGCGCTGGTTCCACCAGACTTAGTCCCTTCATTTGTTGGATTGTGAGGTGATGATGACCCCTATGGATTGGAGGTTCATCACCGACATTGAGTTTGAGGGTGAGCCTATGACTATTGTGGATGATATTACGCCCACTGCCATTAGATCCCTGCTGAAAGTTCCTTTATCGGCGCTCAAGGGTTGGACGGTCTGATCTGGTCCCTTGAGTATAGATGCCCAGAATGGGGTTTTACTGGAGCCTCCACCTGATGATCAGAGGGTTAGAGATTGCATTCTGAGATGATTGTTTCTAGTGATCATCAGTGGTTATTTTGTGGTGGACAACTCATCGACTGTGTCCTTCGCCCTGGTTAGCGCTACCCGGTATGTAGAGCGCCTCAGTGACTTTGATTGGGGTTCCTACACCTTTACCTATTATCTCCGGGGCATGCGGATGCTTTCGGAGGGTTTGACGGAGGCCTGGTTAGGGTTCCACCCGTTTCTGCTGGTGAGTACATCTTTCTTATACCTTTTTGCTTTCTGCATTTACATTTGTCAGTCTTGGTCACTGAGGACTTTTGATATTTACATGGCCAGTTCTGGGTGTTTGAGAGGCTTTCTTGCCTACGGCCCGCCACTGCTTTAGGTCTGGAGACCTATCCCCGAGGACGGCGTTGGCATCACTCCACTCTGACGGAGGTCCCTGTTGCTGAGGGATTTACCCATGCTTGCCTACAGTTGGTGCTTTTGAAGGCTGGAGCGATCACATGGATGCTGTATACCTCCAAGTTTTTAACGGTTGGATTTGAGTGAGGCTTCCCCACTGGTCGAGAGTTTGCATTGTCGACCCGCAGAGTCCCTATTTTGACAGAGGGAGGCTGGGAGCTCTATTTGGGAGAGCGTGCTATCAGGAGTATTACGGGTCAGATCTGCATTCCCATTGTTCCTCCTGCTTGGCATTATTGGCTGTTGATTCTGCCACTGACAGATATTCCCATGGAGGGCATAGATGGCTTCACCCTATCAGAGGGCCCGTTCAGCCAGAAGGCATTCAGTAGATGGTGGAGCCCTCGCATGATTGGAGCTCAGACTAGGGCCACCCAGTTCATGGCAGACATGGTGCCAGGGTCTGTGATGATGACAGACTGGATAGCTTGCCTCAGGGAGCCTACTCATTTGGACCAGATTGCAGATCTGACTTGGGAGTTGGATAGAGCTTGCTTTTTTATCAGGCATCTTGGCCGAGATTCTTTAGAGGCATCTTCTTTTGACCCGTCCAGCTCAGGAGCGGGCCCCTCTTCAGGTCCATTTTCTAACATTTTTGAAGGGACTGATCCTCCCTTGTACTGCCCAGACATGTTTGATGACCGAAGCTTTGTGTCTACGGAGGATATGGATCAGGTTAACCACCTGAGCATAGATGTATTAGATCTTTTTGGATAGCTATAGCAGCTATATCTTTTGGTTAGCCACTGTTTTGGCTATTTGGCTGTTGTGCCTCATTCTGATAGACCACTGTTAGTAGTTGGGTGGTGGTTCCCCATATTCCTGAACTTCTTCATTTTGCTTTATATTATTAGACAGGGATGATGCTTGCAACAGATAGTTTGTTGTAGATATTCATGCTATTTTTCCTATCTATCGCTTCATATTTATATTTGTCATAATGAATGTATCATGTTATATGTATGCATTTAGACAAATGAGTTCAGATTTAACCCCTGGATGGTCTTGTGGTACGATGATACAGATGACGTCATCTATCGTCAGTCGCATAGAGCATTCACCACCATCTAAGGTGACCTCATCTTTGAGATTATGGTATAGCAGTCTATCCTTCTCAGCCAGAGGGACAGTTGATTAGATGCTGGGGCATTCATTGGCCCTTGCAGACTTTCGAGTTCCATATGGGTTCGTGGATGGTCTTTTACCCTTCTGGATATCCGAGAGACAGGTCTTCCGTTTTGGACAGCATGAGCTGACGCCGACTCTTGAGGAGTATCAGCGGTTTACAGGTTTATCTTTATAGTTGCCTTGCGCTCGGACAACGATTAGCGACATGAAGAGACCGTTCACACGGATGTCAGATCTTCGCCAGAGCGTGGTGAGGGATGAGATCGTCTCTAGACGGGTGATCTCTATTGACTTCTTGATTGATCGCTTTGGTGAGCTTGACAGCTATGATCAACATGCCATGAATTTTATTGTTTTAGCAGAGGCCTGATATTTGACCAGGGTAGACATGTTGCTGTTGTGCATCGTGGCATACGTCTACATGCTGTTACACTTGGATCACTTGGATGTGGGATTGGTAGTTGTGGTTCGGGCCCTTAGACAGGGTAGCACCATCATCCCGATGATATTGGCTGAGACGTTGCGGTCAGCCACTCACTGTATTACCCACCCGGAGGGGTTCTTCAAAGGCAGTTCGGTCTTGTTGTATGTATAGCTTATGTCCCATATACGACCGATTGGATTTTTTAGACCCCATGTGTATTTCTTCACCCGCGAGGTAGCCACATCTTACTCCTTTCAGCCTGCGACGTGTACTGATGAGGAGACATGGTCGGTATTTATGTCAGATATTGTGCATCCGTTCTTGATCTTGCCATGCTCAGGGCTAGCCTCCCCATATAGCTTCAATACCCATGCACCTGGCATGGATTACTTGCCCCTAGCGGGATTGAGGGGAGTGACCACTTATCATCCTCTGGCGGTTATGGGCCAGTTTGATCAGTTTCAGAGCCTGTACCAGTTTGACGGGGCTATTGATTAGAGGATGTTGGCTTCGTCTATATCGTCTACCGACTTGATTCGAGTGTATGAGTGTTGGACTCACAAGGAGAGGCTGATTTCTCTAGTAGCCATCCGGATCATTCTCCAAAGTATTCGGCATGGTTAGAGGCAGATATCGCGTCAGCTGCATTCATTCAGTCAGCTCCGATTATAGATTCAGACGAGGAGGAGCCTATGGAGGACCCTGAGTCTCCTACCCAGGATGAGTTATTCATGGGTCTGACCGCAGCCCTAGTTAGTGATCCGTTGATCATTCCTGCAGGTACAGATCTGGCTTTAGTGGACTCACTATTTAGGATGACCTTTGAGAGAGATCAGGCTAGAGTGGTGATGTTGACCGCCTTGTCTGGCAGAGCTATAGCCTTGGATGAGAGAGATGCATCTCGAGCCGCTCAGGATGCAGGATTGATTGAACGAGAGGAGATCAGATCTGCTAGAGATGCAGCTTTTGCGGAGATCGAGGAGACTTTGATTGCTAGGGACACATCTTTTGTGGAGAGGGATGAGGCTATAACTTCCCGAGATTTCCACATTGGCTATAGTACTGCTCTTTGGTATTATAATCATGGTCTGGTTACCGAGATGAGTGCATATATTGATGACCATAGTGCCACACTGCAGGTGACTGTGGATATTTTGAGCCGTATGGAGGCTGAGGGTATTGTACTTGCAGCTGCTCCTCCATCTTCAGAGAGAGATGCCATGTTGGCATTGCTGGCCCGATTATCTTTGGATCCATAGACTAGCTTTGTTTTTTTTGCACAGACTAGATCGGCCATTTTTGTCATGTACAGGACACTATGTATATATCAAACAGTTTTATATCAGAGAAATATATTTTTGATTCACTTCCCTGTTCGGATATGTATTGTCATTGCTTAATGATTACCACTTCTTTCATGACTGGCTGTTGTTGATGTATCCTGAGCTTCTCCTTGATGGACTGATAGTTGAGATGTCAAAGACTATCTCAGATGAGCTTGTGGATCAGGGTATCTTGATAGGACTTAACTTTTATATGGTTTTGGTGTCTTGGGACTGGTTTTTTCTTGAAGATTAAACCGCGCCATAAATGGCTGCCTACGTACTCCCGGGTTGAGGGAGATCAGGTCATTCGTAGTTCTGGCTTTGTATGAGAGAGGTTTGAAAAGTATTTTCCTTGGGTTTTGAGTTTGGTTTGATGAGTTTTTGAGTTTTTATTTGGTTTAACCTCACCAGAAATGGCTGCCTATGTACTATCGGGTGGAGGGAGATCAGGTCATTCATAGTTCCGGCTTTCTAGTGAAAAACCAAACCTAATTTGATTCGCAGGACCAGAATGCAGTTATGTATGTGCTTCAGACATATTACCTTTTCACTTTATCTGAATTGATGAGTTGGGGAAATTCATTCCCGTCCATTTCTTGTAATCTGATAGCTCCTCCTATCAATACTTCCTTGACAATGAAAGGGCCTTCCCAATTAGGGGCGAACTTTCCTTTAGCTTCATCTTGATTGGCCAAAACTTTCTTCAGCACCAAGTCATTTTCTTTGAATTGCGTTATTCAGACCTTTTTGTTGTAGGATCGAGTAATCCTTTGCTGATACAACTGCCCGTGGAAAATGGTTGTAGCCCTCTTTTCATCTATCAGGGACAATTGGTGGTACCGGTCTTGCAACCACTGACCTTCGTCTATCTGAGCATCAATTAACCTTCGCTAGGACTCCATTTCTACTTCTATAGGAATGACTGCTTCCATGGCATAGACTAATGAATAGGGGGTAGCCCCAGTAGAAGTGTACATTGACGTCCTATATGCTAACAGGGTTAGAGGCAGCAAGTAAGGCCATTCTTTGTGATTGGTGGACTTTTTTTGCATGATCTTCTTGATGTTCTTGTTGGTCGCTTCAACAACACCATTCATCTTGGGGCGATAGATGCCGGAGTTGAGATGCTTGATGTGGAACTTTCTATATAGTTCTCTCATCATCTAATTGTTCAGGTTCTTGGCGTTGTCTGATATGATCACCTCCGGTTGTCCATACCGACATACGACATTGTTTCTGATAAAACCAATGATAACCTTTTTCGTGACTTTGGGAAAAGAGGCTGCTTCTACCTATTTGGTGAAGTAATCAATCATGGTGAAGATGAATCGATTACCATTGCTGGCTTTGGGTTCCACTGGGCCAATCACATCCATTCCCCACATGGAGAAAAGTCATGGTGAACTCATGTTATGTAGCTCATTTGGAGGAGCGTGTATGGCATTTCCATGTACTTGGCATTGAAAGCATCTTCTGATATGATCCTCGCAGTCAGCTTTGAGAGAGATCCAATAATGCCCTGTTCTTAATATCTTCTTGGCCAGTAGATGACCGCTCATGTGCGGACCACAGACTGCACCGTGGACTTCATCCATCAGTCTTTGGGCTTGCTATTTATCAAGGCATCTTAACAAGCCTATTCCAGCATTTCTTTTGTAGAGGGCATCTCCGCTTAGATAGAACTTCATAGCCATCTTGTGAATCTGCTTTCGCTCGGATTGGCTTGCCCCAGCGGGTGCAGATCCATCTTGTAGATATTCCTTGATATCTTGAGACCAAGGCTGCTTGACATGAGGTATTTTATCTGATACTTCTCCAATGTAATTATCGTATATAGGGGCTTTCTAAATTATAAATTTGATGCAGGGAATCCCACTCCTATCGGATATGCGGATTAAGGAAGCCAAGGTTACCAATGCATCAGCGAAGTCATTTCTACCCCAAGGAATATGGCTGAAGGTTATGTCTTCAAATTCCAGGGATATTTTGACGACCTGCCGATGATAGAGCAACAAATGCAGTTCTTTGGTGTGATATGCCCCAGTAGTTTGTCTGATGACCAACTCAGAGTCTCCAAAGACCAGTAAATGTTTAATACCCATGGATTGGGCTAGTTTCAACCCCATTATACAGCCTTCATACTCGGCTGTGTTATTGGTGTTGCCAAATTGAAGTTTGGTAGCCACAGGATATTGTTCTCCTGTACTAGAGATAAGGACTGCCCCAGCTCGGGCACCTTCCATGTTTATTGCTCCATCGAAATACATTTTCCATGGTTGGACTGTATTCTCTTGCTGAAGTTGTTGAATTATCATGATCCTATCATCCGAGAAATAAGTCTCCAGGGGCTGGGCTCGAACCCTATTGAAGGTGCTTCAGCTAATTGATCTGCAATGCCTTGACCCTTGATTGATTTTTGAGTCACGTAGATAATGTCGAACTGTTGTAGGATCAACTGCCATTTGGACAGTCGATAATTCAATATTGGCTTGTTGAATACATATTTGAGTGGATCCATGCGGGATATGAGGTAGGTCGTGTGCCCATGGAGGTAATGCTGTAACCTCATTGCGGCCCATGCTAGCGCACATTATGTTTTCTCGATCAGGGTGTATTTCTACTCACCACTGCTGAATCTTTTGTTGATGTAGTAGATGGCTCTTTCTTTACTACTATCATCTTTCTGTCCTAGCATGCAGCTCATTACGTTGGCATTGACGGACAGGTACATGAATAAGGGAACTCCATCCCTTGGAGGTACCAAAACAGGTGCTTCGATCAGCTGTCTCTTGACGGCAAGGAAGGCTTGTTGACAATCCTCGTTCTATTTGATAGGGAATTCTTCCTTAGTATCTTGAATATGGGTTCACAGGTTGCTGTGAGCTGGGAAATGAATCGACTTATGAAGTTGATCCTTCCTAGAAACCCTTGTATCTCTTTCTCTATCCGAGGTATTGGCATCTCAGTGATGGCTTTGATCTTGGCAGGGTCTAGCTCGATGCCTTGATTACTCACCTAGAATCCTAGCAGACATTTGGCGGGATTTAGCTTGAGGTTGTACTTACGCAACCTGTTGAACAGCTTCCTGAGATGGTCTATGTGATCATCCTCCCTCCGGGATTTGATGATGATGTCGTCCACATAAACCTCTATCTCCTTGTGCATCATGTCATGAAACAGGGCCATTATGGCTCGCTGATACGTAACTCCGGCATTGATGAGGCCGAAGGACAATCGTCTGTAGCAGAAGGTTCCCCAGGGAGTGATGAAAGCTGTTTTCTCCCTATCCTCTTCAGCAACCATGATCTGATGGTAACCAGCAAAGCAATCTACGAAGGAATACATGCCGTACTGCGCCGTATTGTCTATCAAGATGTGGATGAAAGGTACTGGGAAATTATCCTTGAGACAGGCTTTGTTCAAATCCCGGTAATCCACACATACTTGTACCTTCCCTCCGGGCTTAGGCACGGGGTCTATGTTTGAAAGCCACTCTAGGTAGGTCGATACCATGATAATCTCGGCTTTGAATTGCTTAACAACTTCTTCTTTGACTTTCAGACTCCATTCAAGTTTCAATCGTCTGAGCTTTTGTTTGATTGGCTTGAATCCATCTTTGACAGGCATTCGATGGATGACAATGTCAGTGGACAGGGCAATCATGTCTTCTTGTGACCATGCGAATACATCCTGGAACTGCGTTAGGAGTTCGATCAGGTCGACTTTTTGGTCTTGGGTGAGGTTTAAGCCTATCTGGATTTCTTTGATATTTTTGGAGGTTCCTATGTTGATAGTGGTGATTTGGTCGAGGTTTAGTTTGGGTTTGTCTTCTACCCATTCTTTGATCTCCTCGAGCACCTCATAATCATCTTCCTCCTCTTGCTCGATATCCATCAAGTAGAAGTTCAGTTTTACATCACAGTTGCAGTCACTGTGACAGTTTGACATCTCATCAGCAGAGACAAACACATCCAATGCTTGAGTCCTGAAAACAAAAATGCTTTTATTTTAATTTATACAACTGCTTAAATATACAAAGCATTTGGCAAAGCATAACAAAAGTTACTGCTATAGTTGTGTAATCAAAAGTAAGCAGTAAAGGAAAGCATGTTTAAAGGGCAGACGAACTCTCTACCCCTTTACCCTTTTGGACCGAGGCAAGGGACACTGCTCCAGTTATCCAGGGTCAGATCCTCGTAAACAGGGAGGATCAAGGAATTGTGATCATCTGTCTCGTCTTGGATAACGACTGATACATCCTTTATAATAGGGTCGGGGTTTTTCTTTGAACTGCCCCCTTTTTCCTTCTTGATGTGAGGAATTTGAATCTGCTCCTCGTCATCACTGTATGGGATCTCATCATTCATACCCTCGTAGTTTATGATGACTCGCATGTTAGCAAATGGGTCTCGTCCTTTATATATGATCTTTTCTTTTCCCTTTTCGCTATCTGCCCCAGGCTTGAGGGCTTTTCTTTCCTTGACAGGTATGATTGGAGGAAACAGCATGGCTGATACCACAGTAGAGATCTTCCTCATTGGTTTTACCCATCCGGTATTAGTGAGGTTTGGCAGCAGTATGGTGGAAGCATGAGCCTTGGGATGCTTATGCGGGTTCTTGTAACTTGCCCTGGATGAAAATCCCAATCCGACTCTCCCAGTCTGACTCGAGATTTGTACTAGACTCTGGATACCTTGCTGATTCTTTCCCAACCCTTTTGTAGGTTGGAAACCCAAAGATACCATTTCTTGGCCCACTGTCATAACTTTGGTGGAGACCTTTGGTTTCACGACTGGTGCTCCGATAGGTAGATACTGAGTATCACTCACCTCTAGGGCTTGAAAACTTGCAGGTTCAATCCTTGCATCCAGGCTAATCACTGGCATATCTCCTTGTATGCAGACATGGTATTCTGGTTTGGCATTGACCGTGATTAGGTTACCATTGATAATGTATTTGAGCTGTTGATGGAGGGTGGATGGCACTGCCTTGCATCTAGGCTAATCACTGGCATATCTCCTTGTATGCAGACAGGGTATTCTGGTTTGGCATTGACTGTGATTAGGTTACCATTGATAATGTATTTGAGCTGTTGATGGAGGGTGGATGGCACTGCCCCTGCCATGTGGATCCAGGGCCTGCCCAGCAATAAGTTGTATCCAGTGGCTATGTTGAGCACCTAAAAGGACACATAAAAAGTTTGTGGACCAATCTCCAGAGGAAGCTCTATTTCTCCCATAGCTTGTCGGCGAGATCCATCGAAAGCCCGGATGACCACATGACTGGTTTTGATCTGGTTTGGGTTGATCTTCATTCTTTCCAAGGTATCGTAGGGATAGATGTTGAGGGATGATCCTCCATCTATGAGCACTCCTCTGATCACATACCCGAAAGACATCACAGCTATATGCAGGGACTTACGATGGCCCGTTCCCTCTGCAGGGATATCATCGTCAGCAAAAAATATCACATTGTTGTTGAAAATGTGTTCTACCACGTGTCAGAATTTCTCGGCATCCACTGTCTTTGGCAGATGGGCTTCTTCCAGTACTTTCACTAGAATGTCACGATACTCCATCGATGATAAGACCAGATCTTGGATGGACATTTGCTTGGGTGCATCCTTTAAGCTCTGCACTATTTTGATTTCATTATGTCCCATCTTGTTGAGGAACTCTTTGACTTTCTCATCGGTCACCTTTACTTTGGCTTTGATGACTGGTTTAATCACCCGTTGAGGCAGGTACAATGGATTGTCCTTTGGTACAATGGCAATGTTGTTTGAGGTAGAACCTCCGTCTTTCCCATAGTTCCATGGGACCCTCTTCAGACTAATAACTAGATACTGAGGTCTGAAGGGCAAGATTAAAGGCTTGGGTGCGGCCACCTTCACAGGATTTTGTGCTTCTTTGACCCTTTTCCCTAGCAGGACTAAGGGTGTGAGGGTTGACTCCCTATCGCAGGAAATGACAACCACTGTACCCTGATTTCATGCAGTGGGGATCCAGAGAGTATCTTCATCTGGGAGGTCGAGAACTTGATTTCCCTTTATCAATTCACCATTTTCAATCATGTTTTGAATCAGGTTACGAAGTGCCCAGCAATCCTTGGTATCATGGCGGGTGAATTGGAGTGGTACTGACAAGTTTGGTCAAGTTTGAATTTTTTGGATCGAGGGTTTAGTGGAGGTAATAAATCTGCAATCATTCCCTCGTTGATTAACATCTAGAGGATTTCTTCCATCGACTGGTTCAGGTTGGTGAAGTTCCTTTGAAATAGGAATTTCCTACCAGTTTGGACATTTTCCTCTTTGACCACCTTGTCGGCTCAGGGTTCATGATCATGAGACTGGATATGATCCCTCCTGGGATTGATCTCCGGTGTGGGAGGTCGATCGATGTCAGACTGGTTGGCCCGTTTTATCATCTTCCTGGTGATCTGATGCTGGTAGACTACCAGTTCTGCTAATTATTCGACTTGTTCCTTGATAGATTTTATTTCCTGCTCTATCAGGAACCGCCTTTTTGAAACTTCCCAACTGTCTGGGGTGTTGTTGCTGGATGGAGTTGATTCTCCAACATAACGGAGTTACTTGGATCCTTCTCCACTTGTGGTGCTGATCATATTGACATTCTCCTCTTTATGTCATGGGAGAGGATTGTCCTGCACATGCGGTTGCTCAGGCTTTGTTACCACAATCTCTCCGTTGTCAATCAAATCTTGGATTTTGTGCTTGAGAGACCAACAGTCTTGAGTGTTATGGCATGGAGATCCAGAATGATAAGGACACTCCTTGCTTGGATGAAAATTTCGTCCACCAATGTTGGTTGGTGGAAAGAGTTGGACAATCTTCTTCTGTGCCATTAATAACTTAAGCACATTTTTGAGTGAATCCCCTAGAGGGGTGAAAGTTCTTCGACGCCTGACCTCCATATTTTTTTGGAATGGAGGGTTTGAAGGCTGTGCTGGAGTTTGAAAAGGGGTATAGTTCCTCCTTTGAATGGGCATACTGTTTGACTCGCCCCTTGGATTCTGTCCTTGCAATACTAAGGACACTTCTTCATCTTTCTTCTTATGTACCCTCAGGGGATTACTCCCGTAATTTTCGGACTGGATATGTTCAGCAACAGCTTCGAGGGCGGTTAGATCTTTTATCTTTCTAGATTTGAGCCCCATTTCTGCCATTTCACCGTGCTTGATCATTTCAGAGAATTGTTTTCCTATGCCTGCTAGGACCCTTTCTTAATACGGAGCTTCTTGAATGTCGATGAAGGTCATGACTATCTCAGACTCAGTCATGGCTAGGGTGACTTATGCTGCAACCCGTCTCCATCGTTGGGCATACTCTCTGAATAATTTAGTGTTCTTTTTCTTAATTTTGGTTATTTAACATCTGTTTGGAGCCAGCTGAGATTGGAAGTTGTATTGACTGAGGAAGGCATGGGCCAACTCTTCCCAGCTGTGAATCTTAGAGTTGTCCAGACGGGCATACCAGGCTCTAGCCTCTCCAGTCAGACTTTTTTGGAATAACTACATTCGAAGTTTTTCGTCCTCTGTATAGGATCCGAGTTCTCTAATGAATACTTTCAGATGTGTATAAAGGTCTCCCAATCCATCGTATTTCTTGAAATCGGGGACTTGAACTTTTTTGGGATAATGAGCCTCGGGAAATATACAGAGGTCAGAGTAATTAACACTGCCGAATGCCCCAGTCCCTTTGATAAACCGGAGAGTTTCCTACATTTGTTGTATTTTCTTCACGATGTCACCAGATTCTTGTTCTTTGCTGAGGGTGGTGATTTCAGGGGTTTTGTTGGTTGTGTCCTAGTTTTGTGGTCCAGGAATATGAGTCTCGGCCTTTTCGGTCTCTTGATTGCCACCACTACCACCAGGTGTTCCCGGTTCTATGTGAATGAATGCTTTCCTGCTTTTTAGTGCTTCGCACCCATATTAGTGCTTTGCACCAATTCGCTCCAGTTGTAAAAGTGTTTGATTTGATTTGCAAAAGCCTTTCTTTTATTAAAATGAGTTTTGAAAGCTGGTTTTCAAACCCATACGCTAACATAGGAATTGAAGCATATTGATACTTTAATTTTATCTTTTCAGCCTTTTTGGCTCAATTTAAATGGTGATTGTCGGGCTGCGAAGCATCCTCGACCACAACAAATATACAAGTGTCGGTCTTCTCATGGGCATGACAGCCATCAGAGTGACTCTGACATGACAAACCATTATTCCCATTATTTTGAGACCTTAAATCCGGATAATCATTTTAAGGTCTTTTGTATATACATTTCTACAGAAAAACTGGCAGGGTACATTCGTAAAGTGGAGTTTGTCCATCGTGGGAATCAGATTCTGATCAGTTTGATCACGAATCCCACGATTCTTAGGCTCACATATGAGTAGCTACTAAACCTGCACAGTTCAAATTTGTACAAAAACAAATATATATACCAAATGTCGCCAGAACCGAGGATTCATTCAGTAAATCCTGGTTCGCACCTGTCCGAAGCGTCTCGTTCCCACTAGATAGCGATCTAAGGGACATGAGGTTGCTTTTGTAACTAAAACTAGAAAAAGGCTAGATTTAAATAAATCTTAGCCAATCTAGCTCCCCTGTTCAGTGTATAGCTATTTTGAACCGTTTGAAAGCTAGAGTTGGCGAGATTTAAATAAATCTAGTTCGCCCGCAGATATGTCAGTGCTGATTCATATAAAATGAATATTTAAAGCAACAATTTAATAAAAGCGAGTAAAGCAATATATATACAGTTATATATATAAAAGCTGTAAAGGGCGATGAGTTTTCACACCGGTGTCCGGACTGGAATTAAAATATATATATATATATATATATCTATTTATATTTATAAAAGCTGTATAAAAGCCATGGAATGATCCAGGCTGGACAGAATTGAAATATATATAGAAAAACAGTAAAAAGGGCGATGGGTTTTCACGCCTGTGCCCGGACTGAAATTGATATATATATATATATATATATATATATATATATATTGACATAAAAATAGTCAACCAAGGCTGGAAAGAGAACCCAGTGGTGGTGAAGGCTGCTTATATATGCATATTTATATATAAAAGTAGTAAAAAGGCCACAGAATAATTCAGGCCGAACAGAAATGTAAATGTACGAAAAATGAAGTCAACCAAGACTGGGAAGAGAACCCAGTGGTGATGAAGGCTTCTTATATATGCATATTTATATATAAAAGCAGTAAAAAGGCCACAGAATAATTCAGGCCAAACTAAAATATAAATATATATATAGAGACAGAAATGTAGTCAACCATGACTGGAAAGAGAACCCGGTGGTGGTGAAAGCTGCTTATATATGCATAAATATATATAAAAGCAGTAAACTACCTCAGATTTGACATCCGGGCTTGACAGAATTAAAAAGTTAGTATATATCCAGTAAAATATATACAAAAAAAGCCAAACCCAGACTGGGAAGATAACCCAGTTCGGTGAAGTTGCTAACAATGAATATGCAAGTATATGGAAGCTGCTAGAAGCGACGGATCGTCAATCCGAGTTGTAAAAATGCCAGAAAATGCGTTTAGGTACTAAAATGTACCAAAAGTTGACGAAAACGGCCACAGAATTGAGTTCCGGGTATATTTAAAAAACGAAACTTAACGTGCAAGTGTAGAAAAGTGCAAAGAAGCAGTATTAATTTTCTGATCGTAAAAATACTCACAATGGACTGCTATACGGGCTTTTTGCCAAATTATAGGCTTTAAACGTCCAAATCTACCGGTTATTTTCTGATATGTGGTAGTATGTGGGTATATCTATGTGTTAGAGTGAAACAATTTGGGTTTGGATGACAAGAAATTGGACAGAAAACCAAAAGGGCGGAGGTTTGAGGAGTTTTGGAATTATAAAAATGAGGGGGGGGGGGGTGCGCTCATATATATAGACCAAGGAGCCTCCACTCTACCTGCTACTACCGTAGGTAGAGGTACGGCTCCTCTGGTGGGCCACGTGTCTGGTTCTGTTGTCTCGAAGTACGTGCACTCCGAGCAACGCAAAGTCGAAGTTGAAACTTTCTAACTTTTGATCAGAGCGTCCGTTTGAGGCGTGCTGTACCTTTTCGGAAAGCCCTCGTCGAGAGTGTCACAATGACATAGGATAAAATATTTTCTGGGTCCAAGAAGATGGGTTCATAACTATGTCTTCAATTCCCCACAGTTTGTCCGTTGAGCTGTCTTGCGCTGTTTGTACTCGGGATCATCGTTATGGTTCGTTCTGACCTTGGTGGCATCAATTCGGCTTGAGTTTGACTGAATCAGCTTAGAGTTGGAAAAATGACCATTTTGCCCCTCCTAGGGTTGCCCTTACTGTCGGCATGGCCTTTGGTTGACTTCCTGGGGTTGTTTCCAAGACTTGGATCCCATTCGAGTCTTTTTGTTCTCAGTGTTGTCTCTAAGGTTGACTTGGTCATTTCAAGTTTTCTTTTGGAGGTGTTGTGGAGCTTCAGGTTTGTTCTTAAAGTTGACTTTACCTCCCGGGTAAAGAACGAGGCTAACCTGTACCTCCCGGGTTGAGACCGGAGCTGACCTGTACCTCCCGAATTAAGACCGGGGCTAACTTGTACCTCCCGGGTTGAGATCGGGGCTGACCTGTACCTCTCTGGTTGAGATCAGGGTTGACCTGTACCTCTCGAGTTGAGATCGGTCTGACCTGTACCTCCCGGGTTGAGACCGGGGCTGACCTGTACCTCCCGGGTTGAGACCGGGGCTGACCTGTACCTCCGGAGTTGAGACCGGGGCTGACCTGTACTTTTTGGGTTGAGACCGAGGCTAACCTGTACCTCCCGAGTTGAGATCGGGGTTGACCTGTACCTCCTAGGTTAAGATCGGAGCTGACCTGTACCTCCCAGGTTAAGACCGGGGCTGACCTGTACCTCCCGGGTTGAGATCGGGGCTGACCTGTACCTCTCGGGTTAAGACTGGGGCTGACCTATACCTCCCGGGTTGAGACCGGGGCTGACCTGTACCTCCCGGGTTGAGACCAGGGCTGACCTATACCTCTTGGGTTAAGACCGGGGCTGACCTATACCTCCCGGGTTGGGACCGGGGCTGACCTGTACCTCTTAGGTTGAGACTGGGGTTGCATACTTGCCGGGTTGAGACCGAGGTTTGACCTGTACCTCCCGGGTTAAGATCGGGGCTGACCTGTACCTCCCGGGTTGAGATCGGGATTAAACTGATAGCCCGATATTGAGACCGAAGTTGATTTGATGGTCCAATATTGAGATCGGGATAGATTTAATGGCCCATTATTGAGATCAGGGTTGAGCTGACTGCTCGGTATTGAGATCGGGGTTGATTTGATGGCCAAATATTGAGATCGGGGTTGAGCTGAAGACCCGGTATTGAGACCAGGGTTGATTTGACGGCCCGTTATTGAGACCGAGGTTGATTTGACGGCCCGATATTGAGATCGGGGTTGAGTTGATGGCCCGGTATTGAGACCGGAGTTGAGTTGATGGCCCGGTATTGAGATCGGGGTTGATTTGATGTCCCGGTATTGAGACCGTGTTTGAGTTGATGGCCCGGTATTGAGACCGGGGTTGAGTTGATGGCCTGGTATAAAGACCGGGGTTGATTTGGCGGCCCGATATTGAGACTGGGGTTGAGTTGTAGGTCCGGTATTAAGACCGGGGTTGATTTGATGGCCCGATATTGAGACCGGGGTTGAGTTGATGGCCTGGTATTGAGACCGGGGTTGATTTGACGATCCGATATTGAGAACGGAGTTGATTTGATGGCCCGGTATTGAGACCGGGGTTGAATTGATGGCTCGGTATTGAGACCGAAGTTGAACTGATGGCCCGGTATTGAGACCGGGGTTGATTTAAAAAAAATATAATTTTGCCCTCCTACAATGTTAGTATTGGGTCAAGGAAATTTTGAGTGTCTATAATATTTACCTTTTTTGGTGTAAAAAATTAATAGAATAAATGTTAAAATGAGACTCGATATTATACATAAGTATTTTTTAGGCACATTTATGTCATCAATTTGTGACGTGATACTATCAATTAGACGTAATTAGAAAAATCAAAAGTTTAACTCTCTAATTAAAATTTTTTTAAAAGACAACCTTTAAAGTAAAAATAATAATTAATAGTTTAATTCTCTAACTAAAACAATTAAAAAGACAATCCTTAAAGTGAAAAATATTAAAATTATAAGTTCAGGTTATTTTATGGATGTAAAAATGTTTTAGGAGTATTCAATAATTTTAAATGGCCAATAACAGGCCCGGGTCACTATTTAACCTGATCAAACATAACTACTCAAAAGAGCGTCAGATCTCCATAGCCCATCCGGCTTTCAAACATCGCTTAATTTGGCCGCCACTATAATAATCCCCAACTCCCAAAACCCTATCAAAAATCAAAATCTCCCTCTCAAACGTATAATTTATCTCAGTCCTGATGAATCTTGCAGCACTAGAATAGCTCACCAAGTCTCTATCCATCTATCAGTGCATCAGCGTTCAGATCTATCGGTCTAATTTCAGCTCCAAACCTTAGAGTTCTAGGTTTTTAAACTTCCAATCTCTGCTTCTCTTATAGGTATTTTAGAATGTCCCGGGATAGCGAGATTTCGTTGGCTGATGTTATGAACGCGGGTCTCGTCGTGAGCAATCGCATTGGCCGAGACATTGCTGCTCAGCTCGACTTTGAAGAAGCCCTTGAAGCTTCAAGATATTCTTGTCATCCTTATTCAACTCATCATAGAGAGGTACTTATTTGAATTATATATGTATTTATTTAATTCATATATATGCATTTTGTAGTTGTTGTTGAAGCCTTTAGTATGCACATTTAATTCAATTTTGGACATTTTTTTGAGAAAGCTGAAAAAAAAGAATGCTCATTTCATTCAATTTTGGCTATTTTTTATGAGAAAGCTAAAAAAAAGAAGACAAGCAATGGATTTTCTTTTTAGTGGTGCTTTAGTTAAGAATTATTAGTACATTGTAAAACAATCTCAAGTCGGGATTTTTCCTTTTTTTGAGTTTGTCATGATGGAAAGAATTTTAGGCTTCCAGGCTCTAAACGAAGTTTATTTTTTCTCTCTCTTAATCTAACAAGGTGGGCAATGGTCATAATGGAAGAAATTGGGCAGTTTAAAAAATATACTTTAAGTAACTTTTCTAATTTTATTTTGAAAAATTCTCTTGCTACTTTAAACTTGAAAGTTACTTTTAAGGGTTTTGAAATATAAGTGTTCTTATGTGCTACTATTGGAAGTATTTTAGTCAGTTTTATTTTCACGTGTAACAGTGAATAGATTTGTTCATTTTTCTGGTTTTTATTACAGTGGAGGCCTCCCACAAGGCGAGGCATTGATATATTGTTAATTAACTTTTTACTTATTTTTTGTTGGGCAAGTTTTAGCTGCAGTTGACCGATTGCTTATTCTAGTTGCTAAACTTCTCATTCTTGTTGATCTTGATTTATGGGCATCAGTAGCATTATGGAAGCATATTGATACAGATGAAGCCAAGCGATTATTATTATATATTTAATGTTAGTATTTAGATATAAAGTACTTGTAATTATTGATATCTTTTATTATATTTGGTAGAATATTTCAAAATTTAAATTATAGTAGATTAAATTAGGGATTTACCCTTATTAAATTGGGATTTTACTTGATCTTTAGGCATTAGGGTTTCTTATTTTCCTATTGAACTCACTTGACCATCATAAATCATTATTAGATTGATTGATTGGTTAAACTGATTTAAAGCTAAAAGCTGTATTTTTTCTTTGGGCTTTTGTCACCTAATTATCCTTATTTTTCCTTCTTCTTCATACTTGCCCTACATCAGTTGGTATCAATGCTTTTATTAAGCTTTCTGGTTTTTGTTTTGTTTGGTTTTAAATTAACTTTTACTTAATCATGTTGTTTAATTTCCTTGTAGTGGCCTCCTTTGGTTGAAGTGGTGGACACATGGGAATTGCCTCCTCTTGTACTTGTTGAAAGATATAATGCAGCTGGTGGGGAAGGAACTTCTTTATGTGGGATTTTTCCGGAGATACGTAGAGCCTGGGCCTCAGTGGATAATAATTTGAAATGTGATAAGACATGGGCTTTAGTAACCTTCTATACCATTGTCAGAGCCCGAGCATCACTAGGAAATTTCAATTGTTGAGGAGAACAATGTGCTTCTACATGAGTTATACAATACTAATCCCTACAATTCAAGCAAAAAAATCTAAAGTAACTATATTCTCCACGTGCGTTCTCTTGTCAGTTTAGAAAGTGTGACTGGTGGTTGGTTTATCCAAGTAATTTAGGATTACATGGTAAACTCGTGTCTTTTGCATTAATAAATGGATAGAAATAGTAATCCTGGTGACCCTTTCTGATTAAAATGAATCTTTATATTGGTTCTTCCTTTTAACTAAAAGGTTAGTTATACACGCTTTAACATAAATTTTGTGTGAAAATCTATTACAGCAAAATACTCATTACAAAGACCCTTTCTTATGGAGACTGGAGAGGCGATGTTGCCTTTTTATTTTCATGATTATTATAGATTTTGATACAGTACATCTCGTTTTCATAAAATTACAAAATTGTGTAAAATTTGAATTGCAAATATAACATTCAGTTATGCTGCTATTAAACTATATATGACTCAGGGTGGACATGCACTGCATACTGATTTGGTTCGCCTCCTATCGGGAATCAGTTAAAGAGGTATTGCAGTCGTGCTTAACTTTGAAAGTGGTTATAAAGATACTTAATCATGTTGCTGACAGAATTATACATGGCTCGGAATGAAGATGGACTGTATGTTGTTTTTTGCTAGTCCCTTGTCGAGAATCAGTTAGACAGGAAGCTTGCAATCACTGCTTGCTGAATGCTCGGTACAAATTTGGTTTTGAATGTTTGCAAAATGAGGTTATAGATGTGTCTACTGATGCAATATCCTATTCTCTGATTCATGAAAGATTTCTCTCAAATGTGCATAGGCAGATATGTTGTTGTTTATCAAACCACTGAAGGATTACTAGGATGTTTAGATAGGGTAACCATGGATTATCCAGCTGTTATCTAATTTTTTGTTATTAATATTGATATGGACAACATAACCGTGTATTATAAGCAAAAAGCAGGGGTTTTATTTTAAAATATTTATTATTATGTTGATTATTGATGATTTGTTTTAGGCTCAGTTTGTAATATATTAAATTTACTTTAAAAAATTAATAATTGTATTATATATATATATATATATATATATATATATATATATATATACCTTTTTTGGTGTACAAAATTAATAGAATAAATGTTAAAATGAGACTCGATATTATACATAAGTATTTTTTAGGCACATCTATGTCATCAATTTGTGACGTGAACGTAATCAGAAAAATCAAAAGTTTAACTCTCTAATTAAAAAAATTTAGAAGACAATCTTTAAAGTAAAAAAAATTAATAGTTTAATTCTCTAACTAAAAAAATTAAAAAGACAATCGTTAAAGTGAAAAAAAATTAAAATTAAAAGGTTCATGTTATTTTATGGATGTAACAATGTTTTAGTAGTATTCAACAATTTAAATGGCCAATAACAGGCCCTGGTCACTATTTAACCCGATCAGACATGACTACTCAAAAGAGCGTTGGATCTCCAGAGCCCATCCGGCTTTCAAACATCGCTTAATTTGCTCGCCACTATAATAACCCCCAACTCCCAAAACCCTATCAAAAATCAAAATCTCCCTCTCAAACGTATAATTTATCTCACTCTTGATGATTCTTGCAGCACTAGAATAGCTTACCAAGTCTTTATCCATCTCTCAGTGCATCAGCATTCGGATCTATCGATTTAATTTCAGCTCCAAACCCTAGAGTGTTAGGGTTTTAAACTGCCAATCTCTGCTTCTCTTATAGGTATTTCAAAATGTCCCGGGAAAGTGAGATTTCGTTGGCTGATGTTATGAATGCGAGTCTCGTTGTGACGCCCTCAAATCCGGGTTCCCTAATCTCAGGTTTGGTGCTCACAATCCATTATACATATCACATCTAACTACCCATTCATTGATGAAATACATCATTCATTACATATCCTTAATAAAAACATAGTTTAAAACATAATTATATCATCATCCTAGGTTAACTAACCTTAATATTACATGCCTATAATGCAAAAGGATTAAACCAAAATATAATGTAATATTCATCATTACACAACTGTTACTACTCGGTCACCTTCGCCTTGCCTTTATCCATGTTAGATCCTTCAGCTACCTCAGCTTTAGCTGAAATATTTTATTTAAGCAAGGGTGAGCAACGAATTTGCTCAGCAAGTTAAAGCGTTCAGTAAAAGATATATATCATGAACAAAAAAGTCTAACTTTCTAGAGCTTCAACAATATTCAAAAGATTGTGAAGTAGCTGAACAATAAATCATCTTCAATAACAAAGACTATCTTAAATTTCATGCTGAATAATACTTCAAGAATGAAAGAGTACAATTCTTTCGAAGGTTCAATAATATTCAATTGATTAAGAAGTTTAGCAATACTGAAACAATATTCAATAAAGTGGAATATTCCCATATTTCATGCTGAGTGATCACAAATGGATCAAGAACTACTAGATGAATCATCAGTTATAAAACTGAATTACCTCAAGAATATAAGTTAGTTATAAAAACTAATTATATTCTTCTGCGAGTACTTTGAACTGATCAGCTCCATTGTACCATATATTATGCATAATACTCAAAAATAGCGCAATAGTCGGATGTCCGACAATAAAGTTCCCCATTTTAGGGTTGTTCATCTCAGTCTTATATTATAGGTCCGTACCACAACAATACGGTATGGATTGCTTTCAAAGAAATGCTATGATTTTAACATATAATATCAATATTGATCTAGCTGAAATAAATGGCATAGATCTTCCATTAATAAGTTAGTTCATAATAAATAGAACGTTTCATGCTTTAACAAATATTAGTCTCCCCAAAATAATTAGCTGAGACGTGACTCATATATAAACAGTTCAAATAATGGAACATGAATCAATTGCACTATGTGCGAATAACAATAATCATTATGGATGTGAATAACCAACAATAATTATCCACTAACATGCTTGAAAGATAATAACTCGAGTTTGAGTAAGGAAACTTGCCTGATTCGTTGACTACTGCTACGCAATTTAATTTAACTTCGTTTGAAAGACCTACCAGTAATAAGATCGATCTCTCAATTAGCATCACATATCTTACTTATAATATCATTATTCCATAATAATTTATCTAACACGTAATCACATAATCAAACATTTGATACTATCACAAGTCATAAGTAATATTATCGTCCTTTGATAATATTTCAATCACTATACCATATACATTATAATTTAACACTTACTCTTTCATTTTATAAGTTCTTATTTATAATCCAGTAAGTCGAATACTAATACGATAATCTGGATTATACAAACAAACCAATCTAGCAACCTGGATTGATCAATCCAACAACCTGGATTATCATACTATTATGCCCAATTTAGCATATTGAATGCTCAATCATACTATATTCTTAAAATGATTTAATTTCTCTTTATTATTCATTTTAAACTCTCATTTAATATTATTAATTATTTAATAATATTTTATTCATTCACAAGTATTATTAATCATTTAATAATGTCTTACTTACCACATAATATTATTAACCATTTAATAATATCTTACTCATTTTATAATATTATTAATATTTTAATCATTAACTATTATTATTAATCATTTAATAATATTTTAATTATTTAAATAATATTTTAATCCTTTAAATAATATTATTAATTATTTAATAATATTTTAATTTAACTTTAATCTCAATATTATTAATTACTTAAAAACATTTTAATCTAATATTATTATTTTTTTAATAATTTTTTAATTATTTATTAAATTAATAAATAATTTATTTTAATTATTTATCCTTTATTAATTAATTAATTAATTTAATCATTCTAAAATGCCATAAACATTATACCTCATCAACAATGACCAAAACCCCCATCAAAAATCTGCATATATCTTATATAGGGTTTTCAAGTCATAAAATCCTATTTTTCAAGTTTTCAACATCACATATTAATTTAATTCATTTATCCCTAATATCATCATATATATGAAAAATAGCAAAACATCTCCAAAAACATTTCTTTTCTGGAAATCAACATAATATTGTTCCCTTATGAAAATATATATTTTTTGAAATTTTTGAAATTCATTTACTATCCAAATCTTGCTACATTTATCATAAATGGAAATTTGTCCGAAAATTCTGAAATTTTCAAGGTATGTTCCTGACATATATATATACTTCCAGTAAAATTTCATAATTGTTGGAGTTACCCACAGAGAGTTATTCGAGTGTACTCTTAAAAGTAGTCCTTAGCCGTAAAATCCATAACTCTCATTCTACATAACCAAAAATTCTCAAATTTTTACAGGACTCACATAACTTCTCATATTATAACTCCAAATTTTCTCAGGATTTTTAAAGTACAAAAATTTAACGAAATTGTCCCTGGAAGTGCATAGTCAACGAGATTTATTCCCTTTTTGTTCACTACCCGGACTGTTTTGACTAAAACCGTCACCACGACTTGTAAACACATTGTTTTTGAGTGCTACCACTTAGGTTTACTAGTTAACTTATATATCTAGCACCCCTATTTGATGGATCGCAAAAACAAGGTGTAGATTTAAAATGGTAGTTGGTCAGAGGGAGAAAAAGCTAGGGTTTTCTAACTTTTTGAAAACCTAGTTTCTTTTCTTTTCTTTTGATCAACTTTCTAACACTCAAATATGTTATATCTAAACATGTAACACTATAAATCATGTATATCTAGAGTTTTTAAGTTAGAGAACATAAACTCTAGATCCCCTTAAACTACCAAAAGAAATGGAAATGAAGGCTTTAAAATTAGGGTTTATACCTTAATTTGCTTGCTACTCTTCTTACTTTACCAAAGTAATTGAAGAACTTTGGGTCCATAAGCTTGAAGCTCTCCTCTCTCTTCTTCTCTCTTCCACCCGAAATCCCCCCCCCCTCTCTCTCTTGTCTCTCTAGCTTGCTTTGTTAATTAAGTAAAATGAGATGAAAGAGAAAGAGCTTGGATTTTTGTTGGAATAAAATGTATAGATATAAAATGTAAGTAATAATTTTGCCCAACACTTGCCCCCTTAATCATTTGGATGTTTCTTGTAAGCTTGGTTAATGGCGTTGGTGAAATGAGAGAGTGACACCTAAAGTGGGTTAGTAAGGAGTTGTTAAGAGTTGGTAATTTTTAATCATCACATTCATAAATCTTTCTTTCTTCCTCTCTTGGGCCAAATTTTGGGCCATTTATTCTCCCAATTTGGTTTAATCTTAATGTAATATTTTGCTTACTCAAATGTCCAAAAATCCCTTAAAAAGTGGGCTAAGTCTTGGGCTCCAAATTAATTCTTTTTGGGCTCTCTAATTAAAATAGTTGGGCCATGAAATTAAGTTATGTCCATCACATAATTTTTATCTTTTCCTAATTATTTAATTAGGGTTCTCATCTTACTCATTTGTAATTTAAATAATCACTCATACACATTTAATTTTATAACCCAATTAGATTTGCTTTAATTATGTTATACAATTAACTAATTGAGATATATAAAATAAATCTCTTAGGGTTAGTATATGTGGGCCCAAGTGCAAATTAGGATTCACATGCCCTAATTGAATTAAATGCACAATTAGGGTTCCACGATCTCATTAAATGTATAAATTAGGGTTCGCATTACCTAATTAAATGAAGACGGAAAAGTCGAAAATAAATATGCTAGACCCGAGAGAAGCCTCCACGTGTCTTGAGGCAGAAGTCTCGTGGAGGCAACTCATTTTGGGAATTGATTGAGGGATTGGATTGGTGGCTAGAAGGACAGGACGATCTGGGCATTACTCTGGTGATTAAAGGGTATTTCTGGAATTTTTCCGAGGGCATGTGCCTGACACATGACCACTTTTCAGAAAACCCTATAAATACCCCTTCCATTCCATTGGGAAAGGTACCTCTCTTCAGACTCAGGACTTGAACTCTTGGAAGATAAAAGGACTCAGACATTCATCTTTCATCCGGAAGCACTCAAGAAGGCTCTTGGAATCCCTGCTACCCTAACAAGGTTTTTGGATTCTAGGAGTTCTGCCACGTGTTATTGGAGCAATCGCTCACCTGTCGTTCTCCCTTCTTCAATCAATCAATCAATTCTGTGCTTTTCGTGAATTTCTCTCCTCCTCAGCCAACACAAAATCCTAACCCTAGCAAGGCACGATTTCCTTGCCCACATTAAATTGGCGACTCTGTTGGGGACATGTAGAATTCATGAAGGGTATGCCCACAACTTGAAGTGGGAGAACTACAGGACGAGCTTCACCGACAAATAGCATTACTTCACCGGATCCGGTCCTAAGGCAAGCAAATCAAGCTTTCCAGGGCGTAAATCTGGATCTTGATCGACCAATTATTGAAGACGCTTCTGAAGGAAGTTCAACATCACCATACATGGCTAATCAATAGCAAACGAATGTCAGGCAGACCAGCGCTGGAATGCAAGGCGAGGATGCAAGCGGAGAGCAGACAAATGTTGTGCAACTGGAGATGCTCAAGGCATTGAAGGAAGCACGGGAAGGACAAGGGATGATGATGGCTATGATGCTGGCGATGCAGAGGAATCAAGAGGAAATGGGGAATTTCTGTCAGCAGTTGATATAGATCCCCACTTTCAATGCCATGTTCCCACGCAATTTGCAGAAAGAACAAGCAGAAGTGGAAGACAACAACAATGGCAGCAACAACAAGGAGAACCAGATTGTACCTCAATTGACAGAGAATCAGTCGGTTCTAATCATCAACTTGGAACCCTAGAAAAGTGGTGACGCTCCACTACTCAGACTGGAAGCAAGCCAACCTCAGACAAACATCATCCTGACTACTCTCCCCGCATTTTCACAAGTGCAGATGCCAACCATCCCAAGCCATGTCCAGCGAATGAGCCAACAACTGCCACCAGCGCAAGCGTTACACGATGCAAGTGTACACCAGCCAATTTCTTTACCATACACACCCCTAAAACAGTTGTAAATCACAACACCCCAGAGAGTCCATGCCACGAGCCAGTACGTGACGAAGGATGATATGATCGATGTGATTAATCAACTTCGCAGGAAGAAATCCAGACCTTCAGAGTTAGACTTTACTCCACCTTACCCGGCACACATTCGGAGGCAGCCTTACCCAAAAGGGTATATTGAGCACCCCCCACAGTTTCCAAAAAACAACGGGGAGAAAGGAAATGTCAGGGAATATATTGCCAGGTTCGTGGAGTCGATGTCTTCGTGGCTAGGATATGATGAAGTAAACAACCACAACTTGTTGATGAGGGAATTCAACAAGACTTTAACGGATAGTGCCTTCAGTTGGTACTACAATTTGGAGAAAGGATCAGCCCATTATTGGGATGATCTAAAATTACAATTTTTAAGAAGTTTTTCTATGTGCAGAAATATGTAACCATTGTAGAGCTGATGCGATTCAAGCAAAAGCCGAGTGAGGAGCTGTCAGATTATGTGGACATATTTAGGGCCCAAGCATAGAAGTTTGCAGAGCCAATTGAGGAAAACAACTTGGTCAACATATGTAACAATGGTGCTTTAGACTCCTTCAAGCCCCATCTCATTACAAAGGTCTGTGATTCATTTGCGACCCTCTCATCCTTTACACAAGACTTGGGAGGAATCATGACATTGCCCACCAGCCATGCGATGGTTACATAGAGGGGCAAGAGGATAACAGCTGTGGCTTTGGCTGACTCTCAGTCAAAACCACAAAGGGGTAAGAGGGATAAGAACGAGAGAAATTTTGAACGAAGTAAAGGAAAACATGGGGATAAGTATACCAGAATGCCAGTTCCGGAGGCTGTCACATGCAGTGAGAAGGCATTCAGGGGCCTGTACGAACAATGGGTCGAGCACGGAGTGGTGAAACCTCCAAGACCTAGATTTGTGGTGATGAAAGAGATGAAAAGAAGACCGGACTTCTGTGTATACCACCAATACGCGGGACATTCCACTATGGACTGTTACAGCTTGCGGCGGATATACCATGAGAAGCTGGTAAATGGAGAAATTGAACTGGGAAATGAAAGCAGCGTGCATGACAGGCCACTTCCGAACCACAAAGGAAAAGAAACATGCAACATTATTACCCATGGTGTAGTCCCAGAAGTCGAAATGATGGAAAATGTAGAAATGACAGAAAAAGAAAGGATTGTGATCCGGGCTTGCAGGTGACAGAGCTAATGAATGGAGCCAAGTTCAAAATTTTTTTCGATCAAATAGGATTGACCAAGGAAGTAAGGATAGAAGCAACCAAGGCAATCATTAAAGATGCCGAGACACAAAAGACCTGCATGGCCGTAAGCAAAGGATTCGTGAAGACGATGGAAGAGGAAAAAAATAAGGTATCGTTCTCCAAAGTTGATAGAGAGATAAGATACCCGTAAAATATGCCGCTGTATATACTGACAGCAGTACTTAATGGTGTAGAAGTATGGAGGGCGTTCATCGACAACGGAGTGTCTGTAAATATATTGCCCTACACCGTGTTTAAACGGTTAGGCCTACCACAGAAGAAGATTGTGAAAGAAAAAACAAACATTACAGGATTCACCAACTAAAGTACAAGAACCCTTGGAAAATATTAACGTAGATATGCAAGTTGGGAACATTCGAGGACCTATAATGTTCCATGTTGCCGAGGTGGATGCAGCATATCATGTCTTGCTAGGAAAGGCCTGGCAAAATGGCTATGGGGTGGTACCCTTAATTTTTTATCAATGCATGAAAGCTATCTGGAAAGGGAGAGAAGTGAAGGTACCAGCAACAAGGAATCCCTTTAGACCAAAGGAGGCACACATCACCGAAGCAACTTTCTTCGACGATGTCGCTAAAGAGGGAGAGAACCAGATTGCAAAGTCTGATTCCCTAAAACTAGCAAGCTGGGAGGAAGTGCAGGAAGATAAGTTCGTGCCTGTAGAAAAAGAAAATAAGAAGACCTCGGAACAAGGAGAATGTTCCAAAAATAAGAAGCCAGTGGTAGTAGACCTGGAGATGGAAGGAAAAGAAGAAAAGAAAAGGCCAGCAGACCCTGAAGATGCCAGAAACATAATCAATGTCAAGCGGACAGCACAGTCAGATAATGGCCAAAAGAAAAAATGGGAGAGGGTTGTTAAATCCGATGGAAAGGTGGTGTTTCGCTTATGACGGTGTAAGGGGGAAGAGCCTAAGGGAGCATGCAAACCCAACGGCTCAGGAGGTGTCCCCCATTCCAGCAGTAATGAAGAAGGAGAAGTTGTGCAGCAGAAGGTAGAACCAGCTCCAGAATGCTTTGAGGATAGGCTAAAACCTCAACAAAATGAATTAGAAGAAGTTGATTTGGCAACAGGTGGAGGAACGCCAAGACCGACTTATGTCAACAAAGAGCTGGATGCTAATCAGAAGGAGGAGCTCGTGAAATTACTGCGAGAGTATAGAGATGTCTTTGCTCGGAACTACGACGAGGTGCCCGGGATTGACAAGGAGCTTGTAGAGCACAATCTGAATATAAGCCTGGGAATAAAACCAGTGAAGCAAGCACCTCGCAACTATGCACCCGAAGTCGAAACCCAAATAAAGGAGGAAATCAAGAAGTTGCTAGAAGTAGGGTTCATCAAGCCAATCCAACATTCAATAGGGCTATCCAGTATTGTACCAGTAAAGAAATCAAACGGTTAGTTACGGATATGTGTGGATTTCAGAGACTTGAATAAGGTATGCCCGAAAGACATATACCCATTACCCAACATAGACACTTTGGTATATGCAACGGCTCATGAGATGATGTCATTCGTAGATGGGTTTGTGGGTTACAATCAGATAAATATGTCAGTAGAAGATGCAAAGTTGTCGGCCTTTCGTACCCCGTTTGGGAATTTCTACTATGTAGGAATGCCATTCGGGTTAAAGAATGCGGGGGGAACTTATCAAAGGGCAATGCACGCTATATTTTATGACATGATTCATGATATAGTGGAGGACTACGTAGATGACGTAGTAGTGAAATCCAAGAAGGCGACAAACCATGTGGAGGACTTGAGGAAAGTGTTTGAGCGATGCCGAAGGTACAAGTTGAAAATGAATCCGAAGAAGTGCGCCTTTGGAATGACGGTTGGAAAATTCTTGGGCTTCTTAGCGCACAACAGAGGTTTGGAGGTAGACCCAAGCAAGGTGAAAGCAATTACAGAGATGCCCCACCAAAAATGCAAAAACAGTTAAAGAGCTTTCTAGGAAAAGTTTCTTACATGAGGAGATTCATGCCAACATTAGCAGAAGTCACAGAACCTTTTGGAAAATTGCTAAAAGGAAAGGCAGAATGGGACTGGGGGCAAGACCAACAATAAGCCTTTTAGAAGGTAAAAAGAATTTTAGCTTCAGCGAAAACGATGGTAGTTCCATAAAGAGGAATCCCGTTGCAGTTATACATCACATCTACCAAGAAGTCTATAGGCGGATTGATCACGCAAGAGGTGGATGGAGAAGAGAAACATGTGTATTACATTAGCCGAATAATCAGAGGATCGAAAACCAGATACTCATAGGTGGAGAGGCATTGCCTAGCGTTGGTGTTCATTGGGCAAAAAATGCGACATTACTTTCTGGCGCACGAAGTGAAGCTTGCAACTAGAACTAATTCTATCAGATATCTATTGACTAGGCCAACATTAGTAGAAAGACCTGTTAGATGGATGATGATCCTTTCAGAATATGACATCAAGTGTGTGACATCGAAGGCGATCCGATGTCAAGCCTTGGCAGACCTGCTAGCTCAATTTCCAAATGGAGAATATGAACCTCCCTCTGAGGATCTTCCAGGTGGAGAAGTGGAAGTAATCGAATTAATGGACGAAGACTCAGAATGGTAGAATTTGACTTTCGACAGATCATCTGCAGAAGGTAAAGGCGGAGCAGGAGTAGTGTTGACCACCAAAGAAGGGAAAGAAGTGGCCTTGTTATACAAATTGGACTTCCCTTTCACAAACAATGAAGCAGAATATGAGGAGTTTATATTGGGATTGTTGGCAGCTCAAGAGGCCAACAATCCCAATAAATAAGAGGCCAGTTCGCAGTGAAGGAACCTATCTTGGCGCCATATCGAACTGTAGCACAGAAGGTGATGGGGGATTTTAAGAAGGTGGTGATTGAGTATGTGCAGAGAGGATAAAACAAAAAATCTGACGCATTGGCAACTGTAACATCTCGAGTGTTTGTCCAAGGAGAGGACTTGGATGTGAGGGTAATGAAGAGAACCCTCCCAACCACGGTGCTAGACTTGTTCCCCAAAGACATGATAGATGATTGGAGACATGACATCTCCCATCAATTGCAAACAAAAAAGGGAAAAATATCACCAATGGAGCTTCAGAAATACAACATTATCAAGGGAGTCTTGTATCACAAAGAAGCAGATGGTGTATTTACATGATGCTTGGGGAGGCAAAAAGCAGATAAAGTCTTGCATCAAGTGCATAACGAGAATTGTGGATTGGTAAACATTGGTTTGAATCACAGGTTACAGAGCCAAGGGTATTATTGGCCCAAAATGAAGAAGGAATCAGATGCACTTCAACGACAATGTGCTTCGTGCCAAGCATACCCTAGGGAGAAAGAATGCACCTTCATTGATGACATAGCGGATTGGCGAATCACTTATGTGGAGTTTTTACACAACGAAAATCTTTCTGCCGAAAAGAAGGATGCAATCATAATAAATAGGAAGTCATAATGATTCTTCTTGCAAAATGGAGAATTATTTAGAAGAGGGTTCAATGGCAAGCCCTTACGATGTTTGGAGGTAGGAGAGGCCAAAGATTTGGTCTATCAAATGCATAAAGACGAACACCAAGGGGGAGCCAAATTGTATAAACAACTTATTGATCACGGTTATTACTGGCCAAAAATAAAAAGAAGATTGCTTGGATTTTGTCAAGAAGTGCCACATCTGCCAAATCCACGGGAAATTGATTCATGCTCCTGCTGTAGACTTGCAAACTATAGCAACACCATGGCCTTTCCATATATGGGGAATGGATCTTATAGGTCCTATTCACCCTAATTCCAAGGGTAACATCTGGATTTTAACTGCCATCGAGATGTACACAAAGTGGGTGGAAACAATACCCTTGAAGAAGGCTACGGGACCGGCAGTGGAAATTTTTATTAAAGAGCACATTATTTGTCGTTTTGGGATCCTGAAGATCATTTTATCGGATAATGGAACTCCTTTTATCGATAGGGACATCAAAAATCTGATGGAAAGATACAGGGTGAAACACTATAAATCATCACCTTACTACCCGAAAAGCAACGGACAAGCGGAGGCTACAAACAAAACCTTGATCAAAATCTTATCAAAAACCCTAGACGATCATCTGAAGACATGGGCAGAACAATTACCAATAGCGTTATGGGCATATCGAACATCAAAAAGAAAGCTTACAGGCGAAATCGCATACGCTTTGGTTTATGGTGAAGAAGTTATCTTGCCCTCCGAAATAGAAATCCCTTAGGCTCGAATGAGACTTCGAAGCTTAGTCGAGGAAGAGAATCGACCAGCTACCCTAAAGGCCTTAGCTGACTTACGAGACCAAGCTAAAAAAAATACTTGAGCGGTATCACGAAAGACTCCGACGACAATACAATACCGCAGTGGTACCACGACAAATTCTGGTGGGAGACCTGGTGCTCAAAACGGCAACTCAAGTCATGAGGGGAACACCAGCCACCAAATTTTATCCCAAATGGGAAGGCCCATATAGGGTACGAGAGATCTCCAAAAGTGGGTATTACAACATATCTCATGTGGGATCAGATACTATCTCAGGACCATTGAACTTGAAATGGGTAAAGAAATACTACATATGAGATGGTCATTACACAAAAAGTTATACTTTCAACTTCAAAAAGTAATCGAGGCACCTGATTATAAGTCCTCAGACCATAAAAGTTATACTTTCAACTTTAAAAGTAATCGAGGCACCTGACTATAAGTCCTCGGACCAGAATAGTTATACTTTTAACTTCAAAAGTAATCGAGGCACCTGACTATAAGTCCTTAGATCAAAAAGTTATACTTTCAAACTTTGAAAAGTAATCGAGGCACCTGTCTATCAGCCCTCGGAAGTTACACATTTAACTTCAAAAGTGATTGAGGCACCTGAGTATAAGCCCTCAACCCCGAAAAAGTTACACTTTATCTCTAAAAGTGGCGAACGTTTTGCTTTCTCCGATAAAAGCAAGATTAATTATTTGAAACATTATGCTTTTCGTTAAAAGCAATTTGATTATCAATAAATTGTCAAAATTTCATAATACTTGAATGTTTTTTTCTGATTTCTTGAAAAAAATATAGATTCAAGTGTTGGTTTGCGAAAAATATATACATATTTTTTGACAAAATTCATGTTTACCTGTTCATAATGCCTATTGTTGGCTTGTAGTATTAATTTGAATAACTTGAGATTCAATGATAAATATTGAGTTTTAAGGAATCATTCAAATTAAAGGCAATCAACAAGGTTAAAGAAATTCTACTTTGATAAATGAAATATGTGTAAATGAGTTTTTGATACAGGAAAAGAAAAAAACTATAGAAAGTCATGATCTAAAGGCCATGACATATCAAACTGAAGAGAAGGTATAACTAAGGCCTCTAAATCAGTAATGGCAGCATCCCAAATCTCGAGATTTTTAACTTTTAATTTCTTGACATCTCGGGTAGTTGACTCTAAGTCCTGAAGCTGACGCTCTACCTCCTGAAGCTGGGACTTTAGATCTTGGGAATGGATCTTCAATTTGTTTGCGGCTTTGTTAAGCTCCATAATCTGTACTGAAAAGGAGTCATCTTCACACTTACGTATAGCAACCTCCGAACGTAGCCCAAAAAGATTAAAATTTAACTTGAAGAGATCTAGCCTAGCCCAAAGAGAAGACATATCAACACCCACGGCTGCAAGGTCGTCTACATCATCGTTAAATTTCTTCAAGTCCTTGACTCACAAAGAGTATAAAGAAAGAGTGTGCAACTTGAGAACAAGGCCTGCGACCTGATCTAGGAAGAAGGTCTGGGCGAAAGCCGCCTTAACAATCAGGCGGTCAAGTATCTGTGGGAACCGAGCTAGGAGACGCTCAAGTCTTTTCTAACTAGAAGATGATATCTGGAAGCTCCTCCAAGAAATAATATCTCCACTCAAGGAAACTCTGACAGAAGCTACTTTAGAGGCCATCATAGAATTTGTCGAGACAAAAAATGGAGGAACAGGGGGCTGCTGTGCTGCTGATGAATCCTCGAAGCCTTGGTCATCCGAAAGATAACCCAGAGGATAATCGAGGTCACTATGTAGCAAGGTGTCAACATCCGAATTGAGAGCATCAAATAAGGTAAGCGCAATAGGCAAAGGCAAATCTTGCATCTTCTCGCTCTGAAAATAAGATGATAAAGCATAATATATTTGGAAGAAAGAAAGAATATTCAAGAAGAAAATGATATATTAACCAAAGAAAGATACTCACAAGATAGTCAATGGAAAAATAGTTGGGAGATCCCACAAAAGGCGGAATGTCGTTCAACCCACCCAAAGTGCTATCAACAATACCCTTTCGAGAAATCACCAACTCAGCAGAATCCTTCTGGGGAGGATGAGCATCATAAATAGTCTCAGAATGATTCCCCCTCGAGGAAGCAAGAGTCTCATCGGTATCTTCAGGCCTGTCATGTGGAGAAGTCATATGAGGGTTTGAGGAAATCGCTGTATCACCCACAGCAAGAATCGAGCTCACATCAGATAAAATGTCCTTAGCATCAAGACTAACACAAGCATCATATGGTGAAGAGGACTCAACACTGATAAGGATATGATGGGGAGGCTCACGACTAGTAGAAGCCGCCGCGGTTGGCCAATTTGCAGTACTAGACATAAACCCAAGAGGAACATCATCATCCTCTTCATCAGCATCGATAATCTAAAAATGGTGGAAATAATGACATAAGGAATCACGAAAGTAGCTATATGAATACTAACAGACATAAATGAAAACACTACAAAAAAAAGTTACCAAACTTTTACGGTGTTTCTTGACCGGATCCTCTGCTGCTGGCGCACTAGGACTAGCATCATCGAGAGGGCGCTTTGCAAATGGCTTTAAGCGAAGCCTAATGACAGGATGACTAACCGGGACCACGGTAGAAGTAATAGGAGGAGCCACCTCAGAATCAGTAGTGGTAGATGTTCTCATTTTAGAATGAGTAATTATCATTTACTCGACATCAGAGGATCCCTGGGGAGGAGCTGGAGGAGGGATCTGAGATATAGATATCTAAGACGAAGCCCGTGGTGGAAGAATCCTGGAAGTACTAGAGTTCTGTGTGGGAAGAGTAGCCGGGTTATTTTGAGAATGAATATTTGTTGACTGAGGAGGAGAAGACCTAGGCATCAAAGCCTCACGCTCAATAAGCCTACTACTGGCTGGCCAAAGTTCTGAGCAAACATTGGTCTTAGGAGAACATAGCAGCCGACCCCATTAGAGACGTTTCAGAATAGAAATTGGCCTCGAACAAATCAGAGTATCATCCTTCCATCTCTTAAGATTAATTTGCCAATAAATACGCTCACCATAGGTATATCGCCCGCTCCGAGAATCATCTAGTATGACAAAAGGAAGGGATCTATAAGGAGTTTTTGGAGATCTTGGAAAGGCCCATGAAAAAGAGGGGGAGGTAGAGACAAAATTGAGAGGAGCAGCCTCATAATTCCCCAGGAAAGTGTGACCAAATAGGCGTTCATGGTCGAATTCGAACTGCCTCATTACCTTGTGTGGACAATAAAATACAATGCCAAAACCATTATTTTCAACGAAATAGGGAAGCTCCGTGGTCCGGAGGAAGACGAACCAATATAGTGCAGAACCATTCAATCCGTTGGATCCTGAGAAAGTGAAAAATTTACGCTTATAAAAATGAGTCAGATGATCACAACCTCCTGAAGTAATGGTATAGGGATGAGCGATGAAGCATGAAAAGTCATCAAGGAAAGGCCTCAAATCTGTACTATCTGGACTAAATTGATGATCAATCCAACGTGCTGTGCGGTGGATAATGTTGGGTGATGAAAAAGGAGGTGGAGACTTCTTCTTCTTCTTAGAAAGATGTTCAAGAGTGGAATAGCCCGAAAAGAGCTCGAAAGATTAAGATCTGAAGAAAGGAGCATGGAACGAAGCAATTGACGTCATACCTGAGTAAATGAGGAAAAGGTTGATAAGAAGAAAAGAAAAAGTAAAGTTTGAAAGACAATTAATATATATATGTGTGTGAAAATGAGTTCCTCCCAATAGATTCTCTCATTGCTAAGGCTGTTTTGTCCAAGCGACGATATAAGGTCCCCAAGAAGAGAGAAGCAAGAGGAATCTCTGAGCCCCGAGAAAATAAAGCTGCCAAACTAAACATACGGGCTGAAGGACCGTCTACGGGAGACCTAGGGAAGAGGAAGCGGGACAACCACATAGCCAGATAAGCTGCCAGAGGAAAAGGACAAGTCTCTTCACGGAAAGCATGAATAGATTTGTTGTGAACAGAACTATCCCACTGGTTAGTCTTGTAGTTACGGAAGAAGTAGCGGACCCAAGATAACCAGGAATTTTTCTGCCGACTAGAGGTCTCGAAGTTTGGAAGGAGTGTATCGCCCTTGAATCGAGCGATGCAGTGGGAAGATTTCTTGAAGGCTTCCATCAAGTATGCAACACAGTTGTTATATCCAGTGGACATGGTAGAAGGGCCGCAAGAGGACGAAGCAACAACAGGAAGGCTACAAGATGAAACTCAGAATAAATATTTATATTTTAGATAAATGAGAATGAATGAAAGGAAAAGGAAAAAAAAAGAAATTTACTGATATAAGGCATATACATCCTCTAGAGTAGGGGTGAATTTCCCCCAGGCAGTGATAAATGTGCAAGTAGAGGAGTACCATCGTGAGATCAATACAGTAAGGGCGTTATGGTCCTGTTGGATACGCATGTCTCTACATAGCTGAACACAATGAAGTATGTCTGCATTCTTGAGTATGTCCACATAATCAGCGTTCCCTAGGATCTCGTCAGTCCAATCCTGTCCTTCCTAAATGCAACCAGATGAATCGAACAGAAAGCGAAGAGGGCTGAAAGGGTACTCCTGTTTCTCCATGCATATGCGGGGAATGCAATCGATATGGGGGAAGTCGTCCTAACCTCCGCAAGCCGCGACATATAGAAACAAGCCTTCTTTCTCTGGCAGAGGAAAAACTTTATAGTCATAGCTTTTGACTTTCTCCCAGAAGATGTCAGAAGGACCAAAGAAGGGAGCCCTTCCCTAATCAGTGACGAAGGGGGACGCCTGGGTGGTTTTCGGGTATGCAGAACATTCAGATGAAATGGTCTACAAGCAAGGAAAATTCAATATAAGGATCTTAAAAAGCAAGAAAAGGATGTCAAGGCAATCATTTAAACTCAAAGTACTTACCATAGCAAAGAAGGAAGTCTGAGATTTAAGCTTAAAGACGCCTGAAAAGAAGAAGAAACAGTGTCAGGAAAAGTTAAAAATCATAATTACGTAAGAAAAAGAAATTCAAAATTTTTTGAAAAAACTTCGCACAACTAAAAAGCATTCTTTAGAGCCATATTTGGAGGCTCGTCGTTAGCTTCGTTTTGATATATTATGGGCCCCGAAACTCCAAACGAGTCAAAAGTTATGATCAAAATAGTGAATCCTCCTCCCGGACTTCATTTTCACCATTTAATTAATGATTTCTCCCCAGGGTTCGGCTACCTAGGTTGGTCCTGCTGCAGAAAATTTTTGTCCTTTGCGTTTTTGTCCAAAAACGTCAATCTTTATTTATGATCTGAGGGAAAAAAGCAAGATATAATCAAGGTAATGGGGCTCAGAAGACAAAAGATAGATTGGAAGTACCTGAAAGAAGGAACAAGAAGAAAACATAAACAAAAAAGAAGTCATTCAAAAAAAACCTCTATGCTTCGGCCCCTATAGGGTTTGGCTACCTAGGGGGGTTTTCCCCTTTATACATTTGAGGTCTTGTTGCTCCACAAATCAACTGCTCGGAAAAAATGCTTATTTACTGCGAAAATTATAGCCTTTCTTTGATAATATGCGTGGGAAAAAACCAAGATATGATCAAGGTGATGGGGCTCGGAAAATAAAAGAATGGCTACAATTGCCTGAAAAGGGAAATAGATGAAGAAAATAAGAATTTTTTTGGAAGAAAGCATGTAAATAAACAAAGAAAATTAAAAAGCGAAGATGAGAAGAAGGGATGGAACCCCAAGGGTTCGGGTCTGCCCTAGGGTTCAGCCCTATAGGGTTCAACCCCTAGGGTTCGACCCTATAGGGAGGAATTCTCGTTGTTACCTCTTGTTCAGATTGAAGAATGTCTCCTTGTTGCTCCCTTGATGATCTTCTTGGCTCGTAAGAAGAGAGAAAATCCAAAACGAAGCAAAATGAAAAAAGTGAAGCGTGAATAGCTTGGGATATATATATATATATATATATATATATATAAATACATATATATATATATATATTCTCAAGTATGCTTGCACCAGAAAAGGAAGCAGTCACCATGTTCCTATTAAGGGAAGTATTCAATCTGGTTTCCAAAAGATAAGTAGATTTGATCTTACTTCTAAATAGAAATATATAAAGATATTATTTTCTAAAATATAGAAAAGATATCAATAATTAATTTCTAAAAGATTGTAGATCTTTTTAATTTACCATTCAAGGTTAACATTCAAGCTATGTTAATTTTTAACATAACTTATATTATTATTCCTTAAACAAATTGATTAAGTATTCATCTTAGTTAACTTAAAATAAATAAATTAACTATCTTGCTTAATACACATATTCACTTGTATGATTTAAGTACTTTCTAAAAAAAAAATATTCGTAAAAATTTCATATATAATCATATAAAATTCTCGGTCCTTACACTCGTCGTGACCGATCTCATTGGCCAAGACGTTGCTGCTCAGCTCGACCTTGAAGAAGCCCTTGAAGCTTCAAGATATTCTAGTCATCCTTATTCAACTCATCATAGAGAGGTACTTATTTGAATTATATATGTATTTATTTAATTCATATATATGCATTTTGTAATTGTTGTTGAAGCCTTTAGTATGCACATTTAATTCAATTTTGGACATTTTTTCTGAGAAAGTTGAAAAAAAAGAAAGCTCATTTCATTCAATTTTGGCTATTTTTTATGACAAAGCTGAAAATAAGAAGACAAGTAATGGATTTTCTTTTTAGTGGTGGTTTAGTTAAGAATTATTAGTACATTGTAAAATATTATCAAGTCGGGATTTTTCCTTTTTTTGAGTTTGTCATGATGGAAAGAATTTTGGGCTTCCAGGCTCTGAGCGAAGTTTATTTTTTCTCTCTCTTCGTCTAACAAGGTGGGCAATGGTCATAATGGAAGAAATTGGGCAGTTTAAAAAATATACTTTAAGTAACTTTTCTAATTCTATTTTGAAAAATCCTATTGCTACTTTAAACTTGAAAGTTACTTTTAAGGGTTTTGAAATATGAGTGTTCTTACGTGCTACTATTGGCTGTATTTTGGTCAGTTTTATTTTCACGTGTAACAATGAACAAATTTGTTCATTTTTCTGGTCTTTATTATAGTGGAGGCCTCCCACAAGGCGAGGCATTGATATATTGTTAATCAACTTTTTACTTATTTTTTGCTGGACAAGCTTTAGCTGCTGTTGACCGATTGCTTATTCTAGTTGTTAAACTTCTCATTCTTGTTGATCTTGATTTATGGGCATCAGTAGCATTATGGAAGCATATTGATGCAGATGAAGCCAAGCGATTATTATTATATATTTTATGTTATTATTTAGAGATAAGTACTTGTAATTATTGATATCTTTTATTATATTTGGTAGAATATTTCAAAATTTGAATTATAGTAGATTAAATTAGGGATTTACCCTTATTAAATTAGGATTTTACTTAATCTCCAGACATTAGGGTTTCTTATTTTCCTATTAAACTCACTTGACCATCATAAATCATTATTATATAGATTGATTGGTTAGACTGATTTAAAGCTAAAAGCTGTGTTTTTTCTTTGGGCTTTTGTCACCTAATTATCCTTATTTTTTTCCCCTTCTTCATACTTGCCCTACATCAGTTGGTATCAAAGCTTTTATTAAGTTTTTTGGTTTTTGTTTTGTTTGGTTTCAAATTAACTTTTACTTAGTCATGTTGTTAATTTCCTTGTAGTGACCTCCTTTGGTTGAAGTGGTGGACACATGGGAATTGCCTCCTGTACTTGTTGAAAGAATGCATCTAGTGTGGAAGGAACTGTTTTATGTGGTATTTTTCCAGAGATACGTAGAGCCTGGGCTTCAGTGGATAATACTTTAAAATGTGATAAGACATGGGCATCAGTAACCTTCTATACCATTGTCAGAGCCCGAGCATCGCTAGGAAATTTTGATTGTTGAGGAGAACAATGTGCTTCCACATGAGTTAGACAATACTAATCCCCACAATTCTTGCAAAAAACTCTAAAGTAACTATATTCTCCACGTGCCTTCTCTTGTCAGTTTAGAAAGTGTGACTGGTGGTTGGTTTATCCAAGTAATTTAGGATTACATGATAAACTGGTGTCTTTTGCATTAATAAATGGATAGAAATAGTAATACTGGTGACCCTTTCTGATTAAATTGAATCTTTGTATTGGTTCTTCCTTTTAACTAAAAGGTTAGTTATACACGCTTTAACATAATTTTTGTGTGAAAATCTATTACAGCAAAATACTCATTACAAAGACCCTTTCTTATGGAGACTGGAGAGGCGATGTTGCCATGTTATTTTCATGATTATTATATATTTTGATACAGTACATCTCGTTTTCAAAAAATTACAAAATTGTGTAAAATTTGAACACTGCAAATATGACATTTAGTCATGCTGCTACTAAACTATATATGACTCAGGGTGGACATACACTGCATATTTATTTGGTTCGCCTATTATCGGGAATCAGTTAAAGAGGTATTGCAGTCGTGCTTAACTTTGAAAGTGGTTATAAAGATACTCAATTATGCTGTTGACAGAATTATACATGGTTCGAAATGAAGATGTATTGTATGCTATTTTTTGCTAGTCCCTTTTCTAGAATCAGTTAGACAGGAAACTTGTAATCACTGCTTGCTGAAAGCTCGGTACAAATTTGGTATTGAATGTTTGCAAAATGAGGTTACAGATGTGTCTGCTGATGCAGCATCCTATTCTCTGATTTATGAAAGATTTCTCTCAAATGTGCATAGGCAGATATGCTGTTGTTTATCAAACCACTGAAGGATTACTAGGATGTTTAGATAGGGTAACCATGGATTATCCAACTGTTATCTAATTTTTTGCTATTAATATTGATATGGACAACATAACCGTGTATTATAAGCAAAAAGCAGGGATTTTATTTTAAAATATTTATTATTATATTGATTATTTTTGATTTGTTTTAGGCTCAGTTTGTAATGTATTAAATTTATTTTAAAAAATTAATAATTGTATTATATTTTCCTTTTTTGGTGTAAAAAGTTAATAGAATAAATGTTAAAATGAGACTCGATATTATACATAAGTATTTGTTAGGCACATCTATGTCATCAATTTGTGACGTGATACTATCAATTAGACGTAATCAGAAAAATCAAAAGCTCAACTCTCTAATTAAAAAAAATTAGAAGACAATCTTTAAAGTAAAAAAAATTAGTAGTTTAATTCTTTAACTAAAAAAATTAAAAAGACAATCCTTAAAGTGAAAGAAATTAAAATTAAAAGTTCAGGTTATTTTATGGATGTAACAATGTTTTAGGAGTATTAAATAATTTTAAATGGCTAATAATAGGCTCGGGTCACTATTTAACCCGATCAGACATGACTACTCAAAAGAGCGTCGAATCTCTAGAGCTCATCTGGCTTTCAAACACCGCTTAATTTTTTCGCCACTATAATAACCCCCAACTCCCAAAACACTATCAAAAATCAAAACCTCCCTCTCTCAAACGTATAATTTATCTCACTCCTGATGAATTTTGCAGCACTAGAATAGCTCACCAAGTCTCTATCCATCTCTCAGTGCATCAGCGTTCAGATCTGTGACGCCCCCAAATCCGGGTTCTCTAACCTCGGGTTTGGTGCTCACGATCCATCAACAACTTAAGCATTTTATAACTGTTGCGGAATAATAAACATATATCGTTTATTACTATAAAGTCACAACATAATCCCAAGGTCTTCTTAACCTTAACTTAAATCTACCTTTAATATTATAAAAGGTTTACATAAATAGTTCCATCAAATAATATAATAATTAACATTAACATAAACTATTCCCGAACTTTGCCCTTACCTTTGTCTTTCTTATTTGATCCTTCAGGCTTAGCTGAAATAAACGTTATGATATAGCAAAAGTAAGCAACTAATTTGCTTAGCAAGTTTAAATACAAGTGAGATACATAACGATTAAAAAGGAATTTAACGTTTAATGTTTAACAATGGAAATTGATTGTGAAAGAACATGAATTATGTCTTAATAATTGATTATTCGAATAATTGATTAATATATGCTGAGTGGTTTGAAATAACCATGAACATATACTAAGGTTGTTAGTATTTAAATTGATCCTTTTAATAAGTTTTGGTAGTCAATGGGATCAGAATTTCATACCCGGTGAATTATGCATAAACACTTAATAGTCGAGCAAAAATTATTTTTCAATATAATGCTTTAATAAAATTGTTCTTTTTCTCAGTCTCGAGTCCTTACCAAATCAATTGGTTAAGAACAGCTTTTAAAATATATTTGATTTATCAAATTTAAACATACTTGATCTAGCTGACACAAATAGCATAGATCTATCTCATAAACAGTGCACGAATGAAAGAACTTTAATTAATTCAAAGTTCAATAATAATAGAACATGAATTAATTCAATTGCACAAAATGCGATTAACAATAATTATTTATGAATGTGGAATAATCAACAATAATTATCCATTAACATGCTTTGAAATTAATAACTCGAGTTTGAGTTAAACTTGCCTTGTTTGCGGACTACTGCTACGCAATTCTATAATCCGCTTAATGAATTTAACTTATCCTCTTTGGAAAGACCTATTATGGATCATTCAATTAGTATAACATATAATTATTCATAACATTATTATTCTCATATATTATCTAACATTAACCACATAATTGAATATTAGATATCACATTAACTCCTTAATAATATTATCGTCCCTTGATAATATTATTATTAAGTAATCATCTTAACTTTTGAATAATATTATTAACCCTTTAATACTATTCCATTCGCTGCCTAATATTATTAATTATTTAATAATATTTAAGTCTCTCACTAATATTATTAATCTTTTAATAATATTTTAAGAATCTATTATTATTAGTCCTTCAATAATATTTTAACTATCTAATATTATTAATTATTTAATATTATTTTAATTATCTAATATTATTAACCTTATTAGTCTTTAATTATTATTTAACACTAAAAAAATAATAATTGATTATTATTTGTACTTATTTATTATTAATTAAATAATAAATAATTAGTCTATTAACTTTATTAGTCTTTAATTATTATTTAATCCTAATTAAATAATAATTATTTAATATTTGTCCTTATTTATTATTTAATATTAATTAAATAATAAATAATTAATGTATTAACTTTATTACTATTTAATTATTATTTACCTTTAATTAAATAATAATTAATTAATATTTATCCTTATATATTATTTAATATTAATTAAATAATAAATAATTAATGTACCAACTTTATTAGTGATTAATTATTATTTAAATATAACTAAATAATAATTAATTAATATTTATTCTTATTTATTATTTAATATTACTTAAATAATAAATAATTAATCTATTAACTTTATTAGTCTTTAATAATTATTTAAACTTAATTAAATAATAATTATTTAATAGTTATCCTTATTTATTATTTAATATAAATTAAAAAATAAATAATTAATTTATTAACTTTACGTTACTTAACTAATAAGTAAGTAGGTAATTATCATTTTTTATTACTTATTCTTACTTAAATAATAAATAATTAGTTTATCTATTTTAAATATTCTTTAATCATTATTTAATATTAATTAAATAATAATTAATAAATTATTTAACCCTATTTATTATTTAATCTTAATTAAATAACAAATAGTTAGTTTAATAACACTAATTCTATTTATTTATTACTCAATGTTAATTAAATAATTAATTACACTTAAACAATATGTAATTAGTTTAATAACCAATTAGTGGTCTTAAAAATTTATTAGTTTGTAATTTTAAATGATTTAAAAGGGTTTAAACCATTAATTACATTAATAATTACTTAATTACACTGAAAAATTTCAAAATAAATATTATAATATTCTTCATCATTTTAGAAATATTTTGGTCCAAGCTTTGACCCAAGAACCGGCCGGAAAGGTAGTGAACCGGTCGCCAGAGTTACCTACCGGTTCACCAGAAAAAAACCAGCAGTTCCTTGATTAAATTTCCAGATTTTTCTAGATTTGGGGTCTTTTACGGAAACTTGAATAAAATGAAATTTATAACTCCGATTGACATCTAATTGGTATCGTTGGATTCGTATCTTTCCGAACTACAAGATTCCATCATTAAATTCGAAATTTGAACAAGTTTTGGTTACTGAAAATGGGCCGGAAGTGGACTGTTCTTGCAAGGTTCCAGCAGTTAGAGTGTTTTGGTACAAAAATTATATCTTGCTCATTTTAAAACATTTTTGCATGCTTCCAAAGGAATTTTGTTCTTAACTTATCCCTCTAATACCAGAAAAAAGAAAATCATAAAAATCGTTTGTAGATTTCAAAATGTACAATTTTTACGGACAAGCTATGGTTTGTTCGTCAGTAAAACGTTTTCAAGCATTCTACCAAACTTTTTATTATAAACACATACAAATACATATGCTAAACCCATTTAATTGTAGATCCACTAATCTAGCATGCTTTTAGACATAATGAGCTTGAACTCCATATATCTAAAATAAAAAATACACAAAGCATACACGATTATGGTTTCTTTGTATACCTTGATTTCTTAGAAACCTTTCTTAAGTTTCCAAAGTACTCCCTCCATCCCATAATAAGTGATGTTTTAGGTGATTTCATTTGTCCCAAATTATTTGATGTTTTAGAAAATCTATGAGCAGTAATTACAATATTTCCAAAATTATCCCTCATTACTCCTACTTCAATACCCAGATGCTTTTAACTCTCTCTCTCTCTCCATATTAACACAAAGGGTATTATAGACAAATGATACTATATTTAATGTTATACAATTATTTCCTTAATGGTTGTGCCCAACTCTAAAACATCACTTATTATGGGACGGAGGGAGTATAAAATAACTCTTGGTGGCATCAAGGAAATATTTCTTCCCTCCTTCAAGGCTGCCCACGGTTTTCTTCTCTCTCTATCTCGTTCTTTTGCTTTTCTTTTTTATTTTTGCTAGCTAGGTTGTGGGAATAAATGAAAAGTTTCTTTGCAAAAATATATGAACGTATTTATAGGCAATTAGAATATATAGATATAAATTGTATATGTCTTATTGATCTCCCAATATCTTAGCTTGCTTGCCTTGGTTGGTAATCATTAATTAGGCTACAAAAGGCTAAGGGACTATTTGGGTGAGTTGGTAAACAACCCTTGACCAAAAAAAGTGGAAGCTAGATGAAATGAATCATGTGCACCCCCACCCCTTTCATTGTCGATCAATCACTCTTCATTTCCCCAATTTGTTTATTTTATGTATTGATTTCTTTGTCAATTAACCATCTAGAAGGTCCATATAAATTGGGTCATAGCTTGGGCCCTTTGATTTATTGTTTGGGCTCTCTAATTAAATTGTTTGTGCTATGTAAAAATAGCATGGTCCATTACATTAAATTTACATTATCCTAATTATTTAATTAGGATTTGTAATCCACTCATTTTGGATTTCAAATAATCGCTTACATAGATTTAATTATATAACCCAATTAAGTTTCTGTAATTAGGTTAATATAATTAATTAGTTGGGATATATAAAATAAATCTCTTAGGGTTAGTTTTACTAGTATAATATTTAAATACTAGCATTCTTCAATTTCTATAACCTTTAGGTTATTTAATTCTCATGCTTAATGTGTACTTTAGGTTATGTAGCTTTCTTTTAATTCTCTTTGTAAAATAAATAAATATACATACACATTTATAATATATCTATTTATTTAGCCTCATACTTATTCTACATAAATAATAACATATTTATGATAGTAGTGTGCATACAAGCCAATCATGTATGATGACAAAGCACATACTTTGTAAACAATTTTATTTATTTATTAATAAAATATTTATTTAAGGCATATAATTATCTACATGGTGCTGTTTTTATAATATGTAAATAACCCATAGTTTTAAGCAATGTTTTTAGAATCATGATGAGATCATGATAATGAGATCTAAATTCTTAGAAAGCTTAAAAACTAAAATAGTTCCCAATTGTGGGATTACTAAAATGGGTATTAGTAAATCCGGATAGATTGGTACATATGTTGCTTGCTCATTGGATGAGGATGACTGATCTCATGGTCATTTGTGTGGAGACGCTAAAGCAAGTATGTAGGTGCTTATTGGAGAATAAGTTCACTGAACGTGACTCGCTATGGAATACCTAATGGAGTTTTACTCGCCTGTCAATAGGAATTCCTAATGTGATAGTAGTACATGTGATCCTTGGACTTGAGATCATCATAGTATCTTGTATGTAACAAATTATACTTTGACTAATTCCTTAAGGCCTTTTAAGGCATATATAGGGTATGCTTGGGTGTAATGAGTTACATATGGAGATAATGAACGATCAATAAAGAATCTACCACCTCTAGTAAAAGAGGAGATATGTCCTATGTGATTCGTTAAATGACAACCCAGGAATCCTTGGCCAAGGTAGAATGAAATTAGAAAGAGGTTTCTAATTTGCATTATTTGGAGTTGTGCATTTTCTAATCGAAATACATATAATTAAATAAATTAATACTTGACAGTAAATCCATGTCTTATATTTAATTGGGACATTGTATGGTGGAAGGATTGAATTGTACGGTAACTATTAACTCACAGGTTCTTTTATGATTAATGTTGAAATCTATATTATCTGGAAAGTCGTTGATCGCTAGGGAGGCTTATCCCTATTGTAGAATAAATGTTATTTATTTAAATAGATTATTAGTTTAATTTGTTTATTTAAATAAGATTAGAATTATTCTAATTGATTTATTCACAACCGGTTTAATATGGAGAACCTAAAGGGTCACACCATAAAAGGAAGAAGAATTATTTAAGAAAAAAATGGCATGATAGTAATAATGCAGTAAGTATAATTAATTTAATCTATGATGATAGAATAAATTAAATAGCTTAATGTTTATTATTTAATATTTTAGAAATATTAAATATAAATTAATAAGAGGAGTCTTATTAATATTATTATTATTATTATTATTTTAATTCTAAAGGAGTTTAGGAATTAATATAATATCAGTACTCTCTCTCAATCCTAATAAAGATTAGGATATAAATTAATTAAAAGTAATTAATTAATTAATTAATTAAAACCCTATTCTAATTGGATTAGGAGGGTTAACCTAATATCTATATAAGAGAGTCTTATATCAGAAATAAGGTACGTGAATTTTTCAAGAGTTGGGAGTACATATATTCTATAGAGATAGAAATAAGGGTTAAGCCAATAACCCATCTTACTGAGTTCTTCATCTTCCTTGGTGGATCACCGTTAGAGGCCAAACATTTGGGTGGCTGACATTGATCAAGGGAAGGAGCCACTACAGAGGAATCAAAGGAATCAAAGGAGTAGAACTTGTACCTGAGGAAGCTTGGATCTTCAAAGGTATAATTCTATTTTTCTCCTTTTTCATTCACTGATAATTGATGCACAAGAATGATCATGGTAATGGGTTTGTATAAATTTTTGAAAACCTAGTTTTTTACGCTTCCGCCCCATTTATGTGATTTGATTGCATGATTGCGTTACGTACAAACCAAACAGTGGTATCAGAGCCAATCTTGTGCTAATTATCAGTCTATGTGATTCCATACATGTATGATATGCGATTGGATCGAGTTCTGGGCAACAAAAATTTTTCAGATTCTGCGAAGCTGCGCAGCTGCGCCGGTACAAGGCAATATTGCTGCGCAGCTGCGCCGGGTGCTGTTCCTGGTTTTCATGCTGCGCAGCTGCGCCGGTTCCCTTTACATTCTTGGCGCAGCTGCGCCACTGGACAGGAACTGAAATTTTTTTTATTTTATTTAATTAAATGAATGGTTTATTTAATTAGTAAAGGTTTAAAATAAAGATGTTTATTTTATATGAAATGAGATTTCAGAATTGCTAAAATTAAAGAGTTTAATTTGGAATTATTTTTGAATGAAATAAAGGAGTTTATTTTTCCAAAAACAAAGTTTAGCAAACTTTTGCCCATTAACTGATATTAATACATATATGGAATGAATTTATTTTCATGAGATGAATAAGTTTTATTGATACGTATGATGATATGTATGGTAATAAAAGGGATTGATTATGGACTATGACCAATGTGATTGGATTTTATTTTGGTTGAATGCTTGAATGAATGAGTTTTATAAAATGGGGTCTGCGTACCTCGTCTTCTCTAGTTTTATTCTCGATGTAAATTCTATCTCCTTTCTATATACTTCCCCTTGACTGCTGATCAAGGTTTCTATTTAATTTTAAATAGTTAATGTAATAGAGATAGTTAGAATTATTTTGAAGAAATTGGAGACCAAGGAGCAAGGAACGCGTGAAGACTCATTTGTATGGAGCCAGGGTTTAAATGTAATAGTTATATTTAAATTTAAATTCTTGCACTCCTAGGTTTGACCTTTTAGTTCACTTGGTGGCTCTAGTGAACCAAACTAGAATAAAAGTCCATAATCAATCCGGGTAGAATATAGTATTCTATATTGCATGCTAAATATTATATATATTATATTTTATACATACATGCTTCCCATGTTTAATAAAATGACCCGTATTTTATATATATATGTGCATGCGCGCTTAAAAAGATGAGACAAATAATAACAAACCCCTCAAAGAAATAATATTAAGTCTGAAGCGTTCAAATGATATTTGGAATATCGAACGTCGCCTTCTAGCATGATTAGTTAATAGAGTATTAAATATTTAATATGAGTTTGTTGTGCTATCCACAAGGCGAGTATTGAATATTTAAGATGTTAATTAATCACATTTGATGCTTATCAAGAAAATTGAACGATCTAGTCTTGTTGTGCTATCCACAAGGACGAAAATTTTTCTTTTTTGAATTTATGGGAGTGCTAGGCTAGACTTAACTTAAATCATTTTAGTTCGGATGTGCACACACATGACCATTATGATTTAAGAGGCAAAATAAAAGGAGTTACATGGTGATGTAATTGGCAAGAGTTGTCTACCTATTTATTTGTATATCGCTTGTTGTGCTATCCACAAGGTTATATACATTTGAAATGGGATCCTTAATCTCACTAGCAAATCTTTAATTAGATGTTGCCAAACTATATGAGTGAGGGTAATATAGTTTGATGAAAATAGTGGGAGATACCAATTTAAAATAAAGATCTAAATTTATTTTGGTATGCAAAGTTAATAAAATGAATGTTTGCTAAAATGTTGTCTTTTCACATGCAGAATTTAAAAATGTCAAAATCACTAATCTCACTGCGAAGCATACTTGATGCAAATAAGCTTACCGGCCCGAATTAAGAGGACTGGCTAAGAAATCTGAGAATTGTTCTCACTGCTGAAAAGATTTCTTATGTCCTAAATTCCACTATCCCTGAATCTGTTTCAGAAACAGCCTCTGAGGAAGAGATTGCCACTTTCAATAAGTGGCAAGATGATGCATCTGTGGCTCAATGCATCATGCTCGCATCCATGAATAACGAGCTTCAGCGTCGGCACGAAAAAATGGATGCTCCTGCTATGCTGCTTCACCTCAAGGAGTTGTATGGTGAACAGAGTACGACTGCTAGATATGAGATATCTAAGAAGCTCTTCCGATCTCGGATGACCGAGGGCACTGCCGTCGAGACTCATGTTCTGAAGGTAATCAATTTGATTGAACACCTTGGACAGCTTGGGTTCGTCATGGATGGGGGGTTGAGTCAAGACTTGGTCTTGCAGTCACTCCCTAAGACCTTCTCGCAGTTTGTGGTTAATTTTCACATGAATAAGCTAGATATCAGCTTACCTGAGCTGCTTAACATGTTGAAAACTGCAGAAGGTCACTTCTCATCCAAGAAGAACCATGTCTTGATGGTGGATTCTTCCAATAAAAGGAAGAGGCCCAAGGTGTCTTCTGAAAAGAAGAAATCTAAGAAGGCTAAGGGAAAAGGGAAAGAAAAGGAGCAAAAGAAACCTGAACCAGGTAAAGGAATGTGCTTTCATTGCAATGAGCCGGGACATTGGAAGAGGAACTGCAAGAAGTTTCTAGTAGTGAAGAAGCTTGGAGAAGCTTCGACTTCCAATCAAGGTTTGTTTATGATTGAAATTAATTTTTCTGAAAGTCATAATTCTACTTGGGTATTGGATACCGGCTGTGGTTCTCACATATGTAATACTGTGCAGGGACTGGTCAGAAGTAGAAAGCTGAACAAAGATGAGGTGATCCTACGAGTGGGAAATGGAGCAAAAGTTGTTGCATTAGCTGTAGGAACTTATTGTTTAGCAATGCCTTCGGGCAAATCCATTTATCTTAATAATTGTTATTATGTTCCGAATATTATTAAAAACATTATTTCAATTTCTATATTGGATATGGAAGGTTTTGACGTTATTATAAAGAACAATGGTTGTTCTATTTATAAAGACGATGTTTTATATGGTATTGGAAATTTGGGAAATGGACTTTATACACTTGACTTACAAGAAAATATATTTCAAATTGAACAAATTAAGAAAAGGAAAAGAGATGATATTAATTATACCTATATGTGGCACTGTAGACTCGGTCATATCAATGAAACAAGATTATCCAAGTTGCATAAAGATGGGCTCCTCGAGCTATCTGATTATGAATCATATCCAACTTGTGAATCTTGTTTCATGGGTAAAATGACTAAATCTCCTTTTAGTGGAAAAGGAGAGAGAGTTACAGAGTTGTTGGCATTGATTCACACAGACGTTTGTGGACCTATGACAACAAGTGCACGGGGTGGGTATTCTTATTTTATTACTTTCACTGATGATCACCCAAGATTTGGATATGTGTATTTAATAAAATACAAATCAGAATCATTTGAAAAGTTCAAAGAGTTCAGAAGTGAAGTAGAGAAACAAACGGGCAAGAGTATTAAGATACTTCGATCAGATCGAGGTGGAGAATACTTAAGCAGTGAGTTTCTCAATTGTCTCAGAGAAAATAGTATAATCTCACAATGGACTCCTCCAGGTACACCACAGTTAAATGGAGTATCTGAAAGGAGAAATTGAACACTGTTGGACATGGTTCGATCCATGATGAGTTTTACCGACCTTCCAATTTCCTTCTGGGGATATGCCCTAGAAACGGCTGCATACCTACTTAACAAGGTACCTACCAAATCCGCCCCAAAGACTCCATATGAGATGTGGAAAGGGAGGAAACCAAATCTTAAGCATGTTAAGACTTGGGGTTGTCCAGCTTATGTCAAAAAGTTTGAAAATGATAAGCTACAGACTAAATCCGATAAGTGTAGATTTGTGGGATACCCTAAAGAAACCGTAGGGTATTATTTCTATCATCCAACTGATCAAAAGGTGTTTGTTGCGAAACATGCTACCTTCTTAGAGAAAGAGTTTATCCATGAAGGGGTCAGTGGGAGCAAGATATATCTTGAAGAAGTTCAAGAACCACAAGTTACCACGGACCAAAGTCAGGTACCTAACCAAGTAGAAGAACCTACTGTACGACACCCTGTTTGTAAATCTGGAAGAGTACCGAAGATACCTGAGAGGTATGGATTCGTTATAGAAGATAACGATGAGGTACACATCATGAATGATGATGATCCATTGAATTACGAACAGGCTATGAGTAATAAAGACTCAGGGAAATGGCTTGAAGCCATGAAATCCGAAATGGACTCCATGTATGAAAACAAAGTATGGTCTTTGGTTTCACCACCTGAAGGTATTAAACCTATTGGGTGTAAATGGGTTTTTAAGAAAAAGACTGGAGCAGACGGAAAGGTAGAGACCTATAAGGCCCGACTGGTTGCAAAAGGTTTCAAACAAAGACAAGGAGTTGACTATGATGAAACCTTCTCACCAGTAGCCATGCTCAAGTCCATTCGGATTTTGCTTGTGATTGCAGCTTACAACGACTATGAGATCTGGCAGATGGACGTGAAAACGGTCTTCCTCAATGGGAAACTTTAGGAGGATGTGTATATGACACAGCCAGAGGGATTTATTTCAAAAGTTGGAACAAATCAAGTCTGTAAGCTACAACGATCCATTTATGGGTTGAAGCAAGCTTCTCGTAGATGGAACATTCGTTTTGATGAGACAATCAAAGAGTTTGATTTTATCAAAAACGAGGATGAACAATGTGTATACAAGAAGGTTAGTGGGAGCGCAGTATCATTCCTTGTATTATATGTTGATGATATATTACTGATAGGGAATGACATTCCTATGTTACAATCCATTAAAATCTGGTTATCTAAAAACTTCTCCATGAAGGACCTGGGTGAAGCATCCTATATTTTGGGGATAAAGATCTATAGAGATAGATCTAAAAGGATGCTTGGCTTATCCCAAGGAACGTACATTGATACGATGCTAAAGAGGTTTAGCATGGAAGATTCCAAAAGAGGTCTCATGCCGATGAGCCATGGAATAAATCTCTCCAAGAAACAGGCCCCAAAGACACCTGAGGAGAGAGACCGTATGAGTAAGATCCCTTATGCTTCTGCAATAGGATCTATCATGTACGGTATGATATGTACTAGACCGGATGTTGCTCACGCACTTAGTGTAACAAGCAGATACCAGTCGAATCCAGGAGAAGAGCACTGGAAGGCAGTGAAAAATATCCTAAAGTACTTGAGAAGGACTAAAGATATTTTTCTTGTTTACAGTGGGTCTGAATTAAAACTCGAGGGATTCACGGACACAAGTTTTCAAACAGACCAAGATGACAGTAAATCTGTTTCAGGGTATGTGTTTACCTTGAACTGAGGTGCAGTGAGTTGGAAGAGTTCCAAGCAGCAAACGGTTGTTGATTCAGTGACAGAGGCAGAGTATATAGCTGCAAGTGAAGCTGCAAAGGAAGCTGTTTGGATGAAGAAGTTCATAACTAAACTTAGTGTGGTTCCTAGCATTGGAGAAGCAGTTCCCGTATACTGTGACAACACCGGAGCGGTTGCACAGGCTAAGGAACCCAAGTCTCATCAGAAATCTAAACACGTGTTGCGGCGATTTCACTTGATCAGGGAGATCATTGAAAGAGGAGACGTCACCTTGGAGCGTGTAGACTCTCAAGACAACATTGCAGATCCATTTACTAAAGCTTTAACACAACAGCAGTTTGATCGTCACTTAGAGAAGATGGGTATAAGATACCATGGCGATTGGCTTTAGTGCAAGTGGGTGATTGATAGTAGTGTGCATACAAGCCAATCATGTATGATGACAAATACTTTGTAAATAATTTTATTTATTTATTAATAAAATATTCATTTAAGGCATATAATTATCTATATGGTGCTGTTTTTATAATATGTAAATAACCCATAGTTTTAAGCAATGCTTTTAGAATCATGATGAGATCATGATAATGAGATCTAAATTCTTAGAAAGCTTAAAAACTAAAATAGTTCCCAATTGTGGGATTACTAAAATGGGAATTAGTAAATCCGGATAGATTGGTACATATGTTGCTTGCTCATTGGATGAGGATGACTGATCTCATGGTCATTTGTGTGGAGACGATAAAGCAAGTATGTAGGTGCTTATTGGAGAATAAGTTCACTGAACGTGACTCGCTATGGAATACCTAATGGAGTTTTACTCGCCTGTCAATAGGAATTCCTAATGTGATAGTAGTACATGTGATCCTTGGACTTGAGATCATCATAGTATCTTGTATGTAACAAATTATACTTTGACTAATTCCTTAAGGCCTTTTAAGGCATATATAGGGTATGCTTGGGTGTAATGAGTTACATTTGGAGATAATAAATGATCAATAAAGAATCTACCACCTCTAGTAAAAGAGGAGATATGTCCTATGTGATTCGTTAAATGACAACCCAGGAATCCTTGGCCAAGGTAGAATGAAATTAGAAAGAGGTTTCTAATTTGCATTATTTGGAGTTGTGCATTTTCTAATCGAAATACATATAATTAAATAAATTAAGACTTGACAGTAAATCCATGTCTTATATTTAATTGGGACATTGTATGGTGGAAGGATTGAATTGTACGGTAACTATTAACTCACAGGTTCTTTTATGATTAATGTTGAAATCTATATTATCTGGAAAGTCGTTGATCGCTAGGGAGGCTTATCCCTATTGTAGAATAAATGTTATTTATTTAAATAGATTATTAGTTTAATTTGTTTATTTAAATAAGATTAGAATTGTTCTAATTGATTTATTCACAACCGGTTTAATATGGAGAACCTAAAGGGTCACACCATAAAAGGAAGAAGAATTATTTAAGAAGAAAATGGCATGATAGTAATAATGCATTAAGTATAATTAATTTAATCTATGATGATAGAATAAATTAAATAGCTTAATGTTTATTATTTAATATTTTAGAAATATTAAATATAAATTAATAAGAGGAGTCTTATTAATATTATTATTATTATTATTATTTTAATTCTAAAGGAGTTTAGGAATTAATATAATATCAGTACTCTCTCTCAATCCTAATAAAGATTAGGATATAAATTAATTAAAAGTAATTAATTAATTAATTAATTAAAACCCTATTCTAATTGGATTAGGAGGGTTAACCTAATATCTATATAAGAGAGTCTTATATTAGAAATAAGGTACGTGAATTTTTCAAGAGTTGAGAGTACACATATTCTATAGAGATAGAAACAAGGGTTAAGCCAATAACCCATCTTACTGAGTTCTTCATCTTCCTTGGTGGATCACCGTTAGAGGCCAAACATTTGGGTGGCTGACATTGATCAAGGGAAGGAGCCACTACAGAGGAATCAAAGGAATCAAAGGAGTAGAACTTGTACCTGAGGAAGCTTGGATCTTCAAAGGTATAATTCTGTTTTTCTCCTTTTTCATTCACTGATAATTGATGCACAAGAATGATCATGGTAATGGGTTTGTATAAATTTTTGAAAACATAGTTTTTTACGCTTCCGCCCTATTTATGTGATTTGATTGCATGATTGCGTTACGTACAAACCCAACAATTTATTCACTATATGTCACAAAGTTTTAAATTAAACCACACAAATTAATTCATTAGAAATTAAATTCTTTATTTAATTAATAATGAACTTGAAAATCCCTGATCATTACATTTTCCCCCCTTATAAGAATTTTGTCCCCGTAATTCGCTCTCATCTTTTGCCCAACCTCCCACGTAGCTTCTTCAATGTTGTGGTTTCTCCACAGAACTTTGATAGAATGTATAACCTTATTCCTTAACTTCTACTCTTTCCTATCTACAATTTCTATAGGAATTTCCTCGCACGATAAATCCTTCTTGACTTGAATTGAACGGAAATATAACACATTTATAATCCGGCTTGTAGGGACGCAGCACTGACACATGAAACACTATGAATATGTTCCCGTTCAGGAGGTAAAGCTACCTTATATGCCACTTCGCTTATCTTCTTCAATATCTCAAATGGTCCAATAAATCTCGGACTCAGCTTTCCCTTCGAAGTCTCTTTTCTTGCGATGAAGATCTGCATATTTCTTTTGACAAAACTGAGCTGCTACTAGTCGAGCTCTTATAACCTTAATGATCTCCACCGTCTGCTGTACCAATTCTGGCCCCAATAGCCTTCGTTCACCTACTTCATCCCAACATAAGGGCGTCCTGCATTTCCTTCCATACAGGGCTTCGTACGGTGGCATCCCAATGCTTGCGTGATAACTATTATTATACGCAAATTCTACCAATGGAATATGATCTTCCCATATTCCTTTGAAGTATATCACACAGGCTCTGAGCATATTTTCTAGTGTTTGAATCGTTCTCTCGCTTTGCCCATCGGTCTGTGGATGATACGCGGTACTCAACCTTAGCTGTGTCCCCATTCTTTCTTGAAGACTCCTCCAAAAATTTAACGTGAAACGCGGATCTCAATCAGACACAATTGATACTGGCACTCTATGTCTCAAAACTATTTCCTTGATATACAATTTGGCTAACTGATCCAAATTATACCTTATCTTAATCGAAAAAAAGTGTGCTGACTTTGTAAGACGATCCACTATTACCCATATAGCATCATAACCTTTTTGCGTTGCTGGAAGGCCCACCACAAAATCCATCGTGACATGCTCACATTTCCATTCAGGAATCTCTAACGGCTGTAATAAACCACTCAGTCGTTGATGCTCTGCCTTGACCCTCTGACAAGTTAAACACCTGCTGACACATTCTGCAACCTCTCTCTTCATATTTTGCCACCAAAAGTGTTGACGCAGATATTGGTACATCTTCGCGCATCCTGGGTGTATAGAGTATCTCGTACTGTGCGATTCTTTTAAAATCTCTTCTCTTAATTATGGTACAGAAGGTACCCACACTCGTTCTTTAAATCTTAGCAATTCGGTGCCATCGATCTTATATTTCAATTCTTCGCCTTCTGCTAACCATTTTTTGATATTACCACATTCTTCATCATTTTCTTGTGACTCCTTCACCATGTCTAATAAGGTCGGACTTGCTTCCATTTCTATTACTCTATCCGAATTCTTCAGATTTTTCACCTCCAACTCCATTTTCTCCATTTCTCTTACTAATTCTCCTTGTTCTATCAATACAAATAACTTTTCTATGCTCTTCCAGCTTAATGCATCTGCCACAACATTAGCCTTTCCCGGATGATATAGAATATCACAATCGTAATCTTTGATCAACTCCAACCATCTACTCTGCCTCATGTTCAACTCTTTTTGTGTAAAGATATACTTCAGACTCTTGTGATCTGTGTATATCTCACACTTTTCTCCAAAGAGACAATTTCTCCAAATCTTAAGGGCAAACACTACCGCAACCAATTCTAGGTCATGGGTAGGGTATCCCTTCTCATAGTCCTTTAACTGTCGTGACGCGTACGTAGTGACTTTACAATTGTGCATCAACACGCAACCTAGTCCCTTGTGTGACGCATCACTATACACTATAAAACCTCCCGTACTATCTGGTAAGGATAACATCGGTGCTTCACTCAATCTCTTCTTCAGTTCCTGAAAACTTTGTTCGTACTTTTCTGTCCATACATACTTAATAGTCTTTCTGGTCAAATTTGTCAATGGCGTCGCAATCTTCGATAAATCTTAAATAAACCCTCGGTAATATCCTGCTAATCCTAAGAAATTTCTGATCTCTGTCGGTGTCTTCGGTTGTCCCCAATTTTTCACCGCTTCTACTTTTGCTGGATCAACAGAAATTCCCTCGTTGTCAATGACATGTCCCAAAAATTGAACTCTATTCAGACATAATTCACACTTTAAAATTTTTGCATATAACTTCTCTCTTCTTAATGTTTCAAATACAATCCGCAGATGTTCGGCATGCTCCTCTTCAGTCTTTGAATACACCAGAATATCGTCAATGAACACAACCACAAATTTATCCAAATACGGTTTAAATACTCTATTCATTAAGTTCATAAAAGCAGCTGGCGCATTCGTCAGACCAAACGACATCACTAAAAACTCATAATGGCCGTAAAGAGTTCTAAATGCTGTCTTTGGTATATCCTCTGTTCTTACCTTCAACTGATGATAACCAGTTCACAAATCAATCATCGAAAAACATCTCGCTCCTTTAAGTTGATCAAACAAGTCATCAATTCTCAGTAACGGATACTTGTTCTTGATCGTCACCTTATTCAGTTCTCTATAGTCCATGCACAACCTCATCGATCCATCCTTCTTCTTTACAAACAACACTGGTGCTCCCCACGGAGATACACTAGGTTGGATATACTTCTTGTCCAACAACTCTTGTAGCTGGATCATCAACTCTTTCATTTCTACCAGAGCCATCCTATACGGTGTTTTCTATATTGGAAATGTCCCCAGTACTAAATTAATCAGAAACTCTATCTCTCGGTCTGGTGGAAGTCCCGAAAATTCATTTGGAAAGACGTCCCCAAACTCGTTAACTATAGGTATCTGCCCCATGTCAGAATTCACCATCTGTGTATCCACTATATGAGCCAAATAACCTTCACATCCTTTCTTTAACATCTTCTTGGCCAGCATCATCGTCAGAAAAATCGTTTATCTTGGTGATTTGCTACTATAAAATACAACCTTAGATTAATTTGGTGTCTTAAGGCGTATGCTCTTCTTCTGACAGTCAATAACTGCTTCATGGTTAAACAACCAATCCATTCCTAGGATCAAAATAAATTCCCTAAGCGTATCGGAATCAAGTTCACGCATAACTTATGTCCCCTTATTTCTACACTATAATTTCTATGGATATAGTCAACAGGGATCACTTCTTTGTTTGCAACTTCTATGTTCATTGGGTTTTCTAACTTTTCACGAGGTAAATTTATTCTTCTAGAAAATTCATCAGATACAAAAGAATAGGTAGCTCTCGAATCAAACAATACATATGCATTTATATCATTGATCAGAATTATACCTGACACAACCTCCTTTGATGCCACTGCATCCTGTACTGTCATGTTGAATGTTCGGGCTGTCGGCTTGTTGGGATGAGCTGGTCCTCCAATTGTTAACATTGTATTACTGCTTTTGTTTTCGCTTCCTCCATCACTACTTTTCTTTAACGGACAATCCTTAAAGCGATGTCCTGTTCCTTCATATGAAAAACAACCTCCTTTCTTAGGTTTAGGAAAATTTGGTGAAATATGTCCTTCTTGTCCACAGTTGTAACATACATTCCTTCCTTTCATGCATTCCTACGAGTGATTCTTTCAACACCTACTGCATGCCTGCTTCTTTTGCTGTGGATTCCCTTGTTGAGTTCCTGAGTCGTTGCCACTGTTCCACTTACGTTTCTTGCTATTACTGCTACCATTGATGGCACCTTGATTTCCACCCTCAATCTTCTTCTTGTTTTTTTCCCGATTGTATTTAGAAACTGCTTCGCTACCACCTTCGGCAATGATAGCTTTCTCCAACAGCGCTGAAAACGCAGCAATTTGTAACACTCCAACCTTGCTGTATATCTACAGCTTCAACCCATTCTCAAACCTACGCGCCTTCCGTACTTCTGTGTCCACCTGATGAGGTGCGAATCTGGCTAACTCATTGAATTTGGCTGCATATTTTATAACTGTCATGTTCTCTTGCTTCAATTCAAGGAACTTCACTTCCATCCTGGCTTGCATGCTCAGCGAGAAATTATTCTCAAAGAACAACTCATTAAACCTTGTCCAGGTTACTACTTCTGTTCCAGCTCTAGCCTGGTTCGACTCCCACCAGTAATTAGCCTCACCTTTCATCAAATAGGTAGCAAAAGTTATCTTTTGCTCCACAGTTACTCTTGCGATGACAAAAGCCTATTCCATCTCTTTTACCCATGTTTGAGCTTCTATAGTGTCTGTGGTTCCGCTGAATTCTGGCGGTCCTACAGCCTTAAAATCTTTAAAGTTCGCCAATCTATTATCCGCTCGATTTCTTGCTGTCGGTGCATGAGTCTGCATAGTTTGAGCTATCATATTTGCAAAGTTCTGCATTGGGTCAACTTGATCTCTTTCATTATTTCTCATTCCCAGTTTCTATTTGTTCAGTTACATTTCTCTGTGTCCTCGGTATTCCTCTTCCTCTCCATCTTGGTGACATTTTCTAATTAAACAAAATCTTAAATTATTACTCTGCGTTTCATTATATGCCATAACTTATTAGTGTTTAAAATATAATTTAAACTCGAACAATTATATAATCCGAATGTTGGATTTTGAAATTCAGCTTACTGAATTAACAGATTTAGTTTGCTGACTTAACCAATTCGGTTTGATGAATTAACTAATTCAGTTTGCTGAATTAACATATTATCAGATAGACAACTTACTATCTTAAGTCTCAAATTTTATTTACTTAATCATACACATATAATCATAATACTGCATTTATATTCATATACCAAATCATAGTGACGTACACTTACATTTCTTGGCATATTTCTATAAACGCTAACTATCCCATTATAAACATCCAAAAGATGGGATATATCAAAAACTATACTCCCCTATGCACGTAAGGTGGGGATACATCATATTTACATACTACCTCATACAGTCTGAGGTTTACATCATATAACCCTAATAACCAAAAAGGGTACTAATGTATCTATATACATAACCATCAACTAACACATCACTGTATATCCTGCTGAACCATCTCAACAAGAATATGATATGGCTCCTGATCAAGGGGTACACCTTCATCTACCTGACATCGAAATGATCGACTCGACTCGCCTACCTCGAAGTGTGACCTCCTCACCCCAGCTCTCTGTCTCATGTAGGTCAATTCCAAGGCTCGCCCCAAGGTATTAATCCTAACATCCTTCTCCTCTATCACCTCATGCAGCTGATCTACCATCCTTGCTGCTCTAACACATGCATCCTCAATCCTAATCTTGTCAGCAATTTCCAAATCAAACTCAAAGCGCATCGCCTGATGCTCAACTCTCAGTACTCCTAGCTTCACTTCCTATTGCTCCAATCTTTCCTTCAACTCTGCATTCACATCAACCATTTGCTGAGCCGATGTCACTTGTCCTTGCAACTGCACCTTTACCTCTGCAAGAACTCCTTGAGCCTGATAAGCTAATTTTTTTTATTACGTCTCATTAAACTGATGAGTCGAGTTTTCTTGCTCCAGTTGTGTGATTTTGTTTCCTAATGCTACATTCTCCTTAAACTAGTCTAATACCATTATATCTTCATCATAGTCCTCACTCTCAGTGTGCTCCTCAATAGGATCCCTTGGCTCCTGCTCTATAGTATGGCTATCTTGCTTCTTCTTCTTTTTTTGCTAAATTTGTTTGTTTGTATATAAATAGAACCAAAAGACAATGGCACAGGGGCATACCCCAGAATATAGCTACATCATCTAGTAGACATAACCAAAGATGATTAAACTATACAAGGAAGAGAGCTATTATCCTGAACTAGCAAGTAGTATTGGCAAGTAGCCAATTCTAGTAATATTGGCAAGTAGTTGCCTTAATAAAAGAATTACACGTCGAGAGTCGAGATTTAATGAGATGAATAACATCCTTGGCAAGATTTCCTGGGGGAATTAGAAGATCAACATGAATCTTTTTGTTCCTAGCCTCCCAAATTTTATAAAAACAAGTAGCAACTGTGAGGAATAAAATGTTTCTTGAAAGTTTTGTGCCTTGATAAGCTGTGAGGAAGTCCATAACAGCATTCCATGTCGAAGGGAAGGATCTCCAGTTTCCAATGTTCATAGCATGTTGAAGAATCGAGATGGAGTATGAACAATTGAAAAAAAGGTGATCGAAGGACTCAGGCTAAAGGTTACAGAGAGGACAGTTCCATGTCCTACCAGTGTATTGCATGGTTCTATCATTTGTGGGGAGCTTCCCTAAAATGCCAAGCCAGAGAATGAAAGAATACCTTGGGACTTGAAGTTTGTTCCAAGGAATGAAACAAAACAAGCACAACATCAGTATCACAATAAAATATATTCCTTGATAAAATGAAATGATATTTTATTATGTATAATCTATGTTAGATGAATCTCCACAATCCATCCCTTAGCATACTCTATACGAGTTTTCTTCTAAGGTTATAACTTAGGTTTCGCATCCTAATGTTTATAACCTACAGCTTTGATACCAACCTGTAATGCCCCCAAATTTGGGTTCTCTAAACTCAGGTTTGGTGCTCACGATCCATCAACAACTTAAGCATTCTATAACTATTGTGGAATAATACATCGTTCATTACTATAATGTCTTACAACATAATCCCAAGGTCTTCTTAACCTTAAATTAAATATACCTTAAATATTACAAAAGTTTACATAAATATTTCCATCAAATAATATAATAATTAACATTCACATAAACTATTCCCGGACTTTGCCATTGCCATTGTCTTTCTTAATTGATCCTTCAGGCTTAGCTGAAATAAACGTTATGATATAGCAAGATTAAGCAACTAATTTGCTTATCAAGTTTAAATACATGGGAGATATATCATGATTAGAAAGGAATTTAACGTTCAATGTTCAACAATGGAAATCGATTATGAAAGAACATGAATTATATCTCAATAATTGATTATTCGAATAATTGATTAATATATGTTGAGTGGTTTGAAATAACCATGAATATATACTAAGGTTGTCATTATTTAAACTGGTCCTTTTAATAAGTTTTGGTAGTCAAGGGGATCAGCCTTTCATACCCGGTGAATTATGCATAAACACTTAATAATCGAGCAAAAATTATTTTTCAATATAATGTTTTAATAAAATTGTTCTTTTTCTCAATCTCGAGTCCTTACCAAATCAATTGGTTAAGAACAACTTTTAAAACATGTTTGATTTATCGAATTTAAACATACTTGATCTAGCTGACACAAATAGCATAGATCTTTCTCATAAACAGTTCATGAATGAAAGAACTTTAATTAATTCACAGTTCAATAATAATAGAACATGAATTAATTTAATTGCACAAAATGTGATTAACAATAATCATTAATGAATGTGAAATAATCAACAATAATTATCTACTAACATGCTTTGAAATTAATAACTCGAGTTTGAGTTAAGGAACTTACCGTGTCTGCGGACTACTGCTACGCATTTCTATAATCCGCTTAATGAATTGAACTTATCCTCTTTGGAAAGACCTATCATGGATCCTTCAATTAGTATAACATATAATTATTCATAACATTATTATTCTCATATATTATCTAACATTAACTAGATAATTAAATATTAGATTTCATATTAACTCCTTAATAATATTATCGTCCCTTGATAATATTATTATTAAGTAATCATCTTAACTCTTGAATAATATTATTAACTTTTTAATACTATTCTATTCGCTGCCTAATATTATTAATTATTTAATAATATTTTAGTCTCTCAAATATTATTAATTTTTAATAATATTTTAAGAATCTATTATTATTAGTCCTTTAATAATATTTTAACTATCTAATATTATTAATTATTTAATAATATTTTAATTATCTAATATTATTAACCTTACACTACTGCATAAGTCACTTTTTGCAACGCTTTTTTTGCAACGGTCTTATAAAGCGTGGCATAAAATGACCCTAATGCAACGGTGTTAAAAAGTGTGGTATATTTCTACCACTAATGCTACAGTTTAAATTAGTCGTTGCATAGTCTAGTAATAGGCAACGATTGTTCAAAAAGCGCGGCATAAATATACTCTAAATGCAACGATCTATAAAATATGTTGCATAAAATATACAAATGCTACGGTTTATAACCGTTGCTAAAAATAACATTTAATAAGTAAATAATTTCACAAATAATTATTTGTTTCCCTCTTTTTATTTTGCTACAGTGGCCCATTTCCTTTGCGCTCTCTCTCTTTCTGGCTTGCGTTCCAAAATTAGCCCCGATTCCGATTTGGATCCAAATTCGTGCCGCCACCAGAACCTTCAGCCCCGACCGAGTTCCGTCTTGATCGTCTTCTTCTGTTCCTTTCTCAGGCCTTTGCTAATTGGTGAGTTGCATCCTCTTCTTCTTCTCCTTCTTCCTCTTTTACTTTCTGGGGATTTCATCATGCTCTTTTATTGATGGCTTCTTGATTTCTAGGTAATTTGGGGTAGATAAGGAGAAAAACTTACATATTATACGAACTTGACTGTGAGAGGAGAAAAACTTACATTAGATGGTACGTAGTTTTCAATGAATTTGTTACCAAAAGGCTCTTAGGGCCCTAATTAATCTGGGAATTTTGTGCCTCAACTTCTGCGCCAATAGAAATTTAAATTAAAACCTAATCCGCCGTTGAAGATTATGAATTATCAATTTATACTAGTGTATTTATTTTTCAGAGCTAAACTTTTGGACCGACAAGAAAGAACTTTAATGACTCAAATTAATTACAATTTTCTCTTATGGGTTTCACACTTTTAATGAGGAGATATGAGAGGCACTTGTTAGCTAGCTCTCCTACGTAGCTCCTTACTTAGGCTGTGTAGTTTATAATTGTCAATGTTATTAGATGCATAGTCTATAGTGAGTAATGAGGCTGGCTATTCATTTGTGGTGGGAATTGGGGTTGTTACTAATGGAACCTGCTGTCAAAAAGTTTGTATACATTTGTTCAAACTTGAATTATTTTAATTATTTGTTAAAGTTCTCACGAGGCTGGCTTTTTAAAAGATAAACTACCCCCAAGTCAAGCTAGCAGGTTTGGGTGGCAGTCGAGCTTTTTGGGGCGTAGATTGTTACAGAAAGTGTATTGCAAAATTGAACGTCAAAACATATATTGCAGTTTCTATTTTATAATAATATTGCAGTCTCTTTTCGTGAGTTTTACTAATAAATTCTGAAACCGTGAATTGGATACATTGATTGTGTGTTGGGCTGAATGCTAGAGTAATATGTGACCTGGTACTGTCCTGCTCAGAGATCCTAGAATTGTTAATTCTTTATCTTCTTTGGCATCTATATAAACATTCCTTTTAAGGTTAGATTTTTCTTGTGAATCATTGACTGCCAGCTTCTTTGCTTCTCTCGTTGAAGTCCCCCCTCTCCCCTGCCCCTTGGGTGGGGCAAAGAAGAAGAAATATTACTTATGTGTGTGTGTATATATATATATATATATATATATATATATATATATATATATATATGTAACATATATTACATATTGCTGATAAACTATTCCACCAGACCAGGATAAAGTCAAGTATAAAAAAGACTATTGACTAATGCAGCTGTATCTTGAGGGTCAATTTTGCTTAATGTGAAATTATTTCCTTGTTGGAGTCAGTCCAGTGACAAACAAATGAGGAGGGGAACAGCTATTTTTAACAACAAATAGCTGTTAAACAAATGGTTTTCCATTAGTTTGTCTTTTAATTGAATTGTAAACCCACATGCTTTGGATATCCAATTCTTCACTCTTTTGAGCAAATCCACAAATTATGCCAACATAGATTTGATCTTTCGAATCATTTTTTAATTAAAGAAATGTTTAATAAAATAAATAATTTAGTTGATTCTTTTTTGCACTTTATTGGCAGTAGGGATGCCTCTGTAAAAACGATAGCATTGGAGGTTTATTGTGGCTCAGAAGGTCATAACCCGTAGCCACAAAAGGTGACCAGATTTGCTGTAATCTTTAGTACTGGGCGCCATCCACCTCTCTTACTCGGCTTCAGTTCTGCTTCTATTCTGCTGCTAGTACAACTTCTTCTTTTAGCTTGTTGAAATTTACAGCCACCTAATATACTACAAATCGACTACAATCTTGTCATTTCTCTCATTTTTTTGGTTTGACTTAACTGGACAACAACATGGATTTTTCTGACAAGAAATGGATGAGCCTTCCTAGATCGACAGAAGAGTTTTTGAATGGTGTAGATGACTTTCTCGATAAGGCCTTCGCTAGATCATCTAAAGGAAATGAGATTTCTTGTTCATGCAAGAAATGTTGTTTTCATTATTGGTATCGAAGAAATATTGTGTATGATCATTTGATTAGAGATGGATTTACTCCAGGATATCTCAATTGGCATTTTCATGGAGAAGATTTACATCCGAAGCCAATTAACACCGATGAAGGAAATGATGTTGATTGTGAGGATGATATAAATGCATTGTTGCATAACACCTTCAGAGATGTTGAAGAATTGCAAAGTATACCGGAAGAAATTAGAGAAGAACCAAATATGGAGGCTAAAAAATTCTTTAAGTTGGTGGAAGAAGGTCAACAAGAGCTATATCCTGGGTGCAAAAAATTCTCAAAATTCTCTTTCATCATTCGATTGTATCTTTTTAAGTGCACCTATGGAATAAGTAATGTTGCATTTACTTCCCTATTAGAGTTACTACGAGAAGCCTTCCCAGATGCGAATATCCCTTCTTCTTTTAATGCGGCCAAGAATATTATTAAGGATTTGGGCCTTGACTATGAGAAAATTTATGTTTGTCCTAATGATTGCATGTTATTTTGGGGAAACAATGAAGAAGCCAAGTTATGTGATGTTTGTGGAGCTTCAAGGTGGAAAGTAGATGAAAATTTCGAACAAACAAACTCTTTTAAAGGTCACCAAGTTCTTGCCAAGGTTTTTCGATACTTTCCGCTAAAACCTAGGCTTCAAAGGTTATTCATGAGTCCAAAAACAGCTGAAAATATGTTGTGGCACGTAAAGGAACGTCCTACAGATGGTGTTTTGCGACACCCTGCTGATGGACAAGCTTGGAAGGAATTCAATTCAAGATATCCTAACTTCGCAAAAGAACCCCGTAATGTTAGATTAGGCCTTGCTAGTGATGGATTCAATCCATTTCGAACAATGAGTATTTCTCATAGCACATGGCCTATAGTTTTATCCATTTATAATTTGGCACCTTGGCAATGCATTAAACCAGAATTTTTGATTTTGTCGTCTATCATTCCTGGTCCAACTTCTCCTGGAAAAGACATTGACATTTACATGCAGCCATTGATCAAAGAATTGAAGGAACTTTGGGAAGATGGGGTTGATACGTATGATGCTTCTACTAAACAGTCTTTCTTACTTCTAGCAAATTTAATGTGGACTGTTAGTGACTTTCCTGCTTATGCGATGTTGGCTGGTTGGGTTAGCAAGGGGAAGTTTGCATGTCCATTATGTCATTACGAAACTCACTTCCTAAAAAGATGTGATATAATCAATATAAATAATAAGTATTCTGACTAGTGTAGCTTCAAGGCCAACTTGAACACATGACAGATATGTGAAATTTTAAACTTCTTGCAGATATGAAATCTACAGACTGAGATGGGTAAATCAGTAGTTACTTTTATTCTCTGATTATTTCATCAGTAGTTACTTTTGTACAAGTATTCATGAAAAATCACAAGTATTCAATTTGAGTGTGCAATGTTATCTTTTAAAACAGAACAGGAACAGGGACTGCTGCTAGATTACAGCAGCAGTTATCTGACCACCAAAGCTGCTATAGCAACAGCTATCTGACCACCACTGCTGTGAACAAACAGCAGCCCTGCTCCCCTTTCCCCTTTTTCAATTACTAGCCTGACAACTTGCAATTTTTTTTGTATATAATTAATTGTTCTCTCATATTTTCATTTTAGGTAATTGAAATGAAGAAGCTCAAAGCTAAGGTACCTAATTCGAAAGCATCGAGACAAGGAGCACGATTATGTCCACCGGGAACAATTGCTTCTTCTTTCAAAGAAAAACAACTAAAGCAAATACAAGAAAGGCGACGGTTGATCCTTCAAGATGAGGAGGATGAAGCTCATGAATCTCAATTTACACGGCAACATCAAGGAACCAAGCAAACTGTGGTAATGGTAAAACTGAATATGGACAAGAGAAATTTGATGTTAAAATGTTTAAATTTATTTTGATATAAAAATTTTCAATTTAAAAATCTGCAGAAAATTGAGCAGAAAATCTGCAGAATTAGAAATCTGTTTTCCCCTATTGGACTATGATGTCATGATTATCTATAAAATTGTGCAAAAAATTATAAAATCTGCAGAAAATTGTGCAGAATTAGAAATCTGCAGAAAATATGTTTGTATTAGCTTCATTCTTATTTTTTCCTATTGGACTATGATTTCATGATTGTTTATTTATAATCAGGGAGTTAAAGTCCAAGCAGAACAACATGGACAAGAGAAGGAAACATTCACTTCAACGGGTTCAGTTACGGATTACCTGAGATTGAAGAAAATGAAGCAAGAAAGAATTGACAACCAGAAAAATTCAGCGAATGTAGACGAAGGTCATGGCAATGAAGTTCGACGTGAACAAGAGCAAAGCTCCCACCATGCTAAATCTGCATCCAATGGTTCGGTGTTGGCTTATTTAGCTTCCAAACAAACACATCAACTTCAACAACCACAAGAGAGTGGGATGAATGCAGGGCAACCCGAAGGACAACCAAAAATTGGTAGCAATAGTTGTGGCCAATTACATGAGAACAATATAGGCATTGTAGGTGGAAACATAGCTGTTTTGGTTGAGTATGAAGATAACACAACTTCTGATTTGCAAGCCTCAAAGAAGAAAAAAACTAGAGGACTAACAATGTTGAAAGATTTGCAAACACGACAAAGGAGCGAACGCCAGCCAATCATCTTAAATGAAAAACATCAGCCGGTTGGTCCTGCTGAAAAAACTTTGATTAGTTTTAGTGGATTCTTGGGCACGATAGCAAGGAAACCTAACCTTGCACCACTAAACTATGTGAATTGGAGAGAAATGCCAACCAAAGATCAAATATGGGAATTTGTTAATGTAAGTTTGTGAGAAACCTATCTTCTTATAAGTTTTTAATATAAATTTATTCTAATATTTGTTTATTGTATTACAGACTGTTTTTGTAGTTCCTGAAGAGGGTAAGAGTTGGGTTCTCAAGAGCGTTGGAGAATCTTGGCGGACTTTCAAACACCGAGTGAAAGAGAATCATTATACTAAGTACAAAACTGATGAGGAAAGACGACAACACCGCCCAGACTTTATCACAGAAGATATATTCACTGATCTCTTAGCATATTGGAGTGACGACAATGTGAAGGTTAAATACTTAAATTTAGGTGCACAACTATACTTAATGTTTAACATATATCGTAACCCACCCATATTGTTGTAACTTGCATCTATACAGAAAATGGCTGAAGTGAATAGGGGAAACCGCATAGTACAAAAGAATCCTCACACAGTTGGCCGAAAAAGTTTTGCACGACTATATAATCAAATTGTAAGTATTTTAATCCCATATTATAATCTCATACTTACAAGATTGTTTACTTATAGAATCAATTGCATATTATAATCCCATACTTATATATAGCACAAGGAAAAAGGAAATGATGAACCACTTTCCATTGCTGAAATGTTTGTGGCAACGAGAAAAAGAAAGGTTGGGAAATTATACAAGTAGCCAGATGAAGTTAGCGAAAAAATTGTATGTGGTTCAACTTTTATGTGTTGTATAAATACTTAGAAGTTTTATTTGTCTTGTGAGAAGTTTTAATCACTTTAGTCAAACTACTCTATTGTTTCAGGCTCGCATCGAAAAGATTCAAGCTGAAGAATGTAATGGTGATAAAAGCCAATTGTTAAATGAGATTGTGGGAGATTTGGGAGTGTCAGTAAAAGGTCGTGTTCGGCTATATGGAAGAGGTGTTAAAAAATCTGATTTAAGAGATAAAGGAGCCTCATCAAAACCATCATTTATTGTCCCGGGAGATTGTATTGAATCCATAAAACAATCTTTGGAAGAAGAAATGCAACAAAAGTTAGCAGTTGAGAAGGCTGCAATGGAAAAACAAATGGAAGAACAAATGGATAAAAAGTTACAATTGATGCAACAAAATATGTTTTCCCAATTTGTCATGCATTTACGACAAGCCAACTATGGTCTTAACATTAATAATGACACTCTTGGTTCATTATTTTCATTGGCTCAATCTTCTGGGGATGCTCTTAGTGCTCCAAAGCAGCTGCCTCGAAATAGTACTCCATTATCCAGTCAAAGTGGTTCCGCTCCAAGTAAGGTAAGATACGTTGTTTATGGTTAATTCTAAAATATGTTAGCTCTCTACTTATTGTTAGCATGACTAAAATGATAGTTGTTGGATTTTGTGGTTCCTAAATATTGTTTTCTGGCTTGTGGTAGTGTGATAGGCTTATTTTTTCTCTTTTTGTTAGAAGCATAACTGTATAACTAGCTTTGATTGCAGCCTTTAAGCATACATGTACAGCTGTACAAATTTTGTTGTCACCTTTATGTCTCTCGTTGATGGTCATTTTCGGCTTACCCCGTAGCTGTTGTGATCATTTGTTGTTGTCTCTCATTTGTGGACGTATAGTTTTGTAGATGTATGAACTCTGGGTTTGTCATTTTTCTGACTTGCCTATATCTGGATGGTTGAAAAATGATGGCCACTAGTGATTTGTTTGTCTTGTATTTTACAATTAGTGAAGTAGAACAGAGTTTATGTACACATCTATTGAATATTTTTTAGAAAGTTTATTTAATTGGATTGCCATGTTGTTTTAGCATGATTCTCGCTGTTCTGTTATAATTTTAAATTGAAGTTTGAAGGAATATTATAAGAAACTGAATATCTTGTTAGAGTTGTGATTTTCCTTGTGATGGCTGATGGGAACTGCCTTTTAATTTTATTTTTTAGCATTCACTTTTGATCCATGTGTTTTGTTTTTGTTCTATTTTTTTTGGGGAATATTGGTTTCCCATGTTAAACTCATTGTCTTTTTAGGAATATTAAACTTGAAACTTGTGGGAGTTGATGGCTGGAGACGAGACCAGCCCAGGCGGTCATGATCATCTTTTATGATCTACAAAGTGTTGTTAGTACTACTTCTAGTAATAGATTTAAAATCTTTATACTGTGGAAAACATAATTAAGTCATAGATTTGAAAGTGTTGTAGTGTTTTATTAGTACTTCTAGTAATAGATCTTTGTCCAACTACATATGAGAATATTAGTATTTCTGAATATTCATTATCCCTTATTAAAATTGGTCATTGTTACTTTTCATTGACTAGTATGTGGCCATGTGGGTCCAAGACTTGCATAAGTTTAAGATGGAAATTTGTTCAGGCGGCACCTTCTGTTCCCTGCTCCCAAAAGCTCCAAATTAGATATAGTGGTAATAATTTATGTGTGATTGGGGTAAAATGATAAGAACAAGATCATAGCTTGGACATGTCATCATATATGTGCAACTCTAAAATATGTGAAACTTTTTCTGAAAGTGTCTCTTATTGCTTGTTGATGACAATTATTCTTTTTCTTATTGACAAGTACAATAATTACAGTTATACTTACAAAAAATAAAGTACACTGGAATTAGTTCAAATATTTTGTTAATCACATTTCTATTTTTCTTATTTTTGTAGGATGCCAATGGAGAAATTGAAGGTGAACCGAGTCCGGCATGAGCTCTAAATGCTTTGTATTTACTAGTTTTTGTCAAACTCACTTTTTGGATATGTTATATATGTTCGGATTAGTTTTGGGATTAAGCTTATGTAGACGAATATATTGGGATTTCGTAGTATTATTAGTTATTGAATAGTTATTTTATATATGACATCGTTGTATATACTATGTTTCTTAAGAACTTTTATTATTTATATAGAGTACTTTTGAAAAGCGTAGCATTTTATTTTCAAAAGCGTTGCATAAAATGATTAAATGGACATAAAATCTATTTAAACTGTTGCATAATGATATGCAAACGGTGGCATTTTCTATAATTAAGCGTTGCATATAAAAATAAAAGTCGTGGCATTAGTTGTTGCAAAGTGTTGCATATGACAACAAATACTGTGGCATTAGCAAAACTTGTGAACTATCATAAGCGTTGCATATAATATTGTGGTCGTGGCATTAAATATTCCGACCGTTGCATTTTTCTTTTATAATCGTGGTATTTAGTTTATGAAAGCGTTGCATATTTTGGCAAAAACACCGTGGCATTTTAGTTTATAAAAGCGTTGCATATTTTGTCAAAAACTCGTGGTATTTAGTTTAAGAAAGCGTTGCATATTGTGGAGATAAAACCGTGGTATTTTGTTTTCAAAAGCGTTGCATATTGTGGAAAATAACCGTGGCATTTTCTTAACAAAAAAACCGTTGCATATAGTACCTAAATTGAAATGGATTTGCCAACCGTTGCATAAACTTAAAAAACCGTTGCATATGAGAATATGTTACGGAGGCAGATGCGGCGCTTAGGTGACCGTTGCATAAAGTCTAATGCAACGGCAAAGTAGGGTTTATGCAACAAAACAGGGGCGTTGCATAAAGCCTTCTATGCAGTAGTGTTATTAGTCTTTAATTATTATTTAACATTAATAAAATAATAATTGATTAATATTTGTACTTATTTATTATTAATTAAATAATAAATAATTAGTCTATTAACTTTATTAGTCTTTAATTATTATTTAATTCTAATTAAATAATAATTAATTAATATTTATCCTTATTTATTATTTAATATTTATTAAATAATAAATAATTAATGTATTAACTTTATTAGTCTTTAATTATTATTTAACTTTAATTAAATAATAATTAATTAATATTTATCTTTATTTATTATTTAATACTAATTAAATAATATATAATTACTGTACTAACTTTATTAGTCTTTAATTATTATTTAACTTTTATTAAATAATAATTAACTAATATTTAACCTTACTTATTATTTAATATTAATTAAATAATAAATAATTAATGTATTAAATTTATTAGTCTTTAATTATTATTTAAACTTAATTAAATAATAATTAATTAATATTTATCCTTATTTATTATGTAATATAAATTAAATAATAAATAATTAATTTATTAACTTTACGTTACTTAACTGACAAGTAAGTAAGTAATTATCATTATTTATTACTTATTCTTACTTAAATAATAAATAATTAGTTTATCTACTTTAAAAATTATTTAATCATTATTTAATATTAATTAAATAATAATTAATCAATTATTTAACCTTATTTATTACTATTTAATCTTAATTAAATAACAAATAGTTAGTTAATAACACTAATTCTATTTATTTATTCCTTAACGCTAATTAAATAATTAATTACACTTAAACAATATGTAATTAGTTTAATAACCAATTAGTGGCCTTAAAAATTTATTAGTTAGTAATTTTAAATGATTTAAAAGGGTTTAAACCATTAATTACACTAATAATTACTTAATTACACCGAAAAATTTCAAATTAAATATTATAATATTCTTCATCATTTTAGAAATATTTTGGTCCAAGACCCGTCCTAAGAATCGGCCGGAAAAATAGTGAACCGGTTGCCAGAGTTACCTATCGCTTAACCAGAAAACAAACCGGCAGTTCCATGATTAAATTTCCAAATTTTTCTAGATTTGGGGTCCTTTACGGAAACTTGAATAAAATTAAATCTATAACTCCGATTGACGTCTAGTTGGTCTCGTTGGATTCGTATCTTTCCGAACTACAAGATTCCATAAGTAAAATCTAAATTAGGACAAGGTTTGGTTACTGAAAATGGGCCGGAAGTGGACTGTTCTTGCAAGGTTCCAAAAGTTATAGTGTTTTGGTACAAAAATCATATATTGCTCATTTTAAAATATTTTTGCATACTTCCAAAGGGATTTTGTTCTTAACTTATCCCTCTAATACCAGAAAAAAGAAAATCATAAAAATCATTTGTAGATTTCAAAATGTATAATTTTTACGGACAAACTATGGTTTGTTCGTCGGTAAAAACGTTTTCAAGAATTCTACCAAACTTTTCAATATAAACACATACAAATACACATGCTAAACCCATTTAATCCTAGATCCACAAATCTAGCATGCTTTTAGACATAATGAGCTTGAACTCCATATATATATAAAAAATACACAAAGCATATAAGATTAGGGTTTCTTTGTATACCTTAATTTCTTAGCAACCTTTCTTAATTTTCCAAAGTATGAAATAACTCTTGGTGGCATCAAGGAAATATTTCTTCCCACCTTCAAGGCTGCCCACGATTTTCTTCTCTCTCTATTTCATTCTTTTGCTTTTCTTTTTTATTTTTGCTAGCTAACTTGTGGGAATAAATGAAAAGTTTCTTTGCAAAAATATATGAGAGTATTTATAGGCAATTAGAATATATAGATATAAATTGTATATGTCTTATTGATCTCCCAATATCTTAGCTTGCTTGCCTTGGTTGATAATCATTAATTAGGCTACAAAAGGCTAGGGGACTATTTGGGTGAGTTGGGAAACAACCGTTGACCAAAAAAAGTGGAAGCTAGATGAAATGAATCATGTGCACCACTCCCCCCCTTTCATTGCGTATCAATCACTCTTCATTTTCGCAATTTGTTTATTTTATTTATTGATTTATTTGTCAATTAACCATCTAGAAGGTTCATATAAATTGGGCCATAGATTGGGCCCTTTGATTTATTGTTTGGGCTCTCTAATTAAAGTGTTTAGGCTATGTAAAAATAGCATGGTCCATTACATTAAATTTACATTACCCTAATTATTTAATTAGGGTTTCTAATCCACTCATTTTGGATTTCAAATAATTGCTTACATAGATTTAATTATATAACCCAATTAGATTTTTTTTTAATTAGGTTAATATAATTAATTAGTTGGGATATATAAAATAAATCTCTTAGAGTTAGTTTTACTAGTATAATATTTAAATACTAGCATTCTTCAATTTCTATAACCTTTAGGTTATTTAATTCTCATGCCTAATGTGTACATTAGGTTATGTAGCTTTCTTTTAATTCTCTGTATAAAATAAATAAATATACATACACATTTATAATATATCTATTTATTTAGCCTCATACTTATTCCACATAAATAATAACATATTTATTTACTACATGTCACAAAGTTTTAAATTAAACCACACAAAATTAATTCATTAGAAATTAAATTTTTTATTTAATTAATAATGAACTTGAAAATCCCTGATCATTACATTCTCCACCCCTTTATAAGAATTCCGTCCCCGAAATTTCAACACAAGGTCACTCAAAAAGATGCGGATAATTCGCTCTCATATTTTCCTCAAGCTCCCACGTAGCTTCTTCAGTGTTGTGGTTTCTCTACAGAACTTTGACAGAATGTATAACCTTATTCCTTAACTTCTGCTCTTTCCTATATACAATTTCTATAGGAATTTTCTCGTACGATAAATCCTTCTAGACTTGAATTGGCTCGTACAATATAACACATTTATAATCCGGCTTGTAGGGATGCAGCACTGGCACATGAAACACATTATGAATATGTTCCAGTTCAGGAGGTAAAGCTACCTCATATGCCACTTCGCCTATCTTCTTCAATAATTCGAATGGTCCAATAAATCTCAAACTCATCTTTCCCTTTTTGCCAAATCTTATCTTCCCTTTCCGAGGAGATACTTTCAAAAATGCATAGCTTCCCACTTCGAAGTCTCTTTTCTTGCGATGAAGATCTGCATATTTTTTTGACGATCCTGAGCTGCTACCAGTCGAGCTCTTATCACCTTAAAGATCACCATCGTCTGATGTACCAATTCTGGCCCCAACAGTCTTCGTTCACCAACTTCGTCCCAACATAAGGGCGTCCTGCATTTCCTTCCATACGGTAGCATCCCAATGCGTGCGTGATAACTATTATTATACACAAATTCTACCAATGGAAGATGATCTTCCCAGCTTTCTTTGAAGTCTATCACATAGGCTCTGAGCATGTCTTCTAGTGTTTGAATCGTTCTCTCGCTTTGCCCATCGGTCTGTGGATGATACGCGGTACTCAACCTTAGCTGTGTCCCCATTCTTTCTTGAAGACTCCTCCAAAAATTTAACGTGAAACGCGGATCTCAATCAGACATAATTGATACTGGCACTCCATGTCTCAAAACTATTTCCTTGATATACAATTTGGCTAACTGATTCAAATTATACCTGATCTTAATCGACAAAAGTATGCTGACTTTGTAAGACAATCCACTATTACCCATATAGCGTCATAACCTTTTTGCGTTGCTGTAAGTCCCACCACAAAATCCATCGTGACATGCTCCCATTTTCGTTCAGGAATCTCTAACGGCTGTAATAAACCACTCGGTTGTTGATGCTCTGCCTTGACCCTCTGATAAGTTAAACACTTGCTGACACATTATGCAACCTCTCTCTTCATATTTGGCCACCAAAAGTGTTAACGCAGATCTTGGTACATCTTTGTGCATCCTGGGTGTATCGAGTATCTCGTACTGTGCGATTCTTTTAAAATCTATTCTCTTAATTCTGGCACTAAAGGTACCCACACTCGTTCTTCAAATCTCAGCAATCTGGTGCCATCGATCTTATACTTCAATTCTTCGCCTTCAGCTAACCGTTTCTTGATATTACCACATTCTTCATCATTTTCTTATGCCTCCTTCACCTCGTCTGATAAGGTCGGACTTGCTTCCATTTCTATTACTCTATCCGAATTCTTCGGATTTTTCACCTCTAACTCCATTTTCTCCATTTCTCTTACTAATTCTTCTTGTTCTATCAATACAAATAACTTTTCTATGCTCTTCCTGCTTAATGCATCTGCCACAACATTTGCCTTTCTCGGATGATATAGAATGTCACAATCGTAATCTTTGATCAACTCTAACCATCTCCTCTGCCTCATGTTCAACTCTTTTTTTGTAAAGATATACTTCAGACTCTTGTGATCTGTGTATATCTCACACTTTTCTCTATAGAGATAATGTCGCTAAATCTTAAGGGCAAACACTACCGCAGCCAATTCCAGGTCATGGGTAGGGTATCCCTTCTCATAGTCCTTTAACTATAGCGACACGTGCGCAATGACTTTACCATTCTGCATCAACACGCAACCTTGTCCCTTATGTGACACATCACTAGACACTATAAAACCTCTCATACTATCTGGTAAGGATAACACCGGTGCTTCACTCAATCTCTTCTTCAGTTCTTGAAAACTATGTTCGCACTTTTCTGTCCATACATACTTAACAGTCTTTCTGGTCAAATTTGTCAATGGCGTCGCAATCTTAGAGAAATCTTGAATAAACCTCCGGTAATATCCTGCTAATCCCAAGAAATTTCTGATCTCTGTCAGTGTCTTCGGTTGTCCCCAATTTTTCACCGCTTCTACTTTTGCTGGATCAACAGAAATTCCCTCGTTGTCAATGACATGTCCCAAAAATTGAACTCTATTCAGACATAATTCACACTTTAAAATTTTTGCATACAACCTCTCCCTTCTTAATGTTTCCAATACAATTCACAGATGTTCGGTATGCTCATCTTCAGTCTTCGAATACACCAGAATGTCGTCAATGAACACAACCACAAATTTATCCAAATACGGTTTAAATACTCTATCTATTAAGTCCATAAAAGCAGTTGGCGCATTTGTCAGTCTAAACGACATCACTAAGAACTCATAATGGCCGTAACGAGTTCTAAATGATTTCTTTGGTACATCCTTTGTTCTCACCTTCAACTAATGATAACCAGTTCTCAAATCAATCTTCGAAAAATATCTCGCTCCTTTAAGTTGATCAAACAAGTCGTTAATTCTCGGTAACGGGTACTTGTTCTTGATCGTCACCTTATTCAGTTCTCTATAGTCCATGCACAACCTCATCGATCCATCCTTCTTCTTTACAAACAACACTTGTGCTCCCCACGGAGATACACTAGGTTGGATGTACTTCTTACCCAACAACTCTTGTAGCTGGATCATTAACTCTTTCATTTCTATCGGAGCCATCCTATACGGTGCTTTCGATATTGGTGATGTCCCCGGTACTAAATTAATCATAAACTCTATCTCTTGGTCTGATGGAAGTCCCGACAATTCATCTGGAAAGACGTCCCCAAACTCGTTAACTATAGGTATTTGCCCCATGTCAGAATTGACCATCCGTGTATCCACTACATGAGCTAAATAACCTTCACATCCTTTCTTTAACATCTTCCTGGCATGCATCATCGTCAGATAACTCATTTGTCTTGGCGATTTGCTATCATAAAATACAACCTTAGACTTATTTGGTGTCTTAAGGCGTATGCTCTTCTTCGGACAGTCAATAACTACTTCATGGTTAAACAACCAATCCATTCCTAGGATCACATCAAATTCTCCTAAGCGTATCGGAATCAAGTTCACGCTTAACTTATGTCCCCTTATTTCTACACTATAATTTCTATGGATATACTCAACAGGGATCACTTCTTTGTTTGCAACTTCTATGTTCATTGGTTTTTCTAACTTTTCACGAGGTAAATTTAATCTTCTAGCAAATTCATCAGATACAAAAGAACATGTAGCTCCCGAATCAAACAATACATATACATTTATATCATTGATCGAAAGTATACCTGACACAACCTCCTTTGATGCCACTGCATCCTGTACTGTCATGTTGAATGTTCGGGCTGTCGGCTTGTTGGGCTAAGCTGGTCCTCCAATTGTTAACTTTGTATTACTGCTTTTGTTGCCGCTTCCTCCATCACTACACTTCTTTAATGGACAATCCTTAAACCGATGCCTTGTTCCTCCACATAAAAAACAACCTCCTTTCTTAGGCTTAGGACAATTTGGTGAAATATGTCCTTCTTGTCCACAGTTGTAACAGACATTCCTTCCTTTCATGCACTCCCTCGAGTGATTCTTTCCACACCTACTGCATGCCTGCTTCTTTTGCTGTGGATTCCCTTGTTGAGTTCTTGAGTCGTTGCCACTGTTCCACTTACGTTTCTTGCTATTACTGCCACCACTGATGGCACCCTGATTTCCACCCTCAATCTTCTTCTTGTTCTTTTCCCGATTGTATTTAAAAGCTGCTTCGCTACCACCTTTGGCAATGATAGCTTTCTCCAACAGCGCTGAAAATGTAGCAATTTTTACCACTGCAACCTTGCTATATATCCACGGCTTCAACCCATTCTTAAACCTACGCGCCTTCCGTGCTTCTGTGTCCACCTGATGAGGTGCGAATATGGCTAACTCATTGAATTTGGCTGCATATTCTACAACTGTCATGTTCTCTTGCTTCAATTCAAGAAACTTCACTTTCATCCTGGCTTGCATGCTCGACGAGAAATAGTTCTCAAAGAACAACTTCTTAAACCTTGTCCACATTACTACTTCTGTTCCAGCTCTAGCCTGGTTCGACTCCCACCAGTAATTAGCCTCACCTTTCATCAGATAGGTAGCAAAAGCTGTCTTTTGCTCCTCAGCTACTCTTGCGATGACAAAAGCCTTTTCCATCTCTTTTACCCATGTTTGAGCTTCTATAGTGTCTGTGGTTCCGCTGAATTCTGGCGGCCCTACAGCCTTAAAATCTTTAAAGTTCGCCAATCTATTGTCCGCTCAATTTCTTGCTGTCGGTGCATGAGTTTGCATAGTTTGAGCTATCATATTTGCAAAGTTCTGCATTGGGTCAACTTGATCTCTTTCATTATTTCTCATTCCCAATTTCTGTTTGTTCAGTTACATTTCTCTGTGTCCTCGGTATTCCTCTTCCTCTCCATCTTGGTGGCATTTTCTAATTAAACAAAATCTTAAATTATTACTCCGAGTTTCATTAAATGCCATAACTTATTAGTGTTTAAAATATAATTTAAACTTGAACAATCATATAATCCAAATGTTGGATTTTGAAATTCAGCTTACTGAATTAACAGATTCAGTTTGCTGACTTAACCAATTCGGTTTGTGGAATTAACCAATTTAGTTTGTTGAATTAACATATTATCAGATAGAAAACTTACTATCTTAAGTTTCAAATTTTATTTACTTAATCATACACATATAATCATAATACTACATTTATATTCATATACCAAATCATAGTGACGTACAATTACATTTCTTGGAATATTTCTATAAATGCTAACTATCCCATTATAAACATCCAAAAGATGGGATATATCAAAAACTATACTCCCTTATGCACATAAGGTGGGGATACATCATATTTACATACTACCTCATACAGTCTGAGGTTTACATCATATAAACCTAATAACCAAAAAGGGTACTAATGCATCTATATACATAACCATCAACTAACACATCATTGCTTGTCCTGTTGAACCATCTCAACAAGAACATGATCTGGCTCCTGATCACGGGGTACACCTTCATCTACCCGATGTCGAACTGATCAAATCGACTCGCCTACCACGAAGTGTGACCTCCTCACCCCAGCTCTCTGTCTCATGTAGGCCATATCCAAGGCTCGCCCCAAGATATCAATCCTAACATCCTTCTCCTCTGTCACCTCATGCAGCTAATCTACCATCCTTGCTGCTCTAACCCAGGCATCCTCAATCCAAATCTTGTCAGCAATTTCCAAATCAAACTCAATGCGCATCGCCTGATGCTCAACTCTCAGTACTCCTAGCTTCACTTTCTCTTGCTCCAATCTTCCCCTCAGTCTTGCATTCACATCAACCATTTGCTGAGCCGATGTCACTTGTCCTTGCAACTGCACCTTTACCTCTGCAAGCTCTCCATGAGCCTGATATGCTAATTCTTTGTATTGCGTCTCATTAAACTGATGATTCAAGTTTTCTTGCTCCAGTTGTGTGACTTTGTTTCCCAATGCTACATTCTCCTTAAACAAGTCTACAACCATCATATCTTTATCATAGTCCTCACTCTCAGTGTGCTCCTTAACAAGATCCCTTGGCTCCTGCTCTACAGTATGGCTATACAGCCTCTCTTCAGACATTTTATAACCAAACATGCAAAACATCAGTATCACAATAAAATATATTCATTGATAAAATAAAATAATATTTTATTAGGTACAATCTATGCTAGATGAATCTCCACAATCCATCTCTTAGCATACTCTATAAGAGTTTTCTTCTAAGGTTATAACCTAGGTTTCGCATCCTAATGTTTATAACCTACAACTTTGATACCAACCTGTAACGCCCCCAAATCCAGGTTCTCTAACCTCGGGTTTGGTGCTCACGATCCATCAACAACTTAAGCATTCTATAACTATTACGGAATAATAAACATACATCGTTCATTACTATAAAGTCTTACAACATAATCCCAAGGTCTTCTTAACCTTAACTTAAATCTACCTTTAATATTACAAAAGGTTTACATAAATAGTTCCATAAAATAATATAATAATTAACATTCACATAAACTATTCCCGGACTTTGCCCTTGCCTTTGTCTTTCTTATTTGATCCTTCAGGCTTAGCTGAAATAAACGTCATGATATAGTAAGATTAAGCAACTAATTTGCTTAGCAAGTTTGAATATATGGGGGATATATCAAGATTAGAAAGGAATTTAACGTTCAATGTTTAACAATGGAAATCGATTGTGAAAGACGTGAATTATGTCTCAATAATTTATTATTCGAATAATTGATTAATATATGTTGAGTGGTTTGAAATAACCATGAACATATACTAAGGTTGTCAGTATTTAAACTGGTTGGTAGCTGTTGTCTAGCACTACAAAATTTACCTTACTCTTTATTCAACTAATTCAAGAACTAGTATAGTAATAAGCAAGGATCGATCCCACAAAGAGTGAATTGTATTTTAATTATCCAATGATTTCCAATGAATTGGGGGTTTTTGTTTGAAAACAGTTTAATTAACTAAAGTGAATTAATAAGAAAATATCAATGAGTAAAAGAGTTTAATTCCTCAGTTCAGTATCCCCTTTTCATAATTATAAAATAATCAAGTAATTATACTATTTACCCTTTCAATGAGATTAACAACCCTAGATAACCGCGATCGCAAATTACCTGAAATTCTCATTAAGTGTAGATCTAATGCGACGATCGCCAACAATAGATTCTAACTAACATACAACCTAGAACTATCAGCCTAGATTTAATATAATAGAAGCATTAAGCATGAAAATTAGATTATTCCAAGCAATAATTATACAATCAGGAATTATTTTACTTGTCTTCTGAAGATCTTAACAATATTTCAAAGCTTGACCACAATAAAATATCATTAATTGTTACTTAGATTAGACACACTTCGTTTGCTTAAAATATGTCTTAATCTAATAGATATTATCAATTTACTAATTTAATCCTGCAAAAACCAAATAAGTCAATTGCTTAACATATATGAAAGTTTATATGGATAATCAGAATAAATCTCAATATGAAAGAATAAATATTATAAACTTAATCAAACCATAAATTGTTACTGAGGTTCAATATCCCTTCAAAATTGAAATAATGAACTTAGCCTGACATGCTTAAATCTTTAATACAAAGGTTTGTAGCCTCCAAGCAATCCAAGAGAATATAGAATAATAGATAAAATATCCCCAAACCTCATAAAATAACTTTTATTTATAGCCTAGACAAACTCTAGTTAAATTAGACAAGTCCCCAATCCTACTCCTACTCAACTTCATATTTAAAAATACTAAATTTGGCAAATCCCGTCCATCTGGCCCGGTCGGCGCCGCTTCCCTTCACAATTTGGCACGGTCAGCGCCCGCTATGTAGAGTCTTGGCAACGTCTCAGCGTGTCAGCGTCGTTTCCCTTCATTCTACAGCGCTGCCAGCGCTCCCTATGCAGCATCTCTCCCCCTGCTCTAGTGCGGTCAGCGCTTGAATCATATTAGGCATGGTGCGGTTAGCGCCAGTCTATCAATCTTGTTCGAATTGTATTCTTTTCAGCTTCAAGTCCATCCTAACCCTCATACCTACATTATAAACACAAAACACCAAAACTAATATGAAACAATACCTAAAAACTTACAATATAACAAGCTAAACGAGATCAATTCATAGGTTTTCAACCGACTCATCAAATTCCCCTAAACTTGAACTATTGCTTGTCCTCAAGCAAACACAATGCTACTAATAGTAAACTACTATGAATGCAACTACAGAGATCTAACAACAACCATGGTAATTTAATGAATCATATGCCTCAGAGATAAACAACTATTATGCTATCAATATTACATCATATATTAACCTTACTTCTCATATCCTCACCTCACAAACATAAGATTTGCATGTTTCTGTGCGTGCGTGTCCAACATGACTCCAACAATAACAAAGATCAACACAGATAAAGTCATACGCATGTAAAACATTCATAACCTTCATTATAGCATACACATAGATACAAGGGAAATCAACATATTGAATCAAGCTCTTTATACCAAGTGAGTGCATTTTAATGCTCCATCTCACTAATTATTTCTTAAGTCTGACTTGTGCAATGCTCAATTCCCTTAGGCTATTCAATGCTACCAATGTAACGGACTTTCGGCCAACGACTCCCAAACCCGAAGGCTTTAGGGCACTAGGTGTTAAGACATCCCCTAGGGTTTACTTGTCCGAGTAATAAAGGCCACGAAACTGCACTAAGTCATCTAAGATTTTATTCCAGAACTATTTTCTTCTTTTTTGATTTTTTTTCTTTTTCTTTTCTTTTGAGCCACTGTTTCCCCCAAACTTATGTGTAAGACACTTTTTAATCTTAATCCGTGATTGAATGAATACATGCCAATGTTTTATCTTGCATTTATTTCCTCATTATTCTTGAAAATCAGTTGATGTGCTTGGTTTGTAGAAAACACCAAACTTATGTTATGAAGTTCCTATGGTCAAAATTAGTCAACACGTAATGATCAATTTAGGCATGCAAGTCATAAATCAAATTCCTCATTGGCTTTCATCATAACTAAACAAGGTTTATTTACTCAATCTTATACAACCTAACAAATTCCTCCATGAATGCAAATATATATATATATATATATATATATATATTTGAATCTGAACTACATTAATTAACCTAATCTACATGCAACCTAATATGCAAAAACAAAAAACAAAAAATATATATAATACCCCCTGATGAGTGGGTTTCATACCTACAAATCGATAGTCCTAATAGCTTGATTCTTAAGGTTTTCACGTAGATTTTATATCATTTTGACTTGGGTTTATAATATCATGTGCAGAAATTGGAATGGATGCAAAAGGAGTTTAAAAGGACAATTTCCAGCATGCATGGCTAGCACCCCAGCTAGGGTGGGGCCCAGAGAGTTAACCTTCCCGCTGGAGCGGTTACAATTTAAGGGTTTCGACAGAAATAATTTAGAGACAAATTGAGCATTATTTGGACCAACGGAATTAAACAAGCTATTCATGCTAGGGGAATTTGGAGCTAAAATATGAAACAGGACAAACTCAATTCAGGATCAAGTGGGCTGACCCAATTCGACAATTGATGGACCAAGGGAGCAGCTTATGCAAGCAAGATCCATGCAATTATTATCATGACTCACCAACTTATAAGTGCGCCACAGTTTGGTTTGATATAGCAGCTCACGGATGCAAAGGCTTTCATGCATTCTTAATTTGAGGATGGATTCTATTATTCACGGAGCAGCTGGCAAAGGAATGACGTAGGCAAGGCATATGCCTTTTATTTATTTCAAATAAGCAGCTTATGAATTTAATAGTCAGGAGAAAGGATGCTTAGCAATCAGTATATAGACATGGGCCAGAGATGCAGCCACGAAATTAGAAGCTAAATGCAAAAGGGCCCACAGTTGGAGCAGCTTGCGAAGGGAATCAACAAATCCATGCAAAAGAATTAGCTGGGCAGTGTGTTGACCCGCTGGGACGGGGCGTGAAGACTGAAGACCCAGCTGGGGTGGAGAGGAGCGCGCACGGCTGGAGTCTCCTTTCGTGAATTGGATTGGATTGCAAGCTAAGGGTATAATGGAAGGCGGCTAGTAAAAGGCTATATAAGGGACTTGGACCTGATACACGTGGGATACAAGCAAAAGCTTAAGGATATATATTATATTAGATATATAAGATTAGTTTTATAATTAGATTAGTTTTAGTTTAGTTTTTTCAATAAAATAAAAAATCCCTAGTTTAGAGGGGATTGGAGATTGAAGTTAATTGAAGGCCATTGAAGATCAAGCGATGGAGTAAGAAGGAGCAAGAATTTGCTGACAACAGATTCTATTCTTTTCTTTAATCTTTTTCTTATCTTTTAATATTTATTCAATTGTGGATTCTTGGGTTTGATTCAATAACAATGAACTAAATCTTTTGTTTAAGATTACAATGGATCTTATTGTGTAGTTTATTTGAATATGCTTCTCTATTAGTTGTTATGATCTATTTGTGAGGATTGTATATTGTGATTTGGAATTAATTGCTTAATTGCCTAGCTATCAATTACCGTGATAATCCATATGAACTCGGGAGATGAATTATGGGTTTAGATCTGATCATAATAGCATGTGATTGTGTTTTCTGCATAATTTATGTTTAGGATAGAGATATACCTTTACGCCATATGTAATCTGATAAAGAACATGTGCGTGAAACTCTCTTTAATTGTAATTCATATAGAGATATAGTGGATTAGTTAATTAGGGTGTCTTGCTTAATTCTATCATCCGTGGATGCGAGTGAGTTTGAGTATAATGCATCGGGAGGTGGTTATATCTGTTTTAGTGTTCTTGATTAACAATTCAAGAATAGTGATTATAATTGATAGGAAGTGAATTAACTTAAGTGAAACAATAAGTGAAGTTGTGATCTTAAATCTCCGTAATCTTAATTTAAACTAGTGGTATTTAGTAGTAGTTTAATTATATATGGTTAAATTCATTCGTTTAAATAAGATTGAGTTGGTTACAGGTTAGTACTTGGTGATTCTTATTAAATAATTCCTCGTGGGAACGATACTTTACTTTCACTTTATTACTTGTTGACCACGTATACTTGCGTGTTGTGCGTAACTAGATTTTACCCAATAAGTTTTTGGCGCCGTTGTCGGGGAATTAATTTAATAATTATTTGCCAATATTAATTTCAATCAAATTAGTCTTAAATTAAATATATTTTTTTATTATTTTATTTAATTCTCTTCCTATTTTACTCTCTTCTCAGGTACTATGGCTGGACGCAAATATCAATGGCCATATTCAAGTACGACTCAAACAAGGGATACAGGGATTGATAAACTTAATGCATTTTCTGCATTGTCAGCACAGCTTGAGACACTTTTGAGGAAGTTGGATGTTCTTGCAGCCCAACGGAGTTGAAGGATAGCAGTTACGTGTGATTATTGTGCTGGCAATCATTCGAGTCATCAATGCATCGTCAGTTTTGAACCGGTACAATATAGTGGTGATTACCTCAACAACTATGCTAATCCTAATTATCACCAAGATTGGGGGTATCACCCGGATTCTTCATGGAGCTACAATTATGAAGACCAATACTACGCTCCAAATCCATCCTACACACTGGAATTTTCATGTCCACCTCCATTGCCACAAGAAGAAAAACCAAATCTGAGGGAAGTAATGTTGAAGATCATAGCAGATAAAGAGGAGAGGAGGATTAGTCTGGAGTTATCAAGCCAAAATCTTAATAATCAGATAGAACAACTCACCAACGCCTCAACCAATGGTCCTCAATACATGGATTCCGAAACTCAAACATATAATTCAAGGCTGGGGGAATTGTTGTCCAAGTTCATAGCGTCGAATGAGGAAAGGCAAATTAATCAAGAGAGGTCAATTCAAAATCAAGAGAGGTCAATTCAAAATCTTGAGAATCAGATAGAGCAAATGACCAAAGCCATAAACGACCATCCTCCAAACACTTGGATTTATGATACGGATTACGAAACTGATGGAGAGCCAGAATCAAATCTGCTACTGGATGAGCCACAAGATATCGAAAGAGAGGAGACAAATGGGGATAATGAAATGGAGGTCGACGAAGATCTAAATGTGCATTCCAAAGAAGACAAACCAATTCTGCTAGTTCCCCAAGTGCCTTCTCCACCAAAGATAGAGGAGTCAGTCAGATTTGCAAAGCCATGCCCGCTTGGGAGTCATGTCATAGGCGAAGCTCTTTATGACATAAGAGCGAGCACAATTTTGAAGCCATGGTGGGACAAGAAAGAGAAGATAGACGAAGAGCCCATTGTGTTTGACAAACTTCTATGCCCCAAAGTGATCACATACACAATGGAGAAAACACCTAGCTGTTGGACGTTCTTGATTGAGATCATACCTAATCAGAGTATGCTAGGTGACTTTGATGCATTGGACATCGCCTGTAGGAACCTCCAAAAGGATAATTTGCTACTGATGGATGGAGGGTTGCTCAACTTCCGAAGAGGAATTAGATAGCGTTGACCAGACAAAGTCAGGCTGAAAGACTATAAAACAAGCGCTTATTGGGAGGCAACCCGAGTTTAATTTTTAGTTTTAGTTTTTTTAAGGTTTTATATTATTTAATAAGTTATCATTTAATAAACTTGCTTCTATTGTGTTCACAGGTTAGTCAAGTCCAACTCAAGTGTGGTGCCCGATTCATTCTAATGTGCCTAGCCTATTCTTTAGACTCGGCAGACAAGGAGGGAAATGCTATATTTTCAGGAAAGTCCTCTAAATTATTTCATTTCATACCTTAGCTATTGAGGACAATGTCTGTTTTAAGTTTGGGGGTATTTAGTATGTTTGGTATTCATTTGGGCAATGTTTTGATGGAAAGTGATTTTGGCCAATGATAAGTGGGTGGTTAATGAGTTTTTAACTCTTAGAGAATTGATGAGCATGCGTAGTCTATATTTTGACTTATTAGTTGGTTTTTACACTATTTGCGAATCTTTTGAACGTCTATACACATATCCATTTGTTTAGCTAGTTGGGGTTAAAAAAAAAATTTCCGCTAAATGCTTATGAAAGATATCATTGCAACTTGAGAAATCTTATTTGACCATCATTCCAAGTGAAAATTAGGCACTTACATAAGTTTGGGGGAAATCGTGGAGTATTTTTGGAAAAAAAATTTGGAACCTTCTCGAGTTGAATAATTGAATCTTGTGGTGGGTCGAGATGGAGTGTAAAACGCACTGCCCATAAACACAAGCACGAGATGGAGCATAAAACACACTCGTTTAATGGAAATGGAAAGTGAGATGGAGCGTAAAACACACTCACCAAATAGATAGAAATAAAAATACTTTTGAAGTACTTGGGAAGGGTTCATATGTGCTTAAATGTTTAAATATCTGTTGGATCCTCACGAAAAATTTGTGCTTTGTCTTTATTTGCGGAGACTGATGTGATAAGAAGTTTTGAGAGTTGTTTTTGAAAATCTTTTATGAGTATCGGTTGATATGATCTAAATACTGACTAGTTGAACGTTTGGATACACACACGCACTTAAAGGATCATGAGTAGATGTGGAACTAATGAAAGTTGTTGAAATTTTAGACATGACAGTGTTTTGAAATTTTCTTTGGGGTATCATTTGTTGTAACCTTTGAGGCCAGTGTTCAAATTTATATTACTTCATTGTTTGAGTGGATCATTGCTAGAGAATGAATCTGTCTAATTTTTGCTTGAGGACAAGCAAAGTCTTAAGTTTGGGGGTATTTGATGAGTGGGTTTCATACCTACGAATCGGTAGTCCTAATAGCTTGATTCTTAAGGTTTTCACGTAGATTTTCTATCATTTTGACTTGGGTTTATAATATCATGTGCAGGAATTGGAATGGATTCAAAAAGAGTTTAAAAGGATAATTTCCAGTGTGCATGGCTAGCACTCCGCTGGGGCGGGGCCCAGAGAGTTAACCTACCCACTGGAGCGGTTACAATTGAAGGGTTCCGATAGAAATAATTTAGAGACAAATTGAGCATTATTTGGACCAACGAACTTAAACAAGATATTCATGCTAGGGGAATTTGGAGCTAAAATATGAAATAGGATAAACTCAATTCGGGATCAAGTGGGCTGACCCAATTCGGCAATTGATGGACCAAGGGAGCAGCTCATGCAAGCAAGATCCATGTAATTATTATCATAACTCACCAACTTGTAAGTGGGCCACGATTTAGTTTGATATAGCAGCTCTCGGATGCAAAGGCTTTCATGCATTCCTAATTTAAGGATGGATTCTATTATTCACGGAGCAGCTAGCAAAGGATTGGTGTGGGCCATGCACATACCTTTCATGTATTTCAAATGAGCAGCTCACAGATTTAATAGTTGGGAGAAAGGATGCTTAGCAATCAGCATATAGACGTGGGCCAGAGATGCAGTTATAAAATTAGAAGCTAAATGTAAAAGGGTCCACGGTTGGAGCAGCTTGCAAAGGGAATCAACAAATCCATGCAAAAGAATCAGCTGGGCAGTGTGTTGACTAGCTGGGGCGGGGCGTGAAGACTGAAGACCCCGCTGGGGCGGAGAGGCGCGCGCACGGCTGGAGTCTTCTTTCATAAATTGGATTTGATTGCAAGCTAAAGGCATAATGGAAGTCGGCTAGTAAAAGGCTATATAAGGGACTTGGACCTGATACACGTGGGATACAAGTAGTAGCTTAAGCATATATATTATATTAGATATATTAGATTAGTTTTAGTTTAGTTTTTTTAATAAATAAAAAAAACCTAGTTTAGAGGGGATTGGAGATTGAAGCTAATTGAAGGCCATTGAAGATCAAGCGATGGAGCAAGAAGGAGCAAGAATTTGCTGACAACAGATTCTATTATTTTCTTTAATCTTTTTCTTATCTTTTAATGTCTATTCAATTGTGGATTCTTGGGTTTGATTCAATAACAATGAACTAAATCTTTTGTTTAAGATTATAATGGATCTTATTATTTAGTTTATTTGAATATGCTTCTCTATTAATTGTTATGATCTATTTGTGAGGATTGTCTATCGTGATTTGGAATTAATTGCTTAATTGCCTAGCTATCAATTACTGTGATAATCCATATGAACTCGAGAGATGAATTATGGGTTTAGATCTGATCATAATAGCATGTGATTATATTTTCTCCAAGATTTGTATTTAGGATAGGGATATACCTTTACGCCATATGTAATCTGATAAAGAACATGTGCGTGAAACTCTCTTTAATTGTAATTTACATAGAAATATAGTGGATTAGTTAATTAGGGTGTCTTGCTTAATTCTATCATCTGTGGATGCGAGTGAGTTTGGGTATAACGCATCGGGAGGTGGTTATATTTGTTTTAGTGTTCTTGATTAACAATTCAAGAATATTGATTATAATTGATAGGAAGTGTATTAACTTAAGTGAAAATATAAGTGAAGTTGTGATCTTAAATCTCCGTAATCTTAATTTAAACTAGTGGTATTTAATAGTAGTTTAATTATATATGGTTTAATTCATTCGTTTGAATAAGATTGAGTTGGTTACGGGTTAGTACTTGGTGATTCTTATTAAATAATTCCTCGTGGAAACGATACTTTACTTTCACTTTATTACTTGTTGACCACGTATACTTGCGTGTTGTGCGTAACTAGATTTTACCCAACACCCCCCTTACTTAATTCAGGTAATGTCCTCATTACATGTAAATAAAGAGTTAAAGTACGTGGACTTCCCTGCGAGACGAGTCAATGCTCATCTTGATATCCTCCATCTTTCGAAGGAGGGTAGGCAAGTAGAGTGGTAGGATTTGGAAGATGGACTTGCTCATTTGGATTGATACGGGAGAATGCATCCGCCAATGTCGTGAACTCGCCAATGTTATAGGCATGCATTTGGTCCTGGGCAAGGCAGAGCATTTGCTTTCGACTCCTTATTGTAGATGGACCGGCTTCGGTTGTGGCTGGCGGTGGTGAGGGCGGTGTAGAAGGTGGTACCATTATGTAGCCCTCACCTCTAGGATGTGACAGTCCGCCCTTCCATTCTCTGTAAGTGAGGATGGTCTTGTGATCAATTGCTCTCGTGGGCTGTTGAATAGGCTCTGAAGCATGCCACTGGACTCCTTCCTTTCGACATAGTTCAGCGATCAAAAATCCATGTAACAAGCCGCCCGTTGGGCTGCCACGTAATGCCCTATCAATGGACTGTTGGATTCACATGCCGACATCCACCTCAGAGAATTATGCGACATTTGGCCTTTCATACCAAGTATGCACGATGCCGTAGAGGAGACGTACTCTTTCCACTGTGACATCCGACTGACGGGTTGAAGGCATGAGCCTAGCACATATGAAAGTGTACCAAGCCTTTCCATATCTGCTCAACTCTGAATGGAAAAATGACACTTTTATGTTCATGCCAGACTTGGTGACCCACTTTGTGCCGTTGTAAGACCCCAAATTTTATGAATAAAGATTTAATTTTCTTTATATATTATTTCAAAATAGTATGGTGTTGATTGATAAATGTGAAAAGTTATGGGTGAAATGTGCAAATATTTTAAAATGAGCAAGTGGTTATAAAATATTCTTGTTGTCGGGGAATATTTGTTTGGTCGTGGAATATTCTTGTTGTCGGAGAATATTCGTACGACGGCGGAGCTATTTGTGGGCCCCACAACGGAATAACTGTCGGATATAAAAAGCGACAGAAATAACTTTTTTATAAAACAATGGCGTAGTTGTTACCGTTAGTACTGTTGAAATACCCGGTGGTTAAAATACAGTGATACGCGGTGTTGCACAGTAGCACACGGTATTGCACTGTATTTCGAATTATTGAGTCTTATGTGAGAAGGCACTTACTCAATTATTGTTACAGTAATTACTGTTCAATATTTTATATTATTGACTCAATAATTGCTACGTTGATATTTTATATTATTGACTCAATAATTATTATATTGATATTTTATTGACTCAATAATTGCTACGTTGCTATTTTATATGATTGATTCAATAATAGTTACAGTTGATATTTTGTATTATTGATTCAATAATTGTCACTGCACAGTATTTCACATTATCAACTCAATAATTTATATTATTTGAATAATATTATTAGATAGCATTATTGACAATGTCTAAGGAAGTTCTGTCTAGGAGGGGTTATTTAATTGCACGCCAGTAAGAAGAAGTCCTTATCGGAAGGCCCCCTCTTTCCTGGGAACGACCTGGTTGTCAATATTGTAGTTCTGTAATATTATTTGTGAATAATTAATTATTGATTTATATGATAAGGAAATATTTATTTTGTGAATATAAAAGAAGGAATTAGCGCTGATGTATTTTTATCAGTATTTTGGTGTGAAAAATCATCCGTTTATGGATTTCAGATAATTTATTGTTGGAATTTGGAAAAACTTCCTTCTACAAAGTTGTAGAGAATTAAATTTCTTATAGACGGACATGAAATTTGTATTTTTCTGACAAAAGGGCTATTTATTATGAATTATTGAAGTTTTGAAAAATAAATATTTTTTAAATAAATGGTGGGCCCCACTTTTTGTTGAATGTTGAATTCCCACGAGGCGGCTGGAATTTTTTTATTATTATTAATTTAGTCTACTTTAGCATCCTAAGCTTTTCCTATAAATAGGGTGCTTAGGTTAGAATTGAAAATCACAGCAGAATCAGAAGTTTTCTCTCTCTATAATATCGAGCGTATTTTGTGAGTATTTAGATACTTTGAGTATTACTATTCAGTACAAGCTTTCGTCGGTATTATATCCGATATTCCAGCCAGAAGTACTATTCTTTTGAGGTAAAGGATGTTATTTTCTTTCGTAAATGATGTTATTCTTTTCAATATCATTATACCAAAATATTGTCATGAATTTTATTATGAAATTTTTACTTTTTTTGTCGGGGTTACTATTCACGTATACGGCACTATTCACAAAAAAATTAAATTTTCTTCTGTTTGTCCAAGTTGCTTGTTAAGATTCCTATCTTTGATTGGATCTAAGTTTTTATCTTTATTCTTGAATTTTACTCCACAAAGTATTATTATGGAATATTCTTGAATTTGGATAAACTAAATTACGAATACCTAATCTTTGTCTTTTATCTCACTAGATTCATTCTTTAAAATGTTTTTCATCATCCTCAGTTCTAAAAGGTGATGTAACTGAATATCGTTGGCCTGTAGAGCAAAGATGAATGATTACCTGATGAATATCTTTGTCCGTAGTGCAAAGATGACAGGTGTTGAGATGAGCATGACCACTGATGATACAAATGAATATCTTTGGCCTGTAGTGCAAAAATGAATATTTGATTTGAGATATATATTGATTGATGTTACAGGGATAAAATATTGATGATGAACGGTTATTTTCGCTGCGAATATTGATCTAAAACTTGTTGTCAATAATATTTTATCTGATTTATTGAAGGCTAACGATAATTTATTTTCCATTATCTTAGTCATAATATTCTTTACTGGGCTAGTTTAGCTCACCCTTTTCATCTATTGTCCTCTTCAGGAAATGAGAATGTTGCGGGAACTAGTCGGGGGACAGAATGATGGTCCGAGTTAGAGCAGTAGTAGTCCTCACTATTTCTGATAAATAGTGTGATAATAATTATAATGAGGACTTAATTTGAATTTTAATTTTTTCTACATATTTGTATTGACACTCACAGTTGTGTGGTCGTATTTTGCACGACCGTGTGATATATAAGTTTGTATTTGAATTCTGTACCATGTATTTGGCGACTCAGAATGGGTTGGGTTGACTGGACCTATTCTGGGGCGTCACAGCCGGTGTTTGCATAAGCAAAAAATTATCTCGTCCAAGTTTGGGAGGTGGTCTTCATAGCAGCCCCCCATCGGTGTTTCCAACCCAAAGTGGTCATTAATCGCCCCGTGGTGGAATGAAATTGATTTGCCTCTGACTTGCACAACCCGCCCTTCATGCTCTATAGCATTAGCATAGAATTCCTTTACGATGTTGAGCACTGCGGGTCGTGGTTGTTCTACCAGTTGAAACCATTTCCTCTCGACTATCATCAACGCCATGTCACCTTCTAAATTAGCATCGGGTGTCAACCCCCGTTCCGAAACAAAAGACTTTTTGATGATGGCGTTGTAACGGGCCGCCACCGCTTCGCTGACGAACTTTGAGGTGTTAAAAGTTGGGCGAGCATCAAAAGTTGAAGTCCTTGGCCGTTTTGATGTCATGATTGGAGATTTTGTCAACAAAAGTTGACTGAGACAATTTGACGAACACTTGGCGTACACCCTTATTTTTCCTCAACCCTAGCCTTATTGCTATCACAATCTAACCCATAAATTAGTAACAAAAACCTTGGGTCTTCAGTAACCCAAGGTATCCCAATCACAATTATATCAAATACTAACAAAAATTGAATAAGATAGTAAATTCAATAAGTAAGAACAATCCAATTTGTTACCTTTTGAGAGTTTGAAGCCTTGGTGATTATGCTTACCCTTTGTGAATATGAGATGGATAACAAGAGGGTGTTGATTATGTATTAGAGAGTAGTTGTGAGGAAATTGTATGTGGATTTTGGAGTTTAGAGGGTCACAAATTTTTTGGAGAGAGAGTGGGGAACGGATGAGAGAGAATGGGTGTTGTGTGTGTGTAGATTAAATAAGAGAAAAAATGGAGATTTAGTGTAGAAGTAGAATAGGAGAAGGATTTGAGGAAGTGGAAAAGGAAACGGAAAGGGAAAAGGGTTTTTGATGTGCACGAAATCGCTCCAAATCTGATTTAAAATCTGATGCAGCCGTGTGCTAAAAAAAATTGGCCAACTTGCTGTATGGTATGCCCGGTCATCGCTAGTTTAGCGCGGTCGGCGTTGGTGTAGCGCGGTTAGCGCCTCTATAGCGCGATTGGCGCTCTCCTTCTGTGATTTGGCTCGAGACTTCTGCATTCCTCCTGCGGTCAGCGCCGGTGGGGCGCGGTCAGCGCCATCCTGAACTTCAATCTCCTTTCTTTTCCTTTGTTATCCTATCACAATTAAATTCAAACTTTCAGCACCGCATGGATTGAATATTTTGGACCACTAAAAATGAACTACTTATAAAGAAAACTAAAATAATGAAAGTTATTACAGATTAAAATTTTGGGTTGCCTCCTAATAGCTGCCCTTGTTTTACGTCGTTAGTTCGACTACAGAACACTCAATTATCCGAAAGTCGGATCCATCAGCATCACGACCTCAACCTCCTCAACTTGACTGCTATCCAGAAACGGCTTTAGCCTATGGCCGTTTACTTTATACACATTTCCCGTCGTCGGATTCTGGATATCAACTGCACCATGAAAAAAAACATGAGTGATGACAAATGGTCCCTCCCAGCGAGAGCGCAATTTTCCTAGAAATAGCTTCAAGCGTGAATCGAAAAGAACGACTTTCTGTCCCACAGTGAAATTTTTACTCAAGATCTGCTTATCATGAAAAGCTTTTGTCTTCTTTTTGTATAGCTTAGAACTCTCGTATGCTTCAGTCCGTAACTCCTCGAGTTCTTGTAACTGCAGCTTCCTACTGACACCAGCTTGATCTATGTTCATATTGCATTGTTTGATTGCCCAGAAAGCTTTATGTTCGAGCTCTACAGGTAGGTGGCATGGTTTCCCGAACACGAGCCTATAAAGCGACATACCTATTGGAGTTTTGTATGCCGTCTTATATGCCCATAGTGCATCATCTAATCGAAGACTCCAGTCTTTTCTGTTCGGGTTGACTACCTTTTCCAAAATAAACTTGATCTCTCGGTTGGATACCTCTGCTTGGCCATTGCTCTGCGGATGGTAAGATGTAGATACCCTGTAAAGAACATTGTACTTCTTCAACAAGGCTGCTAACACCCTATTATAGAAATGAGTGCCGTGATCACTGATGATGGCCCGTGGTGCTCCAAACCTGACAAAAATGTTAGTCCTAACAAAATCTGCAACAACTTTAGAATCGTCAGTCCTAGTGGCTTTAGCTTCCAACCATTTTGGAACATAATCAACTGCTACTAAGATGTAAATATTCCCAAAAGAAACAGGAGAAGGTCCCATAAAATCAATACCCCACACTTCAAAGATTTCAACAATTAGGATAGGGTTTTGTGGCTTTTGATTCTGATGAGATATATTACCAGTCTTTTGACAATTTTCACACGATTTACAAAACAAATAAGAGTCTTTGAAAATAGAAGGCCAAAAGAAACCACTCTCTAACACCTTACGTGCTGTTCGCTTAGGTCCAAAATGACCTCTACAAGCATAGGAATGATAGAAAGTTAGAATATATTGACACTCACTATCAGGTACACAACGTCTAACTATGTGATCAGCACAAAATTTCCACAAATATGGGTCATCCCACACATAGTGTTTTGCATCACTCCTAAGCTTTTCTTTCTGAGATTTGGAAAAATACTTGGTAAATATGCACTTACAAGAAAATTCACGATATCGGCGTACCATGGAGTTGTGTTGCCAATGGACAGTAGATGCTCGTCCGGGAATATATCATGTAAAGGCAGTGCTTCCTCCTCCTTGAGAATTATGCTCAAGTGATCCGCCACCAAGTTGTCCGCACCCTTTTTATCCTTAATCTCCAAGTCGAATTCTTGCAGCAGCAAGGTCCACCTTATGATATGAGGTTTGGATTCTTTCTTGGTCATCATGTACCTAAGAGCAGCAAGGTCGGAATAGATTATTACTTTAGTACCAAGTAGATTTGATCTGAATTTTTCTAAAGCAAATACAACAGATAAGAGTTCTTTTTTCGTTGTTGAATAAATTATCTGAGCCGCATTCAGTGTTCTTGAAGCATAGTAGATGGCATGGACAACTTTATCAGTCTGTTGGCCCAAGATGGAGCCGACAACATAGTTGCTTGAATCACACATTATCTCAAACGAAAGTTTCTAATTTGGTGGTTGAATGATAGGGGCTGACGTCAATAACTTTTTTAAGGTATTAAAAGCCACCTTGCATTCATCACTAAACTGGAATTCCTCATCTTTCTGTAGCAACTTGCATAAGGGCAATGCTATCTTGGGGAAGTCTTTGATAAACCTGCGATAAAATCCTGCATGTCCAAGAAAAGAACTTATCTCCCGCACGTTGACGGGGTAAGGCAGTGCAGATATGATATCAATTTTAGCTTTATCGACTTCTAATCCATTAACTGACACTACATGACCAAGCACAATTCCTTGTTCTACCATAAAGTGACATTTTTTTCCAATTTAGCACAAGGTTTGTTTCTAAGCATCTGTCCAGTACACGTGTCAGATTATCTAAACAGGAATCTAATGAATCACCATGAACTGTGAAATCATCCATAAAGACTTCGATGCATTCTTCTAAAAGATCAGAAAAGATACTCACCATGCATCTCTGAAAAGTACCTGGGGCATTGCAAAGTCCAAAGGACATTCGCCGGTAGGCAAAGGTTCCAAAGGGACAAGTGAATGTGGTCTTTTCCTGGTCTTCGGGGGCTATCACAATCTGGTTATAACCTAAAAAACCATCTAGAAAGCAATAATAAGAATGCCCAGCTAAACGTTCTAACATTTGATCAATAAAAGGAAGGGGAAAGTGATCTTTTCTATTTACAGTGTTCAACCTCCTATAGTCAATACACACTCTATAACCTATTTGCATCCGTGTGGGCACTAATTCATTATCGTCATTCTTGACAACCGTGATACCGGATTTCTTAGGAACTACCAACACCGGACTTACCCATTGACTATTGGAGATGGGGTAGATGATTCCTGCATCAAGAAATTTAATTACCTCTTTCTTCACTACCTCCATCATCGGTGGGTTCAACCGTCTCTGTGCATCTCTCGTCAGTTTAGCTCCTTCCACTAACAAGATCCGATGCATGCACATCGCGGGACTAATACCCTTTATATCTGCTATGGTCCAACCAAATACTGTGATGTGGTCCTTTAGGACTCTCAGCAATTTGTCTTCCTGCACTTTGGTTATATTACTAGCAATTATCACAGGTAAAGTTTCGTTAGTCCCTAAATATGCATATCTTAAGTATGTCGGTAATTGTTTCAATTCAAGAGTTGGAGCTTGCTCTACAGATGGTAATAATTTTTGATGAGTTATAGGTAATTGAATTAATTGGACTGCAAGCTTATCTGTGTGTTTAGGCAATGAATGTAGTGCAGCCACAGTTTCCTTCAATTCTTGACTGTGCTTAAGTTCATACGTTCCATCCATGTCCAAACTGCTGGAAATGGCAACCTCCAAACTATCTCTCTGAATTTGCTCAAAAGTTTCCTGCACTAAAGAGTCACACACATTAATTGCAAAAACCTGACAAATATCACTAGGGTACCTCATGGCATCATAGATGTTGAATTGGATTATCTCGCCATCAAACTCCATAGTCAAGGTACTGTTGTGAACATCAATCATAGTCCTTGCTGTCTTTAGGAAGGGTCTTCCTAGCAAGATGTGTGATGGGTTCGGGGATGTATCATCTTCCATATCCACTATGTAAAAATCTGCAGGAAAGATTAGTTTGTTCACCTGCACCAAAATATCTTCAACTACCCCTCGGGGGTAGGTGTTAGTACGATCAGCCAATTGAATAATAACACCAGTATTTTTCAAAGGTCCAAGATGCAGAGACTTATAAATAGATAATGGCATCACATTTATTGAAGCACCTAAGTCTAGCATGGCCTTCTCAAATCTCGTGTGTCCTATTTTACATGGGATCGTAAACATGCCCAGATCTTTACATTTAGGTGGCATTTTTCTTTGCAGAACAGCTGATCATTCTCCCCAACTGTGACTTTCTCATCATTTTCTAATTTACGTTTATTAGTGCACAATTCTTTCAAAAATTTTACATATCGTGGCACTTGTTTAATTGTGTCAAGTAAAGGAATGTTCACTTCTATCTTCCTAAAAGTTTCTAGAATTTCTTTATCTTGTTCATTTTTCTTTGAATTTCTAGAATTTCTATGAGGAAAGGGAAGTGGGATATCATTAGTCTGACAAGGAGGTTTAGGATGTACCTTAGTTTTCTCCGGTTCCTCCTTTGCTTGCTCTTCCTCTAACTCAACTGTAGCTTTAGGTGTATCCATATGTTTTCCACTTTGCAAGGTTATGGCACTGACATTCTCCTTTGGATTCACAACAGTTTGTGATGGAAGCTTCCCAGAACCTTGAGAGTTCAACCGACCTACAGTAGTGGCTAATTGGCTCATTTGACTCTCCAAGCTATGGATGGAAGACTTCGTCTCTTGTTGGAATTGTTGTGTCTGTTGCATGAATGCCTTGAACATGTCCTCCAAGGATGTTCTAGGATTAGCCGATGCTGCTGGTCTGGGTTGGTACTGTGGCTGATTTGGCTGAAATTGGGGTTTAACTGGATAAAACCCTTGCGCCTGCGGCCTAGCACCCTCATAACTGAAGTTGGGATGATCCTTCCATCCTGGATTGTATGTGTTGGAGAAAGAGTCATATTTCCTCTGCGGCTATGCTTGGTACACTACTAGAAATTCTACCTATAGCGACGAGTTATAGCGACGGTCGGGACGGAACCGTCGCTATAGAGTATATATAGCGACGGTCACAGGCTGGCCGTCACTATATTACTTTGAAGGTAGTCTATTACGAGGGTCATAATCTGGCCGTCGGTATAGAGTTTTTTTTGGCCTTTTAGCAAGGGTCATGAGCGGGCACTGATAATAGGTTTCAGACTTTTAGTAGTTTGGGCGCCCACAAATCCCTCCCATTTTCCCCCAAATTGTTATCAATCAGCCCTTCCCCCAAATTCGTAACATTTTTCCCTCAAACTCACTCACTCGATCTGTTGATCAGCCCTCATTCTCCACTCTCACCCTTTCTCTCTCTTCTCTAACCCTTTCTCACTCAATTGATTGGCTATCATGTATGGGCCGCTGACAAGAGGGCCCTCCGGGAGTAGGCCAGATCTGAATAAGACGAATGGAGGTTGTCTCTGTCACAAAGCAGAAATGGTTATCTTTGAAGCAGCTAGGGCAATCACAGAGTTAAGTGGTGTAACTAGTCGAGAATTGACTCCTACAATTACTGTAACTCTTCTTAAGTTCTTCTAAGCCAGTACTGCGATTTGCTGCTGTCCATACTTTGAGCAAGGTGACTGTCCCTAAAATCAAATTTTGAATTCACTTTTACTTCGCCTTTATTATTTTTTATGGTGTGTTATATGGATGGTTGTTATCTTTATTGATTAGACCTTTAAATTACATTCAGGTGGCTATGACCCATCACTTGGCTGTAATAAATTGTAATATAGATATGGAGAGCTTGATTTCTAACCAGAATAGAAGTATAGCCACTCTTGCCATCACCACACTGCTAAAAACAGGCAATGAATCAAGTGTTGATTGTTTGATGAAATAAATAACCAATTTCATGTCTGACATTGCTGATGAGTTTAAAATCGTTGTGGTGGAAGCTATTAGATCGTTGTGTTTAAAGTTTCCCCTCAAATACAGATCTCTGTAATTGTGCTCTTTGTTTTCCTCGGCCTGGACTATGTAAGTGTGCTTATTTTTTCATTGGGATATGTTAGATGTTTCTTTTCTTACAAGTGTGCTTATTTTTTGCTTGGTTTCCTTCTCAAGGTTTTGAAAGGTTTGTCTACATATGGTGACACAAAAGCAGGCCAACTTTGAAATCTTAAAGAAATTCATTTATTACTTGTTATGTGAGGTTTTGGACATCATTCCTTTGCCCATTCATTTGGTATTTTCTGAAACAGATAAATACAATTCTAGGTCAATGATCAATATTAATAAATATGGTCTTCCAATGGGTAACAAAATCTGTATATTTATTTTACATTTAGATCAAGAAAATGTTTCATAAAAATTTATAAACTAATGTTAAAGAAAAGACTAGAACTTAAGAAACTTGGATAACTATTGAAAAATTTGCATAATTTTATTAATTTATTAACTCTTCGAAAGGAAGTAAAAGTATCTACTCGGATGTTTGGGCAAACCAGAAGTAAAATTTGCTGTTATGTAAGTTTGCAGTTATACTATATGTATTTCAATAGACTGAAAGAGTTAATTTAGCTCTATATGTATTTAAAGAAGTAGTATGTTGTAGACTTGAGTTGTAATTTATGCCCACTTTGAAGTGCATTTGTTTCTTCATATGCTGAGCCATGATATTTTCATTTGTCTTGTGTACTTGATTGTGAACATTTCCCTGCATGCCTTGCTGTGTTTCACTCATTAAGAACATGTGTATTTGAGATGAAGTTGCATTTGCTTATTTCATAAGTACTTGATTCTAAGTGAGACTTGCCTTTCAAAATTTTTTTGCATGTTCTTCGGGCAGCTGCCCACTTATCCTGCTTTGCTCTTTTCAAAGATCTGTGAATTTTTTTTCAAAGATTTGTTAATACATGTCATTATTGTTCTTTAAAAGGTTGTTATAATTCTTTCTCTTTTAGTAAGTTCGTGTACTTTTATCTTCTATGCTTTGACTTTGTTTTACTTTTGAAGCTTAATCAATGTTCTTGCCATTGAAATTACAAGTGTGGTTCAAAAGTTTCAGCTTCTTATCCTGCTTCTTAGTTGTGCTTCCCCAAAATGATGTTAGGTTTCTGTCATTCTGGCGAACCACTGTCAGTAGATGGGTGACTTCTTTGGTAAAATATTATCAAATTCATTCAATACTCTTTTCCCCCATCTCATCGTATCATTTATAAATTTGTATTCCTTTCTTATTGTAGGCTCACTATTCTTACGATTTCAGCACCATCTTTTGTAACCTATATTGATCTGAATCGGTTATATTACGTGAAAAGTTAAGTCTGTGTACACTTTACAGCTTGAGGAGTGCTGCTTTGACATAAAGTATGTGGCTGAGCAGAGTACCAGGGATGTGGGTGAGCAACTTTGGTATACTCTCAATGACCTTTCCTCTGTTATTCCTTGATGTTTCATTACATTCACCATTTCCTGTGCTTTTATATTATTTCATTTAAATTTTAAGCAAACTTCTTCATAAATTGTCCCAAATCTTATTCAGTTTTCCCTCTATAAGAATCTCTATTTTTGCTCATCCAAGTTATAATTAGTATCTTCTTTGAAAGGAATCGTTGCTGAAGACTTACTAGGACTAAGGTCGAGTAATATGAACTTGTGCTTCCTAAATTCCTTTTTCGCTCTAACGCATATCAATATGGTTTTGGATTTCGTGCCGCCAATATTTGATCATCTGAAGCTTCACTTTGCAAGGTTTTCTGTTCTCTTATATTTGAGGAAGAAGAAAATGTGTGTTTTTATTTTTAGTCATATGCATGAAATTTGGCGTTGTTGGCACTTCTATAACATTGATTGGTTTTGTAAATTTTAGAATAGGGAGAAGCAAAAGTGTCTTGGAAATAACTTATGCAGCGCCCCCAAATCCGGGTCCTAAAAACCTCAGACTTGGTACGTTATGGTATTTTATTATCATACATATTCTATCATCTAATGCGGAATAATAAATATATATTGTTTATTTCACATAATTCTATAACATTTTCCCAGGTTTATTAATCTTAACTGAATACATTCCTTCAAAATTTTAAAAGGTTTACATAAGATAACTAAATAGTTATTCGTATAACAATCTATCATTGTACTGTGCTCTTGTCTGTGTCCTTCTTCAAGCTTTCGCCTTAATCTGAAATTTAGTATCATGATATAGCAAGAGTGAGCAACAAGTTTGCCAAGCAAGTTTAAGTTCAAATGAAGATATATCATGATTGAAAAGAATAATAAGCTGACAAACTTTCAACAATATAAGAATTGTGAAAGAACATGAATAAATAATGCTGAATAGCCAACAATGAACATGAATAAATTTAACTAAACCAAATGGTAATGAAGGTGATCAGCCTTTCATACCTGATGAACATATACAATATGCACAACGTGCGAATCAATAAATCATAGATGTGATATAATCAACAATGATTAATCACGAACATGCTTTACAATAATAACTCGAGTTCGAATTAGAAAACTTGCACAATAAAAGAGTATAGGAACTTGCCTGTACCGTCGATTACTGTTACGCAATTTAAGTTAATCGCTTTATTGAAAAGACCTATCAGTTATAAGATTGATCTTGATGGCCAATCCAGCAAACCAGATTGCAATCCAGCAACCTGATGGCCAATCCAGCAAACTGGATTCCCTTTTTTTAATCTAATCATCTTTTTTTTTTATCTTTTGTCCATACATAAATACATGTATTTCATACAAAAAAAATAATTTTTCAGGATTTTTTCAATTTCCTTAATTATTATCCAAAAATCCATTTCTAGTTAATTCCTTAAGAAATTTTCTACATCACGCTTAACTCCATAAATTCGCAACTCTTGGCGGAATTTTACACATGTTATCGTGAGCCTCCAGTTTAAATTTCGTGGCCATCGAAGTTATACAACTCCGGTTATAGTGATTTTCGTCGAAAAAAATACAAATATTAAAATAGTCATAACTTGCTCAATTTAAGTCGGAATAAGCTCATTTACGGACACAAGTTACTTTATCTCATATATTTTCATGTCCCAAAAGGTCGGGATTTCTTTCATAAAATAAGTGGACAAAACTGCCCTTCAAAAATCCGGACAGCCTACTTTTCGGGTTTTTCAGATTTAGTGTCCTTTGCTCAAAATAGTTCACACGAAAATATATAACTCCTTTTTCAGTGATTCCACTTGTAAAAGTTAGAAGACTTATAGATCTAACTTTAAAAATTGACCACACTCAAAAATTCAAAATACACTAGGAGATATGGTCGTTTGAATTTCATGTTGCGTTTTCTCAAAAATCTGATTTTCTAATCTTTGTATTTTGTAAGAAAACTTTCATGATCTATTGATTTATCAAACATTAACCACCATAAACTATCATAACATATATTAATACACCTTAAGATCAAGGATCTACCATGATCCATGATCTATTGCATCAAACCTTCACCGAATCCAAGCAAAACATAATTTATGCTAAGAAAATTATGATTTTCTAACTTTTAAAACATAGTTTCATTTTCTTGCTTTTGATCTAACTTTTGATACTTAAAAGTGATAGATCTAAACATATAACACTAATACATATGAAGATTTATGATTTTGGAGTTTGGGATCATAAATCCAAGTTTTGATTCTAACTAATTATATAAAATATTAAGGATTTATACCTTGCTTGCAAGCTTCCTTCTCATCTCTTATCTTCCTCCCATAAAGGTTCTTTCTCTCTCCTCTCCTCCCCTTGGAGCTGCCGTCCTCCTCTCTCTCTCTATATTGTAGGGTGGAAATGGAAGAAAATGAGAGAAGAAATGACTTTGATTAAATTTTCTCTTTCTCTCTCCACCTCTCTCCTTTCTCTTTTCCTTATCTCTTTTTTTTATCCTATCCTTTCCCCTTCTCCTCTTATCCGTTCCCTTTTCTTCTTATCCCTCTTTCTTCCTTATCTTCTTTCATTTTTGTCCTTTCCAAAATAAATGTAATCATTACATGCATTACTCTAATTTCTCTTCTCCCATGTGGGAGCCGAATTATTGGGCCTTTTTGCTCCCTTTGGTTTTTATTTTTAATGTTATACTTAGCTTTATTAAATGTCCAAAATATCCCTTAATAATTGGGCTAAAATCTTGGGCTCCAAATTAATTATTTTGGGCTTGATAATAAAATAGTTAAGCTATGTAAATTAATATAGTCCACTGATTTTAATTCTATTATACCCTAATCATTTAATTAGGGTTTTTATTCACTCAATTGCAAATCAAATCCTTAATCAAATATATTTAATTACTTAACCCAATTAGACTTGCTTTTATAAAATTAATAAATTGAGATAATAAAATAAATCCCTTAGAGTTAGTTAATATTTTAAATACTAACATCCTTACATATTATAACCCTTAGGTTATTTAAATTTCTATACCTAATTTATATATTAGGCTACTTTAGTTTCTTTTATTTGCTTATTATATAATAAACAAATATAAACAATCAAATATTATATATACCCATACCAAATAATTTAATACTTTGAGAAATGTACCACAAATCTCATATTATATTTATTCTTATCATTCCTCTTGCTAAAATATATATATCACATCACTATATATATATATATATATATATATATATATATATATATATATATATATATACACACACACACACACATTTTAAGAATTCAAATCAAACCATATAGGTTCTTTTTAAATTTTTTAAATCCATACTCTATTTCCAGTCTAGGTCTTATTATTTAACCTTTATTTAATCATTTAAAATCTTATAAATTCTCGGGTTGTCACATTCACCCCTTCTTTTAAGAATTTCGTCCTCAAAATTATAGTCTACTAATCCCTACTCCTTCTATTCACCAAAACTAGGTTTTCAACTTAACTTTTAACTGATTTCATTCTCATTTAAAGAGTACACACGGCTTTCTTCTATGAGGAATTATTCTATCATCACATTCTACCCAGACTTCTCCCCAAGGAGTTAAAAACTTTTCAAATTATGCTGAGGGTCATATAGACCATGAACTCTCGGGTTTAACGGTATTCGTCGTAATCAAATAATAGATACGTTTACAATCACGAAGAAGATAAACTGCAGATGCTGGCCTTAATTATATGAACAACTGTATGCGTTCAATGATTGGAATGTACGTTATCCAACCAATATATCCCCATTTTCAGGGTTGTTCATACTCAGCCGGAAGTCCGAATCAAAACAATATGGTTCGGGATAAGTTCTCAAAGAGATACTTGAATTTTCATAAACATTTGTCTAACTGAATCAATTAGCTTAGATATATACCAATAATTCTAACATCAATCGAAACATGTGTCTGGCCAAATTTAATTGACACTTGACTTTTCTTTAAAATTTTAAAAATAATTTTATGACGTCATTATATCGCAATGTATTTACAGTCCGTTGAAGATTTCGTCATTTTTGTGACTTTGTCATAAAATAATATACCATAGTGGGCTGACGATATTTAGATCACATCCAACACTAGGCAATACTGCATTAATGACTCCATCGTTTTTATCATCCTTGCATTAGGTTCCATGATGCATTGATGATATATAAAATATATTTTGATATTTTAAATAATTTTTGTCTAGCCGAAATAATTAACGTAGACTCTTCTTTAAACAGTTTAAAACTATTGAAAATCATTTTTGGAATTATCATGTCGCAACAGGTAACGATGTGTCAGGGTCCCGAAGTCCACATATACACAATTGTAACAATGTTTTGAAGATAACCAAAAATTCATTTTTGCTGTTATCATGCCGCAACAGGTAACAATGCGATAATAGCTCAAAGTCCATTTCCACACCCTTGTCACCATGTTGTGAAGATAACAAAAATTCATTTTATTTCGAAAAAGGCACATCAGTGCGAATTTAGCTTGATTTCAAAAATTTCGAAGTCTAGCACAGCTAGAAGATTTGGAATACCTATGCTTCCACCATCAACTTTAATTCTTCTAATGATCAATTGCTTAATAATTCTATCTATTTCTATTATCCTCAATCCTTCATTCATAATTTTTCTATACCCCCGTATAGTTCATCAAACATACCACACGTTATGAGTTCAGGAACTTTCCATAATAATATGAGTTTAGGAACTTGTCCTAGCAATACGTAGTTCAAGAATCAATCAGGAACTGTCCATACGCTTAGGGGTTCAAAAACATACCATATGATTATGAGTCACAAACTTACCATAAGTATGAGTTTAAAGAACTCGCACCTAATCTTATAATCTCTACCTATCCGTCATACGCATGAGAAAAGAATCACCTTCTCCACATATATATAGCGAATAGCGCGACACCAATATTTCAATGATTATCAATGTGATAAACTAAGTAGTCGTTAGACCAAGCACAAACCCCCGCCCATACAAAGGTTTATACAACTCAGCTATCACATGAGTCCTCAATTGAAATCACATATAATCTTAGCTCCCTCAATACTCGATACGAATTTCATTTAATCAGTATCTATAATTCACAACTCTTTCCTGAGTTTAACTCATACTATTTTATAGTACCACTGTCATACAGCAATTCTGCTGTAAAGTTTTCAATCATTTGATTGACCATCTGTCCTCTTATGACCTCATCAGATCAGGTTGTAATCTGATATTATAATCGTATTATATTACGATTCTTTCCTATCTTATGATCGTTTTGTTTTACGATCTTCTTTTCCTTTATACTTTTAGTCTTTTAGACTCTATCTATTTATTACTACTGTTCATCTTTATTATCAGAGTTAGGTAACTTTGTATCATTATTTCCTGTCAGGATTCTTCTTTGAATCTTATTGGCTTACCAATACCTTGCCCAAATTCGTCGCTTAGAACTTAAACTCTATTTGAGTTTATTCCTATTCCTCATCCCTGCGGTTATAGCCTAAGATAATCCTACCTAAGGTTTATAACCTACAGCTTTGATACCAACTGTAGCGCCCCCAAATCCGGGTCCCAAAAATCTCGGACTTGGTACGTTACGGTACTTCATTATCATACATATTCTATCATCTAATGCGGAATAATAAACATATATTGTCTATTTCACATAATTCTATAATATTTTCCCAGGTTTATTAACCTTAACTGAATACATACCTTCAAAATTTCAAAAGGTTTACATAAGATAACTAAATAGTTATTTGTATAACAATCTATCATTGTACTGTGCTCTTGTCTGTGTCCTTCTTCAAGCCTTCGTCTTAATCTGAAATTTAGTATCATGATATAGCAAGAGTGAGCAAGAAGTTTGCCCAGCAAGTTTAAGTTCAAATGAAGATATCTCATGATTGAAAAGAATAATAAGCTGACAAACTTTCAACAATATAAGAATTGTGAAAGAACATGAATAAATTTAACTAAACCAAATGGTAATGAAGGTGATCAGCCTTTCATACCTGATGAATATATACAATATGCACAACGTGCGAATCAATAAATTATAGATGTGATATAATCAACAATGATTAATCACGAACATGCTTTACAATAACAACTCGAATTCGAGTTAGGAAACTTGCACAATAAAAGAGTATAGGAACTTGCCTGTACCGTCGATTACTGCTACGCAATTTAAGTTAATCGCTTTATTGAAAAGACCTATCAGTTATAAGATTGATCTTTCAATTAGCATAACATACTTTATAAGTAAACTATCTAACATTTAAACACATAGTCAAATATTAGATAACCTTAACACTATACATATATACAAGTCTAAACCTAGCACACATCGAGTCTTTAATAATATTCAATATAGTATACTGAGTGGTTTCCCACAAATAACTAACAAATTAGCTTCTGCCTTGTCTATACTATTTTCACAGCGAGCTAGATCGGTTACTAATTTGTAGTTACCTTCCCCATATGAAGGAGTCGTTTAGCCCAGCTACTATACATCAACCATTAAAGAGTACGACTGTACTACCTTAGACTTAATACTACTGTATCATATAACTTGTGAATTAACACTTAATCTTTCATTTTGTAAGTCTTTTATAATTTAGTAACTCGAATACTTAATCCAGTAACCTGGATTCAAACTGAATTTTAATTTAGTAAACTATTTTCCAATCCAGCAGATTGAATTCAACTGACCTCCAATCCAGCAAGCCTGGATTCAAACTAAACATCCAATCCAGCAACCTGGGCTAACCAAACAGATCATTCCAGCAACTTGATGACCAATCCAGCAAACCAGATTGCAATCCAGCAACCTGATGGCCAATCCAGCAACCTGGATTTCCTTTTTTTTAATCTAATCATCTTATTATTTATTTTTATCTTTTGTCTATACATAAATACATGTATTTCATACACAAAAATAATTTTTCAGGAATTTTTCAATTTTCTTAAGTATTTTCCAAAAATCCATTTTTAGTTAATTCCTTAAGCAATTTGCTACATCACGCTTAACTCCAAAAATTCTCAACTCTTGACGGGATCTTACACATGTTATCGTGAGCCTCCCGTTTAAATTTCGTGGCCATCGAAGTTATACAACTCCAGTTATAGCGATTTTCGTCAAAAAAATACAAATATTAAAATAATTATAACTTGCTCAATTTAAGTCGGGATGAGCTCATTTTTGGACACAAGCTACTTCATCTCATATATTTTCATGTCCCAAAAGGCCGGAATTTATTTCATAAAACAAGTGGACAAAACTGCCCTTCAAAAATCCGGACAGCCTACTTTTTGGGTTTTTCAGATTTGGCGTCCTTTGTTCAAAATAGTCCACACGAAAATATATAACTCCTTTTTCAGTGATTCCACTTGTAAAAGTTAGAAGACTTATAGATCTAACTTTAAAAATTGACCACACTCAAAAATTCAAAATACACTAGGAGATATGGTCGTTTGAATTTTATGTTGCGTTTTCTCAAAAATCTGATTTTCTAATCTTTGTATTTTGTAAGAAAACTTTCATGATCTATTGATTTATCAAACATTAACCACCATAAACTATCATAACACATATTAATACACCTTAAGATCAAGGATCTACCATGATCCATGATCTATTGCATCAAACCTTCAGCAAATCCAAGCAAAACATAATTTATGCTAAGAAAATTATGATTTTCTAACTTTTAAAACATAGTTTCATTTTCTTGCTTTTGATCTAACTTTTGATACTTAAAAGTGATAGATCTAAACATATAACACTTATACATATGAAGATTTATGATTTTGGAGTTTGGGATCATAAATCCAAGTTTTGATTCTAACTAATTATATAAAATATTAAGGATTTATACCTTGCTTGCAAGCTTCCTTCTCCTCTCTTATCTTTCTCCCATAAAGGTTCTTTATCTCTCCTCTCCTCCCCTTGGAGCTGCCGTCCTCCTCTCTCTCTCTCTATATTGTAGGGTGGAAATGGAAGAAAATGAGAGAAGAAATGACTTTGATTAAATTTTCTCTTTCTCTCTCCACCTCTCTCCTTTCTCTTTTCCTTATCTCTTTTTTTTATCCTATCCTTTCCCCTTCTCCTCTTATCCGTTCCCTTTTCTTCTTATCCCTCTTTCTTCCTTATCTTATTATCCCTCTTTCTTCCTTATCTTCTTTCATTTTTGTCCTTTCCAAAATAAATGTAATCATTACATGCATTACTCTAATTTCTCTTCTCCCATGTGGGAGCCGAATTATTGGGCCTTTTTGTTCCCTTTGGTTTTTATTTTTAATGTTATACTTAGCTTTATTAAATGTCCAAAATATCCCTTAATAATTGTGCTAAAATCTTGGGCTCCAAATTAATTATTTTGGGCTTGATAATAAAATAGTTAGGCTATGTAAATTAATATAGTCTACTGATTTTAATTCTATTCTACCCTAATCATTTAATTAGGGTTTTTATTCACTCAATTGCAAACCAAATCCTTAATCAAATATATTTAATTACTTAACCCAATTAGACTTGCTTTTATAAAATTAATAAATTGAGATAATAAAATAAATCTCTTAGAGTTAATTAATATTTTAAAGACTAACATCCTTACATATTATAACCCTTAGGTTATTTAAATTTCTATACCTAATTTATATATTAGGCTACTTTAGTTTCTTTTATTTGCTTATTATATAATAAACAAATATAAGCAATCAAATATTATACATACCCATACCAAATAATTTAATACTTTGAGAAATGTACCAGAAATCTCATATTATATTTATTCTTATCATTCATGTTGCTAAAAATATATATATCACATCACTATATATATATATATATATATATATATATATATATATATATATATATATATATATATATATACACACACATTTTAAGAATTCAAATCAAATCATATAGGTTCTTCAAAATTTTTTTAAATCCATACTCTATTTCCAATCTAGGTCTTATTATTTAACCTTTATTTAATCATTTAAAATCTTATAAATTCTCGGCTTGTCACAACTTATGGCCTTTGCATTGTTAAAGAAACTTGGTAACAGATAATAAGGTGTATTAGTGTCTGCAATCAGTGGTTTGTTATATTGCCTCAGTTTCGGCCTTGACCTTGTTTCAAAGTTTGTCTAGTGGTGCTACAATATTGCTATATATGACGATAAAATTCACGTCGATATTAAATATTGACATTTGTAAATACGTGGGGTAGGAGGGGATAAAGAAGGAATCCCAATTTTGAGTATACGGAGAAAAGTATTTAGTTTCTCTTTTTATTTTTGGTGCAAAGGAGGCCATAAAGGCCTACCAATAATTTAAATTAAAATTGAAGTCATTACGATCATAATCCAGAAGGCTAAGGAAATTACAAGGTGGATTCATAATAATACATATAACATCATATGAATCAAAATGTCCTAAACTAGCCAACATGAGTTGAGTTTCACATTCCATTCCAAGGCATATGAATCGAGCAAGATTGTATCAGGCTTGGCTAATCAAATATAAAAAAGATTTGTGAAAATAGTAATTTCACACATATATTTCAAAGTATTATATTTGTGAATTTTTTTTCAAAGATTTGTGAAAAATTCTGCATGTTCTTGTATTATATTTCAAAGTATCAGAGAATTTTGACAAAGAAATTTCTTTGCAATTTCAGGACAGTTTCAAGCTACATACAGATTTGAATTTACACCTCATTATCTCCTGTCACTAAAATCTACCATGCATGTTTTTCAATTTCCTTTTTTTTCTTCTTTATTCATTCATTCCTTCCAAATTCATGGTTTTACATTGGTTTTATTGTGTTTTTTTCCTTTTTCTTTTTTCGCTCCTAAAAACCAATTTATTCAGTCTATCATTCATAATAAGTTTCCTCCTCTTATAATATTTAGTTAACTATCGTAGCTGATATCTTCCACAGAGATTCATCACTGATGAGATGGAAACGGTCAAGGGTTTTGCAAAAGATTCTACCATTCGTTTTAGAGAGAGATTAAAAATTATGGCTGGGGTGAATACTAGAAGGTAGACTAGTTCTCCATAAATTATTTAACTTGATATGGCTTTGATTTAGATTTTACTTGGCCTTTACTTTATATGAAAATTGTAGTTAGATGATTCAATTCTGAAAACCATTGAAACTGATGAAAGGGAAGAGCTCAAGGAATCCAGAGATCTGATCCTGCGTATTCGGAGAAGGGATCTATACAAGGTACTTAATATACTGATGACACTATGGAAAATTATTGGGAAAATAGTAAGATATACCTCTTTTTTAGGCATGCTGCTTTAACATTTGACTATAAGATGACAAAGTTATTACAATTTCTAATTATGTGTTCACAGTTCTGCAATCAGTTTACTGTTCCCAAGGACCAGCTGGAGTACTTCAAAGATATTACTCCTCAAGCTATCATATGTTCACAGGTCTGTCAACTTTATATTTTTTGGTGCCCTTTATCTAGATCTCACCAAGTTGCTTCTGATTTAGAAAGCTGGTGGCGTTATACTAAAAGAAGAAGATGTTGTGGTGAGCAATGTAAAAATTGATAATGACACGTGGAAGAAAAAATCCTCTAGAACGGTATAGTTGGGAATGTAATTATCATGAATTCTCTATGTATTTACTCGGATCTTTTTATGGATTTTTTGCTCATAATTTCATTTAACGAATGTTATCTTTTCCCTGTGTGCATATGTTTTCTAAAGCAGCATCAATTTTTTTGAGGTACGATATTATCCCCCTACTGCATTAGGCCTCATTTATTCTCCTTCTATTATGTACTTTTTAAGTTTGCCTAAATAATGGCTATAACTAGTAAAATTTCAGATAGCACAAACTACTTGAGATGTGCAAATTAATGCTTTCTTTCTATATGCTAGTGCAAATTCATGTATTGACAAACAAGCAGAAGGATCAGCTGAGGGCTTCATTTCTAGCACTATTATTTTATTTTCAGAAAATCTTGATTTACATATTAAAACAGCAAAATGTTTGAGTTGCTGCATGCTAGTATTCTTGATCAATCATTCGATTAGTTTCCTGATACACATGATGATGAGCATAACACCTGCATGCTAACATGAATTGCATGTTAACATAAAAAAGGCTATCATACCGAAATAGCAGAACCAATTGCCATAATGGTAGCTTGGTTTCACTCCTTTAAAGAACTTGTTAAAAGTCTTGATTTACCCTTTATAGGAACTGGAAGAATTGACCAAGTTCAAACGCCTTTAAGAAGTTTACTTGTTTTCCTAACATTGGTTCATTGATTGCGTACTACGGATTTAAAAGCAACTTTGTTCTCACCAGGACTATGGAAGTGTCGAGAAATTCCCCATTCCAGATGCACGGATCAGTCACTTGCTGCCCGAGTGTTGTCAAGATATGATAGCGAGAGTGTACTCCAAGAAGCCTGAACTGGTCTGTTGAAATCAACCATTTTGTTCCCCTCATCAATACTGGACTGCACTCCCCAATATTCTCTAATAAACTGAAGTATGTTATTGTCCCAAGTAGGAGCAGTTTCGGAGGCCTTTGAGAATTTTCAAGTGAAGATGTATGGAATGAAAACTCAGGTTCATGGAACTCCTCAGAAGAAGAAACAGAAGAGGTAACTGCCAAAATCATTTGTGGTGCCTCATTTTGCTTGCAGCAGGTGGAACGCATACATACTCTATAAATACATATAGGTTTTGTTTTGGAGATATTAGAATATGGGACCAAGGTAATTCGCAGTTGAAAGAGGTCTTACAAAGTTGAGGAATTGGGTATAGAACAAGTTTGGGAAGCATCTTGCGGTGAAATTGACCAGCCAGCGTCATCAGTTGGTAACTCCAAACCTCTTGTAGAACCAGAAGAGACCTCATATTGTAGAACCAGAAGAGATCTCAATATAATGAATTATCCAACTATTATATTATAATGTTGTAATGTGAATGATTTTAAATGATGTATATAATATTTTTATATTTTATTTTATATTGTATTTATGTTTATTGAATAAATGTGCATTATTAATTTTTTTTTTGAAATCTAAAAGGCTATAACGACGGTTATCGACCGTAGCTATAGTGTTCTAGAAAACACAGGCCTATAGTGACGGTCGTCGAGTGTTGCTATAGACATCTATAGCTACGGTTATGACCGTAGCAATAACTTTTAGTGACCATTGGTAAAGTGCAAATACACAATTTTTGCTTGACCTATAGCTAGGGTCACCGACCGTTGCTATAGGCCAAAAGACCGTCAGAATAGCCTATAGCGACGGCTCCTATGGCGACGGGTGGCGACCGTCGCTATAGCTTATAGCGACGATCTTTTGGCCTATAGCGACGGTCGCTAACCGTCGCTATAGGTCGATTTTCTAGTAGTGGTAATTCCCCATCGCATTAGCTTGCTTTGTATTATCTTCCTCATGTAATGTTGGGCATGATTCTGTAGGGTGCCCCGCCATTAAACAGATTTGGCAAGCTTGTGCAACTGGTGTGTTACCTGTAGCTAATTGTTTCACCAAAGCAGTTAAGTCAGAAATCTGTTGTTCTACATTAGTCGTACTTACCTCACTTACCCTTTGTGCTGGATGATCATTCCGTGTTCCATATTGCTGTGCATTAGCAGCCATGTTTGCAATCAGATTCTTTGCAGCCTCTGGTGTTTTATCCACTAATGCTCCACTAGCAATGTCGATCATATTCCTATCCATCTGTATGAGTCCTTCATAAAAGTAGATGATGAGGTGTTGATCGTCGATCTGGTGGGGTGGACAGCTGGAGCAAAGCTTCTTGAATCTCTCCCAATACTCATACAGTGTTTCACCACTGAATTGTCGGACTCCGCAAATTTCCTTCCGTATGTTGGCTACTCTTGAAGCAGGAAAATACTTCTCAAAAAATAGCCTTTTCATGTCGTTCCATGATTGAATTGATCCCGCGGGGAGATAAAACAACCAATTTTTTGCTAAGTTTCCCAGTGAGAATGGGAAAGCTCTTAGCTTAATTTGATCCTCCGTGACATTGTGTGGCTTCATGGTGGAGCACACAACATGGAATTCCTGCAAATGTTTGTATGGGTTGTCACCTGTAAGACCACGAAAAGTAGGCAAAAGGTGAATTAGTCCAGATTTAATTCAAATGAAACATTTAAAGCAGGATATTCAATACACAGAGGTTGTTGGGTAAGATTGGGAGTTGACAACTCCTTCAAAGTCCTGTTATTTGGCACCGCCATTTCCTCTTCTGATTCGCTTGAAGAAGATTGGTCTGAAAGTAGTGTGAGTGCGATGTTGAGGCCTGGTGATGGAGCTTCTTCGGAATCTGCAAGTGAACCTTGGTTTTTTCGAGCTTCCGTCCTAAGCCTTCGTGCGGTTCTCTTTATTTCTGGATCAAATTTCAAATCAAGAGAGTGAGAGGATCGAGGCATAAAAATAAAAAAATGAAAACAATTGAATAAATAAAAACAATTAACACTCCCCCGCAACGGCGCCAAAATTTGGTAGCTGTCGTCTAGCACTACAAAATTTACCTTACTCTTTATTCAACTAATTCAAGAACTAGTATAGTAATAAGCAAGAATCGATCCCACAGAGAGTGAATTGTATTTTAATTATCCAATGATTTCCAATGAATTGGGGGTTTGAAAATAGTTTAATTAACTAAAGTGAATTAATAAGAAAATATCAATGAGTAAAAGAGTTCAATTCCTCAGTTCAATATCCCCTTTTCACAATTATGAATTAATCAAGTAATTATACTATTTACCCTTTCAATGAGATTAACAATCCTAGATAACCGCGATCGCAAATTACCCAAAAATCTCATTAAGTGTAGATCTATTGCGACGATCGCCAACAATAGATTTTAACTAATATACAACCTAGAACTATCAACCTAGATTTAATATGATAGAAGCATTAAGCATGAGAATTAGATTATTCCAAGCAATAATTACACAATCAGGAATTATTTAACTTGTCTTCTGAAGATCTTAACAATATTTCAAAACTTGACCACAATAAAATATCATTAATTGTTACTTAGATTAGGCACACTTCGTTTGCTTAAAATTCTTAGTCTAACAGATATTATCAATTTACTAATTTAAACCTACAGAAACCAAATTAGTCAATTGCATAACATGCATGAAAGTTTATATGGATAATCAGAATAAATCTCAATATGAAAGAATAAATATTATAAACTTAATCAAACCATAAATCGTTATTGAGGTTCAACATCCCTTCAGAATTGAAATAAAGAACTTAGCCTGACCTGCTTGAATCTTCAATACAAATGTTTGTAGCTTCCAAGCAATTCAAGAGAATATAGAATAATAGATAAAAGATCCCCAAACCTCATAAAACAACTTTTATTTATAGCCTAGACAAACCCTAGTTAAATTAGACAAGTCCCCAATCCTATTCCTACTCAACTTTATATTTAAAACTACTAAATCTGGCAAATCCCGACCGTCCGGCGCGGTCGGCGCTGTTTCCCTTCACAATATGGCGCGGTCAACGCCCGCTATGCAGAGTCTTGGCAACGTCCCGACGCGGTCAGCGCCGTCTCCCTTCATTCCGCAGCTCTGCCATCACTCCTTATGCAACATCTCTCCCCCCCTGCTCTAGCTCGGTCAGCGCTTGAATTATACCAGCCATGGCGCGGTCAGCGCCAGTCTATCAATCTTGTCCAAATTGTATTCTTTTCAGCTTCAAGTCCATCCTAACCCTCATACCTGCATTATAAACACAAAACACCAAAAGTAATACGAACAATACCTAAAAACTTACAATATAACAAGCTAAACGAGATCAATTCATAGGTTTTCAACCTACTCATCACTGGTCCTTTTAATAAGTTTTGATAGTCAAGGGGATCAGCCTTTCATATCCGGTGAATTATGTATAAACACTTAATAGTCGAGCAAAAATTATTTTTCAATATAATATTTTAATAAAATTGTTCTTTTTCTCAGTCTCGAGTCCTTACCAAATCAATTGGTTAAGAACAACTTTTAAAACATATTTGATTTATCAAATTTAAACATACCTGATCTAGCTGACACAAATAGCATAGATCTATCTCATAAACAGTTCACGAATGAAAGAACTCTAATTAATTCACAGTTCAATAATAATAGAACATGAATTAATTCAATTGCACAAAATGTGATTAACAATAATCATTAATGAATGTGGAATAATCAACAATAATTATCCACTAACATGCTTTGAAATTAATAACTCGAGTTTGAGTTAAGGAACTTACCTTGTCTGCGGACTACTGCTACGCAATTCTATAATCCGCTTAATGAATTTAACTTATACTTTTTGGAAAGACCTATCATGGATCCTTCAATTAGTATAACATATAATTTTCATAATATTATTATTTTTATATATTATCTGACATTAACCACATAATTAAATATTAGATGTCACATTAACTCCTTAATAATATTATCGTCTCTTGATAATATTATTATTAAGTAATCATCTTAACTCTTGAATAATATTATTAACTTTTTAATACTATTCTATTCTCTTCATAATATTATTAATTATTTAATAATATTTTAGTCTCTCTCTAATATTATTAATCTTTTAATAATATTTTAAGAATCTATTATTATTAGTCCTTTAATAATATTTTAACTATATAATATTATTGAATATTTAATAATATTTTAATTATCTAATATTATTAACCTTATTAGCTTTAATTATTATTTAACATTAATAAAATAATAATTGATTAATATTTATACTTATTTATTATTAATTAAATATTAAATAATTAGTCTATTAACTTTATTAGTCTTTAATTATTATTTAATCCTAATTAAATAATAATTAATTAATATTTATTCTTATTTATTATTTAATATTAATTAAATAATAAATAATTAATGTATTAACTTTAATAGTCTTTAATTATTATTTAACTTTAATTAAATAATATTAATTAATATTTATCCTTATTTATTATTTAATATTAATTAAATAATATATAAGTACTGTACTAACTTTATTAGTCTTTAATTATTATTTTACTTTAATTAAATAATAATTAATTAATATTTATTCTTATTTATTATTTAATATTAATTAAATAATAAATAATTAATGTATTAACTTTATTAGTCTTTAATTATTATTTAACCTTAATTAAATAATAATTAATTAATATTTATCCTTATTTATTATTTAATATTAAATAAATAATATATAAGTACTGTACTAACTTTATTAGTCTTTAATTATTATTTTACTTTAATTAAATAATAATTAATTAATATTTATTCTTATTTATTATTTAATATTAATTAAATAATAAATAATTAATGTATTAACTTTATTAGTCTTTAATTATTATTTAACCTTAATTAAATAATAATTAATTAATATTTATCCTTATTTATTATTTAATATAAATTAAATAATTAATTTATTAACTTTACGTTACTTAACTAACAAGTAAGTAAGTAATTATCATTATTTATTACTTATTCTTACTTAAATAATAAATAATTAGTTTATCTACTTTAAAAATTCTTTAATTATTATTTAATATTAATTAAATAATAATTAATCAATTATTTAACCATATTTATTATTTAAAATTAAATAATAAATAGTTAGTTTAATAACACTAATACTATTTATTTATTGCTTAATGTTAATTAAATAATTAATTACACTTAAACAATATGTGATTAGTTTAATAACCAATTAGTGGCCTTAAAAATTTATTAGTTAGTAATTTTAAATGATTTAAAAGGGTTTAAACCATTAATTACACTAATAATTACATAATTGCACCGAAAAATTCTAAATTAAATATTATAATATTCCTCATCATTTTAGAAATATTTTGGTCCAAGACCCGTCCCAAGAACCGGCCGGAAAAATACTGAACCGGTCACCGGAGTTACCTGTCGGTTCACCGGGAAAAAAAACCCGGCAGTTCCTTGATTAAATTTCCAGATTTTTCCAGATTTAGGGTCCTTTACGGAAACTTGAATAAAATGAAATATATAACTTCGATTGCCGTCTAGTTGGTCTCGTTGGATTCTTATCTTTTCGAACTACAAGATTTCATCATTAAAATCAAAATTTGGACAAGTTTTGGTTACTGAAAATGGGTCGGAAGTGGACTGTTCTTGCAAGGTTCCAACATTTAGAGTGTTTTGGTACAAAAATCGTATCTTGCTCATTTTAAAACATTTTTACATGCTTCCAAAGAGATTTTGTTCTTAACTTATCCCTCTAATACGAAAAAAAAAGAAAATCATAAAAATCATTTGTAGATTTCAAAATGTATAATTTTTACAGACAAGCAATGGTTTGTTCGTCGCTAAAAACGTTTTCAAGTATTCTACCAAACTTTTCAATATAAACACATACAAATACACATGCTAAACCCATTTAATCCTAGATCCACTAATCTAGCATGCTTTTAGACATAATGAACTTGAACTACATATATCTAAAATAAAAAATACTCAAAGCATATAAGATTAGGGTTTCTTTATATACGTTGATTTCTTAGCAACCTTTCTTAATTTTTCAAAGTATGAAATAACTCTTGGTGGCATCAAGGAAATATTTCTTCCCTCCTTCAAGGCTGCCCACGGTTTTCTTCTCTCTCTATTTCATTCTTTTGCTTTTCTTTTTGATTTTTGCTAGCTAACTTATGGGAATAAATGAAAAGTTTCTTTGAAAAAGTATATGGGAGTATTTATAGGCAATTAGAATATATAGATAAAAATTGTATATGTCTTATTGATCTCCCAATATCTTAGCTTGCTTGCCTTGGTTGATAATCATTAACTAGGGTACAAAAGGCTAGGGGACTATTTGGGTGAGTTGGTAAACAACCGTTGACCAAAAAAAGTGGAAGCTAGATGAAATGAATCATGTGCACCACTCCCCCCTTTCATTGTCGATCAATCACTCTTCATTTCCCCAATTTGTTTATTTTATTTATTGATTTATTTGTCAATTAACCATCTAGAAGGTCCATATAAATTGGGCCATAGCTTGGGCCCTTTGATTTATTGTTTGGGCTCTCTAATTAAATTGTTTGGGCAATGTAAAAATAGCATGGTCCATTACATTAAATTTATATTACCCGAATTATTTAATTATGGTTCTAATCCACTCATGTTGGATTTCAAATAATTGCTTACATAGATTTAATTATATAACCCAATTAGGTTTTTCTTTAATTAGGTTAATATAATTAATTAGCTGGGATATATAAAATAAATCTCTTAGGGTTAGTTTTACTAGTATAATATTTAAATACTAGCATTCTTCAATTTCTACAACCTTTAGGTTATTTAATTCTCATGCCTAATGTGTACATTAGGTTATGTAGCTTTCTTTTAATTCTCTTTATAAAATAAATAAATATACATACACATTTATAATATATCTATTTATTTAGCCTCATACTTATTCCACATAAATAATAACATATTTATTCACTATATGTCACAAAGTTTTAAATTAAACCACACAAAATTAATTCATTAGAAATTAGATTCTTTATTTAATTAATAAAGAACTTGAAAATCCCTGATCATTACAGGATCTATCAGTCTAATTTCAGCTCCAAACCCTAGAGTTCTAGGGTTTTAAACTGTCAATCTCTGATTCTCTTATAGGTATTTCAGAATGTCCCGGGAAAATGAGATTTCGTTGGCTGTTGTTATGAATGCGGGTCTTGTCGTGAGCGATCGCATTGGCCGAGACGTTGCTGCTCAACTCGACCTTGAAGAAGCCCTTGAAGCTTCAAGATATCCTAGTCATCCTTATTCAACTCATCCTAGAGAGATACTTATTTGAATTATATATGTATTTATTTAATTCATATATATGCATTTTGTAGTTGTTGTTGAAGCCTTTAGTATGCACATTTAATTCAATTTTGGATATTTTTCTGAGAAAACTGAAAAAAAAAGAATGCTCATTTCATTCAATTTTGGCTATTTTTTATGAGAAAGCTGAAAAAAAGAAGACAAGTAATGGATTTTTTTTTAGTGGTGCTTTAGTTAAGAATTATTAGTACATTGTAAAACAATCTCAAGTCGAGATTTTTCCTTTTTTTGAGTTTGTCATGATGGAAAGAATTTTGGGTTTCCAGACTCTGAGCGAAGTTTATTTTTTCTCTCTTCATCTAACAAGATGGGCAATGGTCATAATGGAAGAAATTGGGCAGTTTAAAAAATATACTTTAAGTAACTTTTCTAATTCTATTTTGAAAAATTCTCTTGCTACTTTAAACTTGAAAGTTACTTTTAAAGGTTTTGAAATATGAGTGTTCTTATGTGCTACTATTGGGTGTATTTTAGTCAGTTTTATTTTCAAGTGTAACAGTGAACAAATTTGTTCATTTTTCTGGTCTTTATTACAGTGGAGGCCTCCCGCAAGGCGAGGCATTGATATATAGTTAATTAAATTTTTACTTATTTTTTGTTTGGCAAGCTTTAGTTGCAGTTGACCGATTGCTTATTCTAGTTGTTAAACTTCTCATTCTTGCTGATCTTTATGGGCATTAGTAGCATTATGGAAGCATATTGATGCAGATGAAGCCAAACGATTATTATTATATATTTTATGTTATTATTTAGAAATAAATTACTTGTAATTATTGATATCTTTTATTATATTTGGTAGAATATTTCAAAATTTGAATTATAGTAGATTAAATTAGGGATTTACCCTTATTAAATTAGGATTTTACTTGATCTCTAGGCATTAGGGTTTCTTATTTTCTTATTAAACTCACTTGACCATCATAAATCATTATTAGATTGATTGATTGGTTAGACTGATTTAAAGCAAAAAGCTGTGTTTTTTCTTTGGGCTTTTGTCACCTAATTATCCTTATTTTTTTCCCTTCTTCATACTTGCCCTACATCAGTTGGTATCAAAGATTTTATTAAGTTTTCTAATTTTTGTTTTGTTTAGTTAACTTTTACTTAGTCATGTTGTTTAATTTCCTTGCAGTGGCCTCCTTTGGTTGAAGTGGTGGAAACATGGGAATTGCCACCTGTACTTGTTGAAAGATATAATGCAGCTGGTGGGGAATGAATTGCTTTATGTGCGATTTTTACAGAGATACGTAGAGCTGGGCCTCAGTGGATAATACTTTATTTATGTGGCGATTTGATAAGTGGTAAGAACTATGCAATAGATAACTTTGACAAGATGTGAATATTATTTTATTTTTAAATAATAAAGGGATATAAGCAAAAATTATGTAATAGCTTCTATTGGTTTCCTTTTGTAGGAAGGATTAATCTATGATCACCAGTCCTCTGATGGGTTCTGAGAACTTGCTAGTTCAATTGGTGAGGCTAATGGTTTCAATTTTATAGCTTTGAATACAAAGCTTTTAATGCTGAAATCATAATCATTTTGAATATAAAAGAGAAACTTAATTAGTTACACTTTAGTTGCATCCTTCTTGCTTTTTTGCACCTGAAGAAAGCTGGGATTTGAGTAAATTTGAATGAAGTTCAAAAATTGCCTTTCTATACTCATAATAAAGGGCAAAAGGTAGAACTAAGATGAGACAAAAGCAAGGGAAACATTTGGGACATTCAAAAAGGGAAGGAAATCAATTAAAGTTGGATGGAGGGATTATTATTATTCCATACCGATCCGGTCTTTCGTCGTCAGCAGTTTCCTAGCAGTTCTCGTCTTCACCAGGTTGCTCAGGATATTATAGCAGGGGCCTCTGCAGAGAGTATGGGATTACCGCGGGAGGAGTTCGACGCTTTCAACGGCGAGATGCTCCGGATGGTGATTACCCTCTTGGAGGAGGCTTTTCGTCTGCCCCCGCCTACTCATGTATTCTTATTGTTTATGTTATTTTCAATTAAGTCTAGCTTGTTAATTATCACATATATACGGACTAGTAATTTTTTCAACAGGGTGGCAATGACGAGCGGATTAACGATGACGACTAGGAGGACTGTCAAGATTTTCAGACACCGGATGGGCGTCGTCCACCTCCGCCCAATGATGATATTATTACTAGATTATAGTTCATTAGTATTTATGTTATTCATTCTAGTTCATTAGTACATATTTATGTTATTCATTTGTAGAACATTTGTACATATTGTTGTTTATATAGCTGCATCTGTATAATGAGATTACGTTGTATTCATTCACTTGTAGAACATTTGTAAATATCGTTGTTGATGTTATTTGTTATCAGTTAGTCGATTACGTTGTTGTTGCGACATGGTACAGGTTTTTAGCACTACGTTGATTATTTGAATGTGAAATATATTAATGTCTGTCTGTATTAGGATAAAACAGGTTACAAGTACATAAATGGGTTTAAATACCTGGAAATTGCATTTTCAAAAAAAATTATTAAAAATAAATTTCTTAATTTCGACGGAATAAGCTATTTTCGATTGATGTTCCGTCGGATTTATGAGCCCAGATTAATTTCTAAATATATTTTTATTTTTATTTTTCCGTCGAAAATACCTTAGTTTCGAGGGAATATTCCGTCTATAATGGAGGTTAAATATATTTCTTATAATTTATTTTTTTGTCGAAGATAAGCTATGACCGAAAAAAAATTCTGTCGAAAATAATTTGGTATTATCCTCGACGGAAGTGGTCCCTCGTAATTACTCAATCAAAGATAGAGTACTTGCGATGGAATAAGTCCCTCGAAATCAATTCATCGAAGATGTGATATATCCGACCAAAATCCGTCAGCAATTTGTCAGTCGAAGATAAGATAAGTTTGACGAAATTTATGACGGACTTTATTTCTAACTTGTATATATACGACCAAATTTTTGATGGAATATTCCCTCGGAAATAATCTAATTCTGACGGAATAGTCTTATGTTTGAGTGAATATTCTGTCAGAATGAGGGCTTTTTCTTGTAGTGTCTATGGTTGTGTTGCTGGTGTAGGAGACTTGACAGGTTCAATTTTAATTGGAACTGGTTCAGATTTGGGTGCAAGTGACCGCAGTATGGTATGAAATTTGTTTGGCTCTTATTTGCGGAATGTTGAGTCCAACGAAGCTGTCATGTCTAATAAAAGGCAACGGCTTCCTTATAGTTCTGCAGAATTAGCTACGATGGAGGTATATTGGTATTTCATTTTTGTTTCTGTTTCGTTTTCTTTTTATTATTTTCGTTGTCTTTTTCTACTTTGGTATCCACACGTCTTACGTCTGATTGACATGTGCTATAGGTGAGAGCAATGGAATGTGTCAGGCAATGGCTCCTTAGAAGTGGTGAAGCTCTATTTTTGCTCCAACTTCTTTCTCAGCATCATGTTACACGTTTGGTTCAGGGCTTTGATGTGAATATAAGGCGTGCATTAGTTCAGGTAACATTCCATTAATTAGTCTGCTCTGAGGAGGGTGACAGTCTGGCAACAAGGCTTGTAACCGCTTTGATGGTGGTACTACATGCGCAACTGTTATGAGATCATCTACTTTATTACTGGAAGTAGTTCTTAGTATAAGTGATCTCTTCATTACTTCTTTCATTTCTTCTATATTATTTTTAACGTATGTTTTGGTTTTGTCTGTCACCACACTCAATTATGGATTTCTCTCACATAAGATTTCGTCTGTTCCTCCAGTATTACACTGGTCCCCATGGTAGGGGAATGGTAGATGATATCAGTAGTAGACTGCGGGATGGTTGTCTGAGCTATTACAAAGAGTCTGATTACAAGTTCTACTTAGCTGTTGAATGTCTTGAGAGAGCAGATGCTACTTCTGCTAAGGAGGAAAGGGAAAATCTGGCTAGAGAGGCCTTCAATTACTTGAGTAAAGTTCCAGAGTCTGCAGATCTACGGACTATTTGCAAACGCTTTGAGGACTTGAGGTTCGATTCATCTTTTAAGTCAAATATAGGAGTCCTATTTTGTTCATTTAACTTGATTTTGTATATCAAACCCAATATTAGAGGAAAATTTTAGATTTTATGAAGCTGTGGTTCGCCTACCACTGCAAAAGGCACAGGCTGTTGATCTCGCTGGGGATGCTTCCAATGAACATATAGATGCTGGAATGCGAGAACATGCACTTGCTCAGCGTGAGCAGTGCTATGAGATTATCACCAGTGCTTTGCGTGCCCTGAAAGGTGAAGAAGCTTCATAGAGGGAATTTGGGTCACCCATCAGACCAGTAGCATAGTCTGTTCTTGATCCAGCCTCTCGGAAAAGATTTATATGCCAAATTATTCAACTTGGTGTACAATCACCTAATCGAGTTTTTCACAATTATTTATACCGCACATTAATTGATTTGGGCCTTGAAAATGAATTGCTGGAATTTGGAGGCCCTGATCTGGTGCCTTTTCTGCAAAATGTTGTCGTGAACCTATACAAGAGGTTCGTCATACTTCTTATATTTTTTATCTAAATATTTATGACCCAACCAATTGGCATTTATTCTGATTTTCAATGTTACTTACTCTATTAAAGTAGTGTTTGATAGCATGTTATTACTTCTTTTTGGCTATACCTCTTTTTCGCGCAGAGGCTATGTTGTTTGATAAAAACTTTTCCAACCTATTTTGCCTCTTAAAAAAAAGACACACTTTTTAGAAAAAGAAGCCCTTCATTACTATTTTACCCTCACTATCTTAATTTCATATTTTTAATTATTCACTTAACTTTTCTCACTACACCACTGTAGACACTCGAAATTTCCTTGCCCTGTTACTAACACTGTAGGAGGGCAAAATTGTATTTTCAACTCAATCCCGGTCTCAATACCCGGCCATCAACTCAACCCCGGTCTCAACACTGGGCAATAAAATCAATCCCAATCTCAATACCGGGCAGTCAAATCAACCCCGGTCTTAATATCGGGCAATCAACTCAACCCCGGTCTTAATACCGGGCAATTAAATCAACCCCAGTCTCAATATCGGGCCATCAATTCAACCCCGATCTCAATACCGGGTAATCAACTCAACCCCAGTCTCAATACCGGGCCATCAAATTAACCCCGATCTTAATACCGGGCAATCAAATATCCCCGGTCTCAATATCGGGCCATCAATTCAACCCCGGTCTCAATACCGGGCAGTCAAATCAACCCCGGTCTCAATATCGGGCCCTCAAATCAATCCCGGTCTCAATATCGGGCAATCAAATCATCCCCGGTCTCAATACCGGACCATCAATTCAACCCCGGTTTCAATATTGGGCCACCAGTTCAACCCCGATCTCAACCCAGGAGGTACATGTTAGCCCCAGTCTCAACCTGGGAGGTACAGGTTAGCCCCGGTCTCAACCCGGGTGGTATAGGTCAGCCCCAGTCTTAACCCGGGAGGTATAGGTCAGCCCCGGTCTCAACCTGGGAGGTACAGGTCAGCCCTGGTCTCAACTCGGGAGGTACAGGTCAGCCCCGGTCTCAACCTAGGAGGTATAGGTCAACCCCGGTCTCAACCCGGGAGGTACAGGTCAGCTCCGGTCTCAACCTGGGAGGTACAAGTCAGCCCCGGTCTCAACCCAGGAAGTACAGGTCAGCCCTGTTATCAACCCAGAAGGTACAGGTCAGCCCCGGTTTCAACTCGGGAGGTACAGGTCAGCCTCGGTCTTAACCCGGGAGGTACAGGTTAGCCTCGGTCTCAACCCGGGAGGTGCAGGTCATCCTCGGTCTGAACCCGTGAAGTCTAGTCAACTTCAGGAACAAACCTGAAGCTCCACAACATCTCCAGAGGAAAACTTGGAGCGACCAAGTCAGCCTTAGAGACAATACTGAGGATAAACAGACTCGAATGGGATCCAAACCTTGGAAACAACCCCAAGAAGTCAACCGAAGGCCACGCCAACACTGAAGGCAATCCCGAGAGGGGAAAAATGGTCAATTTACTAACCCTAAGCCAATTCGGTCAAACTCAAGTCGAGTTGATTCCACCAAGGTCAGAACGAACCATAATAATGATCCCGAGTGCAAACAGCGCATGACAGCTCAACGGACAAACTGTGGGGAATCGAAGACCTGGTTATGAACCCGTCTTCTTCGACCCGAAAAATATTTTATCCCATGTCATTGTGACACTCTCGGCGAGGGCTTTCCAAAAAGGTATTGCACTCCTCAAACGGACGCTCCGATCAAAAGTTAGAAAGTTTCGACTTCGACCTCGCGTTGCTCGGAGTGCACGTACTTCAAGATGATAGAACCTGCCATGTGGGCCCCACCACATGGAGTCGCACCTCCACCTGCAGCTGTCGCAGGTAGAGGGGAGGCTCTCTGGTCAAAAATTTAGAAACGCTCTGAACCCTTGCCTGTTTGGTTTTACAGCTATTTTCTTTTCTTCCAAACCCAAATTTTTTCACTCTAACACGTAGATATATCCACATACTACCACATATCAGAAAATAACTGATAGATTTGGATGTTTAAAGCCTATAATTTTGCAAAAAGCTCGTGTAGCAGTCCATTTTACAAAAGCAACCTCGCGGCCCTTAGATCTCTATCTAGTGAGAACGAGACGCTTCGGCCATGTGCGAACCAGGATTTACTGAATGAATCCTCGTTCTGGCAACATTTGGGATATATTTTTGTGTAAATTTGAAATGTGCAGGTTTATTGGCTTCTCTATGTGCGCCTAGGAATCGTGGGATTCATGATCCAATCGATCAGAATCTGATTCCCACGATGGACAAACTCCACTTTACATATGCACCCTGCCAGTTTTTCTGTAAAAATGTACATACAAAAGACCTTAAAATGGTTACCCGGATTTAAGGTCTCAACATAGTAAAAATATAGTTTGGCGTGTAAGAATCACTCTGATGGCTGTCATGCCCATGAGAAGACCGACACTTGTATATATTGTGTGGTCGTGGACGCTTCGCAGCATGACAATCACCGTTTAAATTGAGCCAAAAGGCTAAAAAGATAAAACTGAAGTATTAATGTGCTTCAATCTTCAATTCCTATGTTAGCGTAATGGTTTGAAAACCTTCTTTCAAAACATCATTCCAATAATCTTATCAAAAAAAGAAGCTTTTGTAAATCAAAATCAAACACTTTTGTAAATCAAATCAAAGGCTTTTTGCAAATCAAATCAAACCCTTCGTATATAGGTTCAACGATGCATAGACATGCTTTCCATCAAACATAGGCCCAATTTTCAAACAGCATTCACACACACATTTTAATTTTTAAAGGAAAATATTGAAAAGATGCGGTACCGTGTTTACACGGGAGTTTTGGGGTGCCTAACACCTTACCCACACTTAACCAAGCCCCCGAGCTCAAACTTTATTTTTGAAGATCAAGTTTCGACAGTGTCCAGCAATTGGGCCTCTTTCAAACAAACTCGGTTGAGTTGATACAACCATTTCAAATCTACCAACTGGCGACTCTGTAAAACGTTTAAATCGTCGACATGATACATGTTGGCCTTTTCCTAAAAAACCCTTCAAAACCTTTTTCGCAATAAAAAGAGTAAGGGTAGAGATAACTTAGGAAGAGAGAAAGATCCGGGTTGTGACCCGACCCACGGATTTTTTCCCGATGTCTACAGGTGGCGACTTTGCTGGGGACAGTAGAGGGCTTAGGCTGAGTTCAAATCTTTTCAAACATTTCCCTTTCAAATCTACGTATGTGTGAATGATGCATCTTTACATTGAATGAATGCGTAAATGCAGCGTCTTTACATTGAATGAACGTGAATGAATGTTTTCCTGCTTTTTAGTGCTTCACACCCATATTAGTGCTTCGCACCCATGTCAGCATATGCATAACGGTTAGACACGATGTATGTGAATGTCTGTTGTGTGATTCCTCCTTCGGGAGGCATAACCCGTCGGTGATAAGTAATGTCTCTGGGGACGGCTAAGTCTCTGGGGCTCATGAAAATGCACCACCCAGATTCGCTCCAGTTGAAAGATCGGATTAATTTCCCCTCTAGTAGATTGCGATGATCTGGGGACCTTCATGCCAAAAAGCATCCAGAGTAGCCTAAGATAGGTCAGCCTCTGATTAACCAAATTCTATGGGAAGCTTCTTCATGTCTTCCTCTTTCAATTCAGTGTCAAGTTTTCAATTCGAAATATAAAATAGCATAATGTAAAAATCATAATGAAAGATTTACATTTCCTGTCATATACATCTTGTCATCCAGTCATAAAAAACAACTGACCTCTGTTTTGTAGGATAAGATTAAAAAACCACAAAAACACATCATAGCAAGCATCCTATCCCTACCTACCTCAGGAAATTAACGCCCCTACATTTTTTTGTAGGTGAAACATTGGTCCTGTCACTATCTAAGTCTAAGAAGGCACTAAGTCCATCCACGGACATGACTTTAAGTGCTCAGCCAGAATCCACCCCTGTCTCTAGGGAAGAGTTTGAAGGACTGAAGAATCAGATATCTGAATTGGCCAGTTTTCTAAGAGAACAGAGTAAGGCCCTTAAAGGAAAGCAAGCCCAAGCTCACACAGAACCAGGAACACCTGGTGGTAGTAGGGGTAGTCAAGAGACTGAAAAGACAGATACTCAGATTTCTGGACCACAAAACCAGGACCCAACCAACAAAACCCCTAAAATCACCATCCTCAACAAAGAACAGGAAGCTGGTGACATTCTGAAGAAAGTACAGTAGATGGAAGAAACTCTCCGGTCTATCAAAGGGACTGGGGCATTCAACAGTGTTAATTACTTTGACCTCTGTATATTCTCCTGGGCTCGTTATCCCGAAAGGTTTCAAGTCCCCGATTTTGAGAAATACGATGGATTGGGAGACCCTTATACACACCTGAAAGTATTCATCAGAGAACTCGGATCCTATGCAGAGGACGAGAAACTTCAAATGCAGTTATTCTAGAAAAGTTTAACTGGTGAGGCCAGAGCCTGGTATGCCCGTTTGGACAACTCTAAGATTCACAGTTGGGAAGAACTGGCACATGCTTTCCTCAGTCAATACAGCTACCAATCTCAGTTGGCTCCGGACAAATACCAAATAACCAAAATCAAGAAATAAAACACTGAATCATTTAGAGAGTATGCCCAATGATGGAGGCGGGTTGCAGCACAAGTCACCCCAGCCATGATTGAGTTTGAGATAGTCATGACCTTCATCGACATACAAGAAGCTCCATATTATGAGAGGGTCCTAGCAGGCATAGGAAAACCATTCTCTGAAATGATCAAACACGACAAGTTGGCAGAAATGGGGCTCAAATCCAAAAAGATAAAAGATCTAACGGCCCTCGAAGCTGTTGCTGAACATATCCAATCCAAAAATTACAGGAGTAATCCCCGGAGGGTACACAAAAAAAAGATGAAGAAGTGTCCTTAGTGTTACAAGGACAGAATCAAAGTGGCGAGTCAAACAGTATGCCCATTCAAAGGAGGAACTATACCCCTTTCCAAACATCAGCACAGCCTTCAAACCCTCCATTTCAGAAAAATATGGATGTCAGGCGTCGAAGAACTTTCACCCTTCTAGGGGATTCACTCGAGAATGTGCTAAAGCTGTTGACGGCACAGAAGAAGATTTTCCAACTCCTTCCACCAACTAACACTGGTGGATGGAATTTTGACCCAAGCAAGAAGTGTGCTTACCATTCCGGATCCACAGGCCATAACACTCAAGACTGTTGGTCTCTCAAGCACAAAATCTAAGACTTGATTGATAATAGAGAGATTGTGGTGACCAAACCAGAGTAACCACACGTACAAGACAATCCCTTCCCTCATCACAAAGAGGAGAATGTCAATATGATCAGCACCAGAAATGGAAAAGGATCTTAGTACCTCCAATATATTGGAGAATCAGCTTCATCCAGCAACAACAGCCCAGACAGTTGGGAAGTCTCAGAGAGGCTATTCTTGATAGAGCAGGAGATAAAGTCTATCAAGGAACAAATTGAACAGTTAGCAGAACTGGTCGTCTACCAGCATCAGATCACCAGACAGATGATGAACTAGGCCAACCAGTTTGATGTTGATCGTCCTCCCACATCGGAGATCATTCCCATCCCCATGAGGGATCACTGTCGGCCTCATGATCATGAACCTTGGGCAAACAAGATGGTAAAAGATGAGAATTGCCAAGATGGTAGGAAATTCTTATTTCAAAGAAATTTCACTAACCTGAACCAGCCAATGGAGGAAATCCTCCAGATGTTAATCAACGAGGGAATGGTTGCAGATTTATTACCTCCATTGAACCCGCGATCCAGAAAATTCAAGACTAACCAAATCTGTCAGTAACACTCCAATGCACCCGACCATGATACTGAAGATTGCTGGGCACTTCGTAACTTGATTCAGAATATGATTGGAAATGGTGACTTGGTAAGAGGGAATCGGGATTATGGCCTCCCAGATGAAGAAAATCTCTTTATCCCCATAGCATGGAATCAGGATATAGTGGCTGTCATTTCATATGATAAGGAGTCATCTCTCACACCTTTAGTACTGCCAGAGAAATGGGTCAAAGAAACACGAAATCCTGTGAAGGTAGCCGCACCCGAGCCTTTAATCCTGCCCTTCAGATCTCAGTATCCAGTTATCAGTCTGAAGAGGGTCCCATGGAACTACGAGAATGATAAAGGTTCCACCTCAAACAACATTGCCATTGTACCAAAGGATAATCCATTGTACCTGCCTCAGCGGGTGATCAAATCAATCATCAAAGCCAAAAAAAAGGTGGCTGATGAGAAAATTAAAGAGTTCCTCAACCAAATAGGACACAATGAAATCAAAGTGGTGCAAAGCCTGAAAGACGCACTCAAGCAGATGTCCATCCTAGATCTGGTCCTATCATCGATGGAGCATCGTGACATTCTAGTAAAAGTACTGGAAGAAGCTCATCTACCAAAGACAGTGGATGCCGAAAAATTCTGTCACGTGGTAGAACACATTTTCAATAGCAATGTGATATCTTTCACTGACGATGATATCCCTGCAGAAGGAACGAACCATCGTAAGTCCCTGCATATAGCTGTAATGTCATCCAGGTATGTGATCGGAGGTGTGCTCATAGACGGAGGATTATCCCTCAACATATGTCTTTACGATACCTTGGAGAGAATGAAGATTAACCCGAACTGGATCAAAGCCAGCCATGTGTGTAGACACTCAAAATTTTCCTTGCCCCAATACTAACAATGTAGGAGGGCAAAATCATCAATCAAAATCAACCGCGGTCCCGACGCCGAGTACCCAGTCAAATTTAATCCCCAATATCGGTATTCAGTCAAATCAGATCCCTAATATCGGTACGCTGTCCAACTTTGATAGTTAATCGGACCGTTAATCCAGCTCTGATCGTCAATCGGACCATCAGATCAACCCCGATCTCAATATCGGGCCATCAAGTCAACTCTGATCATCAATTAGATTGCCAATCCAGCTCCGATCATCAATCGGACCATCAGATCAACCCCAATCTCAATATCGGGCCATCAAATCAACTTCGATCATCAATCAGACCGTCAATCCAGCTCCGATCGTCAATCGGACTATCAGATCAACCCGGATCTCAATATCAGGCCATCAAATCAACTTCGATCGTTAATTGGACCGTTAATCCAGTTTCGATCGTCAATCAAACCATCAGATCAACCCCGATCTCAATATCGGGATATCAATTCAGCCCCGGTCTTAACCCGGGAGGTACAGATCAGTCCCAGCAGCAACTCGGGAAGTTAGGACAACCTCAGGTACAAACCTGAAGCATCACAACACCTCTAGAAGGAAACCTGGAATGACCACGTCAGCTTCAGATGCAATATTGAGGACGAACAGACTCGAATGGGATCCAAATCTTGGAAACAAGTCCCGGAAGTCTACCAACAGCCGTGCCGATACTACAGGCAACCTTGGGAGGGGCAAAATGATCATTTTACCAAATCTCAGCCGATTTGATCAAACTCAAGCCGAATTGATGCCATTGAAGTTAGAATGAATCATAACGACGATCCCGAGGGCAAACGACGCAAGACAGCTCAACGGATAAACTGCGGGTAATCGAAGACCTAGTTATGAACCCGTCTTCTTGGACTTGGAAAATGCTTTATCCTATGTCATTGCGACACTCTCGGCGAGGGCTTTTTGAAAAGGTATCACACGCCTCAAACGGACGCTCCGATTAAAAGTTAAAAAGTTTAGACTTCGACTGTGCATTGTCTGGAGTGCACGTACTTCGAGACGACAGAACCCGACACTGCGGGTCCCACCAAGGGAGCCTCACCTCTACCTCTGGCAGCAACAGGTAGAGTGGAGGCTCCCTGGTCTATAAATATGAGGCCACCCCCTCATTCTAAAAAAAGAAAAAATGCAGCGAAGCTCTGCCAGTTCAATTTTCTGACCTTTACACCTCTTACAAACCCAAATATTTTCACTCTAACACGTAGATATACCAATATACTACCATATATCAGAAAATAACCGGTATATTTGGACGTATAGAGCCTATAATTTGGCAAAAAGCCCGTGTAGCAGTTCATTATAAGTATTTTCACGATCAGAAAGTGAATATTACTTCTTCGTACTTTTTTACACTTACACGTTAAGTTTCATTTTCTAAAAATGCATGTACTTAGTTCCGTGGCCATTTTCGTCAAAATTTGGTATATTTTTGTACATAAACTCAATTTCTGGCATTTTTACAACTAGGATTGACGATCCGTCAGCTCCAGTAGCTTCAATGCACTAGCACGCACATTTTGGTAACTTCACCAGACTGGGTTATCTTTCTAGTCTAGGTTTGGCCCCTTTTTTGTATATATTTAATTGTATATATACTAACATTTCAATTCTATCAAGCCCGGATGTCAAATTCGAGATAGTTTACCGCTTTATATATATCTACGCATATCTGAGCGATTTTCACCATCACTGGTCCTCGTATCAGTCTTGGTTAACTACATTTCTGTCAATATATATATATATTTCAATTCTAGTCTGGGCACCGGCGTGAAAACCCATCTCCCTTTATACTGTTTTTGCACTTTTCGTCATACTGGGTGATCTCCCCAGTCACTGGTTGACTACTTTTCTGCAATTTATATTCCAGTCTGGCCTGGACTGGTTCATGGCCTTTATACTGCTTTTGCATTTTTCACCATTACTGGGTTATCTTCTCAGTCCCTGGTTGACTACTTTTATGTACATTTACATTCCAGTTCGGCCTGGATCATTTTGTGGCCTTTTTACTGCTTTTATATATATTTATGCATATATAAGTAGCCTTCACCATCACTGGACCTCTTCCCAGTCTTGGTTGACTACGTTTCTGTCAATATACATATATATTTCAAATCCTGTCCGAGCACCGACGTGAAAACCCATCGCTCTTTACAGCTTTTATATATATTTATATATATATATATATATATATATTGCTTTACTAGCTTTCTACTGTACTGCTACTTTAAATATTCATTTTATATGAATTGGCATTGACATAGCTGCGGGTGGATTAGATTTATTTAAATCTCTCAAATTCTAGTTTTTAAACGGTTCAAAATCTCCAGACTGAACCGGGAAGCTAGAATGACTGAAATTTCTTTAAATCTAGCTTTCTTTCTAGTTTCAGCTTCAAAAGCAATCTCGTGTCCCTTAGATGGCTATCTAGTTGGAACGAGACGCTTTGGCCGTGTGGACCAGGATTTACTGAACGAATCCTTGGTGCTGGCAATTTTGGGCATATATATCTATTTCTGTAAAAATTTGAACTGTGCAGGTTTTTTGGCTACTCATATGTGAGCCTAGGAATCGTGGGATTCACGATCAAAACGATCGAAATCTGATTTCCACGATGGACAAACTCCAGTTTACAAATGTACCTTGCCAATTTTTCTATAGAAATGTACATGCATAGACCTTAAAACAGTTATTCGGATTTAAGGTCTCAACATAGTGAAAATATGGATTTCCTTGTCAACGTCCCTTCGATGGTTTTCATACCCATGAGGAGACCGACACTTGTCTATTTTTGTGGTCGAGGATGCTTCGCAGCCCGACAAATCACCATTCATATGCAGCCTTAAGGCGATAAAGATAAAATTGGAAGTATCAACAGGCTTCAATTCCTATGTTAGCGTAAGGGTTTGATAAACCAGCTTTCAAAACATCATTTTCAAAAATAATCAGATCAAAGGCTTTTTGCAAATCAAATCAAACCCTTCGTATATAGGTTTAACGAAGCAAAGAACTACTTTCAATCAAATCAATAGGCCCAATTTTCAAACAGCATTCACTCACGCATTCCAGTTTTAAAAGGGAAATATTGAAAAGATGCGGTACCGTGTTTACACGGGAGTCGTGGGGTGCCTAACACCTTCCCCACACTTAACCAAGCGCCCAAGCTTAAAACTTTGTTTTCAAAGATCAAGTTTCGACAGTGTCCAGCAAATTGGGCCTCTTTCAAACAAAACTCAGTTGAGTTGGTACAACCATTTTCAAATCTACCAACTGGCGACTCTGCAAAATGTTCAAATCGTTGACATGATACATGTTGGCCTTTTTCCTAAAAAACCCTTCAAAACCATTTCCCTAAATAAAAAAGAATACGGGTAGAGAGAACTTAGGTAACGAGATTAGAAGATCCGGGTTGTGACCCGACCCACGAATTTTCTAAACCAACGTCGACAGGTGGCGAATCTGTTAGGGACAGTAGAGGGCTTAGGCCGCTTTCAAATCTTTTCAAGTATTTCCCTTTCAAAACTATTGAATGCCTAAAATTCTGCGTCTACACAGTCAATGGATGAGTGAATGCTACGTCTTTACATTGAATGAATATGAATGGGTGCTTTTCTAATTTTTAGTTCTTCGCACCCATATTAGTGCTTCGCACGAGCTGTCATTACATGCATAAACGGTAAGGCACGATGTATGTGATTGTATGTTGTGTGTCCCTCTCACAAGGAGGATAACCCGGTCGGTGTTAAGCAATGACTCTGGGGATGATTAAGTCTCTGGGGGTGCCTCATGAAAATACACCACTCAGATTCGCTCCACTTGAACGATCGGATTAATCTCCCTTCTAGTAGATTGCGATGATCTGGGAGCCTTCATGTCGAAACAAAAGCCGTGATTGTAACCTAAGATAGATCAGCCTCTGATTAACCAAATCGGAAGGGAAGCCACTTCATGCCTTCCTCTTTCAATTCCATGTTAAGTCTTCAATTACTGAGGAGCACAATGTAAATATCATAATGAAATATTTACTTTTCTGTCAAAATACCATGTCATCATGTCATCAAAATAACTAACCTCGGTTTTGCAGGATAAAATCTAAAAAACACATCATGCATCCAATCCTTGCCTACATCAGGAAATTAACATACCTACGTTTTGTTGTAGGTAAAAAATTGGTCTTGTTACTAGGTCTAAATCTAAAGCACTCGGTCCATCCACGGACATGGCTTCAAGTGCTCAACCAGAATCCACCCCAGTATCCAGGGAAGAGTTCAAATGACTGAAAAATCAAATAGCCGAACTAGCTAGTTTCCTACGAGAACAAAGCAAGGCCCTTAAAGGGAAACAAGCCCAAGCTCACGCAGAACCGGGAATACCTGGTGGTAGTGGCGATCAAAAGACTGAAAAAGCTGAAACTCAGATTCCTGGACCACAGAACCAGGACACAACCAACAAAACCCCTAAAATCACCACCCTCAACAAAGAACAGGAAGCTGGTGACCTTTTCAAGAAAATACAACAAATGGAAGAAACCCTCCAGTCTATCAAAGGGGCTGGGGCATTTGGCAGTGTGAATTATTCCGATCTCTGTATATTCCCCGGGGCTCGTTATCCTGAGAAATTCAGAACCCCCAAGTTCGAGAAATATGATGGGTTGGGAGATCCATACACACACCTAAAAGTGTTCATCGGAGAACTCGGATCCTATGTAGAGGACGAGAAGCTTCGAATGCAGCTGTTCCAGAAGAGTCTAACCGGAGAGGCCAGAGCCTGGTATGCCCGTCTGGACAATTCCAAAATCCACAGTTGGGAAGAGCTTGCCCATGGCTTCCTCATCCAATACAGCTTCTAATCTCAGTTAACTCTGGATAGATACCAAATTACCAAGATCAAGAAGAAGAATACTGAATCATTCAGAGAATATGCCCAGCGATGGAGATGGGTCGCAGCACAAGTCACCCCAACCATGACTGAATCTCGAATAGTCATGACCTTCATCGACATCCAAGAAGCGCCTTATTATGAGAGGGTCTTAGCAGGCATAGAAAAACCATTCTTTGAAATGATTAAACATGGCGAAATGGCATAGATGGGTCTTAAATCCGAAAAGATAAAAGATCTAACCGCCCTCGAAGCTGTCGTTGAGCATATCCAGTCCAAAAATTATGGGAGTAATCCCTGGAGGGTTCATAAAAAGAAAGACGAAGAAGTCTCCTTGGTCTTACAAGGACAAAATCAGAGAGGCGAGTCAAACAGTATGCCCATTCAAAGGAGGAACTATACCCCTTTTCAAAATCCAGCTCAGCCTTCAAACCCTCCATTGCAAAAAAATATGGAGGTCAGGCGGCGAAGAAATTTCACCCCTCTAGGGGATTCACTTGAAAACGTATTCAAACTTTTGACAACTTAGAAGAAAATTGTCTAACTCCTTCCACCAACCAACACTAATGGTTGGAATTTCAACCCAAGCAAGAAGTGTGCTTATCACTCTGGGTCTCCAGGCCATGACACTCAAGACTATTGGTCTCTCAAGCACAAAATACAAGACTTGATTGATGGTGGAGAGATTGTGGTCACAAAGCCTGAGCAACCCAATGTGCAGGACAATCCTCTGCCACAACATAAAGAGGAGAATGTCAATATGATTAGCACCTCAAGTGGAGAAGGATCTAAGTACCTCTGCTACGTTGGGGAACCAAGTCAATCCAATGACAGCAGCCCAGATAGTTGGGAAGCCCAGATGATGAAAAGCGATTCTTGATGGAGCAAGAAATAAAGTCTCTCAACGACCAAGTCGAGTAGTTAGCCGAACTGGTTGTCTACCAGCATCAGCTCACCAGGAAGATGTTGAGGCAAATCCATCAATACATTGGCAATAGTTCTCCTACAACGGAGGTCAATTCCATCCCCGATAGGGATCGTTGCCAGTCTCACGAACAAGAGCCCTGGACGGAACAGATGGTCAAAGAAGAGAATCTCCGAGCAAAAGGGAAATTCCTATTTCAAAGGAACTTCACCAACCTAAACCAATCAATGGAAGAAATCCTCTAAATGTTAATCAAAGAAGTAATGGTTGCAAACTTATTACCTCCGTTGAACCCTCTAGCCAGAAAGTTCAAACCTGACCAAATATGTTAGTATCATTCCAATTCACCCGGCCATGATACTGAAGATTGTTGGGCACTTCGTAACCTGATTCAAGACATGATTAAAAGCGGGAAATTGATAAAGGGCAATCAAATCCTTGATCTCCTAGATAATAACGCTCTCTGGATCCCCACTATATGGAACCAGAACATAGTGGCTGTCATATCTTGCGATAAGGAGTCAATCCTTAAACCCTTAGTACTGCCCGGGAAAGGGGTTCAAGAAATACTAGATCCTGTAAAGGTGGTAGCCCCTGAGCCTTTGATTTTGCCTTTCAGACCTCAATATCCAATTATCAGTCTGAAGAGTGTCCCATGGAACTATGGGAGCGACAAAGGTTCCACCTCAAACAACATTACAATCCTATCAAAGGACAATCCATTGTACCTGCCTCAGCGGGTGATCAAACCAGTCATTAAAGCCAAAGAAAAGGTGGCTGAAGAGAAAATCAAAGAGTTCCTCAAACAGATGGGACATCATGAAATCAAAATAGTGCAAAGCTTAAAAGACGCACCTACACAAGTGTCCCTCCTCGACTTAGTCTTATCCTCAGAGGATCATTGCAACATTCTATTGAAAGTGCTGGAAGAAGCCCATCTGCCACACACAGTGGACACCGAGAAATTCCATCACGTGATCGAACACATCTTCAACAATAATGTGATATCCTTCACGGACGATGATATTCCGACAGAGGGAACGGGCCACCATAAGTCTCTACATATAGCTGTAATATCCTCCGAATATGTAATCGGAGGTGTGCTCATCGATGGAGGATCATCCCTCAACATCTGTCCACACGACACTTTAGAAAGAATGAAGATCAATCCTAACCGGATCAAAACCAGTCATATGGCTATCCGAGCTTTTGATGGATCTCGATGACAGGCTATGGGAGAAATAGAGCTACCTTTAGAGATTGGCCCACACACTTTTTACGTATCTTTCTAGGTGCTCAACATCGCCATCGGATACAACTTATTGCTGGGAAGGCCATGGATCCACATGGCAGGGGCAGTGCCATCTACCCTCTATCAACAACTCAAGTACATTATCAATGGCAGCCTCATCACAGTGAATGCCGAACCAGAATACCTTGCCTACATACATGGGGATATGTCAGTGATTAGCCTGGATGCGGGGAATTAACCTGCAAGCTTTCAAGCTCTAGAAGTGAGTGATAATCAGTATCTACCTATCTGGGCACTATCCCTAAAGCCTAAAGTCTCCACCGAAGTAATGACAGTGGGGCAAGAAATGGTATATTTATGTTTCCAACCTGGAGAAAGGTTGGGAAAGAATAAGCAAGGTGTCAAGATGCCAGTCCAAATCCCAAGTCAGACTAGGAGAGCAGGATTGGGATATTCATCCGGGTCAAGTCACCGGAATCCACATAAACATCACAAGGCTTATGCTTCCACAATTCTGCTGTCAAACCTCACAAATACCGGATGGGTGAAACCTACTAGGAAAATCCTGACTGCGGTATCAGCCATGCTATTTCCTCCAATCATACCTGTACATGAAAGTAAATCCCTCAAGCTTGAGGCAGATAGCGAAAAGAAAAAAGAAAAGATCATGTACGAAGGACGAGACCCATTCGCTAACATGCAAGTTATCATAAACTACGAGGGTATGAATGATGAGTTCCTAGATAGTGACGACGAGGATCAAACTCAAATTCCTTGCATCAAGACAAATGGGGACCATTCAAAGAAAAACCTCGATTCCATTACAAGGGATGTTTTTGTCATTATCTAGGACGAGGCAGACGAGCACAATTCCTCGATTCTCCCGATTTATGAGAATCTGACCTTGGACAACTAGAGCAGTGTCCCTTGCCTCGGTCGAAAAGGGTAAAGGGGCAGAGAGTTAATCCGCCCTTAATCATGCTTTCATTTACTGCTTACTTTTGATTGCATGGCAATAACAGCCGCTTTGTCATGCTTTGCAGAGTAATATATATGTTTAAGCAGTTGTATATATTAATAAAATCATTTTTGTTTTCAGGACCCAAGCATTGGATGTGTGTGTCTCTGCTGATGAGATGCCAACCTGTCAAAATGACTACAACTTGGATGTAGAACTGAACTTCGACTTGATGGATATTGATCAAGAGGAGGAAGATGAATATGAGGTGCCCGAGGAGATCAAAGAATGGGTCAAAGACAAACCCAAACCAAATCTCGAACAAACCACCACCATCAACATAGGAACTTCCGAAAACATCAGAGAAATCCAGATAGGTTTAGACCTCACACCCAATCAAAAAGCCGATCTGATCGAACTTCTAACACAGTACCAGGATGTATTTGCATGGTCACATGAAGACATGATTGGCTTGTCTACTGATATTGTCATCTATCGAATGCCCATCAAAGATGGATTCAAACTAGTTAAACAAAAGCTCAGGCGATTGAAACTTAAGTGGAGTCTGAAAGTCAAAGAAGAAGTCATTAAGCAATTCAAAGCCGGAATCATCATGGTATCAACATACCCAGAGTGGCTGTCAAATATAGTGCCCGTGCCTAAGCCCGGAGGGAAGGTACGAGTCTGCGTGGATTACTAAAATTTGAACAAAGCCTGCCTCAAGGACAATTTCCCGGTACCTTTCATCCACATCCTGATGACAATACTGTGCAGTATAGCATGTATTCCTTCGTGGATTGCTTTGCCGGTTACCATCAAATCATGGTTACTAAAGAGGACCGAGAGAAAATAGCTTTTATCACTCCCTGGGGAACTTTCTGCTATAGGCGACTATCTTTTGGCCTGATCAATGCCGGAGCCACGTATCAGCGAGCCATGATGGCTCTCTTTCATGACATGATGCACAAAGAGATTGAAGTTTATGTGGATGACATCATCATCAAATCCCGGAGGGAGGATGATCACATCGACCATCTCAGGAAGCTGTCCAATAGGTTACGTAAGTATAACCTCAAGCTCAATCCCTCCAAATGTGCTTTTAGCGTCAAAGCAGGCAAGCTGTTAGGATTCCTGGTGAGCAATCGGGGCATCAAGCTCAACCCTGCCAAGATCAAAGCCATTACTAAGATGCCCGTACCTCGTACAGAGAAAGAGATACGTGGATTCTTGGGAAGGATTAACTTCATAAGCCGTTTCATTTCCCAGCTCACAGCAACCTGTGAACCCATCTTCAAGCTGTTAAGGAATAATTCCTCCACTAAATGGAATGATGACTGTCAATAAGCCTTCCTTGCTATCAAGAAACAACTGACTAAAGCTCCTATTTTGGTACCCCCAAGGGACGGAGTTCCCTTATTCATGTACCTGTCCGTCAATGACAAAGCAATGGGCTGCATGTTAGGACAGAAGGATGATAGTAGCAAAGAAAGAGTCATCTACTACATCAGCAAAAGATTCAGCAGTGGGGAACAGAAATACACCCTGATAGAGAAGACATGCTGTGCATTAGCATGGGCCGCCATGAGGTTGCAACATTATGTGTATGGGCATACGACCTACCTCATATCCCGCATGGATCCACTCAAATACGTATTCAACAATCCAATGTTAAATTATCGACTGTCCAAATGGCAGTTGATACTATAATAGTTCGACATTGTTTACGTGTCTCAGAAGTTAATCAAGGGTCAAGGCATTGCAGATCAATTAGCTGAAGCACCTTCAGGAGGGTTCGAGCCCCTGGAGACATATTTCCCAGATGATGGGATTATGACAATTCAACAACTCCAGTCAGAGAATACAGTCCAACCATGGAAAATGTATTTTGACAGAGCGGTAAACATGGAAGGTGCCAGAGCTGGGGCAGTCCTCATCTCTGGCACAATAGATCAATATCCTGTGGCTACCAAACTTCAATTTGGCAACACCAACAACACGGTCGAGTATGAAGGCTGTATAATGGGGTTGAAGCTAGCCCAATCCATGTCTATCAAGCACCTATTTGTCTTCGGAGATTCCAAGCTGGTCATCAGACAAACCACCGGCGCGTATCTCACCAAAGAACTGCATTTGCTACCCTATCATCGGCAGGTCCTCAAAATATCCCTGGACTTTAAAGACATAACCTTCGTTCATATTCCTCAGGGTCAGAATGACTTCGCTGATGCATTGGTAACGTTGGCTTTATTAATCCGCATATCCGATAAGAGTGGATTTCCCAACATCCAGTTCACAATTCAGAAAGCCCCGACCTATGGGAGTTATGTTGGAGAAGTATCAGATGAAATACCTCCTGTCAAGCAGCCTTGGTATCAAGATATCAAGGAATATCTCCATGATGGATCCACACCCGCTGGGGCAAGCCAATCAGAGTGAAAGCGGATTCACAAAATGACCATGAAGTTCTACTAGAGCGGAGATGCACTGTACAAAAGGGATGCTGGAATAGGCCTTTTAAGATGCCTCGACAAAGAGCAAGCCTAAAGACTAATGGATAAAATCCACGGTGGAGTCTGTGGTCCACACATGAGCTGTCATCTACTGGCCAAGAAGATAATAAGAATTGGGCATTATTGGATCTCGCTTAAGGCTGACTGCGACGATCACGTTAAGGAATGTTTTCAATGCTAAATACATGGAAATGCCATCCACGCTCCTCCAAATTAGCTGCACAATATGTGTTCACCATGGCCTTTCTCTATATGGGGAATAGATGTGATAGGTCCAGTGGAACCAAAAGCCAACAATGGTCATCGATTCATCTTCACCATGATTGATTACTTCACCAAATGGGTTGAAACAGCCTCTTTTCCCAAAGTCACAAAAGAGGTCATTATTAGTTTCATCAGAAATAATGTTGTCTGTTGATATGGACGACCAGAGGTGATCGTATCGGAAAACGCCAAGAACCTGAACAATCAAAAGATGAGATAACTGTGTAGTAAGTTCCACATCAAGCATCTCAATTTCGTCATCTATCGGCCCAAGATGAACGGTGTTGTCGAAGTGGCCAATAAAAACATCAAGAAGATTATGCAGAAAATGTCCGCCAACCACAAGGAATGGTCTAACCTGCTGCCTCTCACCCTATTAGCATACAGGACATCAATGCGCACCTCTACTGGGGCTACCCCTTATTCATTGGTCTATGGCATGGAAGTCGTCCTTCCCATAGAAGTAGATATGGAGTCCTTACGAGTGTTAATCGATGCTCAGATGGACGAAGATCATTGGTTGCAAGAACGATACCACCAACTGTCCCTGGTAGATGAAAAGAGGGCTACAACCATTTTCCACAGACAGTTATACCATCAAAGGATCACCAGATCCTACAGCAAAAAGGTCTGAATCCAGCAATTCAAAGAAAATGACATGGTGCTAAAGAAAGTCCTGGCCAATCAGGATGAAGCCAAAGGAAAGTTCGCCCCTAATTGGGAAGGCCCTTTCATTGTCAAGGAGGTGTTGACAGGGGGAGCTATCAAACTACAAGAAATGGATGGGAAAGAATTTCCCCAACTCATCAATTCAGACACTGTCAAAAGGTACTACGTCTGAGAACACAGGCATACCCGCATCCGGGTCCTACAAATCAAATTAGGTTTGGTTTTTAACTAGAAAGCCGGAACTACGAATGACCTGATCTCCCTACACCCGGGAGTACGTAGGCAGCCATTTCTAGTGCAGTCAAATTAAATAAAAGCTCAAAAACTCATCAAACCAAACTCAAAAAACCCAAGATAAATACTCTTCAAACCTCTCTAACCAATAGCCGGAACTACGAATGACCTGATCTCCCTCAACTCGAGAGTACGTAGGCAACCACTTACGGCTCGGTCTGACCTTCAAGAAAAAAAATAAATAAAAATCACTCCCAAGACACCAAAGATATACAAAAGCTAAAACCTATCAAGCTATCATGGTCAACAAGCCCATCTGAAATACTCCCTGACATCTCAACTGTCAGTCCATCAAGGAGAAGCTCAAGATACATCCACAACTACGAGTCATGAAAGAAGTGGTAATCACTCAGCAATAACAGTATATATTCAATCAAGGAAGCGAATCAAAACTATCTCTCTGATATATAACACTGTTTGATATATACATGATGCCCTGTACATAACAAAAATAGCTGATCTAGTCTGTGCAAGAAAAATAAAGCTAGTCTATGGACCCAAGGATAAGCGGGCCAGCAATGCCAGCATGGCATCTCTCTCTGAAGATGGGGGAGCAGCTGTAAGTGCAGTCCACTCAGCCTCCATACGACTCAGTACCTCCACGGACATCTGCAAGGTGGCGCTGTGGTCATCAATGTACGCACTCATCTAGGTGACCAAACCATGAGTGTAAGATCGAAGAGTAGTACTATCAGCAATGTAGAAATCACGGGAAGCTATAGCCTCATCCCTCTCTGCAAAATCTGTGTCTCGAGCAATCAAAGTCTTCTCGATCTCAACATATGCTGCATCCCTAGTTGAGCGAATCTCGTCTCGCTCTACAACAACTGCATCTCTGGCAGATCGGAGCTCCTCCTGCTCAATCAATCCTGCCTCCAGAGCTGTCCTAAGTCCATCCCTCTCAACAAAAGCTAAATCTTTGCCAGATAAGGTGGCCAACATCTGCGCTCTAGCCGAGTCTCGCTCAAAGGTCATCCTAGATAGTGAGTCTGCTAAAGCCGGATCTGTCCTCGCAGGAATGGTCGGGGGATCGCTAACTAATGCTGTGGTCAAACCCACGAACAGCTCATCCTCGGCAGGAGAATTCGGATCCTCCATGGGCTCCTCCTTGTCAGAGTCCATAATAGAAGATGAAGAAACCTCTGCTGCCATTGTCATCTCTGCCTCCAACCAAGCAGAATACTCTGGAGAACAGCCCGGATAGCTACTAGAGAAATTAGCACTCTCCCTGTGAGTCCAACACTCATATACTCTAACCAAGTCGGCGGATGATATAGAAGAAGCCGACATCCTCTGATCAGTAGCCCCCTTAAATCAGTGCAAACTCTGGAGCTGATCAAACTGCTCCATAACTGCCAGGGGATGACAAGTAGTCACTCCCCTCAAACCCGCTAGGGGCAGGTAATCCAGACCGAAAGCATGGGTGATAAAGCTATATGGTGACGCTAGCCCTGAGCATGGCAAAATCAAGAACGGATGGTCAATATCCAGCAAGAATGCCAACCATGACACTGCGTTAATGCACTCCGCAGGCTGAAAGGAGTAAACTGTGGATGTCTCATATGTAAAGCAAAAACCCCTAGGCCTGAAGAATCCAATCGGTCGTATGTGGGACATCAACCATATATACAGCAAGACTGAGCTACCTCAAAAAAACCCCTCCGGATGGGGTACTACAATGAGTGACTGACCTCAGTATCTCAGCCAATATCATCGGGACGATGGTGCTACCCTGTCTAAGGGCCCTAACCACGACTACCAATCCCACATCTAGATGATCCAGGCATAGCGGCATGTATACGTATACCACAACACACATTAGCAGAATATCTATCCTGGCCGCATGCCATGCCTCTGCTGAAATAACAAAATCCCCGATATGGCGATCATAGCTATCAATCTCGCCAAAGGGCTCAATCAAGAAGTCAATAGAGATCACGTGTCCAGATACGATCTCATCCATGACTACACTTTGTCGAAGACCAGACATATTGGTAAACGGTCTTCGCATATCGCTAATAGCCGTCCGAGCGCACGACAGCTCTAAGTCCAAACCAGTAAATCTCTGGTACTCCTCTAGAGTCGATGTCAGCTCACACCGCCCAATGCGAAACACCTGTCTCTCAGGTATCCAGAAGGGTAAAATGCCATCAACAAATCCAAATGGCACCTAAAAATCTGCGAGGGCCAACGAATGCCCAAACATGTGGTCCACTGTCTCCCTGGCTAAAAAGGGCAGACTCTCATACCAGGACCTCAATGATGCTGCCACCGCAGACGATGGTAAATGCTCAATACGACTGACGGAGGACGACGTCATCTGTATCACCATGCTATAAGACCATCCAGGGGTCACATCTGAACTCATCCGTCTGAATGCGTACACATGACATAATACATGCATGATGATAGTACTATAAACATGATGTAGAAGATAAAAGATAGCAAGAATATCTACGATAAAACTATCTCCTGCAGTACATCATCCTTGTCTGACAATACAAAGCAAAGTGGAATATACAGGGAAATGGGGCACCACCACCCAACTAAAACAGTGGTCTATCAAAATGATGGCACAACTGCCAAATAGCCAAAACAGTGGCTGACAAAAAGTAGAGCTACAACAGCTATCAAAGGAAGTCGGTGACATCAGTGTCAAAATGATCGACCTGCTCCATCTCCTCGGTGGATACAAAATCGCTGCTATCAGGCATGTCTGGGCGGTATAAGGGAGGATCTACCCCTACAAAGTTGCTTCTAAATGGACCTGAAGAGGGACCTGCTCCAGAGCTGGACTGGTCAAATAAGGATACCTCTGACGGATCTCGGCCACGATGCCTGATAAAGATATGGGCCTGCTCCAACTCCTTGGTCAGATCTGCTATCTGGTCTGCATTAGTCGGCTCCCTAAGGCAAGCTATCTAATTTATCATCATCACGGACCTTGGCACCATGTCTGCCATTAACTGGGTAGCACGAGTATGAGCTCGAATAGTGCGAGGACTCCACCAACTGCTAAATGCCTCATGGATGTACGGGCCCTCTGATAAGGTAAAGCCATCTATGCCCTCCATAGGGATATCTATTAATGACATGGTCAATGGCCAATGATGCCAAGCAGGAGGGGAAATGGGAATGCGAATCTCCCCCATAATGCTCCTAATGGCACGCTCTCCAAGATAGAGCTCCCAGCCTCCCACTGTCAACAAAAGGACTCTGCGGGTCGACAAAATAAACTCCCGACTAGTAGGGACACCTCCCTTGAATCTGACGGTTAAAAACTCAGATGTATACGGCGTCCAGGTGATCAAATCCGCAGTCAAGAGCTCCAACTGCAGACGAGCATGAGTGAATCCCTCAACAACAGGGACCTCCGTCAAAGTGGAGTGATGCCATCTCCGTCCCCGAGGATAGGTCTCCAGACCTAAGGCAGAAGCGGGCCGTAGGCAAGGAAGCCTCTCAAATGCCCAAAGCTAATCATGCAAATATCAAAAGTTCACAGTGATCAAGAGTGACAAAAGATGAATGCTAAAATCAAAAAGGTACATCAAGATGTACTCATCAGCAGAAATGGATAAAATCCTAACTAAACCTCCGTCACACCCTCTGAAAGCATACGTATGCTACGGAGAAAATAGGCAAAGGTATAGGAGCCCCAATCATAGTCACTGAGGCGCTCTACATGTCGAGTGGTGCTAATTAAAGCAAAGGACACAGTAGACGAGTTATTCGCTATGAAATAACCCATGATGATCGATAAAAACAATCGCCTTAGAATGCGATCTCTAGCCCTCTGATCATCAGGCGAGGGCTCCTGTAAAGTCCCATCTTGGGCATCTATACTCAAGGGACCAGATCGGACCGACCGACCCTTGAGCGCTGTCAGAGGAACTCCCAGCAGGGACCGAACGACAGTGGGAATAATGTCAGCCATAATAGGCACTGGCTCGCCCTCAAACTCAATGCTGGTGATAAATCTCCAATCCATAGAAGTCATCATCACCTCGCAATCCAACAGATAAAGGGACTGAGTCTGGTGGAACCAGTACTCAGATAACGCCCTCATATACCCCCAGGGGCAACGGCGGGGAAGGATCGAGAAAAAGGCCTGAAAGCCCCAGCCATCTATGATATCCCTATAATCCTTGTGTAAAGTGTGATACAGGGAGTGCACGTTAAACCAGTTCCCTCAAGGCTGCGTAAAGCCGGGAACCTACAGAAAAATCAACTATATCAAAAACCTGAGCCCCGAGAAATGGCAAAAAGGAAGAAAAGAATCCAGAGAGAAGAAAAACTTCAAGTCACCTCGTTGGCATGAAGATATCTCAAAGGATGGTGACTCAAGTCGCCCAACAACTCTTTCGTCTGCACAATAATGCCAGGGACCTCCGCACATGGAGCCTGAGCGGGAGCAGGAGCAGCAAAAGGAGCCTCCTCATCATCAATGTCTAGTGGCTGCTCGTCCTGTGCTTGAAGAATCAATGACTCCACTAGTCTGTGAGACGTCCGAGCTGGACGAGGATGAGGCACATCAGAAGCCCTCCTACGTCTAACACCTGAGGATGCCCTACTGGAACTGCCGGGTCTATCACGATCCATCGACTGAAATAAGTCTCCAAAGCAGCTCAAAAAGGGTGTGGTAAGCCTAAAACCTGTGGCTTATCATTTTCAATCATTCCAGCATATATCTCTATGTTCTAAGACATGCATGGGTCAGTCAAAAATACCCAGTAAAGTCAAAACTGCATGTTTTTAAAACCTAGAAACTCAAAACCTGCATGGGTCAGTAAAAAAATTCCCCATAGAGTCAAAAATGCATGTTTTTCAATGCCTAAGATTTTAGAAAAATTTTGCCAGAGTCTCCTTTGTAAAATGGACTGTCCCCATGCACGCATGCATGTCTAGGTGGCCATTCAGTAGCATACCTAACCAAAAACCAAAAATAGTTTATATTTATTGAAAAAATCAAGAATTAACTTCATATGGTAGCCAAATTACCATAGACATTTTTATTTGAAAATCCGGGCTCACTAGGCCTCAAAAAGGATGAGTAAACTGTTCAATAAAAGGGAAAATTGAGTGTCTCAGAACCTAAATTTTCTTACATCCAAACGTGCATTACAGTAAGATATACATACATATGTAGTCAGAAAATTTTTAGCAGGTCATATAGGCATACATTTTTCATGCATTGCGTCTAAAAGCTCCCTACATGGTTCGCATGCTTTTAACTGTCAAAACTTGCAAAAAAAGGACGTAAAACGTTACCTGCATTGCGTTGAACGCGTAGGAACTGACGGATTCAAAAAATAGCTGTCCAAGCTCCGTAGATCTGAAAAAGAAGATTGAAATTCGTTTGAAACTCGAAATGAGACTTGCAAGAAATGAAATCTCGCTGCCCAATAAATATCCCAGGTGGAAGCAGGCCCACCTCCGGCTTCCGTACCTCCACCTGCGGCTCCCCAGGGTGGGTCCCACTCCCTCGGGCTCGGTCTAGTTCGAGTCAAAACGGAGTTCTTATGTGCCGCCAAGTCAAATCTGAAGAAAAATCGCTACGCGATTGAGTGGTTTATCCTGAAATCCTGCATTTAAGTAGTGTAATCCTGACAGAAAGAGAAACCCCCTGAAGACCCTTGATATTCATCATGGAGCCATGTCCGAGGATCAACAAAACAAACTACGAAAAAACTGTGCAAGGAATGCGCAAAACAGCCAAAAACTATCATTTTTTGAAGTTCGGGTACTGACTGAAGCAGTTTTTAGCCATTGGATCATCCCCAGCGAAGTTTGGGTACTGATCGAAGCAATCTCAGCCGTTGGAGCAACCCCAGCGAAGCATCGGGCCCTAACCAATGACAATTACGCCATTGGCGTAACCCAAGAGAAGCATCGGGCACTGATCGATGACAACTAAATCGTTGGTTTTATTCCAGCAAAGTTCGGGTACAGACCAAAATCCAGTCTAGCTATTGGCTCAACCTCAATGATGCTTCAACCATCGGCTCAACCCTAGCCAAACAGCAAAAGGGATCCGGTAGCGGAAGCAATTATAATAATCCATCACTAATGATGGAATTTGTTATACACATCCTCAAAGGAATCAATGAGGTAGTATCAATCATATCAACCTCAGCAAAATCTACGAAGCTATCGCAGAGGACGTCATCCCCAGCAGATTAAGATGAGAACAATCTGTGATAGCACATCTTCGATAATCTCAGCCTCATCAGAGTCAAACAAGTTATCGTGAATAATGTTATCCCCAGCAGAAAAATGACAGGATAGTTCGCGGTAACCTACTAATAACATCAAGGGCTGTCAAGGACAACGTTATCCCCACCAGATAGATGACGAAATATGCCAAGAGTAGCCCCGTTCCACTCAAAGACACCCAGCCGACATAGCATCTTTGACATTTATCTTATTTCCAGTGTCTAATAATCTTTATCTTGTCAATTCCACTACATTACATGGACATAATAAAGAGGGGCATCTGTAGACACTCAAAATTTTCCTTGCCCCAATACTAACAATGTAGGAGGGCAAAATCATCAATTAAAATCAACCTCGATCCCGACGCCGAGTACCCAGTCAAATCCGATCCCTAATATCAGTACTCAGTCAAATCTGATCCCCAATATCGGTACGCTGTCCAACTCCAATCGTCAATCGGATCGCCAATCTAGCTCCGATCGTCAATCGGACCATCAGATCAACCCCGATCTCAATATCGGGCCATCAAATCAACTCCGATCGTCAATCGGACCGTCAATCCAGCTTCGATCGTCAATCGAACCATCAGATCAACCCCGATCTCAATATTGGGCTATCAAATAAACTTAGATTGTCAATCGGACCATCAATCCAGCTCGGATTATCATTTGGACCATCAGATCAACCCCGATCTTAATATCGGGATGTTAATTCAGCCCCGGTCTCAACCCGGGAGGTACAGATCAATCCCAACATCAACCCAGGAAGTTAGGACAACCTCAGGCACAAACTTGAAGCATCACAACACCTCCAGAAGGAAACCTGGAATAACCACGTCAGCTTCAGATGTAATACTGAGGATGAACAGACTCGAATGGGATCCAAATCTTGGAAACAAGTTTCGAAAGTCTACCAAAGGCCGTGCAGACACTACAGGCAACCCCGGGAGGGGAAAAATGGTCATTTTACCAAATCTCAGTCGATTCGGTCAAACTCAAGCCGAATTGATGCCATCGAAGTCAGAATGAAGCATAACGACAATCCCGAGTGCAAACGATGCAAGACAGCTCAACGGATAAACTGCGGGGAATCGAAAACCTGGTTATGAACCCGTCTTCTTAGACCTGGAAAATGTTTTATCCCATATCATTGCAACACCCTCGGCTAGAGCTTTCCAAAAAGGTATCGCACGCCTCACACGGATGCTCTGATCAAAAGTTAAAAAGTTTTGACTTCGACTGCGCGTTGTCCAGAGTGCACGTACTTCGAGATGACATAACCTGGCACCGTGGGCCCCACCAGGGGAGCCGCACCTCTACCTGTGGCAAAAATAGGTAGAGTGGAGGCTCTCTGGTCTATAAAAATGAGGCCACCCCCCTCATTCCAAAAAAAGAAAAAACGCAGCGAAGCTCTGCCAGTTCAATTTTCTGACCTTTACACCTCTTCCAAACCTAAATATTTTCACTCTAACACGTAGATATACCTATATACTACCACATATCAGAAAATAACCTATATATTTGGACGTATAGAGCTTACGATTTGGCAAAAAGCCCGTGTAGAAGTTCATTATAAGTATTTTCACGATCAGAAAGTGAATATTACTTCTTTGTACTTTTATACACTTGCACGTTAAGCTTCGTTTTCTAAAAATGCCTGTACTTAGTTTCGTGGCCGTTTACCTCAAAATTTGGTATATTTTTGTAAATAAACTCAATTTCTGGGTTTTCTACAACTCGAATTGATGATCCGTCAGCTCCAGTAGCTTCAATGCACTAGCACGCACGTTTTGGCAACTTCGTCGGACTCGGTTATCTTCCTAGTACGGGTTTGGCCCCTTTTTTATATATATTTAACTGTATATATACTAACATTTCAATTCTGTCAAGCTCGGATGTAAAATTCAAGGTAGTTTACCGCTTTATATATATCTACGCATATCTGAGCGATTTTCACCATCACTGGTCCTCGTATTAGTCTTGGTTGACTACATTTCTATCAATATATATATATGTATATATATATATATATATATATTTTAATTCTAGTCTGGGTACTGGCATGAAAACCCATCGCCCTTTATACTATTTTTGCACTCTTCGCCATACTGGGTGATCTCCCCAGTCACTGGTTGACTATATTTCTGCAATTTACATTCCAGTCTGGCCTGGACTATTTCATGGCCTTTATACTGCATTTGCATTTTTCACCATTATTGGGTTATCTTCCCAGTCCCTGGTTGACTACTTTTCTGTACATTTACATTCCAGTTCGGCCTGGATCATTCTGTGGCTTTTTTACTGCTTTTATATATATTTATGCATATATAAGCAGCCTTCATCATCGCTGGTCCTCTTTCCAATTTTGGCTGACTACGTTTTTGTCAATATACATATATATTTCAAATCCTGTCTGGGCACCGGCGTGAAAACCCATCGCCCTTTACAGCTTTTATATATATTTGTATATATATATATATATATATATATATATATATATTGCTTTACTAGATTTCTACTCTACTGCTGCTTTAAATATTCATTTTATATGAATTGGCATTGACATATTTGCGGGCGAATTAGATTTATTTAAATCTCGTCAATTCTAGTTTTTAAACGGTTCAAAATCTCCAAACTGAACCGGGAAGCTAGAATGGCTGAAATTTCCTTAAATCTAGCTTTCATTCTAGTTTCAGCTTCAAAAGCAATCTCGTGTCCCTTAGATCGCTATCTAGTGGGAACGAGACGCTTTGGCCGTGTGGAGCAGGATTTACTAAACGAATCCTTGGTGCTGGCAATTTTGGGGATATATATCTGTTTCTGTACAAATTTGAACTGTGCAGATTTTTTGGCTACTCATATGTGAGCCTAGGAATCGTGGGATTCACGATCAAAATGATCGGAATCTAATTCCCACGATGGACAAACTCCAGTTTACAAATGTACCCTGCCAGTTTTTTTTGTAGAAATGTACATGCACAGACCTTAAAATGGTTATCCGGAGTTAAGGTCTCAACATAGTGAAAATATGGATTGCCGTGTCAGCGTCCCTCCGATGGTTTTCATACCCATGAGGAGACCGACACTTATCTATTTCTGTGGTCGAGGATGCTTCGCAGCCCGACAAATCACCATTCATATGCAGCCTTAAGGGTATAAAGATAAAATTGGAAGTATCAACAGGCTTCAATTCCTATGTTAGCGTAAGGGTTTGATAAACCAGCTTTCAAAACATCATTTTCAAAAATAATCAAATCAAAGGCTTTTTGCAAATCAAATCAAACCCTTCGTATATAGGTTCAACGAAGTAAAGCACTACTTTCAATCAAATCAATAGGCCCAATTTTTAAACAGCATTCACTCACGCATTTCAGTTTTAAAAGAAAAATATTGAAAAGATGCGGTACCATGTTTACACAAGAGTCGTAGGGTGCCTAACACCTTCCCCACATTTAACCAAGCCCATGAGCTCAAAACTTTGTTTTCAAAGATCAAGTTTCGACAGTGTCTAGCAAATTGGGCCTCTTTCAAATAAAACTCGGTTGAGTTGGTACAACCATTTTCAAATCTACCAACTGGCGACTCTGCAAAATGTTCAAATCGTCGACATGATACATGTTGGCCTTTTTTCTAAAAAAACCCTTCAAAACCTTTTTCCTAAATAAAAAAGAATAAGGGTAGAGAGAACTTAGGAAAAGAGATTAGAAGATTCGGGTTTTGACCCGACCCGCGAATTTTCTAAACCAACGTCGACAATGTGGTCACCGTGCTTTTGATGGATCTCGCCGACAAGCTATGGGAGAAATAGAGCTTCCTCTAGAGATTGGCCCACATACTTTTTATGTGTCCTTTCAGGTGCTCAACATCGGCATCGGATACAACTTGTTACTGGGCAGGCCTTGGATCCACATGGTAGGGGCAGTGCCATCCACCCTCCATCAACAGCTCAAATACATTATCAACGGCAACCTCATTATGGTCAATGTCGAACCCGAATACCCTGTTTGCATACAGGAAGACATACCGGTGATCAGCCTGGATGCAGGAATTGAACCTGCTAGTTTTCAAGCCCTGGAGGTGAGTGATACTCAATATGTACCAGTAGGTGCACCAGCTTTGAAACCTAAGGTCTCCCATGAAGTAATGACAGTAGGCCAGGAAATGGTATCTTTGGGTTTCCAACTTGGAAAAGAGTTAGGGAAGAATCAGCAAGGTATCAAGAGTCTAGTTGTGACGCCCCCAGAATAGGTCCAGTCAACCCAAACCATTCTGAGTCGCCAAATACATGGTACAGAATTCAAATACAAACTTTATATCACACGGTCGTGCAAAATACGACCACACAACTGTGAGTGTCAATACAAATATGTAGAAAATATTAATATTCAAACTAAGTCCTCATTACAATTATTATCACACTATTTATCAGAAATAGTGAGGACTACTACTGCTCTAACTCGGACCATCACTCTGTTCCCCGACTAGTTTCCGCAACATTCTCATTTCCTGAAGAGGACAATAGATGAAAAGGGTGAGCTCAACTAGCCCAGTAAAGAATATTATGACTAAGATAATGAAAAATAAATTATCGTTAGCCTTCAATAAATCAGATAAAATATTATTGACAACAAGTTTTAGATCAATATTCGCAGCGAAAATAACCGTTCATCATCAATATTCTATCCCTGTAACATCAATTAATATACATCTCGAATCATATATTCATCTTTGCACTACAGACCAAAGATATTCATTTGTACCATCAGTGGTCATGTTCATCTCAACACCTGTCATCTTTGCACTACGGCCAAAGATATTCATCAAGTAATCATTCATCTTTGCTTTACAGGCCAAAGATATTCATCAGGTAATCATTCATCTTTTAGGACTGAGGATGATGAAAAACATTTTAAATAATGAATCCAGTGAGATAAAAGACAAAGACTAGGGATTCATAATTTAGTTTATCCAAATTCAAGAATATTCCATAATAATACTTTGTGGAGCAAAATTCAAGAATAAAGATAAAAACTTGGATCCAATCAAAGATAGGAACCTTAACAAGCAATTTGGACAAACCGAAGAAAATTTAATTTTTTTGTGAATAGTGCCGTATACGTGAATAGTGTCGTATACGTGAATAGTAACTCCGACGGAAAAAGTAAGAATTTCATAATAAAATCTACGACAATATTTCTGTATAATGATATTGAAAAGAATAACATCATTTACGAAAGAAATAACATCCCTTACCTCAAAAGAATAGTACTTCTGGCTAGAATATCGGATATAATACCGACAGAAGCTTGTACTGAATAGTAATACTCAAAGTATCTAAATACTCACAAAAATACGTTCGATATTATAGAGAGAGAAAACTTCTGATTCTGGTGTGATTTTCAATTCTAACCTAAGCACCCTATTTATAAGAAAAGCTTAGGATGCCAAAGTAGACTAAATTAATAAAATAATATATTTTTAAAAAAAAATTCCACCGCCGGCTGCTTTAGAATTTTTCAATAAACAACAAAAGTGGGGCCCACCCATTAAAAAATATTTATTTTCTGAAACTTCAATAATTCATAATAAATAGCCCTTTTGTCAGAAAAATACAAATTCTATGTCCTTCTATAGGAAATTTAATTCTCTACAACTTTGCAGAAGAAAGTTTTTCCAAATTCAAAACATAAATTATCCGAAATCCATAAACAGATGATTTTCCACAACAAAATACTGATAAAAACACATCAGCGCTAATTCCTTCTTTTATATCCACAAAATAAATATTTCCTTATCATATAAATCAATAATTAATTATTCACAAATAATATTACAGAACTACAATATTGACAACCAGGTCGTTCCCAGGAAAGAGGGGGCCTTCCGATAAGGACTTCTCCTTACTGGCACGCAATTAAATAATCCCTCCTAGACAGAACTTCCTTAGACATTGTCAATAATGCTATCTAATAATATTATTCAAATAATATGAATTATTGAGTTGATAATGTGAAATACTGTGCAGTGACAATTATTGAATCAATAATACAAAATATCAACTATAACCATTATTGAATCAATCATATAAAATAGCAACGTAGCAATTATTGAGTCAATAAAATATCAATGTAACAATTATTGAGTCAATAATATAAAATATCAGTGTAGCAATTATTGAGTCAATAATATAAAATATTAAACAGTAATTACTGTAACAATAATTGAGTAAGTGCCTTCTCACGTAAGACTCAATAATTCGAAATACTGTGCAATACCGTGTGCTACTGTGCAACACCGCATATCACTGTATTTTAACCACCGGATATTTCAACAGTACTAACGGTAACAACTACGCCGTTATTTTATAAAAAGGTTATTTCTGTCACTTTCTATATCCGATAGTTATTCTGTTGTGGGGCCCATAAATAGCTGCGCTATCGTACGAATATTCCCCGACAACAAGAATATTTCACGACCAAACGAATATTCCCCGACAACAAGAATATTTTATAACCACTTGCTCATTTTAAAATATTTGCACATTTCACCCATAACTTTTCACATTTATCAAAACAACACCTTACTGTTTAAAAATAATATATAAAGAAAATTAAATCTTTATTCATAAAATTCGGGGTCTTACAACCTCCCCTCCTTATGAAATTTCGTCCTCGAAATTGATGTACGTACCTGGTATGTCGAAAAGGTGAGGATACCTCGCTTTCATTTCCGATTCCAACTCCCAGGTCATTTCCTCAATAGCATGGTTTCTCCACAAAACTTTAACTTGAGGTATAATTTTTGAGCGTAGGACATGCTCCTTCCTATCCAAGATCTTGATAGGTACCTCCTCGTACGTTAAATCTTCAGCTATCTCGTCCGGTTCTAACTCAATAATGCGGTTTGGATCTTTCACATATTTACGCAAAACATTATGAACACGAGACATGCTTGGAGGTAATGCGAGTCTTTATGCCACATTTCCTACTCGGTCAAGAATCTCAAATGGACCAATGAATCGTGGATTGAGCTTTCCTCTCTTCCTGAATCTCGTAACTCCTTTCCACGGAGCAATACGTAATAATACATGGTCCCCAACGTTAAATTCCACATCCTTTCGATGAAGATCCGTATAACTCTTTTGTCGATCTTGTGCGGTTTGTATCCGTTGTTGGATCATTTGGATCTTTTCTGTAGTTATACGTACTAAGTCTGGTCCCAATAATGTTGCTTCACCCACCTCATCCCAGCATACTGGAGAGTGACACTTTCTCCCATACAACGCTTCAAATGGAGCCACGCCTATACTTGCCTGATAACTGTTGTTGTAGGAGAATTCCACCAATGGTAAGTACTTATCCCAACTCCCTTTGAAGTCTAGAACACAGAGTCTCAATAGATCTTTAAGAGTTTGGATAGTCCTTTCTGATTGTCCGTCTGTTTGAGGATGATAAGCCGAACTGAATCGTAAATCCGTGCCCATAGCTTTCTGCAAACTGATCCAAAATCGTGAAGTAAATCTGGGGTCACGATCCGAAACTATGGATACTGGTATGCCTTGCAATCTCACAATCTCATTCACGTACATATGAGCAAGACATTCAAGGGAATAAGTCTCTCGTATCGGCAAGAAATGAGCAGACTTGGTTAATCTATCAACAATAACCCAAATCGCATCTATGACTTGAGAAACCTTGGGAAGACCCGTAACGAAATCCATCGTAATGTTTTCCCACTTCCATTTTGGAATCTCAAGTGGTTGCAATGGACCCTTCGGTACTTGATGCTCCGCCTTTACACGTTGACAAGTCAAACATCTCGAAATAAACTCCGCAATCTCTCTCTTCATATTGCTCCACCAAAATGTATGTCGAAGATCACGATACATTTTGGTACTCCCAAGATGGATTGCGAATGGTGTGTTGTGTGCCTCCATCATTATTCTATACTTCAAGTCAGAATCGTTAGGAACACAAAGTCTGGAGTTGACTCGAAGTATTCCCTCTTCATCGATTCTTGCTTCTGGAATGGCACCTTCTTTCACCTTCTTCTTCATCTTCATCAGCTCCGGATCTGTAACTTGAGCAGCATTAACTTCATCAATCAAAGCTGGTTCTACGCGTATACTTGACATCATCGCACTCGTTCCCACATATGATCTTCTACTCAATGCGTCAGCTACCACGTTCGCTTTTCCAGGATGGTATTGGATGGCATAATCATAATCTTTCAACAGCTCAAGCCAACGTCGTTGCCGCATGTTGAGTTCCTTTTGAGTGAAGAAATATTTAAGGCTCTTATGATCCGTATAAATCTCCACTTACTCCCCGTACAGGTAGTGTCTCCAGATCTTCAACACAAAAACGACAGCTGCCAACTCTAGATTATGAGTAGGATAATTCCTCTCATATTCTTTGAGTTGTCACGAGGCATAGGCTATGACTTTCCCATGTTGCATGAGAACACATCTTAACCCTTTGCCCGAAGCATCGCTGTAGATAACAAATCCATCCGAACTAGATGGTATTGTCAGAACAAGTGCAAAGATAAGTCTTCTCTTGAGCTCTTGGAAGCTCTTCTCGCATTCCTCGCTCCAACCGAATTTTGTATCTTTCCGAGTCAACTGAGTTAATGGAGTAGCGATTCGAGAAAATCCCTCTATGAACCTCCGATAATAACCAGCTAAGCCCAGAAAGCTTCGTACTTTGGTCACCGACTTAGGTTGCTCCCAGCTTTGTATTGCTTCAATATTCGTCGGGTCAACAGATACTCCACATTTCGATACCACGTGTCCAAGGAATGCTACTTCCTCAAGCCAGAACTCGCATTTCTTCAACTTGGCATATAGCTTGTTCTCACGAAGCTTTTGAAGTACCAACTTCAAGTGGTGCTCATGATCTTCACGGCTTTTAGAATAGATGAGGATGTCATCAATAAAGACAACAACGAACTGATCCAAATATTCCTTGAATACACGGTTCATCATAGCCATGAAAGCAGCAGGAGCATTAGTCAATCCAAAAGACATGACTAAGAACTCATAATGCCCGTACCGAGTTCTGAAGGCAGTCTTTGGAATATCCCCAGTTTTAATCTTCAGCTGATGATATCCAAAACGAAGATCGATATTTGAAATGAATTATGCTCCTTGCAACTGGTCGAACAGGTCATCAATATGAGGTAGCGGATACCTATTCTTGATGGTGACATGGTTCAACTCCCGATAGTCAATACAAAGTCGCATACTCCCGTCTTTTTTCTTTACGAATAAAACAGGAGCACCCCAAGGAGACGTACTAGGACGAATAAAACCGATGTCTAACAATTCCTGTAATTGGACCTTTAACTCCTGAAGTTCAATAGGAGCCATTCGATATGGGATTTTAGAAATGGGTTTGGTACCGGGCTCAAGGTCAATAAAGAATTCAACTTCACGTTCTGGGGGTAGACCAGGAAGTTCTTCGGGAAATACATCAGGAAACTCATTAACAACGGAAATATCATTCAAATCTGACGTATTCTGGTTTAGATCAGTGACATGAGCTAAGAAAGCTTGACATCCGTTTTTTAATAAACAAATAGCTTTGTGACTTGAAATGATATTGACTGATTTTAGTGGTTTGGTGATTTGGATTCGCACAACAGGTTGATTAGGAATATGAAAACTAACAACCTTACGAAAACAATCAATTTTGGCATGGTAAGTGGTTAACAAGTCAATTCCTACAATCACGTCAAATGCAAGTATTTTCAAAGATATAAGATCAACAGGTAAGGTAAGGGTACCAATCTGAATCAAGCAAGATTTGTAAACTGTAGATGTAACAAAGGTTTCTCCTAACGGAGTTTCAACAGATAAGTCAAAGTCTAATTTATCAGAAGTCAAGTTCAAAAGTTGAGCACAAGCAGGTGAAATAAAGGAATGGGTAGCACCGGTATCTAACAAGGTATAAACTTCGCAAGAATTTATGATTAGCTTACCCGTAATCACCTCGTGTGGATTCCTTGCGTTTTGGGCTGTCACGACAAATGCTCTTCCAGGAATCACCGACTTTGACTTGTCCGAAACCGCCTTTGGAATCACCACCCCCGCTGGATTTGGTTTCGCAACAGGACAATCTCGAGCTATATGTCCTTCTTTTCCATAGTTATAGCATGCTTTGAATTGTTGTGGGCAGTTTGGGCTGATGTGTCCCTCTTTCTCGCATTTATAGCATACGACCGGTGGTCGTTCTCCTCCCCTAAAAATAGTTGATGCTGGTGCTGATGTTGACATCTTCACGTTCTCATTGTTATACCTTCTCTTTTTAAAATCTCCTCCCGATTCACTTCTTCTACTATCATGGCCACGATTACCACCGGAGTGGTTACCGCTTCTGTCATACTTTCCTCCTAGCTGGTTGTCATTGCTCCGATGACTGCTGCCACCGGTACGACCTTGGTTGTGGTCCCTCGGTTGAACATAATCATTATCTCGTTCTAACAACTGGGTCCTGTTCACTACATCCGAATATAGAGAAAATTTATGAGAAATAAGGTATTGACGTTTTTCGGGTTTCAAACCTCTTAGAAACATCCGCGTCATACGTTCCTCATTCTCCACCAAATGAGGTGCAAACCTGGACAGCTCCGCGAACTTAGCCTCGTACTGGGATACCGTCATGTTGTTTTTCTCGAGTCTGATAAACTCTACCTCCTTCATATGACGAATACTTTCAGGAAAGTACTTGTCATTGAACAGTTTTTGGAACGCTTCCCAAGACATCTTGAGTGCGGCAGGCTGGGTACGCTTCACAGATTCCCACCAGTAATCTGCCTCTCCACGGAACATAAACGTGGTGAATGGAACCTTCTGTTCCTCCGTGGATCCCAAGACATCAAATATCTTGGTAATTTGTTTAATCCATGTCTCTGCCTTGATCGGATCCGGCTTTCCCAGAAATTCTGGTGGTCCCAATTCTTTGAACTGCTTGGCAGTGACAATTCGCGTGTTGTTATTATCTCCACCTGTATGTTGCACACGAGTCTCCCTCGTCTGGTTTTGCATGAACTGCAAAAAACTTCTAAACATCTCATTGTTTATCGTCTGATCAGCGTTGTCTTCAGGATGAACATTGCCTTCTTGTTTCACGTTCTCCTGGTTAGTGATTAAAGGTGTCTCCACGGTCTCATTCATTTCGTTGTTAACATTCTCAGCTGCCATTCTCAAATACTACCATAAAATAAGGGTTAATTAAACAAATTAACATATCACATATTAACCCTATGCTCCGACCGACCAATTAAATACCACATAAGCTTAGGTAGGACATACTAGTGAAGTATTTACTCGTCTCTCCCCTCCTAGTTCTATTCCCCGATCTCTGCCAGAGATCATATCCCTAAGCTCTGATACCAACTGTGACGCACCCAGAATAGGTCCAGTCAACCCAACCCATTCTGAGTCGCCAAATACATGGTATAGAATTCAAATACAAACTTTATATCACACGGTCGTGCAAAACACGACCACACAACTGTGAGTGTCAATACAAATATGTAGAAAATATTAATATTCAAACTAAGTCCTCATTACAATTATTATCACACTATTTATCAGAAATAGTGAGAACTACTACTGCTCTAACTCGGACCATCACTCTGTTTCCCGACTAGTTCCCGCAACATTCTCATTTCCTGAAGAGGACAATAGATGAAAAGGGTGAGCTCAACTAGCCCAGTAAAGAATATTATGACTAAGATAATGGAAAATAAATTATCGTTAGCCTTCAATAAATCAAATAAAATATTATTGACAACAAGTTTTAGATCAATATTCGCAGCGAAAATAACCGTTCATCATCAATATTTTATCCCTGTAACATCAATCAAAATACATCTCGAATCATATATTCATCTTTGCACTACAGGCCAAAGATATTCATTTGTATCATCAGTGGTCATGTTCATCTCAACACCTGTCATCTTTGCACTACGGCCAAAGATATTCATCAGGTAATCATTCATCTTTACTCTACAGGCCAAAGATATTCATCAGGTAATCATTCATCTTTTAGGACTGAGGATGATGAAAAACATTTTAAATAATGAATCCAGTGAGATAAAAGACAAACATTAGGGATTTGTAATTTAGTTTATCCAAATTCAAGAATATTCCATAATAATACTTTGTGGAGCAAAATTCAAGAATAAAGATAAAAACTTAGATCCAATCAAAGATAGGAACCTTAACAAGCAATTTGGACAAACAGAAGAAAATTTAATTTTTTTGTGAATAGTGCCGTATATGTGAATAGTGTCGTATACGTGAATAGTAACCCCGACGGAAAAAGTAAGAATTTCATAATAAAATCTACGACAATATTTCTGTATAATGATATTGAAAAGAATAACATCATTTACGAAAGAAATAACATCCCTTACCTCAAAAGAATAGTACTTCTGGCTGGAATATCGAAAATAATACCGACGGAATTTTGTACTGAATAGTAATACTCAAAGTATCTAAATACTCACAAAAATACGCTCGATATTATAGAGAGAGAAAACTTCTGATTCTGGTGTGATTTTCAATTCTAACCTAAGCACCCTATTTATAGGAAAAGCTTAGGATGCCAAAGTAGACTAAATTAATAAAATAATATATTTTTAAAAAAAAATTCCGCCGCCGGCTACTTTAGAATTTTTCAACAAACAACAAAAGTGGGGCCCACCCATTAAAAAAATATTTATTTTTCGAAACTTCAATAATTCATAATAAATAGCCCTTTTGTCTGAAAAATACAAATTCTATGTCCTTCTATAGGAAATTTAATTCTCTACAACTTTGCAGAAGAAAGTTTTTCCAAATTCAAAACATAAATTATCCGAAATCCATAAACAGATGATTTTCCACACCAAAATACTGATAAAAACACATCAGCGCTAATTCCTTCTTTTATATCCACAAAATAAATATTTTCTTATCATATAAATCAATAATTAATTATTCACAAATAATATTACAGAACCACAATATTGACAACCAGGTCGTTCCCAAGAAAGAGGGGGCCTTCCGATAAAGACTTCTCCTTAGCGCGCAATTAAATAACCCCTCCTAGACAGGACTTCCTTAGACATTGTCAATAATGCTATCTAATAATATTATTCAAATAATATGAATTATTGAGTTGATAATGTGAAATACTGTGCAGTGACAATTATTGAATCAATAATATAAAATATCAACTGTAACCATTATTGAATCAATCATATAAAATAGCAACGTAGCAATTATTAAGTCAATAAAATATCAATGTAATAATTATTGAGTCAATAATATAAAATATCAACGTAGCAATTATTGAGTCAGTAATATAAAATATTGAACAGTAATTACTGTAACAATAATTGAGTAAGTGCCTTCTCACGTAAAACTCAATAATTCGAAATACTGTGCAATACCGTGTGCTACTGTGCAACACCGCGTATCACTGTATTTTAACCACTGGATATTTCAACAGTACTAACGGTAACAACTACGCCGTTATTTTATAAAAAGGTTATTTCTGTCGCTTTCTATATCCGACAGTTATTCCGTTGTGGGGCCCACAAATAGCTGCGCCGTCGTACGAATATTCCCCGACAACAAGAATATTCCACGACCAAACGAATATTCCCCGAAAATAAGAATATTTTATAACCACTTGCTCATTTTAAAATATTTGCACATTTCACCCATAACTTTTCACATTTATCAAAACAACACCTTACTGTTTAAAAACAATATATAAAGAAAATTAAATTTTTATTCATAAAATTCGGGGTCTTACAATAGTGCTAATCCTGAGTCAAACTGGGAGAGCCGGATTAGGATATTCATCCAGGTCAAATTACAGAAACCCGCACAAGCATCCTAAAGCTCATGCTTCCACAATTTTACTGCCAAACCTTACGGGTGTCGGATGGGTGAAGCCCATGAGGAAAATCCCAGATTTGGTATCAACCATGTTATTTCCTCCCATTATGCAAGCAAGTGAAAGGACAACTCCCACATCCGAGGTGGATAGGAAAAAGGGAACAGAAAAGATCATGTACAAAGGACGAAACCCATTTGCTAACATGCGGGTTATCATAAACTACGATGGTATAAATGATGAGATCCCAGACAGCGACGATGAGGATCAGATTCAAATTCCTCGCATCAATAAGGGAAAAGGGGGCAGTTCAAAGAAAAACCCCGACCCTATTATAAAGGATGTCTCAGTCGTTATCCAAGATGAGACAGATGATCACAAATCCCTGATCCTCCCGGTTCATGAGGATCTAACCCTGGATAACTGAAGCAGTGTCCCTTGCCTCAGTCAAAAAGGGTAAAGGGACAGAGAGTCCGTCTACCCTTTAAACATGCTTTCATTTACTGCTTACTTTTGATTGCACAGCTATAGCAGTAACTTTTGTCATGCTTTGCCAAATGCTCTGTATATTTATGCAGTTGTATATATTAAAATGAAAGCATTTTTGTTTTCAAGACTCAAGCATTGGATGTGTTTGTCTCTGCTGATGAGATGCCAACCTGTCAAAGTGACTACAACTTTGATGTAGAACTGAACTTCGACTTGATGGGTATTGCTCAAGAGGAGGAAGATGACTATGAGGTGCCCGAGGAGAACAAAGAATGGGTCGAAGACAACCCCAAACCAAACCGCGACCAAACCACCACTATCAACATAGGAACCTCCGAAAACATCAAAGAAATACAGATAGGCACAGACGTCACACCAAACCAAAAAACTGACCAGATCAAACTCCTTACACAGTTCCAGGATGTGTTTGCATGGTCACATGAAGACATGATTGGCCTGTCTACTGACATTGTCATCCATCGAATGCCCATCAAAGATGGATTCAAGCCAATCAAGCACTTCTCAGGCGATTGAAACCTGAATGGAGTCTAAAAGTCAAAGAAGAAGTTGTTAAACAATTCAAAGCCAGAATCATCATGGTATCAACATACCCGGAATGGTTGTCGAACATAGTCCCCGTGCCTAAGCCTGGAGGGAAGGTACGAGAATGCGTAAGGATAATTTTCTGGTACCTTTCATCCACATCTTGATAGACAATACGGCGCAGTACGACATGTATTCCTTCATAGATTGCTTTGTTGGTTACCAACAGATCGTGGTTGCAAAAGAGGACATGGAGAAAACAGCTTTCATCACTCCCTGGGAAAACTTCTGCTACAGGCGACTATCTTTCGACCTCATCAATGCCGAAGCCACGTATCAGCGAGCCATGATGGCCCTATTTCATAACATAATGCATAAAGAGATAGAGGTTTATGTGGATGACATCATCATCAAATCTCGGAGGGAGGATGATCACATCGACCATCTCAGGAAGCTGTTCAACAGGTTGCGTAAGTACAACCTCAAGCTAAATCCCGCCAAATGTGCTTTTGGCGTTAAAGCAGGCAAGCTATTAGGATTCTTGGTGAGTAATTGAGGCATCGAGCTAGACCCTTACAAGATCAAAGCAATCACTGAGATGCCAGTACCTTGAACAGAGAAGGAGATACGTGGGTTCCTAGGGAGAATCAACTTCATAAGCCGGTTCATTTCCCAGCTCATAGCGACCTGTGAACCCATTTTCAAGCTACTAAGGAAGAATTCCTCCACCAAATGGAATGAGGATTGTCAGAAAGCCTTCCTTGCTATTAAAAAGCAGTTGATCGAAGCACCAGTACTGGTACCCCCGAGGGATGGAGTTCCCTTTTTCATGTACCTGTCCGACAATACCAATGCAATGGGCTGTATGCTGGGACAGAAGGATGATAGTAGCAAGGAGAGAGCTATCTACTAGCAAAAGGTTCAGTAGCGGTGAACAAAAGTACACCCTGATCGAAAAGACGTGTTGTGCATTAGCATGGGCCGCCATGAGGTTACAACATTACCTCCATAGGCACACGACCTACCTCATATCCCGCATGGATCCGTTAAAATACATATTCAACAAGCCAATGTTGAATTGTCGACTGTCCAAATGGCAGTTGATCCTACAATAGTTTGACATTGTCTACGTGACTCAAAAGTCAATCAAGGGTCAAGGCATTGCAGATCAATTAGTTGAAGCACCTGTAGGAGGGTTCGAGCCCCTGGAGACCTATTTCCCGGATGATGGAATCATGACCATTCAACAACTCTAACAAGAGAATACAATCCAACCATGGAAAATATATTTCGATGGAGCAGTAAACATGGAAGGTGCTGGAGCTGGGGCAGTCCTTATCTCTGGTACAGGAGAACAGTATCATGTGGCTACCAAACTTTAATTTGGCAACACCAACAACACAGCTGAGTATGAAGGCTGCATAATCGGGTTGAAGTTAGCCAAATCCATGAGCATCAAACATTTATTGGTCTTTGGAGACTCTAAATTGGTCATCAGACAAACCACTGGGGTATATCACATCAAAGAACTGCATTTGCTTCCCTATCATCGGCAAGTCGTCAAAATATCCCTAGAGTTTGAAGAATAACCTTCAGCCATATTCCTCGGGGTAGGAATGACTTCGTTGATGCATTGGCAACGTTGGCTTCATTGATCCGCATATTCGGTAGGAGTGGGATTCCTGCATAAAATTCATAATTTAAAAAGCCCCGACATACGGGAATTACATTGGAGAAGTATCAGATGAAATACCTTCAATCAAACAGCCTTGGTATTAAGACATCAAGGAATATCTCCGAGATGGATCTACACCCGCTGGGGAAAGCCAATCCGAGCAAAAATGGATTCACAAGATGGCCATAAAGTTCTATTTGAGCGGAGATGCACTCTACAAAAAAGATGCTGGAATAGGCCTGTTAAGATGCCATGATAAAGAGCAAGCCCAGAGATTGATGGATGAAGTCCACGGTGGAGTATGTGGTACACACATGAGCGGTCATCTGTTGGCCAAGATGATATTAAGAACATGACATTATTGGATCTCTCTCAAAGCTGACTGCGATGATCATGCTAGGAGATTCTTTCAATGCCAAGTACATGGAAATGCCATACACGCTCCTCCAAATGAGCTACACAACATGAGTTCACCATGGCCTTTCTCCATGTAGGGAATGGACGTGATCGGTCCAGTGGAACCCAAAGCCAGCAATGGTCATTGATTCATCTTCACCATGATCGATTACTTTACCAAGTGGGTTGAAGCTGCCTTCTTTCCCAAAGTCACCAAGGAGGTCATCATTGGTTTCATAAGAAACAATGTCATTTGTCAATATGGACAACAGGAGGTGATCATTTCAGACAATCCCAAAAACCTAAACACTCAGATGATGAGAGAATTGTGTAGTAAGTTCCACGTCAAGCATCTCAATTCCGTCATCTATTATCCCAAGATGAATGGTGTTGTCGAAGCGGCCAACAAGAACATCAAAAAGATCATGCAGAAAATGTCCGCCAATCACAAAGAATGGCCTGACTTGCTGCCTCTAACCCTGTTAGCATACAGGACGTCAATGCGTACCTATACTGGGGCTACCCCCTATTCATTAGTCTATGGCATGGAAGCAGTCCTCCCCATTGAAGTAGAGATGGAATCCTTACGAGTGTTAATCGACGCTAAGATGGACGAAGATCAGTGGTTGCAAAATCGGTACCAACAATTGTCCCTGATAGATGAAAAGAGGGCTATAACCATTTTCCATGGGCAGTTATATCAACAAAGGATTGCTCGATCCTACAACAACAAAGTTCGAATACGGCAATTCAAAGAAAACGACTTGGTGCTAAAGAAAGTTTTGGCCAATCAAGATGAAGCTAAAGGAAAGTTTGCCCCGAATTGGGAAGGCCCTTTTATTGTCAAGGAGGTGTTGACGGGAGGAGCTATCAGATTACAAGAAATGTACGGGACCGAATTTCTCCAACTAATCAATTCAGACACCGCAAAAAGGTACTATGTATGAAACATATACATACCCGCATCCTAGTCCTGCGAGTAAAATCAGGTTTGATTTTCATACAAAGCCGGAACTACGAATGACTTGATCTACCTCCACCCGGGAGTATACAAGCAGCCAATATTTGGTGCGGTCAAACCAAATAAAAACTCAAAACTCATCAAACCAAACTAAAAACCCAAGATAAATACTTTTCAAACCTCTCTCATACAAAGACGGAATTAAAAATGACCTGATCTCCCTCAACCCAAGAGTACGTAAGCAGCCACTTACGGTGCGGTTTGACCTTCAAGAAAAAACAAAAAACCAAATAAAACCAGTCGCAAGACACCAAAATCCTATAAAAGCTAAGTCCTATCAAGCTACCTTGATCAACAGGCCCATCTGAGATACTCTCTGATATCTCAACTGTTAGTCCATCAAGGAGAAGCTCAGGATACATCAACAACAGCAAGTCATAAAAGAAGTGGTAATCACCTAGCAATGACAATACATATCCAAACAAGGAAGTGAATCAAAAATATATTTCTCTAATATATAAAACTGTTTGATATATACATAGTGTCCTGTATATGACAAAAATGGCTGAGCTAGTATGTGCAGGAAAAACAAAGCTAGTTTATGGACCCAAGGATAACCGAGCCAGTAATGCCAACATGGCATCTCTATCAGAAGATGGAGGAGCAGCTGCTAATGCAATAACCTCAGCCTCTATACGGCCCAAAATATCCACAGTCATCTGTAGTGTGGCACTGTGGTCAACAATATATGCACTCATCTCAGTAACTAGACCATGAGTATATGATCGAAGAGCAGTACTATCGATAATGTGGAAATTCTGAGAAGCTATAGCCTCATCCTTCTCCACAAAAGCTGCATCCCTAGCAATCAAAGTCTCCTCGATCTCCATAAAATCTGCGTCTTTGGCAGATCGGATCTCCTCTCGCTCAATCAATCTTGCATCCTGAGCGGCTTGAGCCATTTCTCTCTCAGCCAAAGCTATATCTCTGCCAGACAAGGCGGTTAACATTAGCGCTCTGGCCAGAGATCTCTCTCAAAGGTCATCCTAAATAGTGAGTCCACCAAAACTGGATCTGTCCCTACAAGAATGGTCGGCAGATCACTAACTAGCGCTAATGTCAAACCCATAAACAACTCATCCTCGGTAGGAGACTCAGGATCCTCCATAGGCTCATCCTCGTCTGAGTCCACAATAGGAGCTGACTGGATGAATGCGGCTGATGCTATATCTGCCTCCAACCACGTCAAGTACTCTAGAGAATGGTCCAGATGGAGACTAAAGAAATCAGGCCTCTCTCTATGAGTCCAACACTCATACACTCTGATCAAATCAGCAGATGACATAGACGAAGCTGACATCCTCTGATCAGCAGCCCCCTCAAATTGATGCAGGCTCTAAAACTGATCGAACTGGCCCATAATAGCCAGGGGATGGTAAGTAGTCACTCCCCTCAATCCCGCTAGGGGCAGATAGTCCATGCTAGATGCATGGGTAATAAAGCTATAGGGGAAGACTAGTCCTGCGCAGGGCAGAATCGAGAACAGATGCACAATATCGGACAAAAAAGCTGACCACGTCTCTGCATTGGTACACTCTGTAGGTTGGAAAGAGAGTGACATGGCTATCTCATGGGTGAAGCAATACCCCTGATGTCTAAAAAATCCAATCAGTAGAATATGGGACATAATCCCTATATACAACAAGACCGAATTGCCTCTAAACCCCCCCCCCGGGTGGGTACTACAGTGGGTGGCCGCTCTCAGCGTCTCGGCCAATATCATCGGTATGATGGTGCTACCCTGCCTAAGGGCCCGAACCACAACTATCAATCCCACATCCAAATGGTCCAACCGTAGTGGCATATAGACATAGGATATTATGCACATCAGCAAAATGTCTATCCTGGCCAAATGCCACCCCTCTACCGATATAATAAAATCCCCGGCATGGCGATCGTAACTGTCAAGCTCACCGAAGCGATCGATTAAAAAGTCGATGGAGATCACACACCCAGAGATGATCTCATCCATAACTACGATCTGGCGAAGACCTGTCATCCATATAAACGGTCTCCTCATATCACTGATCGTCGTACGAGCGCATGGCATCTCTAAAGCTAAGCCAGTAAACCGCTGGTACTCCTCAAGGGTCGGAGTTAACTCATGATGCCCAAAGCGAAAGACCTGTCTATGTGGTATCCAACAGGATAAGATGTCATCCACAAATTTGTATGGCACCTGAAAGTCTACGAGGGCCAACAAATGCCCCATCATCTGATCCACTGCCCCTCTGGCTAGGAAGGGCAAGCTCTCATAGACGATGCCACCTCAGATGGTGGTAAATGCTCAATGCGACTAACGGTAGATGACGCCATCTATATCATCGTATCACAAGACCATTCAGGGGTCAAATCGGAACTCATTTGTCTAAATGCATACACATGACATAATATATGCATGATGACAAATATGATGAATATCTACAAAAAACTATCTGCTACAAGCATCATCCTATCTGATAATACAAAATAAAATGAAGAGTACAGGAATATGGGGCACCACCACCCAACTACTAACAGTGGTCTATCAAAATGAGGCGAAACCGCCCAATAGCCAAAACAGTGGCTGACCAAAAGATATAGCTGCCATAGCTATCCAAAAAGATCAAAAATATCTGCGCTTAGGTGGTTAACCTGATCCATATTCTCCGTGGACACAAAGTCGCAGTCATCAGGCATATTAGGGCGGTACAAGGGAGGATCAGCCCCTGCAAAACTACTAGAAAATGGACCTGAAGAGGGGCCCGCTCCTGAGCTGGAAGGGTTAAAAAAAGATGCCTCTGACAAATCTCGTCTAAGGTGCCTGATAAAAAAGCGAGCTCTCTCCAACTCCTAAGTCAGCTCTACGATATGATCTGAATGAGTGGGCTCCCTGAGATAAGCTATCCAGTCTGTCAAAATCACATACCCTGGCACCATGTCTGCCATGAACTGGGTGGCCCGAGTCTGAGCTCCAATCGTGCGAGAACTCCACCTGCTGCTAAATACCTCCTGGCTATAAGGGCCCTCTGATAGGGTAAAGCCATCTATGCCCTCAATAGGGATATCTATCAGTGGCAAGAGCAATGGCCAATGATGCCAAGCAGGAGGAACAATGGGAATGCAAATCTGCCCTGTAATACTCCTGATAGCATGCTCTCCTAAATAGAGCTCCCAACCTCCCTCTGTCAAAATCTAGGCTCTGCGGGTCGACAATGCAAACTCCCGACCAGTGGGGAAGCCTCCCTCGAATCCAACTGTCAAAAACTCGGAGGTATACAGCATCCAGGAAATCGATTCAGCAGTCAAAAGCTCCAACTGTAGGTGGGAATGGGTGAATCCCTCAGCAACACGGACCTCCGTCAGAGTGGAGTGATGCCAACGTCGTCCTCGAGGATAGGTCCCCGGACCTAAAGTAGTGGCGGGCCGCAGGCAAGGAAGCCTCTCAAATGCCCAGAACTGGCCATATAAATATCAAAAGTCCTCAGTGACCAAGACTGACAAATATAAATACAAAAATTAAAAAGGTACAAGAAAGGTGTACTCACCAGCAGAAATGGGTAGAACCCTAACCAAGCCTCCGTCAAACCCTCCGAAAGCATGTGCATGCCCCGGAGAAAATAGTCAAAGGTGTAGGAACCCCAATCAAAGTCATTGAGGCACTCTACATGTCGGGTAGCGCTGACCAGGGTGAAGGACATAGTAGAGGAGTTGTCTGCCACAAAACAACCTCTGATGATCACCAAAAATAATCGCCTCAAGATGCAATCCCTAAACCTCTGATCATCAGGCAGAGGCTCAAGTAAAGCCCCACTCTGGGCATCTATACTCAAGGGACCTGATCGGACCGTCCGACCCTTGATCGCTGTTGTAGGAACTCCCAACAGGGACCGAACGGTAGTAGGTGTGATGTCAGCCACGACAGGCACTGGCTCACCCTCGAACTCGATGCCAGTGATGAACCTCTAGTCCATAGGGGTCATCATCACCTCACAGTCCAACAAATGAAGGGACTGAGTCTGGTGGAACCAGCACTCATACAAACCCTCATATACCCCTAGGGGCAACGACAGGGAAGAATAGAGAAGAAGGCCTGAAACCCCCAGCCATCAATGATATCCCTGTAGTCCTGGTGCAAAATATGGTACAAGGAGTGCACGTTGAACCAGTTCCCTCGAGGCTGCGTAAAGCTGGGAACCTGTATCAAAAACCAACCCATGTCAAAAACCTGTGCCCCGAGAATGGCAAAAGAAAGAAAGAGAATCCAGAAAGAAGAAAACTTCAAATCACCTCGTTGGCATGGAGAAATCTCAAAGGATGGCGACTCAGGTCTCCCAACAGCTCATGAGTCGGCACAATAATACTAGGAACCTCCTCACGTGGGGCCTGAGGCGGGGCAGGAGCGATAAAAGGAGCCTGTTCATCATCAATATCAATCGGTTGCTCGTCCTGGGCTGGATGAATCACCGACTCTGCTAGTCTGAGAGGCAGTCGAGCTGGACGTGGCTGAGGAACATCGGAAGCTCTCCTACGTCTAACGCCTAAAACTACCCTGCTGGCACTGCCGGGTCTATCTCGGTCCATCATCTGGACAAAGTCTCCAAATCACCTCAGATATGGTATGGTAAGCCTAAAACTCGTGGCTTATTAATTTAAATCAGTACTCTATGCATTTCTAAGTCCTAAAACATGCATAGGTTAGTCAAAAATACCCAGTAAACTCAAAATTGTATGTTTTTCAAAAAAAACAAATTCTAAAAATGTGCACGGGTCAGTCATAAATCCCCAGTAGAGTCAAAATTGTATGTTTATTAAATGCTCGGGCTTTTGAAAAAATTTCACCAGAGTCTCCTTTGTAAAATGGATTGTCCGCATGCACACAGGCATATCTAGGTGGCCATTCAGTAGCACACCTTCTCAAAAATAGGAACAATTCATATTTATGAAATAAAATCAAAAGTAAACCTCACATGGTAGCCAAATTACCATGGACATTTTTAGTTGAAAATCCAGGCTCACTAGACCTCAAAATGGATGAGCAAACTGATCAAAAAAAGTAAAATATGACTGTCTCAGAATCTAAATTTTCTTACATCCAAACGTGCATTACAGTAAGATATGCATATATATGAAGTCAAAAAAATTTTAGCAGGTCATATAGACATACATTTTTTATACATTGCGTCTAAAAGCCCCCTACGTGATTCACATGCTTTTAACGGTTAAAACTTACGAAAAAAGGATGTAAAACGTTACCTGCGATGCGTTGAACCCGTGGGAGCTGACGGAATCAAAAAAAGGCTGCTCGAACTCTGTAGATTTGAAAAAAAAAATCAGATTCCGTTTGAAACTCAAAATGAAACTGTTTCAAATGAACTCCCGCTGCCCAATATAAAGCCACAGGTGGAAGCAGGCCCACCCGCGATAGCCGCACCTCTACCTGCAGCTCCCCAGTGTGAATCCCACTCCCCCGGGCTTGGTTCGGTTCGAGTTGAAACGGAGGTTTTATGAGCCGAAAAATCAAATCTGAGAAAAAAATGCTACGCGATTGAGCGGTTTGTCCTGAAATCCTACGTTTAAGCAGCGTAATCCTGACATAAAGGAGAGCACTCTGAAAACCCTTGGTATTTATCCCGAAGCCATATTCGGGGATCAATGATGCAAACTGCTGAAAAACTGCAGAAGAACTATGCAAAACTGCCGAAAACTGCCACTTTTGAAGCATCGGGTACAGACCAATGACAGTTCAACCGTTGGCACAACCCCAGTGAAACGTCGGGTACAGACCGGCGATAGTTTAGCCATTGGCTCAACCCCAGCAAAGTGTCGGGTACAGATCAATGATAGTTTAGCCGTTGGCTCAACCCCAACGAAGCGTCGGGTACAGACCGGTGACAGTTCAGTCGTTGGCTCAACCCCAGCAAAGCGTCGGGTACAGACCAGTGATAGTTCAGCTGTTGGCTCAACCCCAGTGAAGCGTCGGGTATAGATCGGTGATAGTTTAGCCGTTGGCACAACCCCAGTGAAGCGTCGGGTACAGACTAGTAACAGTTTAGCCGTTGGCTCAACCCTAGCGAAGCATCGAGTACAGACCGGTGACAGTTCAGCCATTGGCTCAACCCCAGCGAAGCGTCGGGTACAGACCGGTGATAGTTCAGCGGTTGGGTCAACCCTAGAGAAGCGTCGGGTACTGACCGATGACAGATCAGCTGTTGGCTCAACCCCAGCGAAGCGTCGGGTACAGACCGGTGACAGTTCAGTCGTTGGCTCAACTCCAGCGAAGCGTCGGGTACAAACTGAGACAGTTCAGCAGGTGGCACAACCCCAACGAAGCATCGGGTACAGACCAAGACAGTTCAGCTGTTGGTACAACCCCAACGAAGCGTCGGGTAATAACCGATGACAGTTCAGCCGTTGGCAAACCCCGTAAAGAATCAGGAGTTGATCCGGTGATGGAAGCAATATAATAATCCATCCTTGATGATGGAATCTGTTATACACATCCTCAGAGGGAGCACCAAAAAGGATTGGTGATTTAAACCCCTGTTTCCAACTACCAGTGTAAATTATCATTAGGATGAGCATCAAAAATGCCCACTGAGGTAAATCTGCAACAAAGATATATCCCCAGCAGAGAACCTTCAGAAATATATACAACGACATCAACTGAAAGAAAATATGCTCCAACGAAGAATATCGACGAATGAGGGAAAACCCTTAGTCTCAAACCAAGAACTCACCTAGGCGATCATGATTAACGTCATCCCCAGCAGAAAGTGACGAAAATAGTTTTTAGTAGCCTATTAGTGACATCCCCAGCAGAACGAGACCAGAACAATCTGTGATAGCCTAACACTGATAACCTGTCAGTGGTTATCCAACCAATAATTGTCTAGCGACGCAGCCCCAAGTGTTATAATGAATAACGTTATCCCTAGCAGAAGCTAACGTAATCAATCAGTGATACAGGTCAGCCCCAGTCTCAACCCGAGAGGTACAGGTCAGCCCCGGTCTCAACCCGGGAGGTACAGATTAGCCCCAATCTCAACTCAAAAGGTACAGGTTAGCCTCGATCTCAACCCAGGAGGTACAGGTCAGCCCCGGTCTCAACCCAAGACGTACAGGTCAGCCCGGTCTCAACCCGAGAGGTACAGGATAGCCCCGATCTCAACCCGAGGGGTACAGGTTAGCCCCGATCTCAACCCGTGAAGTACAGGCCAGCTCCGATATCAACCTAGGAGGTATAGGTCAGCCCCGATCTTAACCTGGGAAGTACAAGTCAGCCCCAGTATCAACCCGCGAGGTACAGGACAGCCCCAGTCTCAACCCGGGAGGTACAGGTCAGCCCCGGTCTCAACCCGAGAGGTGCAGGTCATCCTCGGTCTCAACCCGGGAAGTCAGGTCAACTTTAAAATCAAACCTGGAGCTTCACAACATCTCCAGAAAAAAACCTGGAGCGACCAAGTTAGCCTTAGAGACAACACTAAGGACAAACAGACTCGAATGGGATTCAAACCTTGGAAACAACCGCAAGCCCGGGAGGGGCAAAATGGTCATTTTATTAACCCTAAGCTGATTTGGTCAAACTCAGGTAGAATTGATGCCACCAAGGTCATAATGAACCATAACAATAATCCCGAGTGCAAACAGCGCAAGACAGCTCAACGGACAAACTGCGGGGAATCAAAGACCTGGTTATGAACCCGTCTTCTTGGACCCAAAAAATATTTTATCACATGTCATTATGACACTCTAGGTGAGGGATTCTCGGAAAGATATCGCACGCCTCAAACGGACGCTCCGATCAAAAGTTAGAAAGTTTCGACTTCGACCTAGCGTTACTCGAAGTGCACGTACTTCGAGATAACTTAACCGGACTTGTGGGCCCCACCAGGGGAGCTGCACCTCTACTTGCAGCAGCAACAGATAGAGCTAAGGCTCCCTGGCCTATAAATAAACGTGCACCCCCCTCATTTTCAAAGAATTTCGAAACGCAGCGAACCTCTGCCCGTTTGATTTTCTGACTTTTTCACCTCTTCTAAACCCAAATTTTTTCACTCTAACACGTAGATATACCCACATACTACCACATATCAGAAAATAACTGGTAGATTTAGACGTATAGAACCTACAATTTGGCAAAAAGCCCGTGTAGCAGTTCATTTTGAGTATTTTTACTATCAGCAAGTTTATATTACTTCTTCGTACTTTTATTCACTTGCACGTTAAGTTTTGTTTTCTAAATATGCCCAAAACTTAGTTCCGTGGCCCTTTTTATCAAAAATTGGTACATTTTTGAACATAACTGCGTTTTCTGGCATTTCTACAACTCGAATTGACGATCCGTCAGCTCTAACAGCTTTAGTGCACTAGCACCTTCGTTTCAAGAAACTTCGTCGGATTGGGTTATCTTCCCAGTCTGGGTTATCTTCCCAGTCCGGGTTTGGCTTTTTTTGTGCTTGTTTAACTATATATATACTAACTTTTCAATTCTGTCAAGCCCGGATGTCAAATCCGAGATAGTTTACTGCTTTTATATATATTTATGCATATATAAGCAACTTTCACCACCACTGGGTTCTCTTCCCAGTCTTGGTTGACTACGTTTTTTTCAATATATATATATATATATATATATATTTCAGTCTATATATATATATATATTTATATTTCAGTCTGGCCTAGATTATTCTGTGGCCTTTTTACTGCTTTTTACACCCTTCACCATTACTGGGTTATCTTCCCAGTCCCTGGTTAACTACTTTTCTGCACATTTATATTTCAGTTCGGCCTAAATTATTCTGTGGCCTTTTTACTGCTTTTTGAACCTTTCACCATTATTGAGTTATCTTCCTAGTCCCTAGTTGACTACTTTTCTGTACATTTACATTTCTGTTCGGCCTGGATTATTTTGTGGCCTTTTTACTGCTCTTATATATATTTATGCATATATAGCCTTCACCATCACTGGGTCCTCTTTCCAGTCTTGGTTGACTATATTTTTGTCAATATATATATATATATATATATGTATATATTTCAATTCTAGCCCAGGCACCTGTGTGAAAACCCATCGCCCATTACAGCTTTTATATATATAACTGTGTATATATATATTGCTTTACTTGCTTTTTTTATTCAATTAATGCTTTAAATATTCATTTGATATGAATCGGCATTTTTCAGTTACAAAAGCAACCTCGTGTCCCTTAGATTGCTATCTAGTGGGAACGAGATGCTTCGGCCGTGCGAACCTGGATTTACTGAATGAATCCTCGGTTCTGGCAATATTGGGATATATATCTATTTCTGTATAAATTTGAACTGTGCAGGTTTATTGGCTACTCATATGTGAGCCTAGGAATCATGGGATTCAGGATCAAACTGATCAGAATCTGATTCCCACGATGGACAAACTCCGATTTACAAATGTACCCTGCCAGTTTTTCTATAGAAATGTACATGTCTAAGACCTTAAAATGGTTATCCGAATTTAAGGTCTCAAAATAATGAGAATAATGGTTTGTCGTGTCAGAGTCCCTCCGATGGCTATCATGCACATAAGGGGACCAACACTTGTATATTTTTTGTGGTCGAGGATGCTTCGCAGCCCGACAATCACCATTCAAATGCAACCTTAAGGCTAAAAAGATAAAATTGAAAGTAGCGATATGCTTCAATTCCTATGTTAGCGTAAGGGTTTGAAAACCAGCTTTTAAAACATCATTTTTATCAAAAAGATAAGTTTTTGCAAATCAAATCAAATACTTTTACAAATCAAATTAAAGACTTTTGCAAATCAAATCAAACCCTTCGTATATAGGCTCAACGAAGCACTTCCTTACTTTCAATCAATCAAACATAGGCCCAATTTTCAAGCAGCATTCACACACGTATTTTAATTTTAAGGGAAATATTGAAAAAATGCGGTACTGTGTTTACACGTGAGTTATGGGGTGCCTAACACCTTCCCCACACTTAACCAAGCCCCCGAACTCAAACTTTATTTTCAAAGATCAAGTTTCGACAGTGTCCAGTAATTGGGCCTCTTTCAAACAAAACTCAGTTGAGTTGGTACAACCATTTCAAATCTACCAACTGGCGACTCTGTAAAATGTTCAAATCGTCGACATGATACATGTTGGCCTTTTCCTAAAAAACCTTTTTCGCAATAAAAAGAGTGAGGGCAGAGATAACTTAGGAAGAGATAAAAGATTCGGGTTGTGACCCGACCCGCGGATTTTTTTAACCGACGTCGACAATGTACATACAAAAGACCTTAAAACGGTTACCCGGATTTAAGGTCTCAACATAGTAAAAATATGGTTAGGCGTATCAGAGTCACTCTGATGGCTATTATGCCCATGAGAAGACCGACACTTGTATATATTGTGTGGTCGAGGATGCTTCGTAACCTGACAATCGCCATTTAAATTGAGCCAAAAAGGCTAAAAAGATAAAATTGAAGTATCGATGTGCTTTAATTCCTATGTTAGCGTAAGGGTTTGAAAACCTTCTTTCAAAACATCATTCCAATAATCTTATCAAAAAAAGAAGCTTTTGCAAATCAAAATCAAACACTTTTGCAAATCAAATCAAAGACTTTTTGCAAATCAAATCAAACCCTTCGTATATAGGTTCAACGATGCATAGACATGCTTTCCATCAAACATAGGCCCAATATTCAAACAACATTCACTCACACATTTCAATTTTTTAAGGGAAATATTGAAAAGATATGGTACCGTATTTACACGGGAGTTGTGGGGTGCCTAACACCTTCCCCACACTTAACCAAGGCCCCGAGCTCAAACTTTATTTTCAAAGATCAAGTTTCGACAGTGTCCAGCAATTGGGCCTCTTTCAAACAAACTCGGTTGAGTTGGTACAACCATTTCAAATCTACCAACTGGCGACTCTGTAAAACGTTCAAATCGTCGACATGATACATGTTGGCCTTTTCCTAAAAAACCCTTCAAAACCTTTTTCGCAATAAAAAGAGTAAGGGTAGAGATAACTTAGGAAGAGAGAAAGATTCGGGTTGTGACCTGACCCGCGGATTTTTTTTCGAAGTCGACAACCACCACCCACCACCCACCACCCACCACCCACCACCACCTTTCACCACCACCACCCCCCACAACTACCCATCACCTTCACCGCCAATCACCCCATCATTCACCACCACCCACTACCACCCAAAAGCACCACCACCCAATAACCAACCTTCACTACCAACCACCAACCACCACCACCGCCCACTATCACCATCATTTTGACACCCCTAAATCTGGATACTTCAATTTCCATAAGATTTAGTATTCACCGTATAAATATCACATACATCTATCTACCCATAATAAAAACAAATCAAGAAATAAATAGAAATCATCCCCTTAAAGGGTTACAACATTCGAATAAATAAATCCCAAGTTGAACTAACCTTAAACATCAAATGTGGAAACGTAAACAAATAAATAAGTCTTAACAACATCATAGTCTTTAAACATAATAATCTCAAATAAAATAACAAGTCTTCATCACTTGTTAACCTTTCCATTGCCCTTGCTAGTTGAAGGCTCGTCGATTTTTTCAATCTTATCTGCCATGTTATCATGCAAGAGTGAGCACGATTACTCACAAGTATAACAATATAATAATAATAATAACATGCAAGAAATCAAAGGGTTTTGAATAATAGAAAGCTCGGCTTTTGAATCAAGAATGAATAACAAGAATCAAAAGTACATCTGAGGTTAATAAGACCAAAAACTATGTCCCAGGTTGTCAAGTATTTCTACTTTAACAGTCGTAAGACTAAATGGACTCTACTACTCGTACTTAGGGGGATCAGCCCTTAGTACCATGAATGTGCACATCATCACAACGCTAACGCGTAAATAATCCCCTATAACGGGGTTGTTCATCTCAGTTTGACATCAGAGTCTGCACCAAAGGAAGTTTGGTTTGGATAAGCTCAAATACGGTTCTAGAATTTAGAACGCTCATCAACTATGGACTAGTCGAATCAATAAGGGTTCACTATTCTTACAAGGTTTAACAATAATTGATAATAAAATTGAATAATGAATCTCAATAGTATACAAGTGAATAAGTATTGTATAACTGAAGTAATACTTTATGAAGAATCATAATATCTCATTCGGAATCATACTTGAATAAACAACAATATGAACTTGATTGATATAGAAACATAAGTCTAGGACTTGCTCAACGAATAATTTAGAATTAAGGAACTTGCATAACGATAATAAATCGGTGATAGAAAACTTGCTCAACAATAGTAAATTAGGGATAGAACACTTGCCTCGTGCACAAGCTACAGTTATAACTACCATTCACTTCCCTAAACTTCCTACACATTTCATTATGTTTAAAATATCAATTAGTTCCATTACCACTACATTTAACTGTTGAACTTCCCACTTTAGCACAACTTAACAACTTGGTTCATAATCTTAACTTGTTGACTAGATATAACATGAATCTGAACCCACAACATGCATACCACACAAGTATAAACTCTTAAACAATCATAATCAAACCTTACAACAATAAATCCAAGTTCAAATACAACTTGTTAATATGCAACTTAAAATCATCTTATACATGTCAACAATATGTTATAGTACTGTGTTACATGCTCAACACGTTATCATGTTCATTAGGTTAAGTTAACTCATCATGTTATGGACTGAAAACCTCACAAAACAAAACCACCTCATCTTTGTAGTTCCCGCCGGGGCGGGGGTTTGTACTACGGTTTTCGCGCCGGGGCAGCATGCTATAGATTAGAAAGCCTGTCGGGGCGGGCGTCTCCAGCATGACAAAACTGCAGTTCGCGACTGCACTGTTCATCAGCCTAAATAACCCACGAAAATGCAAAAATTAAGTTCAAACAACACATTTAATGTTACCCATACATTCTGAACTTAACAAAAAATATTTAACAACATACTTAGCATGTTTTTAACAACTTAAAACATATATACAGTCAAATTAGAACACCCAATTTTTATGTTCTTCATATTTTTCAAAGTTTCGTCAAAAATCATGAAATTCATCATTACAGATTCGTTATAACTCCGAATCTGTCCGTTTAAAGTTCGTTTTCTTCGTTTTAACATGCGTAATCATAATTAATCATCAATTTAAAGTTTAATAAGCAATTAAAACATGAAATTTTGTACATATAAGCCATATTCATGTTCTTCATACTCTATAACTTATGAAACTTTGATAAAAACAAAATTACATGGTTTTGATTCCTTTAAAGCATAAATAAATGATAGAAAATAAGTTATGAACATATATTAACACATATATAATCATATAATCAATAATCATTAACTAAATTAATTACAGAGAACTTAAATTGGCTTTGTTGGAGAAAATATAAGAACGTAATTATAAACTTGGGATGAAGAATCATACCATTGCTAACTCTGTTTGATTAGATGAAAAAAATCCTCACTACTTCTTCAAATCACAACTTCCCTCTCAATTTTCTCTCTAAGTTCTCTAAAGTTCCTAACTGATGAATATTATATAATGAACTAGTATAATATAATATACGTATATCAAATGACTATCAGAGATAATGGGAGTAGTTAAATCACTGATGGGGGTTAACTGATACCCACTCTCTTAAGGGCTTGTGTGTTTCTCCCATATTACTCATTTCCCATTATTTTAATTAAAGTGTTTATTATATAGTTTAATTTGCCACACTTTAATTAATCAAATACTCTTATTTAAATTCAATTAAATAAAATAAAATATTACACATTAAATCTCATCATCACATAATTAAAATTCTTATTTCTTAATTATGTCAAATCATTAAATCTCTAATTAATTATTAAATTAATTAGAATAACATTATGCTTATGAAATAATTCATTTAATTAAATAACTTCAATTAAATTCATACTTTGAACTACAAAAATTCTCCACATTAATTTAATCAATGTAACACATATAATTAAATTATTCTATCACAATTCCATCAAATAATTATTTAACTCAATAAATAAATTATTAAAAATATTTATTTAAGTCAATAAATATTAAATTAAATTATAAAATTCTCGTTTGTCACATCATTCCCCCCTTAAAAGGATTTTGTCTCAAGAATCACGGTTCAATTAAATTCTTCCTATTACATTCTCCCCCTTACAAAGATTTTCTCCCTAGAATCGCTTACACATAGATTAAACAAATAAGTGTGGGTAAGTTTTCATCATATGTTCTTCGAGTTCCCACGTGGCTTCTTCAGCGTTGTGGTTCCTCCAGATTACCTTAACAGAATGTATCACTTTGTTTCATATTCGATAACGTGTTTATAATCAGGTTTATACGGTCGTAAGACTGAAACATGGAAGACGTTGTGGATGTGCTCTAATGCTGGAGGTAGGATCTACCTCATACGCAACTTCTCCAATTCTTCGCAGCACCTCAAAGGGTCCAATGAACCTCGGGCTCAATTTCTCCTTCTTGCTGAATCTGATCTTTCCCTTCCAGGGAGAGACTTTCAAGAAAACAAAGCTACCCGATTCAAATTCTACATTCTTGCGGTGTGGATCGGCGTATTTCTTCGCCTATCTTGATCAACTACAAATCTTGTCCGGATCACCTTGACGATCTCGACTGTCTGTTGTACCAATTCTGGTCCTAGCAATTGTCTTTCGCCGATTTCATCCCAGTATAATGGAGTTATGCACTTTCTGCCGTACAACGCTTCGTAAGGCGGCATGCCAATGCTCGCGTGATAACTGTTGTAACCAAATTCCTCTAACTGTAGGTGATCATCCCAATTTCCTTTGAAATCCATGATGCATGCTCTTAACATATCTTCTAATGTTTGGATCATTCTTTCACTTTGCCCGTCTGTCTGTGGGTGATATGTCGTGTTCATTCTTAACTGCATTCCCATGCATTCCTTAGTCACTTCCAGAAGTTCGATGTGAATCGCGGATCTCGATCGGAAACAATCGACACCGAAACTCCGTGCCTTGAAATAATTTCCTTCACATACAACCTTGCCAACTAATCTAGGGTGAATCTGATTCTGATCGGTAGGAAGTGGGCTGATTTTGTCAGTCAATCCACGATAACCCAACCTACGTCGAAACTCTTCTAAGTCGTCGGAAGACCTACTACGAAATCTATTGTGATATGTTTCCATTTCCATTCTGGGATATCTAGTGGTTGTAGCAACCCACTCGGCCTCTGATGTTCTGCTTTAATTTTCTGACAAGTCAGACACTTGGCCACATAATTGGCAACGTCTCGTTTCATATTCGGCCAACATAAATGTTGTCGGAGATCTTGGTACATCTTTGTACTTCCTGGGTGAATGGAATATCACGATTTATGAGCCACGGTCAAGATTTCCTCTTTAATCTCGGCCTCTGATGTTCTGCTTTAACTTTCTGACAAGTCAGACACTTGGCCACACAATTGGCAACGTCTCATTTCATATTCGGCCAGCAGAAATGTTGTCGGAGATCTTGGTACATCTTTGTACTTCCTGGGTGAATGGAATATCACGAACTATGAGCCATGGTCAAGATTTCCTCTTTAATCTCTGGCACTGGCAGTACCCAAATTCTGCTCTCAAATCTTAGCAGTCCTTCGTTATCCACTTTGAATTTCAGTTCATTCCCTTCAGATATCCTCTTCATTAACTTCTCACATTCTTCATCTTGACGTTGTGCTTCCTTAACCTTATCCAATAAAGTTGTACCAGCTCCTAGCTGAAACAGTTTCTCGTCAGATTCCTTAGGATATCCCACCTCCAATTCCAGTTTCTCCATCGCTGAAATTAGCTCCTCCTGGGTAATCAACAACATCAATCTCTCTCGACCCTTTCTGCTTAAGGCGTCGGCAACCACATTCGCTTTACCCGGATGGTATAAGATCTCACAGTCATAGTCATTTATTAATTTCAGCTATCTTCTTTAGCGCATATTCAGGTCCTTCTGTGTAAAAATATATTTCAAACTCTTGTGGTATGTATATATTTCACACTTCTCCCCATAGAGATAGTGTCTCCAGATCTTCAAAGCAAATACTACCGTGGCCAATTCCAAGTCATGGGTCAGATACCCCTTCTCATAATCCTTAAATTGTCGTGACGCATACGCAATGACTTTGCTGTTTTGTATAAGCACACAGCCTATTCTTTTATGTGATGCATCACTATACACCACACAAATTCTTGTGCTATCCGGAAGAGATAACACAGGTGTCGTATTCAACCTCTTCTTCAGCTCTTGGAAGCTTTCCTCACACTTCTCCAACCAAATGAATTTCATAGATTTCCTAGTCAAATTTGTGACGCCCCCAAAATTGGTCCACACAACCCACTCTGAGTCGCCAATACATGGTACAGAATCCAAATACAAATCTTTTATATCAAATTGTCATTCAAAATACGACCACACAAATTATGAGCTTTAATACAGATATTATGTCGTATATAATATGAAAATATCAACACTCAAATTAAGTCATCATTATAATTATTATCCCACTATTTTATAGAATAGTGAGGACTTCTACAGATCTAACTCTGATCATCACTCTGTTCCCCGACTAGTCCCCGCGATATTCTTATTTCCTGAAGAGAACAATGAAAGAAAAGGGTGAGCTCAACTAGCCCAGTAAAGAATATTATGACTAAGGTAATGAAGAATAAATTATCGTTATCCTTCAATAAATCAGATAAAATATTATGGACAACAAGGTTTAGATCAACAACTGCAGCGAAAATAACAAACCATTAGAAGAGTTAAGTAGAGAATGATGTCTACTATCTTCTATGATTTAAAAGTCCATCATTAATATTTTATCCCTGTAACATCAATCAATAAATATTTCAAATCAATAATTTATCTTTGCACTACGGGCCAAAGATATTCATTTGTATCACCAGTGGTCATGATCATGTAAAACACCTGTCCATCTTTGCACTACGGGCCAAAGATATTCATCAATCAACGATTTATTTTTGAAGTACAGCCAAAGATAACTTTCACCATAATTTAGGTTTGAGGATTATGACAATGATATAAAGAATGAATCAAGTGAGATCAAGGATAAATATTAGAGATTTATAATTCAATTTATCCAGAGTTCAAGAATGAAGATCAAAACATGGATCCAATTTGAAGAATGTTCAAATTGTCAACATAATAATCAATTGTGGAGCAAAATTCAAGAATGATATTCATATATCAAAAATAATTTGGACAGAAAAAAACCAATTTTTTTAGAGTGAATAGTGCCTCGTGAATAGTATTATATGAATAGTACCCCGTATGAAAATATTAAAATTTGATAAAAAGTTCAAACCAGTATTCCGGTGAAATGATATTAGATGAAGCGCAAAACTCAAGAAATTTTTAATCATTTCAGGAATTATAGAGGCAATACCTACCGTAGTAAGTTTAAATTTAGGAATATGAAACGAAATAATATTTATATACTATAGATTATGAAAGAAAATAATTTTCCTTACGAATATTTAACGAAAACAATATCCTTTACGAGAAAAATAATATCCTTTACCTTAATAAAAAAAGTAATTCTAACTGGAATAACGGAGATTATGTTGAGAAAATCTTGCACTATAAAGTACACTCAAAGTATCCTTATACTCAAAAAAAATACTCACAATATTATAGAATAAGAATTTTTATATTGTGATGATGTTTGTCCTTTGGTTGCTCATCCGAGTAATCCTATTTATAGTGCAACGGATGGAGAAGGTCTGTCAAAGTGGGCAGGTAATTATGCAAGGTTTGAAAAACCTTTGTGGCCACCAACCAATTATTCATGCACCAACCATTTCCACCAATCAAGTGGCCTAACAAGTTGAAATGATACACACCCACGTGGAAATTTGGTAATGGGCCATTCAATTAGGAATTTAGTGAATTATTTTCCTAATCTTAACAAAATCTGGCTCACCACTCACTTGAAAATTTTGGCAAATGAGGGTCACTCATTGTAAAAGAATTCCACATCTTCCAAAATCAAATAGAACAATACAAATTAGAAAATAGTTGAGGGGCCACCCATTTGTAAAACAATTCCGTATCTTCCAAAATCTAATAAAACACTACCCATTTATTCATCAATTATTATTCACAATTAATATTACATAGTCACAATATTGACAACAAAGTCGTTCCCAGGAAATAGGGGGCTTTTCGATAAAGATTTATCCTTATTGACTTGCGATTATATAACCTAACCCCTTTCTTCGACAGAACTTTCTAGATATTGTCAATAATACTATCTAATAATATCATTTAAATCATATGAGTTATTGATTTAATAATGTGAAATACTGTGCAGTGGTTACTATGACAATTATTGAATCAATAATATAAAATACTATGCAATTATCAATGTAGAAATTATTGAATGAGTGACTTCTTACGAAGTATTGTGCAATACCGTGTGCTACTGTGCAACAACGCGTATTACTATACTTTTATCACCGGGTATTTTAACAGTTTAATGGTAAAAGTTTTGCCGTTATTTTTATAAAAAGGTTACTTCTGTCGCTTTCTATATCCGACAGTTATTCCTTTATGGGGTCAACCAATGAGTGCGTCGTCGTACGAATATTTCCCGACAAAAAGAATATTTCCCGACCAAACAAATATTCTCCAACACAACGAATATTTTATGACAACTTGCTTACTTTATAAAATTTGCACATATCACTCATAACTTATCACATTTTTCAAATCAACACCTTACTATTAAAATAATATGTAGAGAAAATTAAATTTTATTCATAAAAAGTTGGGGTCTTACAAAATTCATCAGCGGAGTCGCGATTTTGGAAATGTCCTGAATAAACCTTCTGTAATAACCTGCTAATTCAAGAAAACTTTTCATTTTCGACGGTGCCTTTGGTTGATCCCAGTTCAACACAGCTTCGACCTTTGAGGGATCTACCGAAATTTCGTCCTTATCAATCACATGTCCAAGAAATTGCATCCGCTCAATCCAAAATTCGCATTTTAAAAACTTGGCGTACAACTTCTCTCTTCTCAACGCCTCCAATGTCACCTTCAAATGTTCAACGTGTTCCTCCTTGGTCTTCGAATACACCAAAATGTCGTCGATAAACACCACCACGAATTTGTCCAAAATTGGCTTGAATACTCTGTTCATTAGATCCATAAATGTTGCAGGAGCATACCTTAGACCAAATGACATTACCAGAAATTCGTAGTGACCATATCGAGTCCTGAACGCTGTCTTCGGAACATCTTCTGTCCTCACTTTCAACTGATGGTAACCACTTCTCAGATCTATCTTTGAGAAATATATCACTCCCTTCAATTGGTCAAATAAGTCGTCGATCCTAGGCAACAGAAACTTATTCTTAATGGTGACCTTGTTCAACTCTCTGTAGTCAATTTAAAGCCGCATCGTCCCATCCTTCTTCTTAACGAATAACACCGGCTCTCCCCACGGCGATACGCTCGGCTATATATATTTCTTATCCAAATGTTCTTGCAGCTGCACCAACAATTCCTTTATCTCCACTGGGGCCATACTGTGACAACCCAAAAAATTGAGTTGTCCAGAAATTTAAGATTTAAGAATTTATAATTAATAAAGTAATTTTATTGATTATATTCTGTGTTATGTGTATATTAATCATTCTATGACATAGGATGATTATAAATGGGGAGGATTCTGGCTACGAGCTGGAATGAACGAGTAAGAATTTTCAAGACGAAAAAAAATATTTTCGGGAATAAAAATATTTTTGAGAAAAAGATGAAATTGGCACTATTCATGTTAAAACCCTAAGGGTTAGGGTTTAAAGTTAGGGTTTTGACCCTAAGCCTTTTCGGGAGATTGGAATGTCAGAAAGACATTCTGTCGAAAGATTTGACGACAATATTTCGTGAAAAGTTAAGTTAGCCGAGAAAAGTTTTCTCGGGAAGAAAATGACGAAAATCACTATTCATCCATTTCTGCTCAGGAATTTATATTGAAATTCTGAGAAACGCGTAATGATAGAATTTCAAGACGAGATGAAATATATAATAATATTTCATTTATGGCTCGCGAAATTTTCGCTTGCAGACTTAAAACCCGAAGGGTTAGGGAAAGTGAACTCAAAGAATGAAATGGTTTGTGTAATAATAAATGATTATTATACATAATGAATACGCGTATAATACTAATTATTATACGAGTATAATACGAGGAGGATACGAGAATTAATACGACGTATAATACGAGTTTTATACGAAGTAAATAGATTTAATTTGAATTAAATCTAATAATTTAACCTGTGGGTCGAACCGGCGAGTAAACGGGTGGTTTAAACCCATGGGACAACCCATGACCCATGTTAGCATGTGGAGGACATGGGGGAGCACATGATGTGACATGGGAGGCCATGTGCTAGCACATGCTAGCACATGGGAGGACATGGTTTGGCATGTGGAGGAGGTGGGAGGTTGAGGAGGTTTGCTCATTGACCATCCTACCCTTGATCTTGCCTTGCCTATAAATAGAGAGCTTAAGAGCTCATTTGTTATTTGTTGGAAATTCACCTATGAGTTTGACACAGAGAGAAAAGAAGAGGAAGAGCTTGATTAACAATCATGAAGCAAAAAGGAAGCTAGCTTAAGACTTTGAGCAAGAACACAAAGTCACAAGCTTAAGATCACTTATAAGGTATAAGTGTTAAACCTTTAATTTTCATCTTCTTTCAATTCTCATATTGATAGAGAAGTGAAAAGGAATAGAGCATGAATTGTAGGAAGTATGGAGATTGATATTAGTGGACTTTAAACCATTAATAATCAAGAACAAATGAAACCATAATAAAATGGTTAAGAGGTTAATGGAAGAAAGGTGATCAAGAACCTAACTTCTAAGTTATTTCTTTAACTTTTTTATGTTAAATACATAGCTTAAAGAGAAGAAGAATAAAAGATGTTAGAAGATGTTAGTGGACAATCCGGATTAGTTATATTAACTCTCCGATGTTATAAGGTTTAATTATCAAACTTATAACGTTAGAATGCGAGAAAACGTAAAATCGTAATCATACTATTGATTACGAACGAAGAACACGAAGAACGTGATAAGGGAAAACCATTAAAACTTAGATGTTTAATATGGTTAGAATTGTAGAAGAACAACCAATAGATTGATTCCATTTGGTTTGACGTAAAAATATTGAGAACCGAAGATTCGGCGGAAGTTTACGCGATTAGACGTTAAGCGTCGAAATCGTGAATTTTCCAGAATAGAAGTCAAAAGTTGTCGTGTGATTCAGAAATGTTGGTTTTAGATTGCAACACATGTAATTATGTAAACAAGACTTACGAGATCAAGAACGAACGAATTCGTAGTTAAAACAAAGAAACGAGCGTCGAACGTTTACGAACGTTCGACGAACGCATAAAAATGGAGTAATCGGCTAAATTATCGTCGATGGATTCAGAAATGAATTTTGATTTGATAGAATGATAGAACATAATGTCTATGAACTATTGGCTTTGGAACGAGCCAATTCTGAGTTATAACGATCACGTTACGGACTCGAAAATCTCAAAAAAAATTCATAACTTAGAAAATTTTGTTGAGATGCAGGTCCGGAGCGGGCCGCGCCGCCCAGAAGGCTTGACCAGTGCAGGCCAGTCCGAGGCAGGGTCCCTGCATAGGAAGCGTGGGGCACGTCGCTTGTAAGGGAAAGCTGGCCGGGGCGCTCCAGCATGGAAAAAATTCTGACATGGCTATGTTATGTCCCAACTTTCTACATGATAATTATGGGGCAAGTATATGAGTAAGATTCATAAAGAGAAATCACTTAAATAATGTGTTTAAGATTGATTTCATGGATTAAACGTTGACAAAATGTATTTAAATTCTAAAACTCGAAACCCTAAAATATGAACTGAGGTTCGTGGTCGAGTTTGAAGCACGCCTCAAGGTTACATGTTATGTAATAGAGGTGTGGCATGCGAGAACGTAATGAAATGAAGTTAAAACTTACTTAATTTCAATACAGAGTCCGATAACGGGAATCCAGTGGAAATGTGTCCAACCTAGCAAATCGATTATGGTTTCGCTGGTCGTGAAGTCTAACAACGATCGACGGGAGTCGGTTGATGACACACGAAAGATAGTGAACATATAATTCACTTAATATAACACTTAATTAAGTGATTTAAGCCTTAAGTAAAGGTTGAATGAGAGTAAGAGACGAGTAACGTGAACGCAAGATACGTGAACATTTTCGTGAATCATATCGGCATTGAGGGAACGTTCTAAGTATACATTGGTTGTATGACTTAGACGTTAATGCATGTTAGCATAGTAAGATGTAATAAGCCATAATGAACGGTAATCAGAGAATGAAGAATAACGTATAACGTTGATAAGCCGAGGTAATGGTAATAACTTGAATAACGTTCCGAGTCGTATGGACCAGACGTGGTAAGAAAGGTAATGAAGATTAACTTAACGAACATTATAGTTATAATGGTTCGGATAATTTAAGTCTAAAACGATGATGAGATCGTAGTCTATAATGGTCGAGATATAGTATCTGAGCTAAACGATTTCGTCAGAGAGCGACGGTATATACGAACTAGCAACCGATCTAACTCACTGTGAAAGACAGTGTAGACGAGACGGGAAACTAGTTTGTTGGTTGTTTGTGAGAAACCACTCAGTGTACTATATTTGACTACTGTTAGAGACTCGATGGGTGTTAAGTAAAATGTTGTTGAAAAGAATAGAAGAAGATAATGGAAGTAAAGTCGATCGCGTAAACTTAGTTAACAAGAACGTGAACTATAAGAAGTAAAGTGAAGATAAGCTAATGCTTAAGTCAAGTATATGACTAATGAATTCGTGTTTCCTATATGCTTTATAGGGATTGTGATGAACGATAAGGCATAAGAAGTACGCAGTGCTAAGGCAAGTTTCTAAACTTTCTTCATCCTTTATGATGAATGTTAGTTTCTTAACTTCCTCAGTTATTGAACATTAGGAAGAAATTTTGTATGTGCAAATGTGAGATATTTGTACAAGATGATAGTATGTATGAGGCCTTGTGCCACAATGTTAACACTTTGGTGTTTCTATGAGATAAACTGTTCTATGTTTAAACTATTTTATGTTAAGAAGTTTGATTTATCTATAAACCGATATTGTTAAGTCTGTACTAATGATTCTAGCCAGATAGAATGTGTATGAAAGAGGTAGAAGAATGAAAGTATGACATAGTATATGTGATGTAGGTGTTAAAATCATAGGAATCGGAACGTATTCCTATTATTCGAGCTGCTTCATAACTATTGTTCGGTTATTGAAGACTTAAAAGAACTTTGATTCTTGCTTTGGTTGTTATTCAACCGCTATGACTTGCTGAGCAATTGAATGCTCACACTTTCTTTAAATAAAAATATTTTCAGCGAACGACAGTAGTATGTAATAAAGGACCTGACGAAGATCAAGTGGATCGATGTCCTGCTATGGTGAGATGCTATGGTTGTGAATACCATTAGCATCACAAGATGAAGTATTGTTCATGTTATAAACAAGCGTGAAGTTCAAGCCAAGACTTGTAGAATAGTTATTTAAAATTATTCTATAGATGCGATGACTAGTTAAGTCACGATTGTAATGTGATAAGAATAATGTAATTACCATTATTTTTAATGAATGAACGTTTGGAGGTAATAAAACCTAGGAATGTGTAAATATATTATGTATCGTCAGGATATAATGATGTATGTATGGAATGAGATGTATCGTAACGCACGAAATTCGGGTGTGAAAAATAGGCCGAATTTTGGGGCGTCACACATACGGTACGATGCCTTCAATATTGGAGCAGTTCTTGGCGCCAAATCGATCACGAACTCTACTTCCTTATCTGGTGAAAGTCCTGGCAAATCATCTGAAAATACGTCCACGAGGTCTCTTACAATTGGTATTTCCTCTAACTTCGGACTCTCTTTATGACTATCGACTATGTAGGAATATCCTACACAACCTTGTCTTAATAACTTCTTAGCCTGCATCATCGTCAGACAACTCGCTTGTCTAGGCGACTTGCTGCTATAAAACATAACCATTGACGAAGTCATAAGGTTAATACAATTCTTTTGGCAATCAATTATCGCCCCATAATTGAATAGCCAATCCATACCCAAGATAACGTTGAATTCCCCAAGTCTAATAGGAATAAGATCTACGTTCATTACGTTACCCATAATATCCACCCTACAGTTCTTGTGTACGAAAGTAACATGAATCACTTCCCTATTCGCAATCTCTATGTTCATAGGGTATTCTAACTCGTCCTTAGGCAATTCTAAGTTCTTAGCAAAGTTATCAGATATAAATGAACAAGTAACACTCGAATCAAATAATATATATGCGTTAACATTATTGATCAGAATGATACCTGAAACCACATCGTGTGACTGTACAGCATCTTGCACGATCATGTTGAAAGTCCTGGCAGTAGGTCGGTTGGTTGGTGTTGGTCCCAAAATAGTCAGAGTGTTGCCACCACTGTTCCCTCCTGCTTCTGCCCCTCCTGATACCTTCTTGGGACATTCCCTTGCCAGGTGATCCTTCGATCCATATGTGAAGCAGGCGCCCTTCTTAGGGTTAGGGAAGTTTGGTGCTATGTGGCCCTCCTGACCACAATTGTAGCAGACTCTTTTCCCCTCAGGTGATTTTTCCCGCAGGTCGGACAAGCTTCTACCCTCTTCTTCTGGCTTCCTTGATGACTTCCAATTGATGTGCTATCATTTTACCTTCTTTTTTGACTATTGTTTCCCCCAGTGTTGCTACCACTAGTCTTATTATCTTCACCTTCACTCTTCTTCTTCTTCAGCTCCTAGTTGTACTTGGTCATAGCATCGCTTTGACCTTCAGCGATGATTGCCTTCTCCAATACTCCAGCAAAATTATTCAACTGGAACATTGACACTTTGCTATACAACCAGGGCTTCAGTCCCTGTTCAAATCTCATAGCCTTCCTCTCATCAGTGTGCACTTGATAAGTTACAAACCTAGCCAACTCATTAAATCTTGCAGCGTAGTCTGGCATAGACATGTTACCTTGTTTTAGCTCTAGAAACTGTACCTCCATCTAGTTCTGTGAGCTCATCGGGAAGTACATCTCGAAAAACATTTCCTTGAACTTCTCCCAGGTGATCACACCCTGTCCTCCCCGGACTTTGTTTGCCTGCCACCAGTAGCTGGCCTCTGCCTTCAGCATGAATGTTGAGTAAGCGGTCTTCTGATCCTCATTGACTCTAGCGACGTCAAAAACCTTTTCCATCTCCATAACCCAAGTCTGTGCTTCGATTGGGTTCATGGATCCACCGCCTTGAAGTCCTTGAACGAAGTGTTCGGTGGAGCTTGCGGCTGGTTGTTAAGGGCTCCGGTCAACAGATTCACCAACTGCTGAACAGGATTATCATTGGCATTAGCATCGTTGTTATTGGTTGACCCTTCTTGGGCTGGTTGACGAGTTGGGCATCTTCTCGGAGACATATTTTTGTTTAAGATATACGCTTATTAGATCTTTACTCAATTCTTAAATATTCAAGACTTAACTTAAACATTTTAAGATAATCACGTAACACATATCATCTCAAATAAACTCTGATATTTTATTCATTTCAAAAGTTTTAAACAAAACAAGATTGCATCACTGCTATTTACATCGACTATCCCGAGATAAAGAATCTTCAGGATTTAAATCATCATCGTATTCCATTGTTTATAATCACATCAGAATTTATGTAATTAACTACCATAGAAATATTCACATACTCAAACTGTTCCTATCACGGCCTATTCAGGCATCGAATAACTTTTCTGCTCTCTTCTTCCATAATGTGGAACATCGTCCTACGGTCCAGCATGTACCAAGGTAAGTCCTCGAACTGAACCGGATAGTAGACAACTCAATCCTGGGCCCTATCAATCGTTGTCTGGAACATATAGTCCGTCTCCTCAATCTTTGCCTTCTTTGCCCGATCGTCATCGTCGGCAATCTCTGCACGTCGTGAAGCACTCATCCAATCGTCCTCTGCTCTAGAACGCTTCATTGATTCCTCTCGTAAATCATTCTTCAGCTTCTCTATCTCAGCTGACTTTTATTCATTTTAGCCCTTTTCATGAACCAACTCCCACTCCACGTCTCCAAGACGTGTATTCAGATTCTCGATCTCGCCATCCTTCTGCTTAATGGTAGTCCGCTGTGCAATTGTCTAGTCCTTTAGCTCCCAAACAGTATCATGTAACTCTATGTTACGATCATACAGCTCGTCATACATCTCGGCACTGATAGATTCGGTGGAAACTCATCAGGGTCCTCATCTTCCTCCTTAGCTTCAACCTCAATCTCTTCAGAGTCCTCCTCTAAATCAAACACTGGCTCATGCTCCTGACCAACAACGGTGATCAATGGAGATGGCTCTTTCCGAACCAACTGCTCCCATACTGTATGAATGTCTCGGGGCTCCTACTCAATAGCTACTCGGGGTACAACATCCCTAGGTTGACTGGATCCTCCAACATCCGACATCCTGATAATCAAAATTTTAAGTCTTTATTTACTAAGTGATGTTAATCGATACTAGCGAGTATATACATAAACAAATAAGCACATAAAGTCTTTTATTATCTTTCTTAGAACTCGATAAGAGTTTATCACCACTATGTTATTGATCTCTTAAAAGGCTATTACCCTAAGGTTTTCCCCCACCTAAGGTTCATAACCTACAGCTCTGATACCAACTTATGACACCCCCAAATCCGGAAACTTCAATTTCCACAAGATTTTGTGTTCACTGTACAAATATTACATACATCTATCTACCCATAATAAAAGTAACTCATGAAATAAATAGAAATCCTCCCCTTAAGGGGATACAACATTCGAATAAATAAATCCCAAGTTGAACTAACCTTAAACATCAAATGCGAAAACGTAAACAAAAAAATAAGTCTTAACAACATCATAGTCTTTAAACATAATAATCTCAAATGAAATAACAGTTCTTCATCATTTGTTAACCTTTCCCTTGCCTTTGCTAGTTGAAGGCTCGTCGGTCCTTTCAATCTTAGCTACAATGTTATTATGAAAGAGTGAGCACGATTGCCCACAAGTATAACAATATAACAGTAATAATAACATGCTAGAAATCAAATGGTTCTGGATAATAGAAATCTCGGCTTTTGAATCAAGAATGAATAACAAGAATCAAAAGTACATCTGAGGTTAATAAGACCAAGAACTATGTCCCAGGTTGTCAAGTATTTCTACTTTAAACCTTTAACAGTCGTAAGACTATATAGACTCTACTACTCGTACTTAGGGGGATCAGCCCTTAGTACCATAAATGTGCACATCATCTCAATGCTAACGCGTAAATAATCCCCTATAACAGGATTATTCATCTCAGTTTGACATCAGAGTCCGCACCAAAGGAAGTATGGTTTGGATAAGCTCAATTACGGTTCTAGAATTTAGAACGCTCATCAACTATGGACAAGTCGAATCAATAGGGGTTCGCTAGTCTTACAAGGTTCAACAGCAATTGATAATCAAATCGAATAATGAATCTCAAGAGTATACAAGTGAATAAGTATTGTATAACTGAAGTAATACTTTAGGAAGAATCATAATATCTCATTCAGAATCATACTTGAATAAACAAGAATATGAACTTGATTGATATAGAAACATAAGTCTAGGACTTGCTTAACGAATAATTTAGAATGAAGGAACTTGAATAACGATAATAAATCGGTGATAGAAAACTTGCTCAACAATAGTAAATTAGGGATAGAACACTTGCCTCGTCCACAAGCTACAGTTATAACTACCATTCACTTCCTCAAACTTTCTACACATTTCATTATGTTTACAATATCAATTAGCTCCATTACCACTATATTTAACTGTTGAACTTCCCACTTTAGCACAACTTAACAATTTGGTTCATAATCTTAACTTGTTGACTAGCTATAACATGAATCTGAACCCACAACATGCATACCACACAAGTATAAACTCTTAAACAATCATAATCAAACCTTACAACAACAAATCCAAGTTCACACACAACTTGTTAATATGCAACTTAAAATCGTCTTATACATGTCAACAATATGTTATAGTAATGTGTTACATGCTCAACACGTTATCAGGTTCATTAGGTTAAGTTAACTCATCATGTTATGGACTGAAAACCACACAAAACAAAACCACCTCATCTCTGTAGTTCCTGCCGGGGCGACGGTTTGTACTGCGGGTTGCCCGCCGGGGCGGCACGTTATACACTAGAAAGCCCGTTGGGGCGGGTGTCTCCAGTATAACGAAACTGCAGTTTGCGACTGCACTGTTCATCAGCCCAAATAACCCACGAAAATGATAGAAAACTGTTCAACAATAGTAAATTAGGGATAAAACACTTGTCTCGTGCACAAGCTACAGTTATAACTACCATTCACTTCCTCAAACTTCCTACACATTTCATTATGTTTACAATATCAATTAGTTCCATTACCACTACATTTAACTGTTGAACTTCCTACTTTAGCACAACTTAACAATTTGGTTCATAATGTTAACTTGTTGACTAGCTATAACATGAATCTGAACCCACAACATGTATACCACACAAGTATAAACTCTTAAACAATCATAATCAAACCTTACAACAACAAATCCAAGTTCACTTACAACTTGTTAATATGCAACTTAAAATCGTTTTATACATGTCAACAATATGTTATAGTACTGTGTTACATGCTCAACACGTTATCAGGTTCATTAAGTTAAGTTAACTCATCATGTTATGGACTAAAAACCACACAAAATAAAACCACCTCATCTCTGTAGTTCCCGTCGGGGTGGCGGTTTGTACTGCGGGTTGCCCGCCGGGGCGACATGCCTGCCGGGGCGACATGCTATACACTAGAAAGCCCGCTGGGGCATGTGTCTACAATATGACGAAACTGCAGTTCTCGACTGCACTGTTTATCAGCCCAAATAACCCACGAAAATAAAAAAATTAAGTTCAAACAACACATTTAATGTTACCCATACATTCTGAACTTTACAAAAACATTTAACAACATACTTAGCATGTTTTTAATAACTTAAATTACATAAACAGTCAAATTAGAACACCCAATTTTTATGTTCTTGATATTTTTCAAAGTTTCGTCAAAAATCATGAAATTCATCATTACAGATTCGTTATAACTCCGAATCTATCCGTTTAAAGTTCGTTTTCTTCGTTTTAACATGCATAATCATAATTAATCATCAATTTTAACGTTTAATAAGCAATTAAAGCATGAAATTTTGTACATATAGGCTATATTCATGTTCTTCATAATTTGTAACTTATGAAACTTTGATTAAAACATAATTACAATTTTGATTCCTTTAAAGCATAGATAAATGATAGAAAATAAATTATGAACATATATTAACACATATATAATCATATAATCAATAATCATTAACTAAATTAATTACAGAGAACTTAAATTGGCTTTGTTGGAGAAAATATAAGAACGTAATTATAAACTTGGGATGAAGAATCATACCCTTGCTAACTCTGTTTGATTAGACAAAAGAAATCCTCACTACTTCAAATCACAACTTCCCTCTCAATTTTCTCTCTAAGTTCTCTGAAGTTCCTAACTGATGAATATGATATAATGAACTAGTATAATATAATATATGTATATCAAATAACTGTCAGAGATAATGGGAGAAGTTAAATCACTGATGGAGTTTAACTGACACCCACTCTTTTAAGGGCTTGTTTGTTTGTCCCATATTACTCCTTTCCCATTATTTTAATTAAAGTGTTTATTATATAGTTTAATTTGTCACACTTTAATTAATCAAATACTCTTATTTAAATTCAAATAAATAAAATATAATATTACACATTAAATCTCATCATCACATAATTAAAATTCTTATTTCTTAATTATGTCAAATCATTAAATCTCTAATTAATTAGAATAACAGTATGCTTATGAAATAATTCATTTAATTAAATAACCTCAATTAAATTCATAATTTGAACTATAAAAATTCTCCACATTAATTTAATCAATGTAACACATATAATAAAATTATTCTACCATAATTTCATCAAATAATTATTTAACTCAATAAATAAATCATCAAAAATATTTATTTAATTCAATAAATATTTAAATTAAATTACAAAATTCTCGTTTGTCACATCTTTCCCCCTTTAAAAGGATTCTGTCCCCAGAATCACGGTTCGATTAAATTTGTCTCGTTACATTCTCCCCCTTACAAAGATTTTGTCCTTAGAATCGCTTACACATAGATTAAACAAATAAGTGTGGGTAAGTTTTCATCATATGTTCTTCGAGTTCTCACGTGGCTTCTTTATCGTTGTGGTTCCTCCTGATTACCTTAACAGAATGTATCACTTTGTTTTTGTGAACTTGCTCTTTCCTGTCAACAATCTGAACATGAACTTCTTTATAGGATAAGTCTTTCTCAAATTGCAGGGGTTCATATTCGATAACGTGTTTATAATCAGGTTTATACGGTCGTAAGACTGAAACATGGAAGACGTTGTGGATGTGCTCTAACGCTGGAGGTAGGGCTACCTCATACGCAACTTCTCCAATTCTTCGCAGCACCTCAAAGGGTTCAATTAACCTCGGGCTCAATTTCCCTTCTTGTCGAATCTGATTTTTCCCTTCCAAAGAAAGACTTTCAAGAAAACAAAGCTACCCGATTCAAATTCTACATTCGGTGTCTTTCTTTTGCATATCTTGAGCAGCTACCAATCTTCTACATTAGTTTTTATGTGGTTGTTGCTATACCATTTTTAATATTCTTGTACCGTTCTTAGGTTTCATGACGTATACCATTTTTAATATTCTTGTACCGTTCTTAGGTTTCATGACGTATACCATTTTTAATATTCTTGTACTGTTCTTAGGTTTCATGACTATACCATTTTTAATATTCTTCTACTGTTCTTAGGTTTCATGACGTCTCTAACATATTTGTATCTATTCAGTGAGTTGTTTGTTCTATATATTCATTAATCCAATAAATTACAAGCTTTTTCCTCTTTTTCATTCTTTGAACCTCGAGTCCTAGCCATATTTTAGCTTGTCAAACCTTTGCATGTGCTTCATTTTCTGTTTCATCACCTTACATGTGCTTTTAACAAAATTACAGAAACTAACAATTAGTTGACGCCTACCATTCCAAATATTTAATGTAAAATGATCTTTCATTGTTTGTTTGTAAACTATGGATTCTTTGAAGAAATCAAATGGTGAGTAATTATAAGGAACCACCTCAATTGCTTGCCAACTTGAGGGCTGGAGGGGGCCACCCCCCCCCCCCCAAAGATTTGAAAATTTTATAATGTCCACTTGTTCATTTATTATGTACTCCTTCTGTCCCATATTTATCATATTCTTTCCCTTATATCCTCATAATCTATTTAATATACTTATTGAAAATGTGAGAGTTACAAAAATAAATGTATCTAGAAAATTAAAAGACATAGGAAAAAGTAATTATTAGGATAACTATATTTATCATATTCTTCCTCTTAAACTCTCATAATCTATTTAATATACTTATTGAAAATGTGAGAGTTACAAAAAAATGTATCTGGGGAATTAAATGACATAGGAAAGACCGAATGAGTAATTATTATTAAGATCATAGAAAAGTAACAGAGTAATTATTTGGGTCATAAAAAATTGAAAAAAATTACTTCAATTAATAAGTAATCAAAAAGGGTAATTTAGGTAAAAATAAATTATTAATTAGCGTAGCAAAACCAATTAGGACGTTTATTTTGGGACGAATGGAGTATTCTATTATCCTCCCAATTTTGTTAGTTTTGATATGTTCTAAAAGACTTTTTTTGTTATGCTTTGTTGTCTTTATTTGTCAAAGTAAATTCTATTACTACATTATCTTTGTTTTAGTAAAACTATGTTTTATAATAGTGGAACTTTACTTTTTAGTGATGAATATATATTATGTTGTTAAAAAAAACTATTGGCCCCCTCCAAGAAAAAATTCTAGCTTCGTCCCTGCTTGCCAGAATAATGGCACTACTGACGCAAAGAAAAATGACCCCTCATATGGTTCAAACCTCCCTTGTAATTCTACTTGAAGCAGTATGTTTAATAAAAACTTGTAATATTATGGTCCCCTTTGGTTTCTCTATTTGCAAGCAGCCCTGCCCATGCCATGGTTTTTTTTTTTCCCCTTTTTTCTTTTTGATTTGGCCTGAAAAAGAATTGTTTGGTTTGTTATTGTTGTGTATTTAACCTAATCCATATTTTTTGGATGAAAAAAGAGAGGTTATATTTCAGTTCTATGATACTCAAACTTGTTTCTTCTTGGATTTTTTTAAACAGGTATATAACAGAGGTGCGAAGATTGACCCTTCCCTTAAGTCAGACGGACAGACGCTGTATACAAAGGGTTTCGAGAACTTGAAGAGTCACTTTTAAGTCCATTTTCTTTTAACCGATTTTGAGACTCCTCATCGCATCTGTTGTATGTTACTTGTGCAATAAAAATGTTCAATTTCCCATATCAGATGTCATTGATTGCATTTTGCTCTACCTACAAGGAGGACATACTACTGTTTTTACTAAGGAATGTGTTCAAAGAGTTGGGATCTAATACACCAGTTAACTTGCTGGGTTATGATAAAAGTTAAAGCAGAGGCTTGGAAAATTGGAATAGTGCAAATTCACAAGATAAATTGAGACGATGTATAGAAATTGAACATTGAGTTGATTCTCCTTACTAAAGAGTGACTCAAGGTGACTACCGAGTACAAACACAGGCCAGCAAAATATTAGAAAACTTAACTGCTAAAAAGCCTATTTACTTGAAAAGCTGGAAAACAAAAATAGATGATTTTCTCTCACATGAGCATATAGTGGGTTTCATCTTCATATGAGAAGGAACCTTGTGGAAATAACAAAAATACATGTGGAAATAATGTTCCACTTAGAGAAATTACCGATAACTTTGCAGGTCGTTGTTTATTCATCAAGTGAAAATTAGGCAATTGCGGTTGGATAATGATATATCTTACGACTTTATATATTGACTTTTTAGTTGCGAGTTACATGAATAATTATAATTAATTATATTTTAACGATATATTTGATATAGTGAACCAATTTTATAATTATACATAATTCTATATATTGATATAAGTCATAATGATAAAAAAAATTATAATATATAACATGACTCATTGAAGCTTTATTTACCACAACTTTTTTTATGTTTCATATTTTGTCAAAATTCTGGAGGTGATTTTTTTTACCTATAGATTATGCACGCACACGGTGACCCCTCCATTTAACAGTTAGTTAGCCAAGGCCTAACCCAACCAAACCAACGCACTCAAATCCACGAAAAAATATACTAGTATATATACTGTTATTTATATATCTTCCTATTAGATTAACACTATTTACACATGATTTTTTAATATTCTCAAATGGTATCTTGTCATATGAAGGTGAAATTCACTTTCTTCATATATAAAAGAGTACTATGTAGAAATATCAAAAATACTTGTTAAAATACAAGTGTCCTATTATTAAGTGTCAATGAGGTTGGTGATTTTAATCAATTTATTATTTATTATTTGTTTGTCTTTATAATTTTAAATATATTATTATTTTGTTTTTTATTTAATCTTCTAAATTGTATAAAATTTTAAATTTAACATTGGTACCCTAGTATATATATATATATATATATATATATATATATAGGGTTATATGTAGCTACACAGCTGTGTAGCTACACAGTAGGCTATAGCGACGGTTTTTTAGGGCTACAGCGACGGTTTGTCTGTCGCTATAGATATTCTGTCTATAGCGACAGACAAACCATCGCTATAATCCTGAAAAACTGTCGCTATAGCATACTGTGCACTACACAGCTGTGTACTTATATTTTTTTCATATAGGGTTATATGTAGCTACACAGCTGGGTAGCTACACAGTAGGCTATAGCGACGGTTTTTTAGGGCTATAGCGACGGTTTGTCTGTCGCTATAGATATTCTGTCTATAGCGACAGACAAACCATCACTATAATCCTGAAAAACTGTCGCTATAGCATACTGTGCACTACACAGCTGTGTACTTACATTTTTCCCATATATATATATATATATTTATAATCACTCTCTCCAACGAACTCAAATTAACCAACTTGAGACGAACTAGACCAAAAAGACACGCGGGTTACAAATTGAGTTGGGTGGGGCGCAAAATGAGTCAGCTATATAAGAAATCAAAACCCACCCCAACCCAGATGCAATTACCAATTTCTCTCTAACTTTTCCCTCTCTCACTACGACCATCTCAAACGAAATTGTAAAGCTTCGGACGTGGCTCCGGCCAATGGAAAGTAAAGCTTCGGAGGTAAAGCTCGATAACTACTTTAATTTTGTAATTTTTGTTTGTTGCGCAAGAAATCTAGGGTTTCTATGACATTTGACTGCAAGTTGAAAGATGAGACCTCCAAAGCTCCCTTATTCTGAAAACCAAGGGCAGAAACTGTAGAGTACTGTCTTCCTCGACCTGAAGTGAAATGCAATATTTCTTGTCAAACAATGAAATGATCTTATGTTCACATTAAACATATTCCTACAACTATACTAAAGTATAAAACCTTCTAATTCATTGATTAAATAGTTGATTTAATAACATATACTCTTCGAAGTAAATGCACCATCGTTAATAAAAAAAATTGGGTCGTCTATGACTAAATTCATGATATGTACTTTTTTAAGAATTTTAGGCAGTTGCAAACCACATGAATAGGGTCGTAGGGATGTACCTAAGTTACGAGAGCATATCCTCTGTCCCCAAATCCCCTGTTCCCTTGTGTCCCACCACTTAAATGTTGAAACTTGTCTTTTTTTTAATTTTAGAATTAATTGGTATTAAGTAAGAGGATATGTGTCAACATTTAAGTGGTGGGACACAAGGGGACAGAGGATTTGGGGACAGGGGATCTGCTCTCCTAAGTTACAGGTTTTAGAAATACATGAATTTTAATACATTATGCGACATCTCTATATAAGCACAAAAGCATATGAGACGCAATCAGGGACTAATTTCCTAGGTCCATTTTTTAATAATAATGTAACTAACTAGGGAGAGTGATGCTCAAAAAGTGCTCTATTGATGTATTGGCTGATGTTTTTCAAAGTAAAAGATAGCACCAAAGCCATGAACATATTGGAGCCACAAGTTCAAAGCTCAATCCAAAGCTCGTCTCAGTATAATAAGACTGAGGGTCAAACAGGTTTGGTAAAAGTTGGAGCTTCTAGGCATCTCTGTGAAAATTTTTATATTCCTTCAGAAAATTATTGAAGTACAGCTATTGGAAATTTCCATAAAGTTTTGAGAATATTAACAGGAAGCCCTCAAGTACAGCAGTACATAATCAGCTACTATTAGTCTAAGATGGGAAAATACTTTAAACAAAATGAAAGGAGCTTTGAGATACCTCTTTGGACTTCCTCGGCTTCTTTTTTTGAACTTTTGGTTTCAAGTACAACTTCTGGTTCCACTTTTTCAATGACATTCGGTTTAACTTTATTCGTGATGTGCGGTTGCAAGTTGAAGGATGGGACATCCAAAGCTCCCATAATGTGAAAATCTGGTATCATATAGTCTGGATAGAATCTGTTCCAAACCCCCCACCCCAAATAAAGTGTTCTAACATTTTCATTGAATGTTATTGTCCTTAAAAATATTGATCAACGGTCATATTCTCTTTCATTTCTTAGCAACGGAGAACAAAAATTATTGTTGACACTATTATTCTTGCCGAAGAATGGTAGTATGTATTCATTTATTGTAATTTTTGTTTATTTGATCATGTTACACAAGTGAATAAATTAATTGTGTCCTTACCATATACAGCGATGTGTTAATTTCATCAGTTGGTGTGACGAATATGTTCGAGCGTTGCATAATCAAGGGAGATTAACACATCCGAGTGTTTAAATGTAACAACTCATCCAACAAATGCTAACGACTCCAACGAATTAGCGATGGTGCAAATTGAAATGCATCAATTGCAACTAACCGTCCAATTTGTCATAATTGTTAATGTTATGTATGCGGTGTTGTTGTTAATGTTATTAAATCGATTATAATTTTTATAATTGCATTATCTAACCAACTTGAAATTATCTAAACTCATTGTTCATTATCTAACCAGCATGTTATGTATGTTGTGTATAATTACTGTTCCAAAAAGATTGTGTAAACATCCATCTTCAGGCAGGCTTTCCAACGAATTGATGAGTAAAAGTGTACACTCCCCAAATCTACTACATAAAAGTAGCTCTCCATATGACACGACAATGCCATTTTAGCATTTGGCCAGAGTATCATTAAAGTAGGTGCCTATGTGGATGTGGTGCAAAGACATGATGGATTTGGATACCTAAAATTTCTCAGCAACCTATTCCACTAGTTATTAACATTAATAATAATAACAATAAATAATAATGACAATAATAATAATATTGTACAAAGTAAAGAGTTGGAACATTTACCGTCTTCACAAACATCCCCAACGACTAAACATAATGGAATCCATGTGATATGACCAAATCATGTTTGAATGAAATAAAATTGCCTCTACCACTTTCAATTCCTTGGCAAAGATTTGGAATTCTCTGAGGAGCTATTTTCAATGCCCACGAATTACTGCAATGTAAGATTTGCAGCCACAAAAGCTCCTTTACGAGGATCCTGACCCTCCAAATTAAATGTAAAAAATTTTCATCTAAATGAAAATGTTGGTATCCTATAATCTAGATAAGATGAGGGAGGAAGGTGTATCAGTTAATTTTTTTAATCTAAATTGTTGTGGCAAAGACGTAGTGTAACGCCCGAGAAAATTCAGACATTATAAAAAGGAATTTTATTTGCTTATTTGAATAAAATTATATTAAATGTTTATTCAAGTGAGTAAGCTAATTCTCGGTCATTTTATGACCTAGAAGATGTGAATATGGTTAGTATTCTGGCTTCGTGCTAGAATTAAATCATATGAACTTTCAAGACGAAAACGAAGGTTTTTTGAGAAATTTTTGAGAAATCACTATTCATCGGTTTTTGATCGGGAATGAATATTGAAATTTCGAGAAACGCGTAATGATAGGATTTGATGACAAGATGGAATATCTGATAAAATTCCAGTTATGGATCACGAAGTTTTTACTTGGGGACTTATAACCCTATGGGTTGGAAAGACTAAACCTAAAAATGAATAGGTTATGTATAATAATAATGACAATTATATGGTAGGAATACGAGTACAATACGAGTTCTTATACAGGTATAATACGTAGTGAATACGAGAATTGGTACGAAGTGTAATACGAATTTTATACGTTTAAAATGAATTAAAGTTAATTATTAAACCCGTGGGTCGAACCAATAGGTCAATGGGTGGGTTAAACCCATGGGGCAACCCATGTGGTGAGTCATTAAGCTTGTAAGGTCACATGCATGATGTCATGGGTGTGTTGTCATAAACTTGGTAGAAAAGAAAAGTTGAGGAGGTAGGAATAGCAGAGGAGGTTGGGCTTAAAAGACTATTTTACCCTAAGTCTTGCAAGCCTATAAATAGAGAGCCCTCTTGTTCATTTGTTGTGTTTCAAAAACACAAATAATTAATTAAGAGAGAGAAGAAAGAAATCTTGAGCAAGAGATATTGTGTGAAGTTAAGTTATCCTCATAACTTAAGGAACTCAACCAAGAACCAAGAAGGTATACCTACCTAAATCTTTCATCTTCCATCTTCCTTCAAATTATATTGATAGAGAAGTGTGGTGAATCTTAAGTACTATGAAGTTATAAGGTTGGTGATAGTGGACTATAAATTCTTAATAAATAAGAATGATGGAACAATGATTAAGTAAATAAAGAACTTAAGAATTGGAGCTTGGGAAGTAATCAAAGGAAATCCTTAATAATTAAGGACTTAAAGAATAACTATGTCAAATTATTAGAACATAGAAGATTTCGAGAATCATAAATAGTAATAATCAACCATTGGAGTGATTTCAATTGGTTTGAAGTAAGAATAACGAAAAACGAAGATTCGACGGAGGTTACGCGATTAGACGATAATCATCGAAAACGTACTTTTCTCGGATTAGAAGTCAAAAGTCGCCATGCGTTTTGAAAACGGTGGTTTTCGATCCTAACACGTGTATTTTAGTAAATAAGACTTGCGGAAGCAAGAACGGAGTGATTCCGATTTAAAACGAAGAATTGAGCGTCGAACGTTCACAAACGTTTAACAAACGCGTGAAAATGGACTAATCGACGGATTTATCGCCGACAGATTCAGAAATAAATTCCGACTTGATAGGATGATAGAGTATATCATTTATGAACTATTGGCTTTGGAACGAGCCAATTCCGAGTTATAACGATCACGTTACCGACTCAGGAATTTCAAAAATTTTCATACTTAGCAAATTTTTCTGAGTTGCAGAGCCGGCGAGGGCTGTGACATCCTAGATTTTTAAGAATTAATAAATGAGAATTTAATAAATAAGATTCTTATTTTAAGATGTTTAAGTACAAGTATGTGTATATGTGTTATATATTGTGAAATATGTGATTTGGTGTGAAGAGAATTTATATATTTATTGAATTAAATAAATATATTAATTGAATTATTTATTGAGTTAAATAAATAATTATGTGATTATTATGGAGTAATTTAATTAAGTGTTATATGTTAATTAAATGAATATTTAGTATTTAATTTAATTAATATATAATAATTTTATGTTATAGTTCTGATTTTAATTGGGATAATTAAATTAGATGAGTTATGTGATGATTGTTACACGAAATTATAATTAGCGAGTAATTATAATTATGTGACAATTTTATGAGATTAATTGATGTTAGACTTTTAATTAATTAAATTAATGTTAAGATTTAATTAATTAAAGGATAACATTAAGAATATATGTTAAAGGATTTATTAAAAGAGTTTTTAAAATTATTTTTCCAAACAAGGCCCTTAATTTTATTTTAAACCTGTTTTACCCAAACAAGGCCTTAATTATTAAAATCTGTTTTTAAAATAAAGTTATTTTTGCCAAACAAGCCTTAGGGCTTTTTAAATTTCAAATATTGTAACCTATGTATTAAGTACAATTATTATACTTATTAGGGTCATTATGTATTATAAGTTATATATCTTATATTTATGTATTGTATGTATAATATATGTTAAATATATTATATGTATATTACGTTAGTTGAAGAACAAAGAGTTAGAGTTAGTCTGTTAGAAACAAAGAAGAAAGAACAGAGTAAACTAGAGAGAAAAGAGAGAAGAAGAAGAGAGAAAGAAGAAAGAGGAAAACTTTGAGAAATCAAAAAAAAAAGATAATCACCATCATCTTCATCTTCTTTCTCTAGAAGCAAAGGTATAACCTAAGTTTTATTGTTGTTCTTCATTGTTTTTATTCTCTGTAAATTTATTTTCATAATAAACTATAAATTGATGATCAATATGTGTTAGATTATGTATAAAAACTATTATATATGAGTTATATGATAGTTTATGTTATTAATTTCATGTAGATATGATGAACATGGAGAAATTGTGTTTATAGTGTTCTATCATGAAGTTATTTTGAAAATTATTCTTAAATCTTTGATGTGAGCATGAGTTATGTGTAATATGGGTTATATTAGGATATAATATGAGTTATATTATGGTTGTAGAAATTCAATCCATGTATTTTTGATAAGCAAGAAGGATTGTGTTCATAACGATTTTTCGGAAACTAATTTCTAAAAAATGGATTTTTTAAACTATCAAATTGGTGTTTGATTATGAGTTAATGTTAAAATTGATCATGTATTATGTTAGTATGTTAAGAATATGAGTTATTGCAATTGGAATTACTTGAATTGGGTTAAAAACGAATTCGTAGTAACAATTTTCGTCAAGAACGCTTAATATTGTAGTTTTCTTTGAAATCATGAAATCTTGGTTTTGATTATGTATTATATGGATTTTATATGTTATTATCATGTTTAAAAGTTTAAAATATAGTTTTTATCAAGTTTCATGTTTATCATGTTGGGGAAAACCGAATTCAATGTGAAAGAATAAGCCAAATTGGCTTATTTCTCCACCAGTTCGCGAACCAGCACCCTCACCAGGGGGTGACCCGCCCCAACGGGTGTATTAGGCTTGGGGAACCCGCCCCAGAGGGTACCCTTGCTGTCCGGAGTGGTTTAATTGTTGTAATGCAAAACTGTTTTGACCTCCGTTAGTAAAATGGCCATAACTTTTTCATAAAAACTCCGATTGAGGAGATTCAAGATGATCCGGAACGAGCACGAGTAGACCTACAACTTTTGTTTTTTAACGTTTTTGATTTGAGGTCGTTAGAAGGGGTCAAAATGGTCATCTTTGTGACTGATGTGTATTCAGAGGCAATCGAAGGGCGTCGGACATGCACATACGCAGGTATAGTGTTGTCGACGATAATAGATGTTATTCTAAGTTATAAAACATGAATGTTAGTAAGTATAATGATATTTAACATTAAAAAATGATGTATTAGATAAGTTATGTAAGCACACTAAGCATACACAAGAGAGACGATTCGGGCGTGTGACGAATGAACGTCGAAACTCCGTGACAAGTGTTAATAAACGTAAAAAGTGTTTTTTAAGTCACATTAAATGAACATTATAAGATATGAATTGGGGTTAATATAAAACTAATGATTAGTCCTAGCAAGACTTAAACACTTGAATGGTTTCGAATATTACTAAAAAGAAATATAGTGAGATATAAGTCGAAAGTTAACATAATCTAATTGAACATTGTGTATTGATAGTAGGAAGAGTTATGAGATGTAGATTAGAGTTTATATTACAACTAATATGTGTTACTATGTGACTAATAGTTGATGTGCATGATTATAAAATTGTGTAAGGCACGTGAAGTGCAGATAGCTGTAAGCTGTTAATCTGTTATTGGTAAACAACGATCAAGGCAAGTCTTTCGGTTTCTATTTTTTACGTGGACTTGATGAACTGTTTTAAATTACATAATATGTTATATGTGTTGTAAGCGATCATGATATGTTATACATGTTGTAATCATGAAATGTTAAAGTCAATTTATTACTACATTATTTTGGTTAAATAATGATGATTGAGTAAGGAACTCAATCTTTATATTTGCTATGTAAATTAAAGTATGTATGCCATTTTACTTTAATTATTATGATATGTATGTTGAGCATATTATTATGTGCTATGTAATGCATGAAAACTGTTAGAACTTGCTGACCTGTCGAGCTCACTCTTGCAAATAATAATTTTTGCAGGTCAAGATTTCAAGGTAAGGATATGTGCTAAGTGAATTATAGAGATCCATATTCACGAAGATTACTTATGTTTTATGAGAAATGTATTTAATATTTTGAATGTAACATGTTGTTGAATTGTAAGTTGAGCTATCTGGTGTATATGGATATTGATTTATGATGTAAGACTTTGTATAGTCATTTTGTTGTAACGATTCATGATATAAATTTGAATCGAACAAAGGTAATGTAAAGGTTGCGATTTAGGGCAATATAGAAGGAAATATATAAAAGTTTTATATATTCCGCATTTTTAGTGAGTTTTAATATCGAATAATGATGTAATGAGAGATTAAAGTTGTGTTAACAATCGAGAAGGAAAATATTATTGTATGAATTTTTGGGGTCGTTACACGGGCCACGCCTCTCAGAAGGCTGCACCGGCGCGGGGCATGCTAGTCCGGGTGAATTCCCTGCATGGGTAGCGGGGGGCGCGCTGCTGGTAGGGTAAAGCTGGCTCGGGGCGCGCCAGCCATGAAAAAATGTTAGACGTTAACAATCATTTACTTAACCTCTTTCATAACAATTAAGGGGTAACCAATGATGATTAATAAGTGTTCGGGTTATAATACATAACAGTTAATATGCCGTAATGAATGTTAATAACTTGAACGACTGTTATCAAGGTAATAACTCGGTTAAGTTATATTAGAAGGAGAAGATAGGTTACACAATGTCTATCAATTGTGATAATCTAATAAATATACTGCGTGTTTATTTCTTGTAGAAGAATAAAGACAAGTATATCCATAAAGATTAAAGTCGCAAAGGCAAGTTTTCTCTAAACCTTGTGCAAGTGTTTATAACTTGTTCAAGATTTACTTGATACAAGTTCCTAACTCTTGTATTAACGATGTGTTATGCAAGTGTTCATGAACTCTTGTCTATACACGAGGTCTGACAAGTTGTCATTGTGCATGGTTGTCTATACATGAACTGTTGTTGGATAGTCGATGACATTTGTTTCGGCTAGACGAATATGTATAGTACTTTGATTGATTGTCATAAATCCTTTGAAGGATTATTGATGAGCTATCCTATGCCAATTAATTTGGTACGGATTTCGAATGAAACCCTGAGTATGAATACACAAAGGTTTTATTATCGTTAATTTGACCAGGCATTGTGTTGCCAAGTAAATGTGAAAACGTTTACTAATGTAGTATTGATCAATGCAGAGTACTACAGGCTGATCACCTGAACGTGCTCGTAAGTGAAGTTGGGCTTACGATCTTGTACCAGTTTGCCCTTTTTAAAAGATGATGTTCATGGTCTTTGACCAGCTCAAATTGTTAAGTGACTTCGTGCCCTTAAGAATGATGTTTAAAGGAATTCAAAAACCTTATTTTGCTTATTCCTATTTCTTCATAACTCTTGTACAGTTATTGAAGACAAGACATGTGATTCATGATGTTGTGGTTGCAACGCACATTATTAGACTTGTTGAGCTAGTTATGCTCATCCTTTCTTAAAATCATATGTTTCAGTTAATAGCTGTCAGACCAAAGGCTCCGGTAACGACAAGGACAAATCCAAGATAAATGCTTAACTACATTTGTAATAGTATAGTATTCTGTTGTAATAAACGATATTATGACACTGAATGGATGTAAAGGTTAATAAGATTTTGGGAAGGAAGTTTTGTAATGAAATATTAGTTAAACTTACACACAATATTGAATAATTCAATGGAATGTATGAGTAGATAGTTGTACAGTGAAGCACCATATCCTGGGTGAAGGTACCCGGATTTTGGGGGGCATCACACATAGGAACTAAAATTAGTTATTGCTATACAATAACACAAATATGGCAACATGATTAATAGAAATTAGAAAACAAAGAGAAAAAGGTTCTAAGCATACATTGATAATTCATCTTCTAAATACAACCAAATCAGAATCAGAAAATTTCATTGATAGAAACAGAATAATTGCAAACAGGAAAGAAGACTGTCTATCCAAGTAAAAAATAGTCTCCAAAAACGGGTGCAGTAACCAAATCAGTAATACACAAGTACTACACGTACTAATTACAACACTATCTAACACAAGTACTAGAACAGAAGTAAACCAAAACAGTGGTAAACAAAATAGTAGCAGCCAACTTCCAAATTAGCAGCAACAAGCATCTCTGAACTTGAAAATAAAATAAAATAATATATATATATATTAGATGTGAGGCCCCCAAATTCGGACCGCCACAGGGCCTCTCGAATTCGGTTCGTCACTTTCTCACGATAATACAATAATAACTAAAATCACACAATCACAATGAAAAATCTAGAATAATATACAATGATTTATTATAATTATTCCCCCAAATCTCGCAACCTGCAGTACTTAATAGATTACATAATAATATCGAATAAAGACTTATTACATAACCTTACTTAAGCTTAAGCATAGTTCTGAAATAGTCTTAATACAACACCAGAGATTTTAAAACATAAAAGGGACAAGCTAGTCGGTAGCCTTGCCCTTGCCCTTATCGACGCCCGAAGGTCCACCCTGCTCTGCCTTAACTGAAATGTTTTTAGGAAAAAGCAAGAATGAGCACAAATTGCCCAACAAGTAATATATGATAAGGGTGAAGAGTATTATAACACAAGTTTGAAATGTCAGGGTATAATCTCGCTGATAATCAAGAGTTTGAAGAATAACATCATGAACAATGAGTATCAACAATTCTCAAATCAAAACCTTGGAATATGAAACGATAGTTCAATATAGATCAACAGATATATATGAATTCAAAGGCCATCAATGTATCCAATTGGATAAAATAATTTATACTGAGCAGTCACTAAGGACTATTAAACATCTACTAGAATCATCAATATTAAACTGATAACCCAAAAAAAAGTATGATAGATGATCAGTCTACAATACTCTATGTTATGCATAACACCATAATAATTTTCATGCGTGTGTTGGGGCTTCCAACAATATACACTCCCTTTACCATAAGGGTTGTCCAACTTAGTTTTTAAGATTTTTGCACCAGTCAATTTGTTTGGATAGTTTTCTAAACATGCACATAGTTTAGCTGAATCAAATGGCATAGACACTTTCACAATATTTACGAGTAATACTAAGTTCAACATGAATAATAGCTTTCATAAGGCTCAACTGGAATAAGAGTTTATTCAATAAGCATACTAACTCAATTTAAACGAGTAAGAAAGAAAACTTGCTTACAATATTCCTTAAATAAAGTAAATACAAGGATAAGATACTTGCATAATAAAAGAGTGTAAGTTAGGGAACTTGCCTTATACGTAGTCTATCCACGTAAAGTAAATCAACACTTTCGAATCCTATTTATAAAATATTACATGTATAGGATGTTTATTAGCTAAACACATTTGGTATACAAGCTCAATATGAAAGTTAACTATATATGGTTCTTCTTTAGTCATATAATCTCTTATACGGTTGTCATTACGTACTTACACATATACTTAACACAAAATCAGTGTATAAGTCGTCACAAAATCAAGTACATAGTTGTATCACGTATGGTACCATAACACTTTAATTAACATCGTCTTTACTAACTTTAGAATCCTTTTATAAGTTAAGTGTTATCATGCTACTATGTCATCTTATACCAACCTACATCAGTAGTGTTTAGACCCCTTTTTAGCAGTGTATATATCATTATAAGTAAGCTGCCAAACATCAGAATAAATAAACTGCCTAACTCTGATTCCAGACTGGCGCAGCTGCGCCATGGCTAAGCCTAAGGGCGGCGCAGCTACGCTGACCCCTGGCCAGGCCAAGGTTGGGCTGCTACCTGCAGTTTCTGTCCGGCTTACCATCAAACAATGCCATATAGTATATACACATATTAAGGGTCTTTTCATGCTTACCAAGTCACTCTAAGTTCCATCTTTTATGTAATGGTTCTAATTTAATACCTTTAATAACTTGAGACCATTCATGGTCACGAAATCACAAAGTCTAACATGCTTGTCATTTAAACACATGAGGTAGTCATATAACTCATGTTAGGCATGCTCATGAGTATTCACATCACATACATGTAACTAGCATCGTTATTGGTTTGAAAACATGCTTTATTTGTGCTTAACTTGATTTCACGAACCCCTTGCACAGGAGCGCCAACGACTTTCATTTACTTGTCCTTAGATCACTTTGGTAACTTCCTCAACGTTTATCAGTCTGGCATTGTCGACATCTACTCCATGTGCTCTTCTTGAACCTTAAACTGTTGGGTTTGCTAGAAACATAAGCATGCAATCAAATTACATAAACGCAGCGGAAGGGATGAAAAATTAGATTTTAAAATTTTCTTACAAACCCTTAACCATGATCTTTCTTATGCATCAATTATCAGTCAATACATTAAAGGAGAGGATGGAATTATACCTTTGAAGATCCAAGCTTCCTCAGGTACAAGTTCTACTCCTTTGATTCCTCTGTAGTGGCTCCTTCCCTTGATCAATGTCAGCCACCCAAATGTTTGGCCTCTAACGGTGATCCACCAAGGAAGATGAAGAACTCAGGAAGATGGGTTATTGGCTTAACCCTTGTTTCTATCTCTATAGAATATGTGTACTGCCAACCTTTGGAAAAATTCACGTACATTATTTCTGATATAAGACTCTCTTATATAGATATTAGGTTAACCCTCCTAATCCAATTAGAATAGGTTTTTATTTAATTAATTAATTAAACACTTTTAATTAATTTATATCCTAATCTTATTAGGATTGAGAGAGAGTACTGATATTATATTAATTCCTAAACTCCTTTAGAATTAAAATAATAATAATATTATTATTAATAAGACTCCTCTTATTAATTTATATTTAATATTTCTAAAATATTAAATAATAAACATTAAGCTATTTAATTTATTCTATCACCATAGATTAAATTAATTATACTTAATGCATTATTACTATCATGCCATTTTCTTCTTAAATAATTCTTCTTCCTTTTATGGTGTGACCCTTTAGGTTCTCCATATTAAACCGGTTGTGAATAAATCAATTAGAATAATTCTAATCCTATTTAAATAAATAAATTAAACTAATAATCTATTTAAATAAATATTATTTATTCTACAATAGGGATAAGCCTCCCTAGCGATCAACGACTTTTCAGATAATATAGATTTCAATATTAATCATAAAAGAACCTGTGAGTTAATAGTTACCGTATAATTCAATCCTTCCACCATACAATGTCCCAATTAAATATAAGACATGGATTTACTGTCAAGTCTTAATTTATTTAATTATATGTATTTTGATTAGAAAACGCACAACTCTAAATAGTGCAAATTAGAAACCTCTTTCTAATTTCATTCTACGTTGGCCAAGGATTCTTGGGTTGTCATTTAACAAATCACATAGGACATATCTTCTCTTTTACTAGAGGTGGTAGATTCTTTATTGATCATACATTATCTCCATATGCAACTCATTATACCCAAGCATACCTTATATATGCCTTAAAAGGCCTTAAGGAATAAGTTAAAGTATAATTTGTTACATATAAGATACTATGATGATCTCAAGTCCAAGGATCACTTGTACTACTATCACATTAGGAATTCCTATTGACAGGCGAGTAAAACTCCATTAGGTATTCCATAGCGAGTCACATTCAGTGAACTTATTCTCCAATAAACACCTACATACTTGCTTTAGTGTCTCCACACTAATGACCATGAGATCAGTCATCCTCATCGAATGAGCAAGCAACATATGTACCAATCTATCCGGATTTACTAATCCCCATTTTAGTAATCCCACAATTGGGAACTATTTTAGTTTTTAAGCTTTCTAAGAATTTAGATCTCATTAGCATGATCTCATCATGATTCTAAAATCATTGCTTAAAACTATGGGTTATTTACATATTATTAAAAAAGCACCATGTAGATAATTAAATGCCTTAAATGAATATTTTATTAATAAATAAATAAGATTGTTTACAAAGTATGTGCTTTATCATCATACATGATTGGCTTGTATGCACACTAATATCAATCTCCCACTTGCACTAAAGCCAATCGTCATGGTATCTCATACCCATCTTCTCTAAGTGACGATCAAACTGCTGTTGTGTTAGAGCTTTAGTAAATGGATCTGTAATGTTGTCTTGAGAGTCCACACGCTCCAAGGTGACGTCTCCTCTTTCAATGATCTCCCTGATCAAGTGAAATAGCCGCAACACGTGTTTGGATTTCTGATGAGACCTGGGTTCCTTAGCCTGTGCAACCGCTTCGGTGTTGTCACAGTATACGGGAACTACTTCTCCAATGCTAGGAACCACACCAAGTTCAGTTATGAAATTCTTCATCCAAACAGCTTCCTTTGCAGCTTCACTTGCAGCTATATACTCTGCCTCTGTCACTGAATTAGCAACTGTTTGCTGCTTGGAACTCTTCCAACTCACTTCGCCTCCGTTCAAGGTAAACACATACCCTAAAATAGATTTACTATCATCTTGGTCTGTTTGAAAACTTGAGTCCGTGAATCCCTCGAGTTTTAATTCAGACCCACCGTAGACAAGAAAAATATCTTTAGTCCTTCTCAAGTACTTTAGGATATTCTTCACTGCCTTCCAGTGCTCTTCTCCTGGATTCGACTGGTATCTGCTGTTACACTAAGTGCGTAGCAACATCCGATCTAGTACATATCATACCGTACATGATAGATCCTATTGCAGAAGCATAAGGGATCTTACTCATATGGTCTCTCTCCTTAGGTGTCTTTGGGGCCTGTTTCTTGGAGAGATGTATTCCATGGCTCATCGGCATAAGACCTCTTTTGGAATCTTCCATGCTAAACCTCTTTAGCATCGTATTAATGTACGTTCCTTGGGATAAGCCGAGCATCCTTTTAGATCTATCTCTATAGATCTTTATCCCCAAAATATAGGATGCTTCACCCAAGTCCTTTATGGAGAAGTTTTTAGATAACCAGATTTTAATTGATTATAACATAGGAATGTCATTCCCTATCAGTAATATATCATCAACATATAATACAAGGAATGATACTGCGCTCCCACTAACCTTCTTGTATACACATGGTTCATCCTCGTTTTTGAGAAAATCAAACTCTTTGATTGTCTCATCAAAATGAATGTTCCATCTACGAGAAGCTTGCTTCAACCCATAAATGGATCGTTGTAGCTTACAGACTTGATTTATTCCAACTTTTGAAATAAATCCCTCTGGCTATGTCATATACACATCCTCCTCAAGTTTTCCATTGAGGAAGGCCATTTTCACGTCCATCTGCTAGATCTCATAATCGTTATAAGCTGCAATCGCAAGCAAAATCCGAATGGGCTTGAGCATGGCTACTGGTGAGAAGGTTTCATCATAGTCAACTCCTTGTCTTTGTTTGAAACCTTTTGCAACCAGTCGGGCCTTATAGGTCTCTACCTTCCCGTCTACTCCAGTCTTTCTCTTAAAAACCCATTTACACCCAATAGGCTTAATGCCTTTAGGTGATGAAACCAAAGTCTATACTTTGCTCTCATACATGGAGTTCATTTCGAATTTCATGGCTTCAAGCCATTTTCTTGAGTCTTTATTACTCATAGCTTGTTCGTAATTCAATGGATCATCATCATTCATGATGTGTACCTCATCGGCATCCTTTATAACGAATCCATACCTCTTAGGTATCTTCGGTACTCTTCCAAATTTACGAACAGGGTGTGGTACAGTAGGTTTTTCTACTTGATTAGGTACCTGACTTTGATCTGTGGTAATTTGTGGTTCTTGAACTTCTTCAAGATATATCTTACTCCCACTGATCCCTTCATGGATAAACTCTTTCTCTAAGAAGGCAGCATGTTTCGCAACAAACACCTTTTGATCAGTTGGATGATAGAAATAATACCCTACGATTTCTTTAGGGTATCCCACAAATCTACACTTATCGAATTTAGTCTGTAGCTTATCATTTTCAAACTTTTTGACATCTGGACAACCAAGTCTTAACATGCTTAAGATTTGGTTTCCTCCCTTTCCACATCTCATATGGAGTCTTTGGGGCGAATTTTATAGATACCTTATTAATATGCAGCCGTTTCTAGGTCATAACCCCAGAAGGAAATTGGAAGGTTGGTAAAACTCATCATGGATCGAACCATGTCCAACAGTGTTCGATTTCTCCTTTCAGATACTCCATTTAACTGTGGTGTACCTGGAGGAGTCCATTGTGAGATTATACCATTTTCTTTGAGACAATTGATAAACTCACCGCTTAAGTATTCTCCACCTCGATCTAATCAAAGTATCTTAATACTCTTACCCGTTTGTTTCTCTACTTCACTTCTGAACTCTTTCAACTTTTCAAATGATTCTGATTTGTATTTCATTAAATACACATATCCAAATCTTGAGTCATCATCAGTGAAAGTAATCAAATAAGAATACCCACCCCGTGCACTTGTTGTCATAGGTCCACAAACGTCTGTGTGAATCAATGCCAACAACTCTTTAACTCTTTCTCCTTTTCCACTAAAAGGAGATTTAGTCATTTTACCCATGAGACAAGATTCACAAGTTGGATATGATTCATAATCGGATAGCTCTAGGAGCCCATCCTTATGCAACTTGGATAATCTTATTTCATTGATATGACCGAGTCTACAGTGCCACATGTAGGTATAATTAATATCATCTCTTTTCTTTTTCTTAGTTTGTTCAATTTGAAATATATTTTCTTGCAAGTCAAGTATATAAAACCCATTTCGCAAATTTTCAATACCATATAAAACATCGTCTTTATAAATATAACAACCATTGTTCTTTATAATAACGTCAAAACCTTCCATATTCAATACAGAAATTAAAATAATATTTTTAATAATATTCAGAACATAATAACAGTTATTAAGATATATGGACTTGCCCGAAGGCATTGCTAAACAATAAGTTCCTACAGCTAATGCAGCAACCTTTGCTCCATTCCCCACTCGTATGATCACCTCTTCATTGTTCAGCTTTCTACTTCTGACCAGTCCCTGCACAGTGTTACATATGTGAGACCACCAGCCGGTATCCAATACCCAAGTAGAATTATGACTTTCAGAAAAATTAATTTCAATCATAAACAAACCTTGATTGGAAGTCGAAGCTTCTCCAAGCTTCTTCTCTGATAGAAACTTCTTGCAGTTCCTCTTCTAATGTCCCGGCTCGTTGCAATGAAAGCACATTCCTTTAGCTGGTTCAGGTTTCTTTTTTTCCTTTTCTTTCCCCTTTCCCTTAGCCTTCTTGGATTTCTTTTTTTCAGAAGACACCTTGGGCCTCTTCCTTTTATTGGAAGAATCCACCATCAAGATATGGTTCTTCTTGGATGAGAAGTGACCTTCTACAGTTTTTAGCATGTTAAGTAGCTCAGGCAAGCTGACATCTAGCTTATTCATGTGAAAATTAACTACAAACTGCGAGAAGGTCTCAGGGAGTGACTGCAAGACCAAGTCTTGACTCAACTCCCCATCCATGACGAACCCAAGCTATCCAAGGCGTTCAATCAAATTGATTACCTTCAGAACATGAGTCTCGACGGCAGTGCCCTCGATAATCCGAGATCGGAAGAGCTCCTTAGATATCTCATATCTAGCAGTCCTACTCTGTTCACCATACAACTCCTTGAAGGGAAGCAGTATAGCAGGAGCATTCATATTTACGTGCTGACGCTGAAGCTCGTTATTCATGGATGCGAGCATAATGCATTGAGCCACAGATGCATCATCTTGCCATTTATTGAAAGTGGCAATCTCTTCCTCAGAGGCTGTTTCTGAAACAGATTTAGGGATAGTTGAATTTAGGACATAAGCAATCTTTTCAGCAGTGAGAACAATTCTCAGATTTCTTAGCCAGTCCTCATAATTCGGTCCGGTAAGCTTATTTGCATCAAGTATGCTTCGTAGTGAGATTAGTGATTTTGACATTTTTAAAATTCTTCATGTGAAAAGACAACATTTTTAGCAAACATTCATTTTATTAACTTTGCATACCAAAATAAATTTAGGTCTTTATTTTAAATTGGTATCTCCCACTATTTTCATCAAACTATATTACCCTCACTTATATAGTTCGACAACATCTAATTAAAAATTTGCTAGTGAGATTAAGGATCCCATTTCAAATGTATATAACCTTGTGGATAGCACAACAAGCGATATACAAATAAATAGGTAGACAATTCTTGTCGATTACATCACCATGTAACTCCTTTTATTTTGCCTCTTAAATCATAATGGTCATGTGTGTGTACATCCGAACTAAAATGATTTAAGTTAAGTCCAGCCTATCACTTTCATAAATTTAAAAAAGAAAAATGTTCGTCCTTGTGGATAGCACAACAAGACTAGATCGTTCAATTTTCTTGATAAGCATCAAATATGATTAATTAACATCTTAAATACTCAATACTCGCCTTGTGGATTGCACAACAAACTTATATTAAATATTTAATACTCTATTAATTAATCATGCTAGAAGGTGACGTTCGATATTCTAAATATCATTTGAGCACTTCGGACTTAATATTATTTCTTTGAGAGGTTTGTTATTATTTGTGTCATCTTGTTTAGCGCGCATGCACATATCTATATATATATATATATATATATATAAAATACACGTTATTTTATTAAACATGCGAAGCATGTTTGCATAAAATATAATATGTATAATATTTAGCATGCAATATAGAATACTATATTCTACCCGGATTGATTATAGACTTTTATTCTAGTTTGGTTCACTAGAGCCACCAAGTGAACCAAAAAGGTCAAACCTAGGAGTGCAAGAATTTAAATTTAAATGTAACTATTATATTTAAACCCGGGCTCCATACAAATGGGTCTTCAAGCGCTCCTTGCTCCTTGATCTCCAGTTCTTCAAAAAATTCTAACTAATCCTACTACATAAACTATTTCATTTAAATAGAAACCTTAATTAACAGTCAAGGGAAAGTATATAGGAGAGAGAAAGAATTTACAATAATTAAAAAAAATCAGAAAAGACGAGGTACGCAGACCCCATTTTATAAAACCCATACATTCAAGCATTCATCCAAAATAAATCCAATCACATTGGTCATAGTCCATAATCAATCCCTTTTATTAACATACATATCATCATACGTATCAATAAAACTTATTCATCTCATGAAAGTAAATTCATTCCATATATGTATTAATATCAGTTAATGGGCAAAAGTTTGCTAAACTTTATTTTTGGAAAAATAAACTTCTTTATTTCATTCAAAAATAATTTCAAATTAAACTATTTAATTTTAGCAATTCTGAAATCATATATTATACAAAATAAACATCTTTATTTTAAACCTTTATTAATTAAATAAACCATTTAATTAATCAAAACATGAAAAATTTTCCAGTTCCTGTCCAGTGGCGCAGCTGCGCTAGGAATGTAAAGGGAACCGGCGCAGCTGCGCAGCAAGAAAACCAGGAACAGACACCGGCGCAGCTACGCAGCAAGAAGGCCTTGCACCGGCGCAGCTGCGCATAATCTGAAAAAATTTTGTTGCCCAAGAACTCGATTCAATCGCATATCATACATGTATAGAATCATATAAACTGATAATTAGCACAAGATTAGCTCTGATACCATTGTTGGTTTCCTAGACACATAAACATGTAATCAAATTATATAAACGCAGCGGAAGAGATGAAAAATCAGATTTTAAAATTTTCTTACAAACCCTTAACCATAATCTTTCTTGTGCATCAATTATCAGTCAATACATAAAAGGAGAGGATGGAATTATACCTTTAAAGATCCAAACTTCCTCAGGTACAAGTTCTACTCCTTTGATTCCTTTGATTCCTCTGTAGTGGCTCCTTCCCTTGATCAATGTCAGCCACCCAAATGTTTGGCCTCTAACGATGATCCACCAAGGAAGATGAAGAACCCAGGAAGATGGGTTATTGGCTTAACCCTTGTTTCTATCTCTATGGAATATGTGTACTTTCAACCTTTGGAAAAATTCACGTACGTTATTTCTGATATAAGACTCTCTTATATAGATATTAGGTTAACCCTCCTAATCCAATTAGAATAGGTTTTTAATTAATTAATTAATTAATTAAACACTTTTAATTAATTAATATCATAATCTTATTAGGATTGAGAGAGAGTACTGATATTATATTAATTCCTAAACTCCTTTAGAATTAAAATAATAATAATAATAATAATATTAATAAGACTCCTCTTATTAATTTATATTTAATATTTCTAAAATATTAAATAATAAACATTAAGCTATTTAATTTATTCTATCACCATAGATTAAATTAATTATACTTAATGCATTATTACTATCATGCCATTTTCTTCTTAAATAATTCTTCTTCCTTTTATGGTGTGACCCTTTAGGTTCTCCATATTAAATCGGTTGTGAATAAATCAATTAGAACAATTCTAATCTTATTTAAATAAATAAATTAAACTAATAATCTATTTAAATAAATAACATTAATTCTACAATAGGGATAAGCCTCCCTAGCGATCAACGACTTTTCAGATAATATAGATTTCAACATTAATCATAAAAGAACCTGTGAGTTAATGGTTACCGTACAATTCAATCATTCCACCATACAATGTCCCAATTAAATATAAGACATGGATTTACTGTCAAGTCTTAATTTATGTAATCATATGTATTTCGATTAGAAAACGCACAACTCTAAATAATGCAAATTAGAAATCTCTTTCTAATTTCATTCTACATTGGCCAAGGATTCCTGGGTTGTCATTTAACGAATCGCACAGGACATATCTCCTCTTTTACTAGAGGTGGTAGATTCTTTATTGATCATACATTATCTCCATATGCAACTCATTATACCCAAGCATACCCTATATATGCCTTAAAAGGCCTTAAGGAATAAGTCAAAGTATAATTTGTTACATACAAGATACTATGATGATCTCAAGTCCAAGGATCACTTGTACTACTATCACATTAGGAATTCCTATTGACAGGCGAGTAAAACTCCATTAGGTATTCCATAGCGAGTCACGTTCAGTGAACTTGTTCTCCAATAAGCACCTACATACTTGCTTTAGTGTCTCCATACAAATGACCATGAGATCAGTCATCCTCATCCAATGAGCAAGCAACATATGTATCAATCTATCAGGATTTACTAATCCTCATTTTAGTAATCCCACAATTGAGAACTATTTTAGTTTTTAAACTTTCTAAGAATTTAGATCTCATTAGCATGATTTCATCATGATTCTAAAATCATTGCTTAAAACTATGGGTTATTTACATATTATTAAAAACAGCACCATGTAGATAATTAAATATCTTAAATGAATATTTTATTAATAAATAAATAAGATTGTTTACAAAGTATGTGCTTTATCATCATACATGATTGGCATGTATGCACACTACTATCATAAACCCCTTAGCGTCTTCAACATGGTCTCTTCATTAGCACTGCCTAGTTCTACAACATAAGCCTTAGACGCCATTTTTTTGGTATAGGGCACCAAAGTCGTCATAGGCTCTCTAAATCCACCTTCACAATTAACATTTTGAGCAACCAATGACTTATAGTGATGAGGCATTGAGCCTTTATCCCTGCCATCAGTTTGTATAGGAGGTGAAATCATTCCATTGGGATCTTCTAAATCACGTCCAGTAGCCCCTAACTCTGCCTTCTTAACATTTACCCTGATAACCACATGAAAGAGGTTTGAAGGAGTAGCCATGGGCTCTTCTATATCAACATTTTGAGCTATTATAGGTACTGGCAACATCTGAGGAGTCGCATTAATCTGAAAGAAATCCATCACACATGTGAAAATATCTTTCCGTCATGAAAAACAACTGCATCTTTATTATAGCATATTTAGTTTGTAACAAAGGGATTGGATGAGAAACTGGTTCAATGTGCTGCAGTCCCTGTGCATAATAAGTAGATTACATGAAGAAATAACGCTATTTACACAAAGTTCTAGAAATGAGCCAAGAATATTGATAAAAAAAATTTAAAAAAATTAATACACAACAGAAGATCTCTTCAAATGGATACAATATCCGTCTTCTAATCTTATTTGAGGCGAGGGATGATGGAAGAGGGAGGTTGAAACTGTCATTTGCAACGATGAGACCTCATTTTGGAAGATACTATGTTGGATTCTTCTGTTGATGGAACATTGCTTAAAACTTTCAAGTGAGCTTGAATATTATAAATTCACTCCTTACATTTGCATTTCGATGGGAAGAGTATAAATGACTACAATTTGCATGGAGTAGAAAGCATAATCAAATTTCAATTAGAATGGGAAGAAGGTTAATGCACAAGATGAGGTTTGAAAATAATTTAAATTTGCAAATTTATATCAGTTGGACCTCTATGTACGATCAAAGCATATCTTCGATACTCTCCCTGATGAGGAGGAAAAACATATACATCACCTCCTCAAATTGGTACACAATTTTTTTTTGAAGTGCCCAACTTGAATATAATAGATTTACTGAATTGCATATACCCTCATTGAATTGCAATGTATAAGACGATGGTTATTGATAGTTTGCAAATTAGAGAAAGTGCACAAAATGGGTGATGAAAGAAAATATGGACAATGATCATAATTCGATGGAAAATTAGATCCATAAATTAAAACAATAGAAAATAAAGGCAGATGACTTCAAGGATGAAGATGGAGAGAATTTTTAAATTGTCATTGTAAGACTCCAACTTTTATGAATAAAGATTTAATTTTCTTTATATATGATTTTGAAATAGTAAGGTGTGGATTTGATAAATGTGATAAGTTATGGGGTGATATGTGCAAGTTTTACAAAGTAAGCAAGTGGTCTTAAAATATTCATTGTGTCGGGGAATAGTCGTTTGGTAGGAGAATATTCTTTTTGTCGGGGAATATTCGTACGACGGCGCAGTCATTTGTGGGCCCCATAACGAAAAACTGTCGGATGAAGAAAACGACAAGAATAAGTTTTCTAAAAATAACGGCGAAACTGCTACCGTTAAACTGTTGAAATACCCGGTGGTTAAAGAATAGTAATACGTGTTGCTGCACAGTAGCACACGGTATTGCAGGGTATTTTTTTAAATTATTGATTCTTACGTAAGAAGTCACTTACTCAGTAATTGTTACAGTAATTACTATTCAATATTTTATATTATTGATTCAATAATTGCTACGTTGATATTTTATATGATTGATTCAATAATTGCTACCGTTGATATTTTATATTATTGATTCAATAATTGTCACAGTAACCACTGCACAGTATTTTACATTATCAAATCAATAATTCATATTATTGAAATAATATTATTAGACAGCATTATTGGCAATGTCTAGGAAGTTCTGTCTAGAAAAGGGGTTAGTTAATCTAATTGCGCGCCAGTAAGGAGAAATCCTTATCGGAAAGCCCCCTCTTTTCTAGGAACGACCTGATTTTCATTATTGTGATTCTGTAATATTATTTGTGAATAATAATTAATTATTGATAAAAATAATAAGTAAATATTTATTCAATTTTGATATAAATAGAGGAATTTTTAGCAAAAGAGACAATTGCTGAAAGTTGATATTTTATCTTCTCCGATAAAATATTTATTCAAATATATTATTATAATATTACATTAAAATAGTATAATGTGATAATATAATAATATAATTTTATAATTGAAATGATAGCATTATTTTTATAGTATAAAAATAAAATGAGGTGGAAGAGGAAAAAAATAGAATTGGAATTTTTTTAATAATGTTTTAATATATATATATATATATATATATATATATATATATATAAGTATGTGGGCAATTGAATGGTCTTGGTTGGTATGCTGGAAAGAAAAAATTCAAAGGTGGCCTGCCTCATCTTTCTTCTGTGAGTATAGTTTGTTAGAAATGGCGTGCTAGGCATTTTCCCTATAAATAGGGTGCTTAGTTAGAAATGAAAATCACGCCAGAATTAGAAAATTTTCTCTCTATAATATCGAGCGTATTTCTTGTGAGTATTTAGATACTTTGAGTGTTGATAACAGTGCAAGTTTTTCTCATCATAATATGCAATATTCCAGTCAGATCAAGTATTATACCGAGGTAAAGAAAATTATTTTTCTCGTAAATGATATTATTTTTTTTCGGTATTCATAAAGAATATTATTTTCTTTCATATTCTATATTATGGAAAAGATAATATTTCATTTCATATTCCTAAACTTAAACTTACTACAGTAAGTATTGCTTCTATAATTCCTGAAATGATCAGAAATTCTTTGAGTTTTGCGTTTCATCTAGTATCATTTCACCGAAATATTGGTATAAACTTTTTTATAAAATTTTTACCTTTTCATGTCGGGGTTACTATTCACATGTACGACACTATTCACGTATACGATACTATTCACGTATACGACACTATTCACAGAAAAATTAAAAAAAATTTATTTGTCCAAGTTGTCTGTTATGGTTACTATCTTTGATTGTATCCAAGTTTTGAACTCCATTCTTGAATTTTGCTCCACAATTGATTATTAGGGAGTATTCTTGAACTTGGATAAACTAATTTACGAATCCCTAATCTTTGTCCTTTATCTCACTGGATTCGTTATTTATATTATTTTTCATCATCCTCAGTCTTAAATGGTGATACAAACGAATATCTTTGGCTTGTAGTGCAAAGATGAATGATTATTTGATGAATATCTTTGGTCTGTAGTAAGATGATTACCTGATGAATATCTTTGGCCCATAGTGCAAAGATAGACAGGTGTTGAGATGAACATGACCACTGGTAATACAAATGAATATCTTTGGCCCGTAGTACAAAGATGAATATTTGATTCGAGATATATATTGATTGATGTTACAGGGATAAAATATTGATGATGGACTTTAAATCATAGAAGATAGTAGACATCATTCTCTACTTAACTCTTCTAATGAAATGTTATTTTTGCTGCGAATATTGATCTAAAACTTGTTGTCCATAATATTTTATCTGATTTATTGAAGGCTAACGATAATTTGTTTTTCATTATCTTAGTCATAATATTCTTTATTGGGCTAGTTGAGCTCACCCTTTTCATCTATTGTTCTTTTCAGGGAATGAAAATGTTGCGGGAACTAGTCGGGGAACAGTGTGATGATCAGAGTTAGATCTGTAGAAGTCCTCACTATTATATAAAGTAGTGGGACAATAATTGTAATGAATAAGGAATGAATTTGAGTGTTTATATTTCGTGTTATATACGATTTGTATAGAAGCTCATAGTTTGTGTGGTCGTATTTTACACGACCGTATGCTATAAAAAATTATATTTGTATTCTGTACCATGTATTTGACGACTCAGAATGGGTTGAGTATTGAACTTATTTTGGGGCGTCACAGTCATGTTGATAACTGGTATTGTTTCAAAAGAAAAGGGATAACGGAAGAATAATAGAAGCAATATCCAATTTACCCATTCTGCTACCATGATCAACTCTAGATAAAAGAATGAAGAGAAAGAGAGTACAAACATATCTTACTGAAAGGGATAACCTCTTCCTTAGTCCCTAAACTAAACTATAGTTGTTTTTCACATTCAACCCATCGCGTATTCTTAATTGATTTCTATTTTCAATTTAAAGTTCATAGGATTTGGAATTAACTAGACGATGTGTCTCAACAAAGCTACCTCTCTTAATTATTTCTAATATTTTGGGAAAGATTGCTATACAGGGAAAGACTACTATAACCAGGGGCAGCAAAGACAGTTGTGTATGCTGATTTTCTATATATATAGATATAGGGACAGGACATAAATAAATAAACTTAATGGACAGATTTATAAAAAATTAAATTTAGAGGAGGCAAAAAAAACTTAAACTACTATTATTTTAAAAAGAACTATGCACACGGTGTATAATGTATTCAAAGTCTCGCTCTCTAAATCGCTCTACAATTCTCTTAATCACATATCGTGACTGATTTGACAATCAAAGCATATCTTCAATAAACAAGAAAAGAAAAGGTCAGTATAAAATCACAAATCTAAATGCAAATAAAATTTACCTTAATGGTCCTTAAGTCGAGACTAAGAATCTTGGCACTATGCAGTCCTTGAAACATAATAGGAAATGAGATACTCTATTTTAACATTTACTACCTCCAAGCAATTAGCGGACAAAATAATTGGCATAATCCCTTCACCATAGAAACTATAGAGCTTTGGTGCCGAAACCACAAACTTACAAGTACTACTTTTCTTGAAACTGATTTTCAGATTCACCAATTGAGGACACCACATATTGCAATCTTCTATTGACATTCTGCACAAATATAATGTGATATTCTGTAGATTGACAAGTTCAGAGAAGAACTCACTTCTATTCTCTGTAAATTTTACATATCTGAGCTCTAGACTTGTTAAGCAGGTAAATCCCAAGTTGACTTTGGCAGAGTGCAAATATCCGTACATAGAGTTGTTAAAGCAGGCAAGTTGAAACATGATTTGGGTAAATTGCAATATTCAAGATGCAGAGTTATTAAAGCAGGTGTTGGGCAGTGAATATTTGGGCCGGTCGGGTTAGACTCATCTTAGACCTTCGGATCAAATTCATTTTAATATTTGGAGTGATGGGCTATCATTCAATTGGTGACCCAAACAAAGCTTGGGCTGATTATTTATCATGTGCACAGGTGGCAGCTTGTAGGCCCCATAACTTGGCTAATATAGATTAGCTGTAATCTATAAAATTAACAGGCGGCTGACTGATTGGTTCAGTCGTCTTCATTAATGAGGACTTGACATAATATTGGTTTAGAGGGGAACAAGGGTTTGATAAAGCCTGCATGAAATCTGATGACATCAGCAGGGAGGTGACATGCAAGGTGGTGAGATAATATATGAGTACAGAGCACTACACAAAAAAGGTAACTGAACATTTTTTACTCTCCAGACATTAGAGCACACAACCTCCATTGTTAATCCTTTTTCCTGCCTGTACTTATTCTCACACCGAAGCGATCCCCGGCGGCCCAAAGCCGTCGAGATCCGGTGCTGACGTGTTTACTGTGCAGGATTGAACGCGTTTTGGTGATTGAGGCGCGTGGCAAAATCTCGGCGTTAACATTGGCGCTAGAAAGAGGGCTTTCTAGTGATTCTGATTTTCAATCACAACTTATTGAACGTCTTACATCGGAAGTTATGGGGAAAAGTAAGACGGTTACAGCCAAAGGGCAACCGACGACAGCTAGTTCTTCTTTGCAAAAGGTTCCGGTGAAACATAGTTTGGGTCCTTCAAAGAGCATTCACGATAGACTTGGGTCACAGGAAGTTCCGGGAGGATCTCATGCTAGAAATCATGGTGATACCAAGAGGAAGTTGTTTTCTACTGCCAGGAAGGGTCCTGACAAAGAGCGAAAAAAGGGTGGTATGCACACAACGTAGAACCCAACACCGGGAAGGCCAAGCAGACAAAATTTCTACTTTGGCAAAAATGGCACAAGAGACTGACACGGCTTTGAAGGCACTTCTGCAGTAGAGGGAGGAGATTTCTTGGCAAATGGTTCTTGTGGCTGAAAGAGAAGATGAAGCATCCAGTTACACTCGACCGAAAAAATGAGGTAGGTCATCGGGTCGACGAACGGGAAGAGATGAAGAATCCAGAAAGTCTGAAAGTAGGCTTCGGAGTTATTCGCCTGTCAGAAAGCGAAGTAGGACAAGAGGGCGTTCTCCCGAAGCCTCGAATAGGGTGCCCCGTCTTGAGTATTCTAGGTACAGTGAAAGGGATAAGAGTCGAAGCAGATTAAGAAGTCATTCTCCCAGGAGTCAGAAGAGGGCGCACCGCCCTGTGGATTCTCGCCGCAGTCGAAGTGTTAGTCGAAACCATTCAGGAGCATCCAGTTTAGATGGAAAAGACCGAACTGGGCAGAAGAAGAAGTGCTCCCCGAAGAGGGAAGTTTCGCCGAAGCCGAAGCCGAAGCCGAAGGCAGAAGCAGTTGAGCTCTTGGCAGCAGAGATGAAGGAGCTTCGAAAACAGTTAGCAAAAGTCCAACAGGGGAAGGAGACTCCGGGTAAGAAAGCTTCTCCTTTCTCTTCTAAAATTCTAAAGGAAAAGGCGGATCCTAGTAAGAACCTTCCCCACATGGAAAGTTACGATGGTTCAAGGGACCCGTATGACCATAGTCAAGCATTTGAAAGACTGATGGATTACTATGACTACTCGGGTGCGCTAAATGTCAAACATTTGGGATGACGTTGAGAAAAGACGCAAGGCAGTGGATGGGAACTTTGGCTTCAGACTCCATTTCATCTTGGGCTGAATTGTGTGACAAGTTCCACGCCCGATTCGGAAACAACAAAAGAAGAGGAAAGCCCACAGGGTTACTAGCGAAGGTCAGGCAGTATCCCAGTGAGACCCTGGGCCAATATGTGAAAAGGTTCAGAGAAGCGGTGGGACAAGTGTCGGATCTTAATGACCTTCAAGCTGTGGGGTTATTTTAGAATGGATTAGATCTGGTGAAGTCCGAGAAGTTAGTGAAGAAATTGATGTTCAAGCATCCGAAGAGCTTGGCCGAAGCATTTGAGAAGGTTGAAGGCTTCATCGTGGTAGAAGAGGCAATGGCTAGTTTAAAACAGGGTTCTTCGGAGAAAACAAAGGAGAAAGGGAAGAAATCGACCGATGGCAATCAAAGGAAGGGTGGAGGCAACAATAATCGATCTGACGGAAATCAGAAGAGATATAACAATAACTGGGCACCTAGAGGGGATCGTCCGCCTGTCCCAAATCAGAAGGTAAATAAGGTGTATACCCAGCTCAATACAGATCGGGCTACTATTCTAGAGCAGATAAAGAACCAGCCGTACTTCGAACGACCTCAAAATAATCCTAGGCCAGAATCGGGAGACCTCGCTTGGTATTATGATTACCATCAGGCAGTTGGGCATGACACTAATTCCTGTTGGAATCTGAAGGAGTTCATTGAGAAAAAAGTTCAGAGCGAAGTCTTGGTTCAGTACGTGGCAGGACGAGAGCATCAAAGGGAACAGCCGAGGAATAGGGAGCCAGTTCAAGTTAATCAGCCAGTGCAACCAGTCCAGAATCAACAAACAAGACATGTGATATACGTGATTACCGGAGGTGACTTTGGTAAGGCTGCAGGGAAGAAGCGTCGAGGCTATCTGGATTCGGTGATGGCGGTGACGGGTAAGCCTCTGAAGGCCGAAAGGGCATATCCAGGGTCGGTCATCTCCTTACAGATGATGATTTTTCTTCAGAACCAATCGAACCGCATGAAGGAGCTCTGGTGATTACTGCGCAAGTGGGTTCGGTGGACATGAAGAGGATGATGATAGACAATGGGTCTTCGGTGGATATTATGTACGCACATGCATATCATAGGATGCCTTTGGATGGTCAGAAGACGGAGATTGGGCAAGAGGCTCCTTTGTATGACTTCAGCAACGATCCAGTCAAAGTGGCGGGAACCATCGAGCTGCCAGTTGTCTTCGGAACAGTTCCTCAATAGGTTCAAATTATGTGTAAATTTTATGTTGTACATGTGGATTCTGCATATAATGCTATTTTAGGGAGACCTACTTTAACAGCTCTTCAGGCAGTTACATCAATTCTCCATTTTAAAATCAAGTTTTTGACGCCACATGGAGTCAGCGAAGTTGCAGGAGATCTGGACTTGGCGAGAAGGTGTTATCGGAATGCTTTGCTCACTTCGGGAATAGGGGTCAGCAGGCAAAAACAAACCATGGCCACAGAGGTTGAACCATTTACAGAGAGCAGCACAGAATCGTTGGTTATGCCAGCAAAAGAGACCGAAGAAATTGAGCTAATCCCAGGGAATAAAGAAAAGACTGTGAGGATCGGTTCGGGACTGCCAGAGCCCTTTCGAACAAATCTGATGGAGCTGCTTCGTTGTTATACTGATATCTTTGCTTGGATTCCTAGTGATATGCTGAGAGTGAGCCGAAAGGTGGCCGAATATAGACTGCATATGGATCCGGCGAAGAAGCCAGTTCGGCAGAAGAGGAGGGTCCTTGCACCAGAGAGATAGAAGATAATTGATGAGGAAATTGCAAAGTTGCTGGCTGCAGATTTCATCTTCGAGATTGATTATTCGGAGTGGATGGCAAATTTAGTTCTAGTATAAAAGTAGAATGGAAAATGGTGGGTTTGCATAGATTACACCGATCTGAATAAAGCATGCCCGAAGGACTTCTATCCTTTGCTTAACATCGATCAGCTCATTGATGCAACTTCGGGGTATGCCATACTTAGCTTCATGGATGCTTTTTTGGGGTATCATCAGATTTCTATGTGCAAGAAGGCTATCCCAAAAATAGCTTTTATTACTCATCGGTCGATGTACGCCTACAAAACGATGACATTCGATTTGATAAATGCGGGAGCTACTTATCAGAGGATAATGAACCGCGTCTTCACAAAGCAGCTGGCAAAGAATATGGAGGTCGATGTCAATGATATGATAGTGAAGAGCATGTCGGTTCGTGGTTATCTGGACGATCTAAAGGAGTGCTTCCAGACAGTTTGACATTATGACTTGAAGCTAAATCCGACCAAGTGCACCTTCGGACTTGGGGCAGGCAAATTTTTGGGTTATTTGGTTAGCAAGAGGGGTATCGAAGTGAATCTAGAGAAGATACAGGCTATCTTGGACATGAAGTCTCCACGGTAGTACAAAGACGTCCAACATTTAACTGGTCGAATAGCATTGTTGCGGAGGTTCATGTCTAAGTCGGCAGAAAGGTGCTTGCCGTTCTTTAATACGTTGAAAGGGCCAAAAAATGAGAAAGCATTCCAGTGGACTTTGGAGTGCGAGGATGCTTTCCAAGGAATCAAGAGGTATTTGTCTTCGGCACCTTTGTTGGTGAAGCCGGTTCCTGCCGAGCCTTTGTATTTGTATCTGGCTGCAAGTTCATTGGCAGTAGGAGCAGTTTTAGTGCGTGAAGTTGGGGGTAAGCAGCACCCGATTTACTATATGTACCATGCCCTTAGGGATGCAGAGACAAGGTACCCAAATATTGAGAAGTTTGCCTTCGCTTTGATAATAGCCAGCCGAAAGCTTAGATAATATTTTCAAGGTCGGGTAATTGTGGTATACACAGATCAACCACTGAAGAAGGTGTTGGGGAAGCCAGAGGTTTCAGGGAGACTTGCTGCGTGGAAGATGGAATTGTCTCAGTTCTTTATAGAATATTATCCACGGACAGCTATTAAAAGTCAATCCTAGGCCAATTTTGTGGTAGAATGTTCGTTCTCCAAAGCTGATGAGAGTTTGAATGAAGCAGAGGGATCTACAGAAATTGTGATAACACTTCAGCAGTCGCACAATTCTTGGACGTTATATATTGATGGATCTTCTACTTCAGATATCAGTGGTGCTGGGATCATACTAACGAGTCCGGAGGGATTCAAAGTGCAACAGGCTATCGGGTTTGGATTCAGGGTAACGAATAACGAGGCTGAATATGAAGCAGTGTTAGGCGGGTTGAGATTGGCAAAGAGCTTGGAGGTGCAGAAACTGATCATCTACAGTGATTCACAGCTCGTCATCAAACAAGTTTCGGGGGAATATGAAGCTCGAGGCTCAAAAATGATTAAATATCTTGTAGTGTTAAAAGATCGGCTTCAGTATATTGACTCTTACGAGTTTTAAGGGGTTGGTCGAACGGATAATTCAAATGCCGATGCTTTGTCAAAATTGGCTACAACTGAATCGATTGCATTTGATGGGTCAGTTTTCTTGGAGGTTTTAAAGCAACCCAGCATCCAGCACGAGGAAGTGATGTGCATCGAGCGATCTAATTGCTGGATGACACCGTATATAAACTATCTAGCAGATGGCGTATTACCTTTGGATCAGATGTTAGCAAAGAAAGTGTAGTATAAAAGCGCAAACTTTGTGCTTATTGATGGAGATCTTTATCGAAGAGCTTATTCTTCTCCATTGCTGAAGTGTTTGGTTCCATCTGAGGCTGAGTATGCCCTTCGGGAGGTTCATGAAGGAATTTGCAGTGATCACATGGCTGCGAAGTCATTAGCATATAAGGTGCTTCGTCAAGGATATTATTGGCCTATAATTTTTAAGGAAGCTACCGATTATGTGAAGAAATGCCAGAAGTACCAGCTAAATAGTCCGATCCCACATCAGCCACCAGAAGAGCTATACTCGATTTTATCTCCTATACCTTTTGCTGTCTAGGGGGTGGATATACTAGGTCCATTGCCAAAAGCAAAAGGGCAGGTCAGTTGTGTTATAGTGGCAATTGATTATATGACTACAGTAGGAGATTCACCTTTTAGACTAGCTTATGGTTCAGATGCTTTAGTGCCCGTGGAAATTGGGTCTACAAGTCTTTGGGTCAGTCAGTTCAAGGATGTGTATAATGATGAGGGACTTAAAGTCAATTTGGATCTGCTTGAAGAAGTTAGAGAGGCAGCTTTGATAAAATTGGCAGCATATCAACGTCGTGTTGCTAAACACTACAATAAAGGGGTAAAGCTTCGAAGGTTTGAAGTCGGAGATTTTGTTCTTCGGGAGGTAGAAGCTTCTACACCTCAAAATATGGGGAAGCTCATGCCAAATTGGGAAGGCCCTTATGAAGTTGTTGATATGCCAAAGCCAGGGACTTACCGATTACGAGCGTTAGATGGGTCTGAGATAAGGAACACTTGGCATGCTGGAAGACTTCGTAAATATTTTCAATAGGGTTAGCGTCGAAGTACATAAGTCTGTAATAATGATAGCAGTTATCAATAAAGATGGCTTTCTTCTTCAAGACTGATTTATCTATCAAATTGTTATAAGGATGGATCCCTTCGACTCCTCGTAGCGAAGTGGAATATATTTGGGTTAAACTTGTTCGTCTCTCGGAGAGAATGAGGTCGCCAGCTGGGAATAAGGTTGGATTCCTTCATCTCCTCGTAGCGAAGCGAAATATTAATTGGTCGAACCCGTTCAGCTCTCGGAGAGAACGAGGTTACCAAATTGTTATAAGGATGGATCACTTCGACTCCTCGTAGCGAAGTGGAATATCTTTGGGTTAAACATGTTCAGCTCTCCGAGAGAACGAGGTTGCCAGCTGGGAATAAGGTTGGATTCCTTCGTCTCCTCATAGCGAAGCGAACTATTGATTGGTTGAACCAGTTCGGCTCTCGGAGAGATTGAGGTTACCAAATTGTTATAAGGATGGATCCCTTCGACTCCTCGTAGTGAAGTGGAATATCTTTGGGTTAAACCTGTTCGGCTCTCAGAGAGAACGAGGTTGCCAGCTGGGAATAAGGTTGGATTCCTTCGTCTCCTCGTAGCAAAGCGAAATATTAATTGGTCGAACCCGTTCGACACTCGGAGAGAACGAGGTTACCAAATTGTTATAAGAATGGATCCCTTCGACTCCTCGTAGCGAAGCAGAATATCTTTGGGTTAAACCTGTTCGGCTCTCGGAGAGAACGTGGTTGCCAGCTGGGAATAAGGTTGGATTCCTTCGTCTTCTCGTAGCGAAGCGAAATATTGATTGGTCGAACCCGTTCGGCTCTCGGAGAGAACGAGGTTACCAAATTGTTATAAGGATAGATCCCTTCGACTCCTCGTGGCGAAGTGGAATATCGTCGGGATTGAACCCGCTCGGCTCTTGGAGAAGAACGAGGTCTCCAGTTATAAGCTTGAATGTTATTATAAGTTCTTCGGAACAGATATTTTTATGGAAAGTTCAGGGATCTGTGCATCTTAAAGATGACATACGAAAATACTACGGTAATGAGTAAGTTTTACCTTACATTATTACTCAATTTATTTTAAGTGTTAAATTTAAATTATGTGTTATTTGAATAACAATATGACTTAAAAGGAAGTAATAAGGAATAAAATAAATTGCATTAAATATACAAAAGGGAGTTACAATATTGTTAAAAAATTTACAAGTTCATGAAGCTAAGGTGAAGGTGGGTCGTTTTCGGCATTACTCCTCGTCTTCGTCTTCAGAAGAATCAAGGAGCAATGGGTTTACAGCAACAACGGCTAGTTTAGCTTTGTCGTTGCTTCAGGCCGCCTCATAGCCTTTTGTTGTTTTGGGTTAGTTGTTCGTTAGCTTGTTGAAGTTCTTGGCTTTGTTGGAGGGTTATTTGTTGCAAAGCTTCGGATGCAGTTAATTGTTCTTTTAATTTGAGGAGGTCATTCTGGAGACCCTTGGAGTTGAAGAGGGTATTCTCATGTTCGCTTCTCTCCTTAGCTAAAGTAGATTTTAAGATGGCATTTTCTCTTCGGGCAGCCTCTTCTTCGGCTTCCGGCTTCTTCATATCTTTGATAAAGACGCCCGAAGACTCCATTTGCCTGTAATTATTCAGAATTAGGAGAAAAGTCGTAAGAGGAAATTAATGTATAAAAATGGATAGGTAATGAATTACTTACTCGGGCTTGATTAGCTAGGCCTTCTTCCATCAGATCTGAAATGGAACTGTTGTCGAACTGATGGTTGTCTGTGTCTAGAACGAAAGAGTTGTAGAGGTGCAGAGGGAATTTCTCGTTCCGGTCAGGCCATAGGCTGGGTGATCGAGACGCTCCAAGCGTTGATCCAAAGTAAAAAGGGGTTGGTCGTGGTGGTGAAGTTATTGGTTGTTCAAATAGAGGAGGGTCGAAAGCTGTTGGAGGGTCAATTAGTGGGGGTGACTGGTTATCCGAAGAGGGTTTTCTTTTTCAGACAAGAGAAGAATTGGGTTCGGCCTCAAATTCATAGGCTTCGGTCGGTGAAGGATGGGATTGGCCAGTAGGTACTCTTAACTCTTCAGCTGCGAGAGGGATAATTTTTACTTTAGCCTTTCACTTTTTGGTAAGAAGGACCTTGGTACGATAAGCAATGGGCATGTCAAGGAGGCTCTCGGAGAGGACGGGGGCTGGAGTATGTCGGGGCTTTCTAGCAGCTCTCTTCTTTTGGCAAGGCTGGCTAGACCCTTCGACAGGGTTTAATTCTGCCATTGGGGGTTCGTTATGTTGGGCTTCGGAAGTTTGTGCTTCGGTTTCTTGATCTTCGGAAGGATCTTGGGTTGGTTCGACAGAAAGGAATTCCTCTAATTCTTTTATATCGGAGGAAGTGGGTCTGATGGGAGATACTACAAAAATCGAAGAAAGATATTTCAGAATAATTATTAAAAAAGATTGGAGAAATTATACAAGTATTGACTTCGGACTTACATTTGTGGTCGTACAACCACGCCTGCTTACTCAGAAGGGCGAAGCTCCATTTTTTCATTGGAAGCTTCTCCATAAACTTTGCTATCTCCCTTACTCATTCCTCTGGAATGTCACCAAGATCTGTTTTAGTGTGCGCGGAAGTGGTCCAGTCAGGAATAGAAGAGATCTCATGTCCTTTAACGAAGAACCATTTCTCATACCACTTTTTGTTGCTCGAAGGAGTATCCATCAAAGGGCGTTTCTCGAATTTGGAGTTAGGTTTTGGAGCCTATTTGCCTAACACCTTGAAACCTCGTTCGCGAGACTTACCCGAAGTGAAGAGGATAAAAAAGAAGTCAATAGAAGAGGAAACCCCTATTTCGCTACAGAAAGCGATGAAGGCAAGAATGTGAATATAGGAGTTGGGGGCTAATTGGGCGAACTCGACACCTATAAACCCTAGAAGGGTGATGAGGAAGGAATGAAGGGGAAAACGAACTCCTTTTTCTAAAAAGGTGAGGGGCATGGTGGTCCAGCCCTCAGGGCGTTGGTACATTCTTTCAGTAGGGGCCAGCACCCTCAGATGATGAGTATCTGGGATGGTATAATGCTCACGGATGATGTTGATATCATCCTCTGTAAGATTAGAAGGGCTGTTGGCAATGGGGTGGTGTTCCTCATCCTCGAAGTTGAAAGAAGGAGGTACAGGGATGGGGGGTGTAGGATTTTTGTCGAAAGATGGAGCAGACCTAGGGTTTAGAGCTGTTGGATTGGTAGATGGAGGGATCTCAGAAGTCAGAGTAGTGTTTTTTGTGTTTTGGGAAGCCATTGTTGACAGATTGATTGAAAGAGAAAGCCGGATGAAGAAGAAAGCTAGATAGTTTTGAATCTCAAGTGAATAGGTAAAGTTGTTCAAAATGAAGGGTTTGAGGCTTTATAGGGTTGTCTTTTCAGTGATTCACAAAACCCAAGGACTGCACATTTAAAAAAGATAATGATGGAAAAGGCTGGCGTCCGTTCTTGGAATTGAAGAAACCGTCGTTTGCTTTTGAATTTGGGAGGTCTGTATCCGGTTATGGGCCTTTTATTGAGTGGGCTTTGCCAAGTTTATTTGCATTCCTTCGGTGTTTTGGGCCAATTTCTTATACTCTTTCACCAAACATATTGTTTGGTAAAATACTGGGGGGCAATGTTGGGCCGTAACTATTTGGGACGGTCGGGTCAAACTCATCTTGGACCTTCCGGATCAAATTCATTTTAATATTTGAAGTGATGAGCTATCATTCAATTGGTGACCCAAACGAAACTTAAGCTAATTATTTATCAGGTGGACAAATGGCAGCTTGTAGGCCCCATAACTTGGCTAATATGGATTAGTTGTAATCTATAAAATTAACAAGCAACTGACTGATTAGTCCAACCGTCTTCATTAATGAGGACTTGACATAATATTATCTTAGTGGGGAACAAGGGTTTGATAAAGCCTGCATAAAATCTGATGACATCAGCTGGGAGGTGACATACAAGATAGTGAGATAATATATGAGTACAGAGCACTACACACAAAAAATAACTGAACATTTTTTACTCTCCAGACACTAGAGCACACAAACTCCATTATTAATCATTTTTCCGCCTGTACATATTCTCACACCGGAGCAATTCCGACGGCCCAAAGACGTCGAGATCCGGTGCTAACGTGTTTACTGTACAGGATTGAACGCGTTTTGGTGATTGAGGCGCGTTGCGAAATTTTTGCGTTAACAGCAGGTAAACTCAACATGCATCCGACACGAACAGAAACGTGCCAAAATCAAGCTCAACAGCCAATTTGAGTTTCTTCAAGGCAGTAGAGCTGAAGATAGACAATGGGAAATGCCGAAATTTCACCAATCGAGTCACATCTAGGGTTTGGGCATTGTGAGCTACTGCTTAATTGATAAACTCCACCAAATCAACTTTGTGGACATCTGTTCCACAAATCAACTCCATTTCCAGTACATCTGCTTGGTGATTTCAGTGAGAGAAAAGATGTTGTACAAACTTGGTAAAAAATTCCCTTTCAGAGAAACTATGGCGGTTTAATTTGAGATGGGGAAGTGTTTTCCAGAGATGCTTCCATCTTTTGGAGAGTGTGCTGGTTTGAGCTTTGAACTACAAATTTGGTATCGATGAAGGAGAGAACGTGGTGAATTAGGTGAATCTGCAGCCTGCTTATTCTGTCTAAATCTGCCCTACTTCTCACTCTCTTCCCCACAGAACCCATTGACTTCCTCTTTATCAATCTGACCTTTCCTTTCAATTCACATTATATTGTCGTGAGATTGAGATTTTCCTTTCCCGCTCAAGATTCCTCTTTTCCCGCTCAATTCTACCTCTTTTCTCTCCCTGTCCCCGCGCACTTATTTCCAAATTGACGAAACGGATCCGGTCACGGTATAATTGTTGCACCACATGCCAGTAGTAAATATAATATTATTTTCCTTCCAAATTATAGATTAATATTGACTTTTAAAAAATTAATTTTAAATATTTTTAAACTTAAAATTGACATGATTCATTCAAATCTTGAAAATAATAAATCTTATAGTAAGTAATAATTTTTAGGTAATTTATGATATTCATAATTATAATAACATAAACTAAATGAATTCATGTCAATTTTGAGTTTGAAATTATTTGAATTTTATTTTTAAAAAATTAATATTGATCTTATAATTTGAAACGAAGGAAGTAGCTTTATGGTGCAATCGTTAGAATAAAAATTGAATTTGTAACTCTAATGTCATGTTTGTAGACCATCACAAATGCAACATTTGTTATAATTAATGCAACAAAAAATAATAAAACCTATGAATGGTATATGCTGTAACAAATTCACCTTAACTGGATCCTGAAAAACCTTTCAAAATAAATTTAGAAAGGTTATCTTCACAAATAAATTTTGATATTTTGGTATAATGGTATGATATTTCTCACATTAATAGAAGACTCGTTTATTATTATTGTAACAAAAATATTGTGTAAATAACACTTTTATTTGTGAAAATATCATACTCATTTTACACACAGTTCTTAACAATCATGCTAATAGTTATAATCTAGTTCATAATCAAATTGGTATAATCCCGAGATATAACGTTTTGTTAGACTTAATTCATGTCCCACAAGCATTAGTTAGACATTACAAACCTACTCAAGTTATAACAAATTATCAGTACTCAAAAACGAAAATTAAGAGCTTATATATTGTTTAATTTGGAGCCGTAAACGTGTAGAGTTGAGTGTTAGGCTTTAATTTGTGTAGCTAGAACTCGTTTAAAAGTAAAACAAATTGAGTTGAGTCGGATTTTAAACGAGTATGAAATTGAGTGTTGAAACTAGATTAATTTAGTAAATAAGTCGAGCTCAAGTATATCTTAAACAAGTCATGCTTAAACTCACAATTTATTGAGATTCTCTTTTTCCCGCTCAATTTGGCTCTTTTTCTCTCCAACTCCCGCCCACTTTTTCCAAATTGACAAAATCCTTCAAAATAAAAAATAATGCTTTGATGACAAAAGATTTGACAAAAAAAGAGACTACAAAATGATATGGATGATAATTATTGACTATAACTAAAATAACTCTATACGGACAGATAAATTGAACAGAATAATTGGACCGGAATAACAAAATAAATTTGTTCCAACGAACAATTGGACAGTATAATCTATTTGTTCGTTGAAACAAATTTCTTTTGTTCTTTCGGTCCAACTATCATATCCAATTTACCTATCCGCATAGAAATGTTCCTATAACTAATGAACTTATCCATATATGGTGGAATATCCACTAATTATAATTCTACACATCAATTTGTATCAGCTTTTTTGTAACCATGTTTATCATCATAACATTATTCCAAAATAAATAAGGAATGGTTATTTTCACAAGTAAATATTAATATTTTCATAAAATATATTTTACACTAGTGTAAGACTTGTTTACTATTCATGCCAAAAAGATCTTGTACTATTTTTATTTGAAAAAATATCTTTTATATATAATTCTCCCTATAACAATTAGGCAAATTAAATAGTTCACAGCCAAATTCGTATTATCCCAAAATGTACTACCTCCGTCCCACAATAAGTGCTTTTTTAGGCTTAACAATTTTTTTCAAAATAAGTGATGTGTTAGAACTCCAATACAATTTTTACAATATTTTTCCATATGTGTCCTTATGCATCCAATGGTATTTATTGCGTATTTATTGGGAAGTTAAATGTTGAAGAAAGAGAAAGAGAGACCAAAAGACAATAAAAAAAATGTCAAACAAAACAAAGAAAATACATTTTGTACTTAATTCACGTCCCAAGAGCATCAGTTAGATATTACAAACCTACTTAATGATTATGAGAAATTATTAATATTAACTAAGTGCCCAGTGCGAAGAATGAGTTTATTTTTTAAATAAATTATTTTTAATTTCTTATTTATTCTATATATATAATGATTATAAATATTTTTTTAATTTTAATTTAATTTAAACAAACAGTTATCAAAGACTTGCAATTTAATGTTAGTAATTTATTTATTTTAAAAAAAAATAATATTCAATTTATATAATTTTTAAATTTAATATTTAGTTTTTATTTTCAATCTTTTGACATAAAATTATTGTACATTAATAAGTTACTGTTGGGAATTACATAATCAAATTTGATGTTGAAAGTAAATATATATGCTTATGTGTAAAGTCCTTCAAAAAACATATGTATAAGGACTTAAATGATATATCAAAATTGTTAGGTTGATCTGTGCTTAATGTTTATCATTCTGTAAGTGAATGTATAGAAGAAAGATCAAAGCTGTTAGGCTGATCTATTTTGAGATGTAATTATTAGGCCTCAACAGAATCGTAGTTTGTCGAGCCAGCCAGAAGTTCACAGAAGCCAAGGCAGAATCGTGGAGTACTGAAGAAGTCGTCTCAGAATCATAGTCTGTCTTGGAAGCCACTCTCAGAATTCGTGGAGATAATCCGAGCGCCTGCCGAGCCAAGTCAAGAATCGCAGTCAGCTCTCGAAAACGTGAAGTCTGCAAAGCAAGCAAGTGGAGATCGTAGTCTATCAGAGTTTAACAGAAATCGTAGTGTTCCCTACGGTCAAAGCTGAATCAAGCACGAGCACGATAAGACACAACGATCATGGTACAAAGACAATGATCGTGGTGTCTCTCCAATCAACATCAGAATCGTCTATCTGCTGAAGAAGAAAGTATTACAAATGGAGAATGGATTATAGATGTTGATATTTTGGGAGTTCCAATGATCCAACATTCATCATTAGTATGCATCGAAGAAGCGTATTGAAGAAGCTAAGGAAAGGACTGCATGCCTGCTGAAAACACCTTTTCAGGTGTTAGGTGAGAAAACAGTCTGCTGTGTCAGTGGGCCAGAAGGCAGAACAACAGATTTGCAGGAAGTCAACATCAGTGCTCAGAAACGTCTGAAGCATTTAATGCTTCAACGGATGCCTTCAACGGAAACATTTCAAAGGCTCCTTCATAAGCAAATCAGACCTAGATTCAGAAGCAAGCAAGCAAGAACTAAAAAGCTCAAGAACACTCAACGTCCAAACTCTACGATCTGAAGAAAAGCTTGCACAGCTACTCAGTTCTTTCGAACTTATGCTTAACAGTAACTGAGTAGCACAATCCAAGAACTCAACTCTCAATCAAGTGTATTCCAAGTCTGCTGGACTTGAAGAGTTCTAAGTGAACTAAGAAGTTCCAAAACTGATGGTCTTGAAGGAATCTAAGTGATTCAAAGATTGTAATGATATCCTTAGTGGATTTCCTACTCGTGGAGGAGAAGAGTGGACTAGGAGCCTTGTGTGCTCTGAACCACTTAAAATCATTGTGTCTGATATCTGCTATAACTGCTCTATCTGTTATAAATTGCTATAACTGCTTATCACCTTCAAACTTGGTTTATCTTAAAGGAAAACAAACAAACCATATATTTCGCTGTGGTTAACAAACCTGATAAGTATTTTGAAAAAGAATTTTTTTTAAAATATCTATTCAACCCCCCTTCTAGATAACTATTGTGCCTCTGGAAACTAATAATTGGTATCAGAGCAGGTTCTCTCAACTAGCCTACAAAGCTTGAGTAGATCCGATGGCACATCTGATAAGCGAGTCCAAGACCGGTAGAGACAGCAAGCCACCAACGTGCAACAAAGATAAATTTGCCAATTGGAAAGTTCGTATGCAAGCCTACATGGATTCAATAGATGAAGATCTGTTTGAAACCGTTCTGAATGGGCTCTACGTTCCAACAAAGCTTGCACCAACTCCAGAAGATCCAAACAGAATACAGATCAAGATCAAATCAGAATGGACTGACAACGAGAAGAATAATGTCCAACTAGACAAAAAGGCCAAGAACATTTTGTTCCAGTCTTTAGAAAATGATCTGTTCGAAAATGTGGTCAACAACAAGAATGTCAAAGAAGTCTGGGAAGCACTGCTCATCATGCACGAAGGAACAGAAGAAGTCATAGAAAATAAACAATCTCTTCTGACACAACAGTATGAGATGTTTATCTATGTTCCAGGAGAAAACGTCACTTCCACCTATAAAAGATTCAACATGCTGCACTTCGAGCTTTTGAAAAGATCTTTCCAAACAAAGATCTTATCATCAAGTTCATGAGGTCCTTACCAAGCAAGTGGGATGCCAAAACCACTGCAATCAGAGAATCAAAGAACCTTCATTAGATGACAGTTCAACAACTTTGTGGCAACCTTCTTACCTATGAACTAGAGTTGACCCAACGTGGAGAAACTCTATCCGAAAGAAGAAAGAAGGATAAAGGAGTTGCTCTCAAGGCAATAGAAGCCACCTCCAAAGCTCCTACCGAAAATGAATCTGACTCTGAGGAAAATGATGATGAGGATGTCACGTCGAGAAAAAATCCGCGGGTCGGGTCACAACCCGGATCTTTCTCTCTTCCTAAGTTATTTCTACCCTTACTCTTTTTATTGCAAAAAAGGTTTTGAAGGGCTGTTTTTTAGGAAAAGGCCAACATGTATCATGTCGACGATTTGAACATTTTACAGAGTCGCCAGATGGTAGTTTTGAAATGGTTATACCAACTCAACCGAATTTTTTTTAAAGAGGCCCAATTACTGGAAACTGTCAAAACTTGATCTTTGAAAACAAAGTTTTGAGCTCGGGGGCTTGGTTAAGTGTGGGGAAGGTGTTAGGCACCCCATAACTCCCGTGTAAACACGGTACCGCATCTTTTTAGTATTTCCCTTAAAAAATTAAAATGTGTGTGTGAATGCTGTTTGAAAATTGGGCATATGTTTAAAAGCATGTCTATGCATCGTTGAACCTATATACGAAGGGTTTGATTTGACTTGCAAAAAGTCTTTGATTTGATTTGCAAAAGCGTTTGATTTGATTTGCAAAAGCTTCTTTTTTCGAAAAGATTATTGAAGTGATGTTTTGAAAGAAGGTTTTCAAACCCTTACGCTTGTTAGAGTTTATGCCCTAGAGGCTAATTCTTTGATGTAATTGCTTAAACATTTTTGATATTATATTTGATTGAATAAATGAATTATTTTATTATGGTTTTATTTACTGCGTTATATAAATATTAACATAATAAAAGTCCTTAGAATAGTGATACAAATTATATGGCTTTAAGTATGTGACTTGAACATGAGATCATATAGTTACAATTAGTATCATTACTCTTAAATGTCTCTAGTCGAGTGTCATTGTTAATGAGACAACAATGATACATTGAGACTAATATGTGGATTGACTGATGGCCAAATCTCATTGGTCATAAATATATGAGATATTGAGTCAATGCATAGGTACATGTTAGAGAACAATGTACTGGGCAGACCCACCATGAGAATTCTACGTGGAGCATTATGCAAAGTGTCATAAGCAATTCTCATAGTGACAATGATGTAATGATCCTCCAAACTGAAATCACTATATTACTACACGAGAATTTATGTACTTTGATATCATCAAAGGCCACCTTTAATAGGTGGACGATAAAGGTGATTATTGGGTACATCATGAATCGTGTGAGGAATATGAGTGATCTAGATGGAATTTAACCCTCCTATATATTAGGGGTGATATCCATAGGCCTCTTGATTGAGTAGGACTATGAAATGCATGGCCATGCTCAAATAGTGATTTGTTTCATATAGTCTACTCATCGATCAAGAAAACTCAGATTAAATTATGAAGAGGATGACACATTCTATGCCTCGAGTTTAATCTAGGATGTCAAGGTTAAAGGGATTAAATTACATTGAAACATTGGTCACGAAAAGGTTGTATCGAATCACCGATCTTATTATTATTTGGGTAGCAGTGATGCATTACTAGATGCCGCTCACTGTTTATAATTTTATAATATGATTTTAAAATTATTGCCAACATAATAATAACCTATAGGGTCACACATTTAGAACGTAATTAAAAGGGAATTAATTTAAATTGTATGGATTTAAATATATCAATATGATTGATAGTATTTAAATTAATAGGATAATTTGTATATATATATATATATATATATGTATATTAATTAAGTAAGACTTAATTAAGATATATATATATATATATATATATATATATTCAGATTTTATTTTTCTAATTGGATTAGGTTTTGGTTAATTCCTTTAACTGTTATATATATGATATATTAGCCGTTTAGGGGATCATCGATATCAAAACCCTAGCCGCTCTTAGAGAGAGACTAGAGAGAAAAATTTTGAAAAGTCCAGATCCTTGGCGGCTAGTACCGCAGCTTTCCTTGCTGCAGATCGTGTGACGATTCTCGGGACGTTCGTGTGGATACCGTAGAGGCGCAGTTCCGTTGGATTGCGTTGAGGATTCGAAGCAGTTCCAGAATCTCCATCGTCTCTTTTCAGGCTTGAATAATCGGTAAAACATATCTTAACCTCTGAATTATTATATTTTCGCATGGATCCTGTTTTAGGGTTTCGGAAAATTTTTAATTTCCGCTGCGTTTATGTGCCGAAAACCCTACAGTGGTATCAGAGCTACTTGCGAAACGATTAATTCAGATTACGTGTTTTAATTGTATTCGTTATATATGATATATGATGATGCATGTTTACCGATCTGAAATTGAATATATGATATTCTGCATGTATGCGTATTCTGGAAATCTGTAATATATATGCATGTATATGATGTTCTGATAATTGTATCCTAGAAGGTGGAATAACAATTCAACTTCTTTTCTAATTGGATTAGAAACATGAAGATTCGATTTAATATGATTAATCGAAACTGGACATATATGATATGTTCTGGGTGTATTGTTAGTATGAGTGTGTTAGCGGATTGTATATAATTCTGGAATTATTTCAGAGATTTGTATGAAAAATTCTACAATATAGATTGTAGTTAAAAAAAATAAAAATTCCCAGGGCGCTGCCCCCGGCCCCGCTCGCTAACCGGGCAGCGAGACCACCCGCCGGCTGATCGGTCAGCCGGACCACCGCCAGGGGGGGAGCCCCCCCTTGGACCCCCCCGTCGTAGCGCACGATGGTCGTGACCCCAATATTTTGTATATAGTTTTCTTTAATTATATAAATTGTGTCATGTGCTTATTGTGATATGCATGGTGCACAGTTATGGCCCTATTGACCCATAGGTTAGTGGTTTTGATTTTGAAATACGGCTTGCATGTCGTGCCTTTCTATAAATTCTGATGTAATATTCTCTTCTCATCTAAATCCCCTCAAATGTTACTCGAGGTTTCTTTATGTCATGTAATGTACAATTGTAACCTATCAAGATGACAAGATGAAGATGGAGAGGAGACACATGCATAAGGAAGGTCCAAGGAAGCTACTATTTTGAGGACCTTTTTCCACCTTAGACTGACCTTCAATCTTTTCGTTAGCTTGAAAAGATTGGCATAAGGTTGGGGCCATAACTGTGAAACATTTAATTTTGCACTTTATTTATGCTTGTATAAGATATGATATGATAAATAATGTGCATGTTTAATAAGATTAAAATTGGTGAGATCTAAATTAATTATTAAAATCCCTCATAAAATTATTAAGTCTAAATCAGATGCCTTCCAATGAATAACACTCATCAAGACCTTGACCGATGGATGTAGGTTTGCCAAAGTAAAGTACCCCATTTATCTTGGTAAGATGCGATAGGATAATTGTGATATCCAAACTGTTAAAATAATTGGGCCAGACTTAACTAAGTTATCACAATAGGATTGTGGACTTAGAGGCATAGAGTTTGGTAGGTACCATTAGATGGACTAGAAACAAATGTTGTTCACCAAACTATCTAAGAGTTATATATGATATAATTGACAAAGGGTTGTCTACCTAAATAATTATGTTTTGAGAGAATAGCCAAAGCTAACTTAAGGCATAATGAAATATGGATCTTAGCTCACTAGAAAGATTTAATTGAAAATTGCTTTCCGAATTAATGGTGAGGGCTATTAATTTGAATAAAATAGTGGGAGGTATATTTTGAATGTACTATTATCAATTACATAATATCAAAATTCTGTAATTTGACTTATTATTTTTGCACTTATAAATTGTAGATATCAATGGCAAACAACAACACAAATAGTCTTTCACTACGATCAGTCCTTGAGAAGGAAAAGCTGAGTGGAGTTAATTTCCTAGACTGGCATAGGAACTTGAGGATTGTCCTCAAACAGGAGCGCAAGCTATATGTCCTTGATGGGCCCATTCCTGCAGCACTAGCTAACACTGCACCACGTGTAGATCATAATGCTTACAAGAAGCATCAAGATGATGCTCTGGACGTGAGTTGTCTCATGCTAGCAACTATGAACTCTGAGCTTCAGAAGCAACATGAGTTAATGGATGCTTATGAGATGATCGAGCATCTCAAGAAATTGTTCGAAGGGCATGCTCGACAGGAGAGGTATGATACAAGCAAGGCGTTGTATCACTGCAAGATGGGTGAACATGATCCAGTTGGTCCACATGTGCTGAAAATGATTGGGTATATTGAGTACCTTGGTAGGTTGGGTTTTCCGATTACTCCGGAAGCCCAAACTGATCTTGTTTTGCAATCTTTGAACAGCAGCTACTCTCAATTTGTTATGAATTACCTCATGAATGAAATTGAGAAACCACTTACTGAGTTGTTGAGCATGTTAAGAACTGCCGAGAACAACATGAAAAAGGCAAGACCCGCTCCCATAATGATGGTGCAAAAGGGGAATGCTAAGGGAATGGGGAAAGGCAAGAAGAAGATAGGATCTAAATCTGCCAAACCCAATCCCAAAACCAAACAGGCTTTAAAACCTAAAGGTGGGTTGGCTAAAGAAGGTGATTGTCACTTCTGTGGAAAATCTGGACACTGGAAGAGGAATTGTCATGCTTATTTGGAAGAACTGAAGAAAAAGAAAGGAAGTATGACTTCTGATTCAGGTATATATGTTATAGAAGTCAATTTTTCCACTTCTACATCATGGGTATTGGATACTGGATGTGGTTCTCACATTTGTGTTAATGTGCAGGAACTCCGAAGGAGTAGGACTTTGGCGAAAGGCGAGGTTGACCTACGAGTTGGGAATGGAGCAAAAGTTGCTGCACTAGCCGTAGGAACTTATCATTTATTTTTGCCCACTGGGCTAGTATTAGAATTAGAGGATTGTTATTATGTTCCTGCTATGAGCAAAAACATTATTTCTGTTTCTTGTTTGGACAAGAAAGGTTTTTCATTTTTAATAAAGAACAACAGTTGTTCATTTTACTTAAATGAAATATGTTATGGTGTTGCACAATTGTTTAATGGTCTTTATATTCTTAATTTAGAAATGCCTATCTATAACATAAATACAAAATGATTTAAATCAAATGATTCAAATTCGACATATCTTTGGCACTGTCGTTTAGGCCATATAAATGAGAAACGCATATCCAAACTCCATAAAGATGGGTTTTTGGATTCATTTGATTTTGAATCATATGAGACATGCGAGTCTTGTTTATTAGGAAAGATGACTAAAGCCCCTTTCACTGGACACAGTGAATGGGCTAGCGATGTATTAGGACTTATACATAGTGATGTATGCGGACCCATGAGTTCGTTAGCAAGAGGTGGGTTTTATTACTTCATTACATTTACTGACGACTTCAGTAGATATGGATATGTGTATCTTATGAGACACAAATCCGAATCCTTTGAAAAGTTCAAGGAATTCAAGAATGAAGTTCAAAACCAATTTGGCAAAAGCATAAAAGCCCTTCGATCCGATCGAGGAGGTGAATACTTAAGCCAAGACTTTGATGACCTTCTAAAGGAGTGTGGTATTATATCACAGCTCACTCCACCTGGAACACCACAATGGAATGGTGTGTCTGAGAGGAGGAATCGCACCTTGTTGGACATGGTACGATCGATGATGAGTCATGCAGATCTTCCAATAAGCTTCTGGGGTTATGCCCTAGAGACAGCTGCATTCACACTTAACCGTGTTCCTACAAAGACGGTTCATAAGACACCATATGAGATGTGGACTGGGAAACGTCCTAGTATGTCGTTCATGAAGATTTGGGGTTGCGAGGCGTTTGTAAAACGTCTGGCTTCTGACAAGCTCGGACCCAAATCTGACAAATGTAATTTTGTGGGATACCCAAAGGAAACAAAAGGGTATTATTTCTACAAACCTTCTGAGAACAAAGTATTTGTTGCTCGAACTAGTATTTTTCTAGAAAGAGAATTTGTTTCTAAAGGAAACAGTGGGAGGAAAGTAGAACTCGAAGAAGTTCGAGAACCACAAAATATCATTGAACCTGAGTTGGAACATGAGCAGGAACCACAAGATATTGTGGAAAGTGAACCTGCTCAAATTACACGAGGCATTCGTAGATCTGGTAGGACACGCCAAGAGCCCGAGAGATATTATGGATTTCTTGTGACTCAAAACGGCGATGTGATGCTCATAGATCATGATGAACCTGCTTCCTACCAAGAAGCTATGAATGGACCAGATTCTGAGAGATGGCTTGAAGCCATGAAATCTGAGATGGACTCCATGTATACTAACCAAGTATGGACTTTGGTTGATCCACCCGAAGGGGTAAAACCAATCGGGTGCAAGTGGGTTTTCAAGAAGAAAACCGACATGGATGGTAATGTACAAACCTATAAAGGTCGACTGGTAGCAAAAGGTTTCAAACAAGTTCAAGGTGTTGACTATGATGAAACCTTCTCTCCAGTGGCAATGGTTAAATTCATCAGGATCTTACTTGCTATTGCAGCCTTTTATGATTACGAAATCTGGCAGATGGATGTCAAAACTGCTTTCCTTAACTGAAATCTCCTTGAGGATGTGTATATGACACAACCTGAGGGTTTTGCCAATCCAAAGGATGCTGGAAAGGTATGTAAGCTGCAGCGATCCATTTATGGATTGAAGCAAGCCTCTCGGAGTTGGAATCTTCGATTTGATGAAGCAGTCAAAGAGTTTGGCTTTATAAAAAATGAAGATGAACCTTGTGTATATAAGAAGGTTAGTGGGAGTCACATTGTATTCCTGGTATTATATGTTGATGACATATTAATTATTGGGAATGACATTCCTTCCTTACAGGCTGTAAAAACATGGTTAAGAAAATGTTTCTCCATGAAAGATTTGGGCGATGCAACCTAAATTTTAGGTATCAAGATCTATCGAGATAGATCGAGAAAAATGCTCGGCCTAAGTCAAAGTACATATATTGATAAAGTGCTGAAACGGTTCAGCATGCAAGAGGCAAAAAGAGGACACTTACCCATGTCTCATGGTGTTAAGATCTCTAAGGCCCAATGTCCTAAATCACATGATGATGAGGAGCGTATGAGAAAGATCCCTTATTCTTCGGCAATTGGATCTATCATGTATGCAATGATATGTACTCGTCCGGATGTCTCGTATGCTTTGAGCATAACGAGCAGATATCAGTCGAATCCAGGTGAAGGTCACTGGACAGCAGTCAAGAATATCCTCAAGTACCTGAAAAGGACTAAGGATTCATTCTTGGTATATGGAGGTGAAGACGAACTGACAGTAAAGGGTTACACAGATGCTAGTTTCCAGACTGACACAGATGACTATAAGTCTCAGTCAGGTTTTGTGTTTTGCCTTAATGGTGGTGCTGTTAGCTGGAAAAGTTCGAAGCAAGAGACAGTAGCCGATTCTACAACAGAGGCTGAGTATATTGCTGCTTCTAGTGCGGCCAAGGAGGCTGTATGGATTAAAAAGTTCGTCACTGAACTTGGTGTTGTTCCAACCATTGTTGATCCAGTTGAGCTATACTGTGATAATAATGGAGCCATTGCACAGGCTAAGGAACCCAGATCTCACCAACGATCCAAGCATATACTTAGGCGGTACCATCTCATCCGTGAAATCATTGATAGATGAGATGTACATATAAGCAGAGTGCCAACAGATGATAATGTTGCAGATCCACTGACCAAAGCTTTGTCGCAGCATAAGTATGAAGGTCACACTAGTTCCATGGGTATTAGATACATGAGTGATTGGCTCTAGTGCAAGTGGGAGACTGTTAGAGTTTATGTCCTAGAGGCTAATTCTTTGATGTAATTGCTTAAACATTTTTGATATTATATTTGATTGAATAAATGAATTATTTTATTATGGTTTTATTTACTGTGTTATATAAATGTTAACATAATAAAAGTCCTTAGAATAGTGATACAAATTATATGGCTTTAAGTATGTGACTTGAACATGAGATCATATAGTTACAATTAGTATCATTACTCTTAAATGTCCCTAGTCGAGTGTCATTGTTAATGGGACAACAATGATACATTGAGACTAGTATGTGGATTGACTGATGGCCAAATCTCATTGGTCATAAATATATGAGATATTGAGTCAATGCATAGGTACATGTTAGAGAACAATGTACTGGGCAGACCCACCATGAGAATTCTACGTGGAGCATTATGCAAAGTGTCATAAGCAATTCTCATAGTGACAATGATGTACTGATCCTCCGACCTGAAATCACTATATTACTACACGAGAATTTATGTACTTTGATATCATCAAAGGCCACCTTTAATAGGTGGACGATAAAGGTGATTATTGGGTACATCATGAATCGTGTGAGGAATATGAGTGATCTAGATGGAATTTAACCCTCCTATATATTAGGGGTGATATCCATAGGCCTCTTGATTGAGTAGGACTATGAAATGCATGGCCATGCTCAAATAGTGATTTGTTTCATATAGCCTACTCATCGATCAAGAAAACTCAGATTAAATTATGAAGAGGATGACACATTCCATGCCTCGGGTTTAATCTAGGATGTCAAGGTTAAAAGGATTAAATTACATTGAAACATTGGTCACGAAAAGGTTGTATCGAATCACTGATCTTATTATTATTTGGGTAGCAGTGATGCATTACTAGATGCCGCTCACTGTTTATAATTTTATAATATGATTTTAAAATTATTACCAACATAATAATAACCTATAGGGTCACACACTTAGAACGTAATTAAAAGGGAATTAATTTAAATTGTATGGATTTAAATATATCAATATGATTGATAGTATTTAAATTACTAGGATAATTTGTATATATATATATATATATGTGTATATTAATTAAGTAAGACTTAATTAAGATATAATATATATATATATATATATATATATATATAAATTCGGATTTTATTTTTTTAATTGGATTAGGTTTTGGTTAATTCCTTTAACTGCTATATATATGATATATTAGCCGTTTAGGGGATCATCGATATCAAAACCCTAGCCGCTCTTAGAGAGAGACTAGAGAGAAAAATTTTGAAAAGTCCAGATCCTTGGCGGCTAGTACCGCAGCTTTCCTTGCTGCAGATCGTGTGACGATTCGCGGAACGTTCGTGTGGATACCGTAGAGGCGCAGTTCCGTTGGATTACGTTGAGGATTCGAAGCAGTTCCAGAATCTCCATCGTCTCCTTTCAGGCTTGAATAATCGGTAAAACATATCTTAACCTCTGAATTAATATGTTTTCGCATGGATCCTGTTTTAGGGTTTCGGAAAATTTTTAATTTCCGCTGCGTTTATGTGCCGAAAACCCTACAACGCTAACATAGGAATTGATGTATATTGATACTTTAGTTTTATCTTTTCAGCCTTAAGGCTCAATTTGAATGGTGATTGTCGGGCTGCGAATCATCCTCGACCACAACATATATACAAATATCGGTCTCCTCATGGGCATGACAGCCATCGGAGGGACTCTGACACGACAAACCATATTTCTCATTATTTTGAGACCTTAAATCCGGATAACCGTTTTAAGGTCTTTTGTATGTACATTTTACAGAAAAGTTGGCAGGGTACATTTGTAAAGTGGAGTTTGTTCATCGTGGAAATCAGATTCTGATTAGTTTGATCATTAATCCCACGATTCCTAGGCTCACATAGGGAGGCCAATAAACCTGCACAACTCAAATTTTTACAGAAACAGATATATATTAAAATATCGCCGGAACCAAGGATTCATCAGTAAATCCTGGTTCGCACTTGGCCGAAGCATCTCGTTCCCACTAGATAGTGATCTAAGGGCCGCGAGGTAGCTTTTATGATTGAAACTAGAAAAATGCTAGATTTGAATAAATCTCAGCCATTCTAGCTTCCTGGTTCCGTCTGTACCGTTTTTAAACCGTTTGAAAGCTAGAGTTGGCGAGATTTAAATAAATCTAGTTCGCCCGCAGATATGTCAGTGCCGATTCATATAAAATGAATATTTAAATCAACAATTTAATAAAAGCAAGTAAAGCAATATATATGCAATTATATATACGAAAGCTGTAAAGGGCGATGAGTTTTCACACCGGTGCCCGGACTAGAATTAATATATATATATATATATAAGCTGTATAAAAGCTACGCGATGGGTTTTCACGCCTGTGCCCGGACTGAAATGTAAATGTACAGAAATATAGTCAACCAAGACTGGGAAGATAACCCAGTGTAGTGAATGTTGCTTAAACAGTAAAAAAGCCACAGAATGATCCAGGCCAAACTGAAATATAAATATACAGAAAAGTAGTCAACCGAGACTGGAAAGATAACCTAGTGTGGTGAAGGCTGCTTATATATGTATAAATATATATAAAAGCAATAAAAAGGCCACAGAATAATCTAGGCTGAACTGAAATATAACTATATATATATATAGACAGAAAAGTAGTCAACCAAGACTGGGAAGATAACCCAGTGTGGTGAAGGCTGCTTATATATGCATATTTATATATAAAAGCAGTAAACTACTGCAGATTTGACATCCGGGCTTGACAGAATTGAAAAGTTAGTATATATACAGTTAAATATATACAAAAAGCAAAACCCGTACTGGGAAGATAACCCAGTCTGGCAAAGTTGCTCAAAATGCAGATATTAGTATTTAAAAGCTGTTGAAAGTGACGGATCGTCAATCTGAGTTGTAGAAATGCCAGAAAATGCGTTTATGTACAAAAATATACCAAAAGTTGACAAAAACGGCCACGGAACTGAGTTCCGGGCATATTCAGTAAACGAAACTTTATATGCAAGTGTATAAAAGTGCGAAGAAGTAATAATAACTTTCTGGTCGTAAAAATACTCACAATGGACTGCTTCACGGGCTTTTTGCCAAATCATAGGCTTTACACGTCCGAAACTACCAGTTATTTTCTGATATGTGGGTATATGTACGTGTTAGAGGGAAAAAAATTGGGTTTGGAAGACAAGAAAATAGCCGAAAAACCAAACAAACAGAGGTTCGGAGCGTTTCTGAATTCTTCAAATGAGAGGGGGTGTGTGAGAACCCGAATTTTTAAGAATTATCAATAATGAGAATTTAATAAATAAAATTCTTAAGGCATGTATTGCGAATATATATATATATATATATATATATATATATATATGTGTGTGTGTGTGTGTGTGTGTGTGTGTGTGTGTGTGTGTGTGTGTGTGTGTGTGTGTGTGTGTGTGTGTTATAAGGTAGGAAGTATTATGTTACATAGGGTAATATGAACTATGTAATATGTGATTTTGTGATTAATAAATATATTATTAATATATATTTGTTAGTTATTGTAGAGGCAATCTAATTAAAGTAAAGGAGGTGGATAAAATTATCCATCGATATTAAATAATTTATAGAATTATTTTATCATAGTACGTGGTGCCATTAAATGAATAATCACCTTTTCCTTGACTATATATACTAGCAACTAGTATGATGTATTATGGGTTGTAGTTAGTGCTTAAGATGTCCATGGATGGATTGTGTGATAACCCAAATTTTCAGAAATAATTAAAATAAGAATTTAATAAATAAAATTCTGATTATAGAATGTGTCGGGTTTGAATAAGAATTTATATAGGTGTTATATATTTTGAATTTTGTGTTACGGGTGGAAAGAAACCCATAAATGAGATTTTATAGTTGGTTAAACTATTAAGGAAAAATAGAGTTTTGAAACTTGAAGTTTGATCTTTAAATTATTAAAGAAAGTAGCAATCGATGATGTGAAATCAAAGAAGAGATTGAATTTAGATGAGTTAACATTTATGAAGTATGTGCAAAGTATTTAGAAAGGGAGGTTCTGTGTTGTTAAGCAAGAAATTATCTGCGTTTGAACTTGAGGTGGCGCAGCTGCGCCACTTCCAAGCTTATGACCAGCGCAGCTGCGCCGGTCTGGAGAAGGCTCTGAGTATGTTTGTGAAATTTGAAGTTCAAGACATGAATATTAAGGACTCATATGTGTAATAAAAGTTATAATTGGTAATTTAGTTGTCCATGAATGGATAGACCTGACAAACGGGCCGGACCAGCCCAAACGGGTCGGGCCAAAATGGCCCGAGTTTTGGTGGGCTGCAATTATGCAGCCCGTGGCCCAGGTTGGGCCGGCCCGGTCTGGATTGCGGACTTTTTTTTTTCTTATTTTTTAAATTTGTAAATCACAAATTCAATACTATTTAATCTAGCAATGGGATTTTTTGTAACTTAATATCACTTTCACATGTTCGCAAATACATAGCACATACAGAATAAATGAATAAATCCATAGCACACACAGAATAAAGTATTCGAGACTAGAAAATCCATAGCACATACAGAATAACTGAATAAATGCTTTTACATTAAACAAATTTCTTCGCTGAAATTGAAATAGTTCAAAATCACTAGGCAGCTACTTTGGACTAATGTCTTTCAGAGCACACATCTGCTCTTCTCCCATTGCTGACATCACACTCACAACCAAGTCTTTTCCCTCAGAAAAACCATCCTTGATCTGAACCCAATAATAAACATTGGAACCATCAGCAACCCAAATGAAAATTAACTTGGGCAGAAAAGAAAGGTCACACACTACAAAGTTACAAAACATTGATAACTGCAACAAACAAACAAAAAAATAAAACACCAAAAATCTGCTAGCGAGTAATGTCATATGAATGTGTTAATTCTTCTGTTATCTATAAAAGTCATTCGTTCTACCCTTGTTGGTGGACTATCAGTTTTCTAGACAAAAGAAGAAAAGAGAGAGAAGAAACATTATTGCAAACACAGGCACTTGCGATGGGAGTTCTTTTCATCTATATACTTCACTTAAATAGTAAATACCACACTTTGGTTATATAAATGACTTGTATTCATAATTTGTAAACATACTCTACATTTGAAGATGTTACCATGAAGTAATAACGAAACTTACTACAGAGTAACACCTCATCACCTAAGTATTACTAAAGTACTAATGTTTTTGGTATGTCTTGCAATTTTATTAACTGGATGCAGGGTTCTTGATTTGGGGAACTACTGATCGGACCAGCTATGTGCTGTCTCAAAGGAAGTCTTAATGACCCTTAACTTCTTCCACTGTTTCAACTGAAAAGGTGGATTAGAAATAACTAAAATCCTTTCTCTCCATGAAATCTTGGAATTTAACCTACTTCAAAGAAATGAAATTCATGTCTTCCTCATAGTCCATCAGAAAGCAATTGGGCAGAGTTTTTGATTAAAGCAGGCTACGTAACTTGACAGAATGACCTTCAAATGATCCCTTTGGGTGGTCCTAAATATGAGGTGTTATAGCAGATTCTGGATTCATGGTGTATGGCCTAAATTAGTAAATTGCAGATGGCTCATAATTATTCATGGGGAGGACAGTGGTCTTGCTTTCAGTTCTAGTTCGTAAAAGTGCTTTATTTTAAAGAAATAGTCCATAAAAAATGAAGTACTTACTAGTGAGTAATGTCTAGTCACTCCTTGTAATTTCGCCCATGTTAGAACCCTTTGACTCTTGATTTGCAACTGGCGATACCAAAAGTTGGTTGTCCATCGGTCCATCATCTATATTAAAAATGCCAATTTAAAATATCAATACCCAAAATTAAACAAAAAAACTACAATTAAATTAAAAATATTTACAACTAGAACAAACCTTGTATTTCATATCCACAAATCCAATTACGTCCACAAATTAATGCTTGTTCATTATCCGGTAGAAGCGAACTACGATATTGTGTGAGAACTTTTGCTCCAATGCTAAAGGCAGACTCCGAAGCAACCGTTGTAATTGGAATTGATAAGATATCATATGCCATATTCGCTAGTATTGGATATCTATAATAACGTAATATTGAAAGTACTAAATAGTCATTAATCATGTATAAAATAAAGGTATAAAACTAGAATAAAAAATAAGGATTGGTTACCTCTCAGAAAGTTTTTTCCACTCTTCTAGAATATTAAAAGAGGATTTGTTAGTGACCATTTTCTCCTCTAAGTATTGTTCCAATTCCGTTCTTGTTGATGTAGTACCTTGTACTTCCCTCACAAACTCCTATTTAAAATTTTAAACATCAAAAGTTCATCAACATAAATATTAAATATGCAATATAAATAAATATGCAAAAAATTAAAAAATTTATAATATATGAAAACTTTACTTACATCAAACTCATCGTCACTATGTTCCCTTCTGTTAGTGATGGCAATATTTGAAGTCCCTACACCATCTTGAGGTTGTTGTGTACCATCTTTTGACAACTCCGTTACATATTCCATGAACAAAGATTTCATAGCATCCACAATTTTATCCACTTTTCTATTTATAACATTCTCATCCGTCTCAATTTTTTTCAATTTAAATTTGACAAATTGCACCTTATAACTTGGGTCAAGAATAGTAGCTATGGATAAGATAACAACATAGTCGTTCCAATATTTGTCAAACTTTGGCAACATCTCATTTGCCATGTTTCTAATTACCTCAATCTCATAATACTTATTAAACATCAAAAGTTCTTTTATCCTCAACACATGTAAGAAATACAGATTTGATGTTGGATAACTTGTTCCCGAAAAAAGTTCTGTAATTTTCCAAAATGGTTTCAAAAATGTAGTGATAGCTTGTGCTATTTCCCACTCATCATTTGATGGACAAGTTGTGTAAGATGATTTAACCATGACATATTGAAAGAATACATCTTTAAATTTCAGAACACTATCAAGCATCTCCCATGTACAATTCCATTTAGTCACACAATCCAAACGCAAACCCGATTCTACGGACATAAACAATTGTTCACAACATGTACCAAACTTTAATAATATACTTTCTGATCCCTTAATATATTTGACACTCTCTTTGATTTTGCGTAAAGGTTCACTTGTAATTTTCAAACCATCTTGAACAATGAGATTTAATATGTGAGCAGAACACCGAACATGGAAAAAACTACCATTGCAAAGCAAGTTTCCTCTCAAATGAGCCTTCAAGTAATTTTGCATGTTGTAGTTGTTTGTTGCATTATCTAATGTGAGAGAAAAGATCTTTTTTTCAATTCCCCAATCCTTCAAAAACTCAAAGATTTTTTCTGATAAAAGAGTACCGGTATGTGGTGGGGGAAAATGACATAAATTTATAATCCTACTGTGCAACACACAATCATGATCAATAAAGTGAGCAGTTAAACAAATATAACCCTCACTAGTAACGGACGACCACAAATCGGAAGTGAGAAATTCTACCGCGGATGTTCTCAAATGCACGTTTCAATTTCACTTTCTCAAGCTTATAAATTTTAATAGAATCTGCTTTGGCAGTGTTTCTAGTATACGATTTCACATCCAGATTCAAATAGTTATGCACTCTTCGTAATCCTTCATGTTCAATAATCAAGAATGGATAGTTATGCATCATGATTGCTACAGCTGTAAGACCCCAACTTTTATAAATAAAAATTTAATTTCCTCTATATATTATTTTGATATAGTAAGGTGTTGATTTGATAAATGTGGTAAGTTATGGATGGAATGTGCAAATTTTACAAAGTAAGCAAGTGGTCATAATATATTCGTTGTGTCGGGGAATATTCTTTTGTCGGAGAATATTCGTACGACGGCGCAGCCATTGGTGGACCCCACAACAGAATAATTGTCGGATATAGAAAGCGACAGAAATAACATTTTCACGGCAAAACTTTTACCGTTAAACTGTTAAAATACCCGGTGATAAAAATACAGTAATACGCATTGTTGCAAAGTAGCACACGGTATTGCACAATATCTTTGATTATTGATGCTTACGTAAGAAGTCACTCAGTATTTAATAATTGCTACAGTAGTTGTTGCACAGTATATCATATTATTGATTCAATTATTGTCACAGTATCATCTGCACAATATTTTATATTATTAAATCAATAATGGTCAGTCATATTATTTAAATGATATTATTAGATAGCATTATTGGCAATGTCTAGAAAGTTCTGTCTAGGAAAGGGGTTAGTTAATTGCGCGCCAGTAAGAAAAAAATCTTTATCGGAAGGCCCCCTCTTTCCTAGGAACGACCTGGTTGTCATTATTGTGATTCTGTAATATTAATTTATATAATAATTGATGAATGGTTGATAAAAATATTTTCATTGTGTTGGAAATATTAATGTTAGTAGAAATCGACATTTATTTCGATAATAGTTGATTTTCGGATGTTAAATTGACCTAACGGAGAATTAATCAGATAAATGAGCAATTAATGGGTGGTTAACATGTGGGACCCACTTATTGGTGGATAATAAATAGTTGGTGGGTAGTTGCAGGGGTGGAGGTGCAAGATTTATAAACTTGAGGGACTAAATTAAAAATTTAGGCAAAGATGGAGGTACTAAAGTGTAATTGTCCAACCTTTTTCTAGCCTATAAATAGCAAGCTAATTTCATTCATTTCTCACCATTCTTGAAGAACAAAGTTATTATAGTGAGAAAAATTATAGAGAGAAAAAGAAGAAGAGTATTCTGCTACTACACTACTCCAGTATCCAATCTTCTACTGAGGTAAGGGGTATTATTTCTTTTATATTCATAAAGAATGCTATTTTCTTTCAATACTCGTAAGGGTTGTTACTCTATTCTTTATTGATCTGTGGGAGTAACCTGTCTACGCGGATTAGCGCATGCATGGTGAATAACCATTTGTATTCATTCTTTATTGATCTGTGGGAGTAACCTGTCTACGCGGATTACCGCATGCCTGGTGAAAACCTTTTGTATTCATTCAATTCCTTAATAATCTGTGGGAATAACCTGTCTACGCGGATTACCGCATGCGTGGTGAATCACCCTTCGTATTCATTTCTATTAAATTGTGGAAATGATCTGTCTACGCGGATTACCGCATGACGGGTGAAAATCCAATTACAGTTTCGTATATTCATTCATACTCGTACGAAATATTATTTCACTGGAATATTGGTCTGAACTTGTTATGAATTTTTTATTTTTTTTTATGACAAGTTACTATTCACGGGTTACTATTCATGAGTTACTATTCACGGTAAAAAAAAAATATTTTTTTTTTATCTTTGATTGGATCCAAGTTTGAAACTTCATTCTTGAATTTTGCTCCACAATTGATTATTACGGAGTATTCATGAACTTGGATAAATTAAATTACGAATTCCTAAATTTTGTCCTTTATCTCACTGGATTCGTTTTTATATTATTTTTCATCATCCTCAGTCTTAAATGATGATACAAATGAATATCTTTGGCCTGTAGTGCAAAGATGAATGATTATTTGATGAATATCTTTGGCCTGTAGTGCAAAGATGATTACCTGATGAATATCTTTGGCCCGTAGTGCAAAGATGGACAGGAGTTGAGATGAACATGATCACTGGTGATATAAATGAATATCTTTAGCCTGTAGTGCAAAGATGAATATTTGATTCAAGATATATATTGATTGATGTTACAGGGATAAAATATTGATGATGGACTTTAAAACATAGAAGATAGTAGACTTCATTCTCTGCTTAACTCTTCTAATGATTTGTTATTTCCGCTGCGAATATTGATCTAAAGCTTGTTGTCCATAATATTTTATCTGAACTGTTGAAGACTAACGATAATTTATTTTTCATTATCTTAGTCATAATATTCTTTACTGGGCTAGTTGAGCTCACCCTTTTCTTCCATTGTTCTCTTCAGGAAATGAGAATATTGCGGGTACTAGTCGGGGAATGGAGTGATGGTCCGAGTTAGAGCAGTAGTAGTCCTCACTATTTCTGATAAATAGTGTGATAATAATTGTAATGAGGACTTAGTTTGAATCTTAATATTTTCTACATATTTGTACTGAGACTCACAGTTGTGTGGTCGTATTTTGCACGACCGTATGATATAAAGTTTGTATTTGAATTCTGTACCATGTATTTGGCGACTCAGAATGGGTTGGGTTGAATGGACCTATTCTGGGGGCGTCACAGTTGGTATCAGAGCCAGGTTATATGATCTCTGGCGGAGATCTGGGAATAGAACCAGGAGGGGAGAGACGAGTAAATCCTTCGCTAGTGTTTGTCCTACCTAAGCTTATGTGGTATTTATTTTGTCGGTCGGAACATAGGGTTGATATGTGATATGTTAATTTATTTGATTAACCCTTGTTTTATGGCAGTATTTGAGAATGGCAGCTGAAAATCTTAACAATGGAGTGAATGAGACCGTTGAGACACCTTTAATCACCAACCAAGAGAACGTACAACAGGAAGGCAACAATTCTCCTGTAAACAACCCTACCGAAGAAATGATAAATGACGGGATGTTCAGAAGTTTTTTGCAGTTCATGCAAAACCAGACGAGGGAGACTCGTGTTCATAATACAGGTGGAAATAATAACTCGCGGCTTGTCACTGCCAGGCAGTTTAAAGAGTTGGGACCACCAGAGTTTCAGGGAAAGCCAGATCCAATCAAGGCAGAGACGTGGGTTAAGCAGATTACCAAGATATTTGATGTCTTGGGATGCACGGAGGAACAGAAGGTTTCATTCGCCACGTTTATGTTTCGTGGAGAGGCAGATTACTGGTGGGAATCTGTGAAGCGTACCTAGCCTGCCGCACTCAAGATGTCTTGGGAGACGTTTCAGAAACTGTTCAATGACAAGTACTTTCCAGAAAGTATTCGTCACATGAAAGAGGTAGAGTTTATCAGACTAGAACAGAACAACATGACGGTGTCCCAGTACGAGGCTAAGTTCGCGGAGTTATCCCGGTTTGCACCTCATTTGGTGGAGAATGAGGAACGTATGACGCGGATGTTTCTGAGAGGTTTGAAACCCGAGATTCGTCAATACCTCATTTCTCACAAATTTTCTTTATATTCGGATGTAGTGAACAGGACCCAGTTATTAGAACGAGATAGTGATTACGTTCAACCAAAGGACAACAACCAAGGTCGTACCGGTGGCAGCAGTCATCGAAACAATGACAACCAGCAGGGAGGAAAGCATCATGACAGAAGCGGTAACCACTCCGGTGGTAATCGTGGCCATGATAATAGAAGAAGTGAGTCGGGGGGAGATTTCAAGAAGAGAAGGTACAACAATGAGAACGTGAAGACGTCAACAGCAGCACCAACTGTTTCTAGGGGCGGAGAACGACCGCCAGTCGTATGCTATAAATGCGGGCAAGAGGGACACATCAGTCCTAACTGCACACAACAATCTAAGGTGTGTTATAACTGTGGAAAGGAAGGACATATAGCTCGAGTGTGTCCTGTGGCGAAACCAAGTCCAGCAGGGGTAGTGATCCCTAAGGCTGTTCCGGACAAGTCAAAGTCGGTAGTTCCTGGAAGAGCTTTTGTCGTGACTGCCCAGCAAGCAAGGAACCCGAAAGAGGTTATTACGGGTAAGCTAATCATAAACTCTTGCGAAGTTTACACCTTGTTAGATACCGGTGCTACCCATTCATTTATTTCACCTGCTTGTGCTCAACGTTTGAACTTGACTTCTGATAAATTAGACTTTGACTTATCTGTTGAAACTCCGTTAGGAGAAACCTTTGTTACATCTACAGTTTACAAATCTTGCTTGATTCAGATTGGTACCCTTACCTTACCTGTTGATCTTATATCTTTGAAAATACTTGCATTTGACGTGATTTTAGGAATTGACTGGTTAACCACTTACCATGCCAAAATTGATTGTTTTCGTAAGGTTGTTAGTTTTCATATTCCTAATCAACCTGTTGTACGAATCCAAACCACCAAACCACTAAAATCAGTCAATATCATTTCAAATCCCAAGGCTATTCGTTTATTGAAAAACGGATGTCAAGCTTTCTTAGCTCATGTCACTGATCTAAATCAGAATACATCAGATTTGAATGATATTTCCGTTGTTAATGAGTTTCCTGATGTATTTCCCGAAGAACTTCCCGGTCTACCCCCAGAACGTGAAGTTGAATTCTTTATTGACCTTGAGCCCGGTACAAAGCCCATTTCTAAAACCCCATATCGAATGGCTCCTATTGAACTTCAGGAGTTAAAAGTCCAATTACAAGAGTTGTTAGATATCGGTTTTATTCGTCCTAGTACGTCTCCTTGGGGTGCTCCTGTTTTATTCGTAAAGAAGAAAGACGGGAGTATGCGACTTTGTATTGACTATCGGGAGTTGAACCATGTCACCATTAAGAATAGGTATCCGTTACCTCGTATTGATGACCTGTTCGACCAGTTGCAAGGAGCGCAATTTTTTTCAAAGATCGATCTTCGTTCTGGATATCATCAGTTGAAGATTAAAACTGAGGATATTCCAAAGACTGCTTTCAGAACACGGTACGGGCATTATGAGTTCTTAGTCATGTCTTTTGGATTGACTAATGCTCCTGCTGCTTTCATGGATATGATGAACCGTGTATTCAAAGAATATTTAGATCAGTTTGTGGTTGTCTTTATTGATGACATCCTCATCTATTCTAAAAGCCGTGAAGATCATAACCACCACTTGAAGATGGTACTTCAAAGGCTTCGTGATAACAAGCTTTATGCCAAATTGAAGAAATGCGAGTTCTGGCTTGAGGAAGTAGCATTCCTTGGGCACGTAGTATCAAAACATGGGGTATCTGTTGACCCGGCGAAGATTGAAGCAATACAAAGTTGGGAACAACCTAAATCGGTGACCGAAGTACGTAGCTTTCTGGGCTTAGCTGGTTATTATCGGAGATTCGTGGAAGAATTTTCTCGAATCGCTACTCCATTAACTCAGCTGACTCGGAAAGATACAAAATTCGTATGGAACGAGGAATGCGAGAAGAGCTTTCAAGAGCTCAAGAGGAGACTCATTTCGGCACCTGTTCTAACAATACCATCTGGTTCGGATGGATTTGTCATTTACAGCGATGCTTCGGGCAAAGGGTTAGGATGTGTTCTCATGCAACATGGGAAAGTCATAGCCTATGCCTCACGACAACTCAAAGAATATGAGAGGAATTATCCTACTCATGATCTAGAGTTGGCAGCAGTCGTTTTTGCGTTGAAGATATGGAGACACTACCTGTATGGGGAGAAAGTGGAGATCTATACAGATCATAAGAGCCTCAAATATTTCTTTACCCAGAAGGAACTTAACATGCGGCAACGACGTTGGCTTGAGTTGTTGAAAGATTACGACCATACCATCCAATATCATCCTGGAAAAGCAAACGTGGTAGCAGACGCGTTAAGTAGAAGATCATATGCGGGAATGAGTGCGATGCTGTCAACACAAAGGCCCATTTTGTGTGACTTACAAAGGATGGAGATAGAGTTCAAGACTCTGGGGACCCACATGATGATGTCAAGTTTACGCGTAGAACCAGCTTTAATTGATAAAGTTAAAGCTGCTCAATCTACAGATCCGGAGTTGATGAAGATGAAGAAGAAGGCGCAAGAAGGTGCAATTCCAGAAGCAAGAATCGATGAAGAGGGAATACTTCGAGTCAACTCCAGACTTTGTGTTCCTAACGATTCTGACTTGAAGTATAGAATCATGATGGAGGCACACAACACACCGTTTGCGATCCATCCTGGGAGTACTAAAATGTATCGTGATCTTCGACATACATTTTGGTGGAGCAATATGAAGAGAGAGATTGCGGAGTTCATCTCTAGATGTTTAACTTGTCAACGTGTAAAGGCGGAGCATCAAGTACCGAAGGGTCCATTGCAACCACTGGAGATTCCGAAATGGAAGTGGGAACACATTACCATGGATTTCGTTACGGGTCTTCCCAAGATTTCTCAAGGCATAGATGCAATTTGGGTTATTGTCGATAGATTAACTAAGTCTGCTCATTTCTTGCCTATACGAGAAACTTATTCACTGGAACGTCTTGCTCATATGTACATAAATGAGATTGTGAGATTGCATGGCATGCCAGTATCCATAATTTCGGATCGTGACCCAAGATTTACTTCACGATTTTGGGTCAGTTTGCAGAAAGCTATGGGCACCGATCTACGATTCAGTTCTGCATATCATCCTCAAACTGACGGGCAATCGGAAAGGACTATTCAAACTCTTGAAGATCTATTGAGACTCTGTGTTCTAGATTTCAAAGGGAGTTGGGACAAGTACTTACCATTGGTGGAATTCTCCTACAACAACAGTTATCAGGCAAGTATAGGCATGGCTCCATTCGAGGCGTTGTATGGACGGAAGTGTCGTTCTCCAGTATGTTGGGACGAGGTGGGTGAAGCAAAATTGTTAGGACCGGAGTTAGTACGTATGACTACGGAAAAGATTCAAATAATCCGACAACGTATACAAACGGCACAAGATCGACAAAAGAGTTATGCGGATCTTCATCGAAGAGACGTAGAATTTAATGTCGGAGATCATGTATTGTTACGTGTTGCTCCATGGAAAGGAGTTACGAGATTCGGAAAGAGAGGAAAGCTCAATCCACGATTCATTGGTCCATATGAGATCCTTGACCGAGTAGGAAAGGTGGCCTATAGACTCGCTTTACCTCCAAGCATGTCTCGTGTTCATAACGTTTTTCACATATCCATGTTACGTAAATATGTGAAAGACCTAAATCACATTATTGAGTTAGAACCAGACGAGATAGCCGAAGATTTAACGTACGAGGAGGTACCTGTCAAGATCTTGGATAAGAAGGAACATGTCCTACGCTCGAAGATTATACCTCAAGTTAAAGTTTTGTGGAGGAACCATGATATCGAGGAAATGACCTGGGAGTTAGAATCGGAAATGAAAGCAAGGTATCCTCACCTTTTCGACATACCAGGTACGTAAGTCAATTTCGAGGACGAAATTTCATAAGGAGGGGAGGTTGTAAGACCCCAACTTTTATAAATAAAAATTTAATTTCCTCTATATATTATTTTGATATAGTAAGGTGTTGATTTGATAAATGTGGTAAGTTATGGATGGAATGTGCAAATTTTACAAAGTAAGAAAGTGGTCATAATATATTCGTTGTGTCGGGGAATATTCTTTTGTCGGAGAATATTCGTACGACGGCGCAGCCATTGGTGGACCCCACAACAGAATAATTGTCGGATATAGAAAGCGACAGAAATAACATTTTCACGGCAAAACTTTTACCGTTAAACTGTTAAAATACCCGGTGATAAAAATACAGTAATACGCATTGTTGCAAAGTAGCACACGGTATTGCACAATATCTTTGATTATTGATGCTTACGTAAGAAGTCACTCAGTATTTAATAATTGCTACAGTAGTTGTTGCACAGTATATCATATTATTGATTCAATTATTGTCACAGTATCATCTGCACAATATTTTATATTATTAAATCAATAATGGTCAGTCATATTATTTAAATGATATTATTAGATAGCATTATTGGCAATGTCTAGAAAGTTCTGTCTAGGAAAGGGGTTAGTTAATTGCGCGCCAGTAAGAAAAAAATCTTTATCGGAAGGCCCCCTCTTTCCTAGGAACGACCTGGTTGTCATTATTGTGATTCTGTAATATTAATTTATATAATAATTGATGAATGGTTGATAAAAATATTTTCATTGTGTTGGAAATATTAATGTTAGTAGAAATCGACATTTATTTCGATAATAGTTGATTTTCGGATGTTAAATTGACCTAACGGAGAATTAATCAGATAAATGAGCAATTAATGGGTGGTTAACATGTGGGACCCACTTATTGGTGGATAATAAATAGTTGGTGGGTAGTTGCAGGGGTGGAGGTGCAAGATTTATAAACTTGAGGGACTAAATTAAAAATTTAGGCAAAGATGGAGGTACTAAAGTGTAATTGTCCAACCTTTTTCTAGCCTATAAATAGCAAGCTAATTTCATTCATTTCTCACCATTCTTGAAGAACAAAGTTATTATAGTGAGAAAAATTATAGAGAGAAAAAGAAGAAGAGTATTCTGCTACTACACTACTCCAGTATCCAATCTTCTACTGAGGTAAGGGGTATTATTTCTTTTATATTCATAAAGAATGCTATTTTCTTTCAATACTCGTAAGGGTTGTTACTCTATTCTTTATTGATCTGTGGGAGTAACCTGTCTACGCGGATTAGCGCATGCATGGTGAATAACCCTTTGTATTCATTCTTTATTGATCTGTGGGAGTAACCTGTCTACGCGGATTACCGCATGCCTGGTGAAAACCTTTTGTATTCATTCAATTCCTTAATAATCTGTGGGAATAACCTGTCTACGCGGATTACCGCATGCGTGGTGAATCACCCTTCGTATTCATTTCTATTAAATTGTGGAAATGATCTGTCTACGCGGATTACCGCATGACGGGTGAAAATTCAATTACAGTTTCGTATATTCATTCATACTCGTACGAAATATTATTTCACTGGAATATTGGTCTGAACTTGTTATGAATTTTTTATTTTTTTTTATGACAAGTTACTATTCACGGGTTACTATTCATGAGTTACTATTCACGGTAAAAAAAAAATATTTTTTTTTTATCTTTGATTGGATCCAAGTTTGAAACTTCATTCTTGAATTTTGCTCCACAATTGATTATTACGGAGTATTCATGAACTTGGATAAATTAAATTACGAATTCCTAAATTTTGTCCTTTATCTCACTGGATTCGTTTTTATATTATTTTTCATCATCCTCAGTCTTAAATGATGATACAAATGAATATCTTTGGCCTGTAGTGCAAAGATGAATGATTATTTGATGAATATCTTTGGCCTGTAGTGCAAAGATGATTACCTGATGAATATCTTTGGCCCGTAGTGCAAAGATGGACAGGAGTTGAGATGAACATGATCACTGGTGATATAAATGAATATCTTTAGCCTGTAGTGCAAAGATGAATATTTGATTCGAGATATATATTGATTGATGTTACAGGGATAAAATATTGATGATGGACTTTAAAACATAGAAGATAGTAGACTTCATTCTCTGCTTAACTCTTCTAATGATTTGTTATTTCCGCTGCGAATATTGATCTAAAACTTGTTGTCCATAATATTTTATCTGAACTGTTGAAGACTAACGATAATTTATTTTTCATTATCTTAGTCATAATATTCTTTACTGGGCTAGTTGAGCTCACCCTTTTCTTCCATTGTTCTCTTCAGGAAATGAGAATATTGCGGGTACTAGTCGGGGAATGGAGTGATGGTCCGAGTTAGAGCAGTAGTAGTCCTCACTATTTCTGATAAATAGTGTGATAATAATTGTAATGAGGACTTAGTTTGAATCTTAATATTTTCTACATATTTGTACTGAGACTCACAGTTGTGTGGTCGTATTTTGCACGACCGTATGATATAAAGTTTGTATTTGAATTCTGTACCATGTATTTGGCGACTCAGAATGGGTTGGGTTGAATGGACCTATTCTGGGGGCGTCACAGTTGGTATCAGAGCCAGGTTATATGATCTCTGGCGGAGATCTGGGAATAGAACCAGGAGGGGAGAGACGAGTAAATCCTTCGCTAGTGTTTGTCCTACCTAAGCTTATGTGGTATTTATTTTGTCGGTCGGAACATAGGGTTGATATGTGATATGTTAATTTATTTGATTAACCCTTGTTTTATGGCAGTATTTGAGAATGGCAGCTGAAAATCTTAACAATGGAGTGAATGAGACCGTTGAGACACCTTTAATCACCAACCAAGAGAACGTACAACAGGAAGGCAACAATTCTCCTGTAAACAACCCTACCGAAGAAATGATAAATGACGGGATGTTCAGAAGTTTTTTGCAGTTCATGCAAAACCAGACGAGGGAGACTCGTGTTCATAATACAGGTGGAAATAATAACTCGCGGCTTGTCACTGCCAGGCAGTTTAAAGAGTTGGGACCACCAGAGTTTCAGGGAAAGCCAGATCCAATCAAGGCAGAGACGTGGGTTAAGCAGATTACCAAGATATTTGATGTCTTGGGATGCACGGAGGAACAGAAGGTTTCATTCGCCACGTTTATGTTTCGTGGAGAGGCAGATTACTGGTGGGAATCTGTGAAGCGTACCTAGCCTGCCGCACTCAAGATGTCTTGGGAGACGTTTCAGAAACTGTTCAATGACAAGTACTTTCCAGAAAGTATTCGTCACATGAAAGAGGTAGAGTTTATCAGACTAGAACAGAACAACATGACGGTGTCCCAGTACGAGGCTAAGTTCGCGGAGTTATCCCGGTTTGCACCTCATTTGGTGGAGAATGAGGAACGTATGACGCGGATGTTTCTGAGAGGTTTGAAACCCGAGATTCGTCAATACCTCATTTCTCACAAATTTTCTTTATATTCGGATGTAGTGAACAGGACCCAGTTATTAGAACGAGATAGTGATTACGTTCAACCAAAGGACAACAACCAAGGTCGTACCGGTGGCAGCAGTCATCGAAACAATGACAACCAGCAGGGAGGAAAGCATCATGACAGAAGCGGTAACCACTCCGGTGGTAATCGTGGCCATGATAATAGAAGAAGTGAGTCGGGGGGAGATTTCAAGAAGAGAAGGTACAACAATGAGAACGTGAAGACGTCAACAGCAGCACCAACTGTTTCTAGGGGCGGAGAACGACCGCCAGTCGTATGCTATAAATGCGGGCAAGAGGGACACATCAGTCCTAACTGCACACAACAATCTAAGGTGTGTTATAACTGTGGAAAGGAAGGACATATAGCTCGAGTGTGTCCTGTGGCGAAACCAAGTCCAGCAGGGGTAGTGATCCCTAAGGCTGTTCCGGACAAGTCAAAGTCGGTAGTTCCTGGAAGAGCTTTTGTCGTGACTGCCCAGCAAGCAAGGAACCCGAAAGAGGTTATTACGGGTAAGCTAATCATAAACTCTTGCGAAGTTTACACCTTGTTAGATACCGGTGCTACCCATTCATTTATTTCACCTGCTTGTGCTCAACGTTTGAACTTGACTTCTGATAAATTAGACTTTGACTTATCTGTTGAAACTCCGTTAGGAGAAACCTTTGTTACATCTACAGTTTACAAATCTTGCTTGATTCAGATTGGTACCCTTACCTTACCTGTTGATCTTATATCTTTGAAAATACTTGCATTTGACGTGATTTTAGGAATTGACTGGTTAACCACTTACCATGCCAAAATTGATTGTTTTCGTAAGGTTGTTAGTTTTCATATTCCTAATCAACCTGTTGTACGAATCCAAACCACCAAACCACTAAAATCAGTCAATATCATTTCAAATCCCAAGGCTATTCGTTTATTGAAAAACGGATGTCAAGCTTTCTTAGCTCATGTCACTGATCTAAATCAGAATACATCAGATTTGAATGATATTTCCGTTGTTAATGAGTTTCCTGATGTATTTCCCGAAGAACTTCCCGGTCTACCCCCAGAACGTGAAGTTGAATTCTTTATTGACCTTGAGCCCGGTACAAAGCCCATTTCTAAAACCCCATATCGAATGGCTCCTATTGAACTTCAGGAGTTAAAAGTCCAATTACAAGAGTTGTTAGATATCGGTTTTATTCGTCCTAGTACGTCTCCTTGGGGTGCTCCTGTTTTATTCGTAAAGAAGAAAGACGGGAGTATGCGACTTTGTATTGACTATCGGGAGTTGAACCATGTCACCATTAAGAATAGGTATCCGTTACCTCGTATTGATGACCTGTTCGACCAGTTGCAAGGAGCGCAATTTTTTTCAAAGATCGATCTTCGTTCTGGATATCATCAGTTGAAGATTAAAACTGAGGATATTCCAAAGACTGCTTTCAGAACACGGTACGGGCATTATGAGTTCTTAGTCATGTCTTTTGGATTGACTAATGCTCCTGCTGCTTTCATGGATATGATGAACCGTGTATTCAAAGAATATTTAGATCAGTTTGTGGTTGTCTTTATTGATGACATCCTCATCTATTCTAAAAGCCGTGAAGATCATAACCACCACTTGAAGATGGTACTTCAAAGGCTTCGTGATAACAAGCTTTATGCCAAATTGAAGAAATGCGAGTTCTGGCTTGAGGAAGTAGCATTCCTTGGGCACGTAGTATCAAAACATGGGGTATCTGTTGACCCGGCGAAGATTGAAGCAATACAAAGTTGGGAACAACCTAAATCGGTGACCGAAGTACGTAGCTTTCTGGGCTTAGCTGGTTATTATCGGAGATTCGTGGAAGAATTTTCTCGAATCGCTACTCCATTAACTCAGCTGACTCGGAAAGATACAAAATTCGTATGGAACGAGGAATGCGAGAAGAGCTTTCAAGAGCTCAAGAGGAGACTCATTTCGGCACCTGTTCTAACAATACCATCTGGTTCGGATGGATTTGTCATTTACAGCGATGCTTCGGGCAAAGGGTTAGGATGTGTTCTCATGCAACATGGGAAAGTCATAGCCTATGCCTCACGACAACTCAAAGAATATGAGAGGAATTATCCTACTCATGATCTAGAGTTGGCAGCAGTCGTTTTTGCGTTGAAGATATGGAGACACTACCTGTATGGGGAGAAAGTGGAGATCTATACAGATCATAAGAGCCTCAAATATTTCTTTACCCAGAAGGAACTTAACATGCGGCAACGACGTTGGCTTGAGTTGTTGAAAGATTACGACCATACCATCCAATATCATCCTGGAAAAGCAAACGTGGTAGCAGACGCGTTAAGTAGAAGATCATATGCGGGAATGAGTGCGATGCTGTCAACACAAAGGCCCATTTTGTGTGACTTACAAAGGATGGAGATAGAGTTCAAGACTCTGGGGACCCACATGATGATGTCAAGTTTACGCGTAGAACCAGCTTTAATTGATAAAGTTAAAGCTGCTCAATCTACAGATCCGGAGTTGATGAAGATGAAGAAGAAGGCGCAAGAAGGTGCAATTCCAGAAGCAAGAATCGATGAAGAGGGAATACTTCGAGTCAACTCCAGACTTTGTGTTCCTAACGATTCTGACTTGAAGTATAGAATCATGATGGAGGCACACAACACACCGTTTGCGATCCATCCTGGGAGTACTAAAATGTATCGTGATCTTCGACATACATTTTGGTGGAGCAATATGAAGAGAGAGATTGCGGAGTTCATCTCTAGATGTTTAACTTGTCAACGTGTAAAGGCGGAGCATCAAGTACCGAAGGGTCCATTGCAACCACTGGAGATTCCGAAATGGAAGTGGGAACACATTACCATGGATTTCGTTACGGGTCTTCCCAAGATTTCTCAAGGCATAGATGCAATTTGGGTTATTGTCGATAGATTAACTAAGTCTGCTCATTTCTTGCCTATACGAGAAACTTATTCACTGGAACGTCTTGCTCATATGTACATAAATGAGATTGTGAGATTGCATGGCATGCCAGTATCCATAATTTCGGATCGTGACCCAAGATTTACTTCACGATTTTGGGTCAGTTTGCAGAAAGCTATGGGCACCGATCTACGATTCAGTTCTGCATATCATCCTCAAACTGACGGGCAATCGGAAAGGACTATTCAAACTCTTGAAGATCTATTGAGACTCTGTGTTCTAGATTTCAAAGGGAGTTGGGACAAGTACTTACCATTGGTGGAATTCTCCTACAACAACAGTTATCAGGCAAGTATAGGCATGGCTCCATTCGAGGCGTTGTATGGACGGAAGTGTCGTTCTCCAGTATGTTGGGACGAGGTGGGTGAAGCAAAATTGTTAGGACCGGAGTTAGTACGTATGACTACGGAAAAGATTCAAATAATCCGACAACGTATACAAACGGCACAAGATCGACAAAAGAGTTATGCGGATCTTCATCGAAGAGACGTAGAATTTAATGTCGGAGATCATGTATTGTTACGTGTTGCTCCATGGAAAGGAGTTACGAGATTCGGAAAGAGAGGAAAGCTCAATCCACGATTCATTGGTCCATATGAGATCCTTGACCGAGTAGGAAAGGTGGCCTATAGACTCGCTTTACCTCCAAGCATGTCTCGTGTTCATAACGTTTTTCACATATCCATGTTACGTAAATATGTGAAAGACCTAAATCACATTATTGAGTTAGAACCAGACGAGATAGCCGAAGATTTAACGTACGAGGAGGTACCTGTCAAGATCTTGGATAAGAAGGAACATGTCCTACGCTCGAAGATTATACCTCAAGTTAAAGTTTTGTGGAGGAACCATGATATCGAGGAAATGACCTGGGAGTTAGAATCGGAAATGAAAGCAAGGTATCCTCACCTTTTCGACATACCAGGTACGTAAGTCAATTTCGAGGACGAAATTTCATAAGGAGGGGAGGTTGTAAGACCCCAACTTTTATAAATAAAAATTTAATTTCCTCTATATATTATTTTGATATAGTAAGGTGTTGATTTGATAAATGTGGTAAGTTATGGATGGAATGTGCAAATTTTACAAAGTAAGAAAGTGGTCATAATATATTCGTTGTGTCGGGGAATATTCTTTTGTCGGAGAATATTCGTACGACGGCGCAGCCATTGGTGGACCCCACAACAGAATAATTGTCGGATATAGAAAGCGACAGAAATAACATTTTCACGGCAAAACTTTTACCGTTAAACTGTTAAAATACCCGGTGATAAAAATACAGTAATACGCATTGTTGCAAAGTAGCACACGGTATTGCACAATATCTTTGATTATTGATGCTTACGTAAGAAGTCACTCAGTATTTAATAATTGCTACAGTAGTTGTTGCACAGTATATCATATTATTGATTCAATTATTGTCACAGTATCATCTGCACAATATTTTATATTATTAAATCAATAATGGTCAGTCATATTATTTAAATGATATTATTAGATAGCATTATTGGCAATGTCTAGAAAGTTCTGTCTAGGAAAGGGGTTAGTTAATTGCGCGCCAGTAAGAAAAAAATCTTTATCGGAAGGCCCCCTCTTTCCTAGGAACGACCTGGTTGTCATTATTGTGATTCTGTAATATTAATTTATATAATAATTGATGAATGGTTGATAAAAATATTTTCATTGTGTTGGAAATATTAATGTTAGTAGAAATCGACATTTATTTCGATAATAGTTGATTTTCGGATGTTAAATTGACCTAACAGAGAATTAATCAGATAAATGAGCAATTAATGGGTGGTTAACATGTGGGACCCACTTATTGGTGGATAATAAATAGTTGGTGGGTAGTTGCAGGGGTGGAGGTGCAAGATTTATAAACTTGAGGGACTAAATTAAAAATTTAGGCAAAGATGGAGGTACTAAAGTGTAATTGTCCAACCTTTTTCTAGCCTATAAATAGCAAGCTAATTTCATTCATTTCTCACCATTCTTGAAGAACAAAGTTATTATAGTGAGAAAAATTATAGAGAGAAAAAGAAGAAGAGTATTCTGCTACTACACTACTCCAGTATCCAATCTTCTACTGAGGTAAGGGGTATTATTTCTTTTATATTCATAAAGAATGCTATTTTCTTTCAATACTCGTAAGGGTTGTTACTCTATTCTTTATTGATCTGTGGGAGTAACCTGTCTACGCGGATTAGCGCATGCATGGTGAATAACCCTTTGTATTCATTCTTTATTGATCTGTGGGAGTAACCTGTCTACGCGGATTACCGCATGCCTGGTGAAAACCTTTTGTATTCATTCAATTCCTTAATAATCTGTGGGAATAACCTGTCTACGCGGATTACCGCATGCGTGGTGAATCAACCTTCGTATTCATTTCTATTAAATTGTGGAAATGATCTGTCTACGCGGATTACCGCATGACGGGTGAAAATCCAATTACAGTTTCGTATATTCATTCATACTCGTACGAAATATTATTTCACTGGAATATTGGTCTGAACTTGTTATGAATTTTTTATTTTTTTTTATGACAAGTTACTATTCACGGGTTACTATTCATGAGTTACTATTCACGGTAAAAAAAAAATATTTTTTTTTATCTTTGATTGGATCCAAGTTTGAAACTTCATTCTTGAATTTTGCTCCACAATTGATTATTACGGAGTATTCATGAACTTGGATAAATTAAATTACGAATTCCTAAATTTTGTCCTTTATCTCACTGGATTCGTTTTTATATTATTTTTCATCATCCTCAGTCTTAAATGATGATACAAATGAATATCTTTGGCCTGTAGTGCAAAGATGAATGATTATTTGATGAATATCTTTGGCCTGTAGTGCAAAGATGATTACCTGATGAATATCTTTGGCCCGTAGTGCAAAGATGGACAGGAGTTGAGATGAACATGATCACTGGTGATATAAATGAATATCTTTAGCCTGTAGTGCAAAGATGAATATTTGATTCGAGATATATATTGATTGATGTTACAGGGATAAAATATTGATGATGGACTTTAAAACATAGAAGATAGTAGACTTCATTCTCTGCTTAACTCTTCTAATGATTTGTTATTTCCGCTGCGAATATTGATCTAAAACTTGTTGTCCATAATATTTTATCTGAACTGTTGAAGACTAACGATAATTTATTTTTCATTATCTTAGTCATAATATTCTTTACTGGGCTAGTTGAGCTCACCCTTTTCTTCCATTGTTCTCTTCAGGAAATGAGAATATTGCGGGTACTAGTCGGGGAATGGAGTGATGGTCCGAGTTAGAGCAGTAGTAGTCCTCACTATTTCTGATAAATAGTGTGATAATAATTGTAATGAGGACTTAGTTTGAATCTTAATATTTTCTACATATTTGTACTGAGACTCACAGTTGTGTGGTCGTATTTTGCACGACCGTATGATATAAAGTTTGTATTTGAATTCTGTACCATGTATTTGGCGACTCAGAATGGGTTGGGTTGAATGGACCTATTCTGGGGGCGTCACAACAGCCATTTTATCCCTATAAATGAGCTGACTAAATTTTCTATTACCCATTTTCCCTTCATGATCTAGATGCATTTGAGTCACATTTTGGTTAACTAAACCGGGACATAACTTTTCATGTGCATTCAAATTTCTAGTCCTATGAGAACTACCACCATCTCCAATAGCATAACTTTTTGTGCATGTTTTACAATATGCTCTTAACTTTTTGGTTGAAGGATCTACCTTTTTTTCATATTGATTCCAAATTGAACTTTCTTCCCTTCCTTTTTTCTTTGAACTGTCAATTGGTTGTGTCAAATTTTTTCGAGCTTTCAACTCCCCCATCAATCAAATCAATTGTTACACGATCCTGTTGATCCATTAAAAAACCTAGCTATAACACCTGGGGTATTAAAAAGACAAAGAAACAGTCAATGGATCAATTACATTCTAGGTTCTGGCAATATTAACCAAGAAAAATAATTGCTTGGGACAGACGAGGGCAAAACCACTATTTAAAGCACAATATATCAAGTCCAGACATAACACCATTGCTGATTTCATATTTTCGGCCTTTACAGGAATGCAATTAGCCAGTTATATAAAGGCAAACAACTCAAACCTTACCCTTTTTCCTAGATACAGTGGTGATAGCAAGGTCAAATGGAACAAATTTAATTACTGGAAGAGTAAGAAAACCATTTGATATTTAAGCAATTCTGCAGTCTACATAACAAAATCACCAAGTCTCTATATGCATCCAAAGAGCATCAACAATGAATTTATTGCTAGTTTGACACATAGTTATAAGAAACATGTACAGACACATTCAGAACATGCAATTGAATGTTAAATTGAATGTGAATGTGAAAACAGGTACAAACACATGGATCCTAGACACATGGATCCTATTTAGGCCTCAGTTCCACCCAAAAAAAAAAAGAACTTCTAGATCCACTGATAACAAGCTTATACAAAAAGAAATACATTGTGTTAGTTATACATAATAGGTTTAAGATACTTCGGTTAAGCACTAACCGTTCTTTACTATGATGGAAGATCCTTAGAAGTTGAAGGGAAGTTAATAAGTTTGATTGATGCCTCATGCCTTGATGGAAGAAATTCAACACAGATATATTATATATATAGAGAGAGAAAATTACCCAGACTGAGGATTTGAATTCGGGACGAAGAGACGAACTGACGAAGCTATCCAGTCGGCGTCGTCGATCGATCGAAGTGTCTCGAAGTGTGGAGAAGAAGACTGGAGGTGGGCGGCGGTATATGATCTAAGATCTATGAAGACTATGATGTTAACGTATGCTTAAAATACGTGGGCTGGGCGGTATTTCAGTACTTGTTAGGGACTTAGGGTTTTTTAAAATGACCGGGCGGGCCGGGCGCCCACGGGCAGGGCTATGTTGGGCCTGGCTAAAATTGGGTCGGGCCAAAAAGGCCCGGGTTTTGCTGGGCTAAAAAATTACAGCCCAAAGCCCGAATTTTGACTGGCGGGATGGCCCGGACCGGGGGCCTGGGCCGATTTTGCCAGGTCTATGAATGGATTAAGTTAGCAAAACAGGATTTGAATAAGAGTTAATTAATTAACTCAGAATAAATATTGGTTAATTAAGATATATTATGTAATATTATAATATAATGCTAAAGCCTTGTGTGGCCGTGGCGTGATAGTAAATTGAATGAAGGGGTTAATTCACTTACATAAGATGATGAATTAATATATGTGTTTTGCATAAAGAGGATGAAAGGAATATATTAATTAAGATTGTAATTCTTGATATATTACGAAGTATGATAATATATGAAAGGGTTTAATATTTGAAAGATGTTAATGGGAAATAAGTGATGGATAATGGAAGAAAACCAATATATATATATATATATATAAGTGAATATTGGTTCAAGATTTATATATTAAATTAATACTTAAGATGTGGCCAAATGTAAAGATGGAAGAAGTTGTCTTAGGACAATCGAATAATTATACTTATAATTGTATAAGTTAAATAATGGAGTAAAGGTTATTTATTCTAAGAGTAATGATTATTTTTGAAAATAAAGGTGTTATAAGTATAAGTTCATAAGTGTATAATTTTTTAAGATAAGTTAAATAATTAAGTATTAAAGTGAAGTGTGTCACACAAATTTTATATTAAATGAATATTAAAATAATGTGGAATTCGGGAAAGGCCAAACGTGGCCTAGACTCTTAATATTTTATTGTTGAGATTATAAGCTTGAGTGATATAACTCTAGTAAGTGGGATAAACGAGCCTTGTGTGGCATGAGCGTTAAAGTTCAACTAGACTAAAGGTTTAACAGTAATTATTAAAAGAGAATTAATGAAAAGAGAATAAATGATTGATATTGATCATTGTTGATATTTATGTGTGATAGGAAATAATGAGTTGAGAGTACCCAACTGAATTATATTTAGCCCAATTAAAATATTATTTGGACTAGCCCAATGTGCATGGGATATAAGATTATATTGGTGTATATTTAAAATATAAGTATACTTCCTATATATGGGTATGTACATATATATGTGTGTATATGTGCCCATAACTAAATTTAATGTGATAATGTTAAGTCATTATAATGGATTTAATATGCCCAAAAGGAAATTACTTTAGTAGGATATGGACCATTTTACTAGTAAGTAAGGAAGTAATGTAGCTTATCCCATTTTTATTGTTCCAAATAATTAACAACCGTGTAATAAGCCATTGGCCTAACTCTACAATTGCTGGAGGTGAAAATGGCTATCTAGAGCTGATGATGAAGGGAGTGATGGAGGATGAGGGAGTAGGAAACCAACTCCTTATTGACCATTGGTTTCTTTTTCTACCTGGTAGATCAAAACATTGTGCAAAGCAATTGTCTGTGTATTAATATATCTATAAATAGAGCCTTTTTCTTTTCTTTTCCCTTTGTTGGGTGTCTGAGAATTTGCTATAGAAAGTTAGCAAAATTGGAGAATTGAGGAGCAAGTGGAGAATTGAGGAACTATAGATGATAATTGCAAGCATCCAAGAGGTAATAATGTTAACATATATGCGCTTGAATTCTAAGTTTTGCAATTTCTTAGAAATGTCAAGAAAATAGTGGCTTTTGAGTCAAAAAAATTGATGGCTAAAGATTGTTGTAATCCATGAATTGTTGTTAGATATTGATAATATAGTTAAATACGAAAACAACGTAGTTAAACGGACCAATTTGGTTTAGAAACGAATTCGTAGTGGTGGAATTTGCTAAACTTGTCAAAACATAAAAATTTAGTATGAACATGAGTTTTGGATTAATATTTGGGTTAGTTAATGTTTATATTAATTGTTGATTCTTTGGTATGTTGTAGTTTTGTGAATTACGAATCCATAGAATCGAAAACGAAATAATTTGGATGAGTATAACTCGCGTTACGATGATCGAAAGGAGAATTGGTTTGAAAAATCGCGAAGAACCAAGTCTGAAAACACCTTCTGCATCATGGGGCGCATCTGCGTTGCCCCAAGGCCATTTGGAGAGCAGCTGTGCCGGAACTGTGTCAAAAAAAGAAAAAAAAATGGTTTCGACTTGCTATAGTAAATTAGACATAACTTCTTCATACGAACTCCGATTGAGGCGGTTCAGGATGATTCAGAAAGATAATGAGTAGACCTACAACTTTTGTTCTTTAAGTTTTTCGATTTGAAGTTTTGAAGAGGGGTAAAAATATCTATCTTTGTGACTGCTACGTATTCGGAAGCAATCAGAGGGCGTCAGACATGCACATACGCAATTGTAGTGCTCCCGAAGATAAAATATGTTATTCTAAGTGATAAAACATAAAAATGCATGATAATAGACATGACATATAGTTAAGGTTACCTTACTTATAAAGAATTTGCATTAGCATGATTTAGTATAGTTCTAAAAGAGAGTTGAAGATTTTGAAAACAAATCTACACTAACCTTGAGACTTTTGAATTATGATATTTGTAGCTTATGTAAATAGCTTAGTCATGCATACAAATAAGTATGACATATGGTCTTGAGTACCTTTGCATATCATGAGTTGCTTAAATGCTTATTTTTCAAAGATTATATAAAGGTTTTAAAAGCAAACTTTGACAAAACTTGTGTACCTTAGATTCTAATCTTGATAGCATGTATGCGAAGTCTAGCTATGCATGACATAAGATTCAAAGTTGTTTCGTATGTGTTAGATTGCTTTGATTTGGTTTAAAATGATTTCAAAGGCGAACTCGGATAGTTTTGCAAACTAAATTTTATAAACATGGAGTGGTTATATTTTAACCTTGTAAGCATGTGTAGAAACATGTACAAATGAGTATGACATATGATTCGAAGGTGCCGTGCATGATTAGTTTGACTTAGTTATGCATGGAAATAGGTAGGACATGGTTTCAAGCCCTTTGAATACCATGAACCTCTTAGTCGCTTTAGTGTATATTTCTAAAGAAAACTTGAAACTTTGAGAACGAACTTAAAGGAACTTGTGTACTTAAAGTTCTAAACGTGATAACATACGTACATGGCTTAGTTAGCTATGAAATGAGATTTAAAGTTGTTTTACATATACTAAGTTGCTTTAATATGGCCTAGAATGACTTTTAAAGGCAAACTTAGACGCCTTGCAAACTAATACCTATGAGCATTGTGTTGCCTACCCTCTAAACTTGTAGGACGGGATGCTAGTACTATTTATGTCATTAAACATGGCCTATAAGTGCACTTATCTAGTTTGACACAATAAAAGTCATTAGAGCATGATTTTAAAAGTAAGTTTCAAGTGATGAACTATGCTAGTCATATGTAGATAAGATGAATGCATGTGAGCATGAGTATTGAAAGTTGTTTAACATCGTTATTGGTTACATAGTTAGACCCTTTTTGCATGAACTCGCTTAGCCGTGAAATAAATGGCAATAAAGCTATAAAGTGTAAAACAACTTAAGGTAAACACAAGAGGCACCAAACATGGACCAGGACCTCTTAACGTGTGTATGTGTTATGTGTTAGCATGGTAAGTAATGAAGTGTAAATTGGGAAATAAAGATTTAAATCTGGTCTGGCTAGGGGATGGCGCAGCTGCGCCCATCCTAGGCCAAACTGCAGCGCAGCTGCGCTGCTGTGCAGTGTTGCTTTACTGTTTCAAATTATAATATGAACCTTTAAGCATATATGTATGAATGTCTTATGTGATAACCCGAACAATTATAGATGGTGAATTACGAGGTATATGAATTCTACGAGTAGAATATATAGTAATGATCGTTAGAAAGAAAATGAACGAGCTAAAGAATATATGATTGTGTTTAAATTGAAGGTTATGTAATAAAACCTAAAGCTTGTTGAAGAGGTGAATTTAGTAAGATATATGTGTAGTTTATATAAATGTTGTTAAGATAACGTGTTGAAGTATTCAACGATAGTCGTGGAAGAGATTTTGTGAAAACTGAGTAAGGAAGGTTCCGTTGATTCCGAGGACGGAATCCTTATAAGGAGGGAAGGATATGACATCCCAGATTTTTAAGAAATTATAAATGGGAATTTAATAATAAAATTCTTATTACGAGATATTTTGAGTTTGGATATGTGTTATATGTGGTGAAGTATATGATGTGGTGTGAATATAGAAGATATATATATATATATATATATATATATATTCATAGGTTGGAGGAATGAGGTTTAGTAGTTAATTTATTTTAACTATTAAAGAAGGGAAACGAAATTGTTGAAAAGAGAATTAAGTTAATTAAGTTGGAACTTATATTATTGAATAATATAATTTGATTATTATGCCTTGTTGGCACTATAATTATTATGAATTAAATTTCATAAATAATGAGAGTAATTCACTTAATTAAAATAGTGAATTAATATAAATATAATTGTTTTAATAAAATATGAAGGTAGTATATTACATGTAAGAGTAATACGTTTATGTAATGGCTTAATATATTATATTTAGCCAAGTGAATGTAAATGGGTATGAGAATGAGAAGAACCAATATAATTATAAATAAATATTGGTGTTAGGATTAATGAATAAAATAAATATTCAATGGGAATTAGTATGGAATAATTTATTTAAGTATGATGGTATTAAATAAATTGATTAATATTTAAGTAGTGATTAGATGTATGGATTAAATAAATTGTATTGAGACAATTTATGCGAGGAAAGGAATTAAATAATTATATATTATAATTATATAATTCATGTGAGTTAAGTAAAATAAAGGGAATAAATATTAACTATTTTAATGGAAATATTTATTCTAATAGAGATGTTTATTTTAGTTACAAAGGTAATTTCATAATTTATAGTGTAGTAATTATACATATTATAATTACATAATTACTTAATGAGGCTAAATAGTTTAACAATAAAATAAAGGTATGACAAATGGGCCTTATAATAAAAGATTTATAATAATAAATTAGAAAGGTGTTATTTGATGCTAGCCAAACAAGGTCTTATGACCTTTGGTATTTTAAACAGCTATTTGTATTTTAACTGATGCGTTAAAAATATTATTAAGGTTTTGTCAGTTTTATTCACGTAAAAATATTCCTAAGGCTAAGAAGAAGAAGAACAGAGAAGAAGAGAGAGCCTAGAGGAAAAATTGAGAAGATGTTTTGTAAAATCAAAGAAGGAAGATGATTCAACCAAAGTTGCTCTAATCATCTAGATAATCTAAACAAGAATCAAAGGTAATAATCTAGCTTTGAGTTCTTAGTTTTATTTTCTTGAGTATTCCTTGAAAAGTTGGATTTCTACAGTTAATTCGTTAAGGAATTGGTTATAGATGTTAATGGATATGTTTAATATGCTTTATATAATCTAAAAGTGATTTTTAAGAAATCAAATTCATAAAGATGTGTTGGAAGATGAAGAAATTTGGGTTATGGCTTAGTATATGTATTTTGGTCTATTTTCAAGCTTAAATTGATGGTTAAATCAATTGTGTAATCTGAAATTGATTATAGATGTTGTTAGTATGTTGAAAGACGAAAACAATGAAGTTTAAACGGATTGATTTGGTTAGGAATCGAATTCGTGGTGAATGATTTCGCTAAAACATGTTAAAACATGTAATACTAATATGAACATGAGTTTTGAGTAAAAATTTAGGTTCTTAATGTTTCTATAAATTATGAATATCCTTGCTATGTCGTAGCTCTATGAATTACGAATCCATAGAGTCGAAAACGGACTCAATTGGATGTGTATAACACAATTTATGAAGATGGGAAGGAGGAAAGGGTTAGAAAATTCGCCAGAACAACATACTGGAGGAAAAAGTTGCGTAACACGCTGCCAGGGGCGCAGCTGCGCTTCCCCCAAGGCTGATTGGGGCGCAGCTGCGCCGGGAGGAAAGTTAGTCGGGGACTGTTTTGACCTCCTGTGGTAAAACAGCCATAACGTTTTCATACGAACTCAGATTGAGGTGATTCAAGATGATCCGGAACGAGCACGAGTAGACCTACAACTTTTGTTCTTTAAGTTGTTCAATTTGAGGTCGTTAGATAGGGTCAAAATGGTCATTTGTGGGACTGATGTGTCTTTGGAGACAATCAGAGGGCGTCGGGCATGCACGTAAGCACATGTAATGCTCCCGATCATGTAAAATGATGTTTTAACTTTCATAACATGACTATTAGGTATTATAATAATACTTAGCATTAATCCTTGAGTATTAGACAATTCGGTTGGGCGTGCTAAGCGTGCGCAAATGCGTGTCGTTTGGGTGTTCGAATAGGCAAGTTTGGCGTACGGACGTGCAAGCGTCTCAACGCCGTAACGAGTGTGTATGACCTTGTTTAATATTATGTTTTTATAAAAGTGAAATATTATAGAGTAATGTAACCCAATATAGGAGCATGCAAAGCACATGCAAAAGAGGCGAGTTAGGCGTGTGACGTATAAACGTCGAAACGCCGTGTAATGTGGTAATACAATTAAATAGTGTTTCGATTCTAATGAAATGAATATTATAATATATGAAATGTGGTTAATATAAAATCAATAGGTAGTCCTAGCAGGACTTAAACACTTGAATGAATTTCGAATATTACGAAAAAGAATTATAGTGAAATATAAGTCGATAGTTAACACAATCAAATTGAACATTGTGTATTGATAATAGGAAGGGTTATGAGATGTAGAGTAAAGTTTACGTTATAACTAATATGCATTGTTATGTGACTGATAATTGATGTGCATAATTATATAATTGTGTAGGGCACGTGAAGTGCAGATATCTGTAAGCTGTTAAACTGTTATTGGTAAACAACGATCAAGGCAAGTCTTTCAGTTCCTATTTTCTACGTGAACTTGATGATGAACTATTTTAAATTGTTTTGTAAAGAGTATGATATGTTGTATATATACTGTAAGCATGAAATGTTAAACTCAATTTATGACTACATTGATTGATTAAAGAATGTTGATTGAGTAAGGAACTCAATCTTTATATTTGTTATGTGAAGTAAAGCATGTATGCCATGTTACTTTAATTATTTTGAGATGTATGTTGAGCATGTATTTATGTGCTATGTGATGCATGAAAGCTGTTAGATCTTGCTGAGCTGTCGAGCTCATTCTTGCAAATAATCACTTTTGCAGGTTAAGGATTCAAGGTAACGTTATGTGCTACTTGAAAGAAATGAATCAGATGTAATGCATGAAGATTTATATACTTTGGCTAAATTGTTATTGTTTTGGACCCTGTTTAAGGTTTCAGATAATGTATTTGATAATGTATGATGGTTAACAGATGTTGAGTTGTAAAGTTTAAATGTTACCCGATGTATAAGGGTTATTGAAAGTGGTTGTAAGTTTTAGTTTATAATAACTCTGACGAAGCGATTCATGAAATAAGGTTGAATCAAAGTTATGTAATGATAAAGGTTGAGATTCAGGGATAATAAAGAAGGAATAATATAAAAGTTTTAAATATTCCGTATTTTTAGTGATTGTATCATTGATTAATGATGTAAAGTCTGAATAAGGATGTATTGTTAACGACCGATGTCGAGAGTTGTATTGTATGAATTTTGGGGTCGTTACATCTTAAGCTTCAATGCTTGACCTAAGTGATGTTTTAAGTATATGAGCAAGTAATGGTTATATAAAACCCAAAATTTTAAGTTTTAATATGATTTGCAAAACGAAAGAACAATGCGGATCAAGCATGTAAGACCCCAACTTTTATGAATAAAGATTTAATTTTCTTTATATATTATTTCAAAATAGTAAGGTGTTGATTTGATAAATGTGAAAAGTTATGGGTGAAATGTGCAAATATTTTAAAATGAGCAAGTGGTCGTGGAATATTCTTGTTGTCGGAGAATATTCGTACGACGGCGCAGCTATTGTGGGCCCCACAACGGAATAACTGTCGAATATAGAAAGCGACAGAAATAACCTTTTTATAAAATAACGGCGTAGTTGTTACCGTTAGTACTGTTGAAATACCCGGTGGTTAAAATACAGTAATACGCGGTGTTGCACAGTAGCACACGGTATTGCACAATATTTTGAATTAATAATTCTTACGTGAGAAGGCACTTACTCAATTATTGTTACAGTAATTACTGTTCAATATTTTATATTATTGATTCAATAATTGCTTAATATTTTATTGATTCAGTAATTGCTACGTTGATATTTTATATCAATAATTGCTACATTGCTATGATTGATTCAATAATTGCTACAGTTGATATTTTGTATTATTGATTCAATAATTGTCATTGCACAGTATTTCACATTATCAACTCAATAATTCATATTATTTGAATAATATTATTAGCTAGCATTATTGGCAATGTCTAAGGAAGTTCTGTTTAGGAGGGGTTATTTAATTGCGCGCCAGTAAGGAGAAGTCCTTATTAGAAGGCTCCCTCTTTCCTAGGAACGACCTAGTTGTCAATATTGTAGTTCTATAATATTATTTGTGAATAATTAATTATTGATTTATATGATAAGAAAATATTTATTTTGTGGATATAAAAGAAGGAATTAACGCTGATGTGTTTTTATCAGTATTTTGGTGTGGAAAACCATCCGTTTATGGATTTAGGATAATTTATGTTTGGAATTTGGAAAAACTTCCTTTTACAAAGTTGTAGAGAATTAAATTTCCTATGGAAAGACATAGAATTTGTATTTTTCAGACAAATGGGTTATTTATTATGAATTATTGAAGTTTTAAAAAATAAATATTTTTTTAATAAAATGGTGGGCCCCACTTTTGGTTGGTGGCTGATGGCTTTTGTTTTTTGGTCATGAGGCGGCGGGAATTTTTAAAAATAAAATATTATTTTATTAAAAAAGTCTACTTTGGCATCCTAAGCTTTTCCTATAAATAGGGCGCTTAGGTTAGAATTGAAAATCACACCAGAATCAGAAGTTTTCTCTCTCTCTAATATCGAGCGTATTTTTGTGAGTATTTAGATACTTTGAGTGTTACTATTCAGTGCAAGTTTTTTAAAGCCTTATATCCGATATACCAGTCAGAAGTACTATTCTTTTGAGGTAAGGGATGCTATTTTCTTTCGTAAATGATGTTATTCTTTTCAATATCATTATACCAAAATATCGGCATGGATTTTATTATGAAATTCTTACTTTTTCCGTCGGGGTTACTAGTCACGTATACGGTACTATTCACGTATACGGCACTGTTCATGGAAAAACTAAATTTTCTTCTATTTGTCCAAATTATCTGTTATAGTTATTATCATTGATTGGATCTAAATTTTTGAGCTTCATTCTTGAATTTTGCTCCACAAAGTATTATTATGGAATATTCTTGAACTTGAATAAACTAAAATACGAATCCTTAATCTTATCCTTTATTTCACTAGATTCGTTATTTATATGGTTTTTCATCATCCTCAGTCTTAAGTGGTGATATAACTGAATATCTTTGGCCTGTAGAGCAAAGATGAATGATTACCTGATGAATATCTTTGGCTGTAGTGCAAAGATGACAGGTGTTGAGATGAACATGACCATTAGTGATACGAATGAATATATTTGGCCTGTAGTGCAAAGATGAATATTTGATTCGATATGTATATTGATTGATGTTACAGGGATAAAATATTGATGATGGACTTTTAAATCATAGAAGATAGTAGACTTCATTCTCTACTTAACTCTTCTAATGATTTGTTATTTTCGCTGCGAATATTGATCTAAAACTTGTTATCAATAATATTTTATCTGAATTGTTGAAGACTAACGATAATTTATTTCTCATTATCTTAGTCATAATATTCTTTACTGGACTAGTTGAGCTCACCCTTTTCATCTGTTGTCATCTTAAGGGAATGAGAATGTCGCAGGGACTAGTCGGGGGACAGAGTGATGGTTCGAGTTAGAGCAGTAGTAGTCCTCACTATTTCTGATAAATAGTGTGATAATAATTGTAATGAGGACTTAGTTTGAATATTAATATTTTTTACATATTTGTTTTGACACTCACAGTTGTGTGATCGTATTTTGCACGACCGTATGATATAAAGTTTGTATTTGAATTCTGTAACATGTATTTGGCGACTCAGAATGGGTTGGGTTGACTGGACCTATTCTGGGGACGTCACAAAGCATCTATGAGTTTTAAATGTGTAACGAACACATAGAGAGTCAAGTGCGTGATAAGGGTTTATGAATGTGATATTAAGTTTGTATGGTTAAGGTATACCTATACATACATAGTTATCCTAAGGGTATAATAAAAAAGTAAAAATGAAGGTTTTTCAAACCTACTTAGAAAGCGATGTAATATTTATTATTATATTGAGAATGTATGAATGTATGACAGATGGGTATGAATCCATGATTATACGATTGTGGAAGAATACACGAAGTGCAGATAGCTATAAGTAGTTAAGTTATAGTTGATAATCTACGAGCCAGGCAAGTCTTTCAGTTCGTATTTGATATATGAATTCGATAACTGTTAGTTGAGCTATATTATGCTATGAGAATGTTGATGTATATATATGAAATGCATATGAGATATGTATGAAATTTGAAAGTTAATCTTTGATGATATGCTTGTGAAGTTAATCTCTATGCCTGTTATATGAGAAGTAACATGCGTAGTAAATATTAATTGATTATGAATGCATTAACTGAGTATGTTATTCTATGCTATGTGATGCATGAAAACTGTTAGAATTGTTGAGTTGCTGAGTTGTCGAGCTCACTCTTGCAAATAACCATTTTTGCAGGTTACGAACTCACGGTAAAGATTACGTGCTTCTTGATTGATAAAGTTAAATAGTATCGCAACGAAGATTACTATTTAGATTATTGCTTCAACCATGTTTAGGTTCTAGGAGTTGTACATGATAGTAATTACGATGTTTAATACTTGTCGTGTTGTAAAGATGTACTAGTTGACACATAGAAGATATCGAATTGAAATGTAAACGTTTATACAGTAATTCGAATAGAATGAATCGTAATATATTTGATTCAAGGATATGTAATTGATTCAAGTTATGAAATCAATAAAAAGCTTTATTCAAAGGATATTGAAAAGTTTAAATTATTCCACATTTTTATAACATTGAAAATGATGTAAGACAGGAATGGTAAATGACCAAGATTTAATACTCATAAAAGTTCGAGGTCATTACACAGATCCTAGAAACGAAGGGAAATTATATTCTAATTTGTAATAAAGCAAAGTTATATTCTTTAAGGAATGAATAAATGATGTAATACTTTGACGATAGTAGTATCATAGCGGACCGGATCCGAGGTTCGAAGGGACCCGAATTTGGGGGCGTCACAGGTTGGTATCAAAGCTGTAGGTTATAAACCTTAGGTAAGAGCACCTTAGACTATAACCTGAGAGAGAGAAAGATAAATATTTAAAATATATATAAGCGAAGATTCAAAGAAGAATCTTGAAGTATCTAGAGAATGAGAATTCAGGAGTTTTCTAACTCCGGTAATAAAAATGTTAAGACGATGTCTGTAAGATGAATATGATGAAGATAATAAGATTGAAATCTAATGGAGTTTAGTTGATAATGGGAAAGAACACTAAAGTAAATTGATGATCACGACGTGATCGGATTGAGCTATGAAATGATAAATAGTCTATAACGACTAAATGTGTATAGCTTGATGCTATAAGAGAAGGTACTATGAAATGGTACGAAATGAACTCATGAGGAGTTGTATAGGATGAAATATATAAAATTCGTAATAAGCAAAGAGCAAGTTAAGGGTAAGATAGAATTAAGTGTTGGATTTCAATTGAGAACTCAGGTGATGGCTTAATTATACAAACCTTTGTGTGGGCGAATGTTTTGTGCTTACGCTGAGTGCATCACATTGATAATCGTTGGAATGTTGGTGTCGCGCTATCATTATATATATGGCAGAAAAGTGATTCTTTTCTCATGTTTATTCTGATAGATAGAGATTTCTAAGATTAAATCTAGATATTAATAAGATTAGGTGTGAGTTCTTAAGACTCATGCTTATGATAAGTTTGTGACTCATAATCATATGTATTTTTGAGCCCCTAAGCGTATGGACAGTCCCTGATTGGTTCTTGGACTACGTATTGATAGGACAAGTTTCTAAAATCGTATTATTATGGTAAGTTCCTGAACTTCCATGGTGTGGTAAGTTCGATGAACTATACTAGGAACAGATATATTATATATCTTGTATTAAGAGTTTTGATATAGTAAGCATTGATGATATAAAAGATTGATAGAATGATGAAGCAATAAAGTAAGAGATTGGAGTGGATGGAGAAATTTGAAATTTTCTAAATCTTCTAGCTACGCTGGATTTTTAAAGTTTATTGACTTCGTGCTAGTGTTTTCACTTTGGTTTTCTTGAGAAAAACATTGGGATAGATGACTGAACCAATGAGTTTTAAAAACGATACCGTTATGCATATGTCTATGCTAATTGTTTCGGCTAAGGCAAAAATGATTTAAAAATCTTTCAAAATGTATCTTTAACCATATGCATCATTTGATATGGTGTAGAATGGTAAACGATGGAGTCATCAATGCAATCAAACCTAGTGTCCAGAGCAATCGTAAGATCTTCTGTCCATGATGGTATGATGTAGTATGATAAAGTCATAAAATGACAGAATCTTCAACGTACGACTGAGGTGGTACGGTATCATGATGTCATAAAAGAATTTTTGATTTTCGTTTGAACTATGAAAAAGGTCACTTAGGTGGATTGATATGTTTTGATTGATGTCCGGATTGTTGATAAATGTCTAAGCTATTTGATTCGGATAGACGACTGTTAGAGAATAATTATGAAATTCAAGCATTCTTGTGTATTTTTGCCAAACTAGATTGCTCTGGTGCGGATTTAGATGTTGAAAAGCTGAGGTGAACAACCCTATAAAAGGGACATATTTTCAGGGACAATGGTTCCGAACGTAACGCATATAGTCGTTACAACACACTACGTTGCTGCCCAATGTAGTGGTACAATAGGCCGGCCACCTAGTGTACGCGTGGAGGGTGTTTTCAGTCTTTGTGATTGATAAACACTTTGGTTTGCAGTGTGAAGAATTGTGTTGAAGCATTAGTAAACTTGGAGAAAAGTTCACGGTTTTGTGACCCCTCAGTATAATTTGGAATCTGAGTTATTCATACTACTTTTCGGTTATTGAAAAATCGTGGAAGATTCTTATTTTTCTGAAGGATGAATGTAGTAAGTAGAATGTTCCTTAGAAAGGAGAAAGTGGTAGAATGCATTTGAGCAAGTTATAATAATAAAACTTCTAAAAAGAGAATGGCTAAAATTATTCAAGAGAATATGTAATATTCGAAATAGCACCGAGTAGAGGAGGTTTCGGTGATTTCGAGGACGATATTCTTATAAGGGGGAGAGGATGTGAGAACCAGAATTTTTAAGAATTATCAATAATGAGAATTTAATAAATAAAATTCTTAAGGCATGTATTGGGTTCGTATATATATATATATATATATATATATATATATATATATATATATATATGTGTGTGTGTGTGTGTGTGTGTGTGTGTGTGTGTTTTGAGGTAGGAAGTATTGTGTTACATAGGGTAATATGAACTATGTAATTTGCGATTTTGTGATTAATAAATATATTATTAATATATATTTGTTATTTATTGTAGAGGCAATCTAATTAAAGTAAAGGAGGTGGATAAAATTATCCATCGATATTAAATAATTTATAGAATTATTTTATCATAGTACGTGGTGCCATTAAATGAATAATCACCTTTCCCTTGACTATATATACTAGCAACTAGTATGATGTATTATGGGTCGTAGTTAGAGCTTAAGATGTCCATGGATGGATTGTGTGATAACCCGAATTTTCAGAAATAATTAAAATAAAAATTTAATAAATAAAATTTTTATTATAGAATGTGTCGGGTTTGAATAAGAATTTATATAGGTGTTATATATTTTGAATTTTGTGTTACGGGTGGAAGAAACCCACAAATGAGATTTTATAGTTGGTTAAAGTATTAAGGAAAAATAGAGTTTTGAAACTTGAAGTTTGATCTTTAAATTATTAAATAAAGTAGCAATCGATGATGTGAAATCAAAGAAGAGATTGAATTTAGATGAGTTAACATTTATGAAGTATGTGCAAAGTATTTAGAAAGGGAGGTTCTGTGTTGTTAAGCAAGAAATTATCTGTGTTTGAACTTGAGGTGGCGCAGCTGCGCCACTTCCAAGCATATGACCAGCGCAGTTGCGCCGGTCTGGAGAAGGTTCTGAGTATGTTTGTGAAATTTAAAGTTCAAGACATGTATATTAAGGACTCATATGTGTAATAAAAGTCATGATTGGTAATTTAGTTGTCCATAAATGGATTAAGTTAGCAAAACAGGATTTGAATAAGAGTTAATTAATTAACCCGGAATAAATATTGGTTAATTAATATATATTATGTAATATTATAATATAATGCTAAAGCCTTGTGTGGCCGTGGCGTGATAGTAAATTGAATGAAGGGGTTAATTCACTTACATAAGATGATGAATTAATATATGTGTTTTGCATAAAGGGGATGAAAGGAATATATTAATTAAGATTGTAATTCTTGATATATTACAAAGTATGATAATATATGAAAGGGTTTAATATTTGAAAGATGTTAATGGGAAGTAAGTGATGGATAATGGAAGAAAACCAATATATATATAAGTGAATATTGCTTAGAGATTTATATATTAAATTAATACTTAAGATGTGGCTAAATGTAAATATGGAAGAAGTTGTCTTAGGACAATCGGATAATTATACTTATAATTGTATAAGTTAAATAATGGAGTAAGGGTTATTTATTCTAAGGATAATGATTATTTTTGAAAATAAAGGTGTTATAAGTATAAGTTCATAAGTGTATAATTTTTCAAGATAAGTTAAATAATTTAATATTAAAGTAAAGTGTGTCACACAAACTTTATATTAAATGAATATTAAAATAATGTGGAATTGGGAAAAAGCCAAACGTGGCCTAGACCCCTAATATTTTATTGTTGAGATTATAAGCTTGAGTGATATAACTCTAGTAAGTGGGATAAACGTGCCTTGTGTGGCATGAGCGTTAAAGTTAAACTAGACTAAAGGTTTAACTGGAATTATTAAAAGAGAATTAATGAAAAGAGAATAAATGATTGATATTGATCATTGTGATATTTATGTGTGATAGGAAATAATGGGTTGAGAGTACCCAACTGAATTATATTTAGCCCAATTAAAATATTATTTGGACTAGCCCAATGTGCATGGGATATAAGATTATATTGGTGTATATTTAAAATATAAGTATACACCCTATATATGGGTATGTACATATATATGTGTGTATATGTGCCCATAACTAAATTTAATATGGTAATGTTAAGTCATTATAATGGATTTAATAAGCCCAAAAGGAAATTACTTTAGTAGGATGTGGACCATTTTACTAGTAAGTAAGGAAGTAATGTAGCTGGTCCCATTTTTAATGTCCTAAATAATTAACAACCGTGTAATAGGCCATTGGCCTAACTCTACAATTGCTGGAGGTGATAATGGCTATCTAGAGCTGATGATGAAGGGAGTGATGGAGGATGAGGGAGTAGGTAACCAACTCCTTATTGACCATTGGTTTCTTTTTCTTCCTGGTAGATCAAAACATTGTGCAAATCAATTGTCTGTGTATTAATATCTCTATAAATAGAGCCTCTTTCTTCTCGTTTCCTGTTTGTTGGGTGTCTGAGCATTTACTATAGAAATTTAGCAGAGTTGGAGAATTGAGGAGCAAGTGGAGAATTGAGGAACTATAGATGATAATTGCAAGCATTCAAGAGGTAAAAATGTTAACATATATGCTCTTGAATTCTAAGTTTTGCAATTTCTTAGAAATGTCAAGAAAATGGTGGCTTTTGAGTAAAAAAAATTAATGGCTAAAGATTGTTGTAATCCATGAATTGTTGTTAGATATTGATAATATAGTTAAATACGAAAATAACAGAAGTTAAACGGACCAATTTGGTTTAGAAACGAATCTGTAGTGGTGGAATTTGCTAAACTTGTCAAAACATGAAAATTTAGTATGAACATGAGTTTTGGATTAATATTTGGGTTAGTTAATGTTTATGTTAATTGTTGATTCTTTGGTATGTTGTAGTTTTATGAATTACGAATCCATAGAATCGAAAATGGAATGATTTGGATGTGTATAACTCGCGTTACGATGATCAAAAGAAGAATTGTTCTGAAAAATCGCGAAGAACCAAGTCTGAAAACACCTTCTGCATCATGGGGCGCAGCTGCGCTTCCTCCAAGGCCATTTGGGGCCCAGCTGCGCTAGAACTGTGTCAAAAAAAAACATTTTTGACTTGCTGTAGTAAATTAGGCATAACTTCTTCATACGAACTCCGATTGAGGCGGTTCAGGATGATTCGAAAAGATAATGATTAGATCTACAACTTTTTTTCTTTAATTGTATCGATCTGAAGTTGTTAAGAGGGGTAAAAATGTCCATCTTTGTGACTGCTACATATTCAGAAGCAATCAGAGGGCGTCGGACATACACATACGCAATTGTAGTGCTCCCGACGATAAAATATGTTATTCTAAGTGATAAAACATAAATATGCATGATAATAGACGTGACATATAGTTAAGGTTACCTTGCTTATAATGAATTTGCATTAGCATGATTTAGTATAGTTCTAAAAGAGGCTTGAAGATTTTGAAAACAAATCTAGACTAACCTTGAGACTTTTGAATTATGATATTTGTAGCTTGTGTAAATGGCTTAGTCATGCATACAAATAATATGATAAATGGTCTTGAGTACCTTTGCATATCATGAGTTGCTTAAATGCTTATTTTCCAAAGATTATATAAAGGTTTTGAAAGCAAACTTTGACAAAACTTGTGTACCTTAGATTCTAATCTTGATAGCATGTATGCGAAGTCTAGCTATGCATGACATAAGATTCAAAGTTGTTTCGTATGTGTTAGATTTCTTTAATTTGGTTTAAAATGATTTCAAAGGCAAACTCGGATAGTTTTGCAAACTAAGTTTTATAAACATGGAGTGGTTATATTTTAACCTTGTAAGCATGTGTAGAAACATGTACAAATGAGTATGACATATGATTCGAAGTTGCCGTGCATGATTAGTTTGACTTAGTTATGCATGGAAATAGGTAGGACATGGTTTCAAGCCCTTTGAATGCTATGAACCTCTTAGTCGCTTTAGTGTATATTTCTAAAGAAAACTTGAAACTTTGATAATGAACTTAAAGGAACTTGTGTACTTAAAGTTCTAAACGTAATAACATACGTACATGGCTTAGTTAGCTATGAAATGAGATTTAAAGTTGTTTTACATATACTAAGTTGCTTTAATATGGCCTAGAATGACTTTTAAAGGCAAACTTAGACGCCTTGCAAACTAATACCTATGAGCATTGTGTTGCCTGTGACGAACGAGATTTTTGTAATTTAATTTGAATATTTATTGAATTAAATAAATATTTTTCGATGATTTAATTATTGAGTTAAATAATTAATTGATGAATTTGTGGTAGATTAATTTAATTATATGTGTTACATTGATTAAATTAATGTGGAGAAATTTTCATATTCAATGATGCATTTAACTGAGCTTATTTGATTTAATATATTAATTAATAAGCATAATGTGTTCTAATTAATTTAATAATTAATTAGAGATTTAATGATTTGACATAATTAATAAACAAGAATTTTAAGTATGTGACTATGTGATTTAATATGGATTTATGCCATTTTATTTAATTGATTTAAATAGCATTATTTGATTAAATTGGGTGTAACATTAAAACTATATTATAAAGCTTTAATTAAAATAATTGGAAAGGGAGAATAAATGAGTTAGCCAAACGAGACCCTAGAGGAGTTGGAGCCAGTCAACCCATTAAGGGATTAACCGACGACCACTCACCCACTATACTTATTATACGTACTACACTATACATATACCGTATACATCAGACTTATATTTCATATTACAAACAAAGAAAGAATTTCAGAGAGGAACGTAGAGAGAAATACACAGAGGAAATTGAGAGATTGGAAGTAGAATCCATATCATATTCACAGAGTTTACAAGGGGTAATTCCTTTGTCCCAGTTTTATTTCACGTACTATGTTTCCTTCATGAACATATATTCTGAGTTCTCTGTGTATGGGAAAAATTAACAATTTTTGATTATATGCTTATATATGTGTTTTCATATGATTATAATATATTTTAGATTTGGTATGAATGATTTAAAATAATTGAATTCATGCAATTAGGCCTTAATTGGGCTTTTAAAAAGTTACAGAGTTTTTCCATTTATATGCTTTAAAAATTCTCTGTGAATGGGAAAATTGATATTTGTTCATTATATGGCTATATGTGTGTTCATATGTGTTTACAACATATTATATGCCATATATGCATAACTTCAGTGATCAAACCATCGAATTTTATTTATATTTAGGTTTTCAAAATTATAGAGTCGTATATATGACCTTACGGCCCTCACATACAAATTTTATACCATGAATCGATGGTTTAACTTTGAATTAATATTTGCATATGATTGTACACGTTTATACGAACAAAACGAAAGTTAAACGAACGAATTCGGTGTTATAACGAATCCGTAACGTTGAATTTCTTGATTTTCCTTCAAAACATGATTAAGTATGAAAAACAGTGAAATTATATGATTTGATTCAAATAATTGTATGTTTTAACTCGTTAAAATCGTGCTAAAAAGGTTGGGTAATGATTATATGTGTATTATAGTGTCTGGGTATGCTTAAATTCATGTGTGAATAAATTAATTGGATGTTTTGGCCAAGTTCTGTTTTCCTCGCGAACCTCAGAATCTGGAACTGGCATGTCGCGCCGCAGCGCCAGCTCCAGACCTTAAGGTCCCCGCCGCAGCGCCAGCCGCGCCGCAGTGCCAAGGATAGCTTGTATGGTGGCGCCGCAGCGCCACTATGTAATTTGTCCAGAAATGAGAATTTTAATTGTTGAAGTCCATGAAATGTAATAGTAACCTAATCTAATGAACATAAAAATGTGTTAGACATATAATGGAATGTTAAAATAGATTCTTAACATGTCAATGAGGTACTTACATGTTTAATTGAACTGTTGAACTCATGTTAGCTAGTCGTTCGTGAAATCTAATATTTTGTGAAGACAAATGTTGTGATTTGATTAGTATAATCATAATCAGAGTTTAGACAAAAGAGAATGAACTTGTGATGCTAGTTACGTTATTGATTAATGTGTATTGTGAATGTATTGATATGTAGGACTTAATAAAGAACGTGAATTATAAATTGTAGCTTGTGCAAGAGGCAAGTTTCCTATCCTTAAACCTGTTAATATTTTGCAAGTTTCCTAAAATCAAAGTTTACTTTTACATTGAGCAAGTATCCTATCTCTAACTTATTGTTATTAAGTAATTCTTAACATTCTAAGGTATTCATTTAACAAGTCTTAGACTTGTGTTCTATATCGAGCGAGCTCTTGTTTTTAATTGTTCAAGTTCAAAGGTTTCATATTTGATGCTATAACTCTTTTAAGCATGATTTAGCTATACAGTACTTATTCGATTGTATACTCTTGAGATTCACCATTCAAGTTGAATATCGATGTTATTGTTGAACTTATAGGACTAGTGAACCCTTATTTATTCAACTAGTACATAGTTGATGTACGTTCTAAATTCTAGAATTCTTATTGAGCTTATCCAAACCAAACTTCCTTTGGTGCGGACTCTGATGTCAAAACTGAGATGAACAACCCTGTAAAGGGGATTATTTACGCTTTAGCGTTGAGATATTGTGCACAGTATGGTACTAAGGGCTGATCCCCCTAAGTACGAGAAGTAGAGTCCATAGTCTTATGACTGTTAAAGGTTTAAAGTATAAACACTTTACAACCTAGGACATAGTTCAAGGTCTTATGACCCTCAGTTGTTCTTTTGATTCCTGTTATTTATCCTTGAGTCAAAAGTTGAGTTTCTTTATTCAGATGTCTTTGATTCACTTGCATGTTATTATATTGTTGTCATATTATACTTGTGGGCAATCGTGCTCACTCTTGCGTAATAATAATATTGCAGTTAAGAACGAAAGGTCCTACAGCCTTCTACTAGCAAAGGCAAGGGCAAGGTCAACAAGTGATGAAGACTTGTTGTTTATTTTATATATTTATGTTTCAGCTTTATGTTAAGTTGTGTAAGACTATTTATTTGTTTATGTTCCGCACAGATGTTTAAGGTTAGTATGACCTGGGATTGATGTATTTATTTTTAGATGTTGTAACCCCATAAGGGGAGGATTAATTCTATTTATTTCATGGTTTGCATTTATTATGGATAGATAGATAGATGATATTTGTACAGTGAACACCAAGTCCCGTGGAAATTGAAGTACCCGAATTTGGGGGTGTCACATTGCCTACCCTCTAAACTTGTAGGATGGCATGCTAGTACTATTTATATCATTAAACATAGCCTATAAGTGCAATTATCTAGTTTGACACAATAAAAGTCATTAGAGCATGATTTTAAAAGTAAGTTTCAAGTGATGAACTATGCTAGTCATATGTAGATAAGATGAATGCATGTGAGCATGCGTATTGAAAGTTGTTTAACATCGTTATTGGATATATAGTTAGACCCTTTTTGCATGAACTCGCTTAGTCGTGAAATAAATGGCAATAAAGCTATAAAGTGTAAATCAACTTAAGGTAAACACAAGAGGCACCAAACATGGACCAGGACCTCTTAACGTGTGAATGTGTTATGTGTTAGCATGGTAAGTAATGAGGTGTAAACTGGGAAGTAAAGATTTAAATTTGGTTTGGCCAGGGGACGGCACAATTGCGCCCATCCTAGGCTAAACTACAGTGCAGCTGCGCTGCAGGGCAGTGTTGCTTTACTATTTCAAATTATAATCTGAACCTTTAATCGTATTTGTATGAATGTCTTAAGCTTCAATGCTTGACCTAAGTGATGTTTTAAGTATATGAGCAAGTAATGGTTATATAAAACCCAAATTGTTAAGTTTTAATAAGATTTGCAAAACGAAAGAACAATGCGGATCAAGCATCTATGAGTTTTAAACGTGTAATGAACACATAGAGAGTCAAGTGTGTGATAAGGGTTTATGAATGTGATATTAAGTATGTATAGTTAAGGTATACCTATACATACATAGTTATCCTAAGGGTATAATTAGAAAGTAAAAATAAAGGTTTTACAAACCTAGTTAGAAAGCGATGTAATACTTATTATTATATTGAGAATGTATGAATGTATGACTGATGGGTATGAATCCATGATTATACGACTGTGTAGGAATACACGAAGTGCAGATAGCTATAAGCAGTTAAGTTATAGTTGATAATCTACGAGCCAGGCAAGTCTTTCAGTTCGTATTTGATATATGAATTCGATAACTGTTAGTTGAGCTATATTATGCTATGAGAATGTTGATGTATATATATGAAATGCATATGAGATATGTATGAAATTTAAAAGTTGATCTTTGATGATATGCTTGTGAAGTTAATCACTATGCCTGTTATATGAGAAGTAACATGCGTAGTAAATATTAATTGATTATGATTGAATGAACTGAGTATGTTATTATATGCTATGTGATGCATGAAAACTGTTAGAATTGCTGAGCTGTCGAGCTCACTCTTGCAAATAACCATTTTTGCAGGTTACGGACTCACGGTAAAGATTACGAGCTTCTTGATTGATAAAGTTAAATAGTATCGCAACGAAGATTACTATTTAGATTATTGCTTCAACCATGTTTAGGTTCTAGGAGTTGTACATGATAGTAATTATGATGTTTAATACTTGTCGTGTTGTAAAGATGTACTAGTTGATACATAGAAGATATCGAATTGAAATGTAAACGTTTATACAGTAATTCGAATAGAGTGAATAGTAATATATTTGATTCAAGGATATGTAATTGATTCAAGTTATGAAATCAATAAAAGACTTTATTCAAAGGATATTGAAAAGTTTAAATTATTCCGCTATTTTATAACATCGAATATGATGTAAGGCAAGAATGGTAAATGACCAAGATTGAATACTCATAAAAGTTCGAGGTCATTACACAGATCCTCAAAACGAAAGGAAATTATATTCTAATTTGTAATAAAGCGAAGTTATATTCTTTAAGGAATGAATAAAAGATGTAATAGTTTGACGATAGTAGTATCGTGGCGGACCGGATCCGAGGTTCGAAGGGACCCGGATTTGGGGGCGTCACAGGTTGGTATCAAAGCTGTAAGTTATAAACCTTAGGTAGGAGTACCTTAGACTATAACCTAAGTGAGAGAAAGATAAAGATTTAAAATATATATAAGCGAAGATTCAAAGAAGAATCTTGAAGTATCTAGAGAATGAGAATTTAGGAGTTTCCTAACTCCGGTAATAAAAATGTTAAGACGATGTCTATAAGATGAATATGATGAAGATAATAAGAATGAACTCGAATGGAGTTTAGTTGATAATGGGAAAGAACCCTAAAGTAAATCGATGATCACGACGTGATCGGATTGAGCTATAAAATGATAAATAGTCTGTAACGACTAAGTGTGTATAGCTTGATGCTATAAGAGAATGTACTATGACATGGAACGAAATGAACTCATGAGGAGTTATATACGATGAAATATATAAAATTCGTAATGAGCAAAGAGCAAGTTAAGGGTAAGATAGAATTAAGTGTTGGATTTCAATTGAGAACTCAAGTAATGGCTTAGTTGTATAAACCTTTGTGTGGGCGAATGTTTTGTGATTGCGCTGAGTGCATCATATTGATTATCATTGGAATGTTGGTGTCGCGCTATCATTATACATATGGCTGAAAGGTGATTCTTTTTTCATATTTATTCTGATAGATAGAGATTTCTAAGATTAAATCTAGATATTACTAAGATTAGGTGTTAGTTCTTAAGACTCATGCCTATGATAAGTTTGTGACTTATAATCATATGTATTTTTGAGCCCCTAAGCGTATAGATAGCCCCTGATTGGTTCTTGGACTACGTATTGCCAGGATAAGTTCCTAAAATTATATTATTGTGGTAAGTTCCTGAACTTCTATGGTGTGGTAAGTTCGATGAACTATACTGGGAATAGATATATTATATATCTAGTATTAAGAGTTTTGATATAGTAAGCATTGATGGTATAAAAGATTGATAGAATGATGAAGCAATGAAGTAAGAGATTGGAGTGGATGGAGAAATTTGGAATTTTCTAAATCTTCTAGCTATGTTGGATTTTTAAAATTTATTGACTTCGTGCTAGTGTTTTCACTTCGATTTTCTTGAGAAAAACATTGGGACAGATGACTGAACCAATGAGTTTTAAAAACGATACCGTTATGCGTATGTCTATGCTAATTGTTTCTGCTAAGTCAAAAATGATTTGAAAATCTTTCAAAATGTATCTTTAACCATATGCATCATTTGATATGGTGCAGAATGGTAAACGATGGAGTCATCAATGCAATCAAACCTAGTGTCCGGAGCAATCGTAAGATCTTCTGTCCATGATGGTATGATGTAGTATGATAAAGTCTTAAAATGATAGAATCTTCAACGTACGACTGAGGTGGTACGGTATCATGATGTCATAAAAGGATTTTTGGCTTTCGTTTGAACTATGAAAAAGGTCAGTTAGGTGAATTGATATGTTTCGATTGATGTCCGAATTGTTGATAAAAGTCTAAGCTATTTGATTCGGCTAGACGACTGTTAGAGAATAATTATGGAATTCAAGCATTCTTGTGTATTTATGCCAAACTAGATTGCTTTTGTGCGGATTTAGATGTTGAAAAGCTGAGGTGAACAACCCTATAAAGGGGACATGTTTTCGGGGACAATGGTTCTGAACGTAACGCATATAGTCGTTACAACACACTGTTGTGGCCCAACGTAGTGGTACAATAGGCCGGCCACCTAGTGTACTCGTGGAGGGTGTTTTCAGTCTTTGTGATTGATAAACACTCTAGTTTGTAGTGTGAAGAATTGTGTTTAAGCATTAGTAAACCTGGAGAAAAGTTCAAGGTCTTGTGACCCAGCAGTATAATTTAGAATCTGAGTTATTCATACTACTTCACGGTTATTGAAAAATCGTGGAAGGTTTTTATTCTTGAGAAGGATGAATGTAGTAAGTAGAATGTTCCTTAGAAAGGAAAAAGTGGTAGAATGCATTTGAGCAAGTTATAATAATAAAACTTCCAAAAAGAGAATGGATAAAATTATTCAAGAGAATATGTAATATTCAAAATAGCACCGAGTAGAGAAAGTTTCGGTGATTCCGAGGACGGAATCCTTATAAGGGGGAGAAGATGTGAGAACCCGAATTTTCAAGAATTATCAATAATGAGAATTTAATAAATAAAATTCTTACGGCGTGTATTGGGTTCGAATATATATATATATATATATATATATATATATATATATATATATATGTGTGTGTGTGTGTGTGTGTGTGTGTGTGTGTGTGTGTGTGTGTTATGAGGTAGAAAGTATTGTGTTACATAGGGTAATATGAACTATGTAATATGTGATTTTGTGATTAATAAATATATTATTAATATATATTTGTTATTTATTGTAGAGGCAATCTAATTAAAGTGAAGGAGGTGGATAAAATTATCCATCGATATTAAATAATTTATAGAATTATTTTATCATAGTACGCGGTTCCATTAAATGAATAATCACCTTTCCCTTGACTATATATACTAGAAACTAGTATGATGTATTATGGGTCGTAGTTAGTGCTTAAGATGTCCATGGATGGATTGGGTGATAACCCGAATTTTTAGAAATAATTAAAATAAGAATTTAATAAATAAAATTCTGATTATAGAATGTGTCGAGTTTGAATAAGAATTTATATAGGTGTTATATATTTTGAATTTTGTGTTACGGGTGGAAAGAAACCCATAAATGAGATTTTATAGTTGGTTAAAGTATTAAGGAAAAATAGAGTTTTGAAACTTGAAGTTTGATCTTTAAATTATTAAAGAAAGTAGCAATCGATGATGTGAAATCAAAGAAGAGATTGAATTTAGATGAGTTAACATTTATGAAGTATGTGCAAAGTATTTAGAAAGGGAGGTTATGTGTTGTTAAGCAAGAAATTATCTGCGTTTGAACTTGAGGTGGCGCAGCTGCACCACTTCCAAGCTTATGACCAGCGCAGCTGCGCCGGTCTGGAGAAGGTTCTGAGTATATTTGTGAAATTTGAAGTTCAAGACATGAATATTAAGGACTCATATGTGTAATAAAAGTCAAAATTGATAATTTAGTTGTCCATATATGGATTAAGTTAGCAAAACAGGATTTGAATAAGAGTTGATTAATTAACCTGGAATAAATATTGGTTAATTAAGATATATTATGTAATATTATAATATAATGTTAAAGCCTTTTGTGGCCGTGGCGTGATAGTAAATTGAATGAAGGGGTTAATTCATTTACATAAGATGATGAATTAATATATGTGTTTTGCATAAAGAGGATGGAAGGAATATATTAATTAAGATTGTAATTCTTGATATATTACGAAGTATGATAATATATGAAAGGGTTTAATATTTGAAAGATGTTATTGGGAAATAAGTGATGGATAATGGAAGAAAACCAGTATATATATATATATATATATATATATATATATATATATATATATATATATAAGTGAATATTGGTTAGAGATTTATATATTAAATTAATACTTAAGATGTGGCTAAATGTAAAGATGGAATATATATATATATATATATATATATATATATATAAGTGAATATTGGTTAGAGATTTATATATTAAATTAATACTTAAGATGTGGCTAAATGTAAAGATGGAAGAAGTTGTCTTAGGACAATCGGATAATTATACTTATAATTGTATAAGTTAAATAATGGAGTAAAGGTTATTTATTCTAAGGGTAATGATTATTTTTGAAAAAAAGGTGTTATAAGTATAAGTTCATAAGTGTATAATTTTTCAAGATACGTTAAATAATTTAATATTAAAGTAAAGTGTGTCACACAAACTTTATATTAAATGAATATTAAAATAATGTGGAACTGGGGAAAAGCCAAACGTGGCCTAGACCCCTAATATTTTATTGTTGAGATTATAAGCTTGAGTGATATAACTCTAGTAAGTGGGATAAACGAGCCTTGTGTGGCATGAGCATTAATGTTAAATTAGGCTAAAGGTTTAACTGGAATTATTAAAAGAGAATTAATGAAAAGAGAATAAATGATTGATATTGATCATTGTGATATTTATGTGTGATAGGAAATAATGGGTTGAGAGTACCCAACTGAATTATATTTAGCCCAATTAAAATATTATTTGGACTAGCCCAATGTGCATGGGATATAAGATTATATTGGTGTATATTTAAAATTATACTTCCTATATATGGGTATGTACATATATATGTGTGTATATGTGCCCATAACTAAATTTAATGTGGTAATGTTAAGTCATTATAATGGATTTAATAAGCCCAAAAGGAAATTACTTTAGTAGGATGTGGACCATTTTACTAGTAAGTAAGGAAGTAATGTAGCTTGTCCCATTTTTATTATACCAAATAATTAACAACCGTGTAATAGGCCATTGGCCTAACTCTACAATTGCTGGAGGTGATAATGGTTATCTAGAGCTGATGATGAAGGGAGTAATGGAGGATGAGGGAGTAGGTAACCAACTCCTTATTGACCATTGGTTTCTTTTTCTTCCTGGAAGATCAAAACATTGTGCAAAGCAATTGTCTGTGTATTAATATCTCTATAAATAAAGCCTATTTCTTCTCTTTTCCCGTTTGTTGGGTGTCTAAGCATTTGCTGTAGAAAGTTAGAAGAATTGGAGAATTGAGGAGCAAGTGGAGAATTGAGGAACTATAGATGATAATTGCAAGCATTCAAGAGTTAATAATGTTAACATATATGCTCTTGAATTCTAAGTTTTGCAATTTCTTAGAAATGTCAAGAAAATTGTGGCTTTGGAGTTAAAAAAATTGATGGCTAAAGATTGTTATAATCCATGAATTGTTGTTAGATATTGATAATATAGTTAAATACGAAAACAACGGAAGTTAAACGGACCAATTTGGTTTAGAAACGAATCTGTAGTGGTGGAATTTGCTAAACTTGTCAAAACATAAAAATATAGTATGAGTATGAGTTTTGGATTAATATTTGGGTTAGTTAATGTTTATGTTAATTGTTGATTCTTTGTTATGTTGTAGTTTTATGAATTACGAATCCATAGAATTGAAAACGAAATGATTTGGATGTGTATAACTCGCGTTACGATGATCGGAAGGAGAATTGTTCTGAAAAATCACGAAGAACCAAGTCTGAAAACACCTTCTGCATCATGGGGTGCATTTGCGCTGCCCCTAAGGCTATTTGGGGCGCAGCTGTGCCGGAACTGTGTCAAAAAAGGAAAAAAAACTGTTTCGACCTGCTGTAGTAAATTAGGCATAACTTCTTCATATGAACTCCGATTGAGGCGGTTTAGGATGATTCGGATAGATAACGAGTAGATCTACAAATTGTTTTCTTTAATTATTTTGATTTGAAGTTGTTAAGAAGGGTAAAAATGTCCATCTTTGTGACTGCTACGTATTCAGATGCAATCGGAGGGCGTTGGACGTGCACATACGCAATTATAGTGCTCCCGACGATAAAATATGTTATTCTAAGTGATAAAACATAAATATGCATGGTAATAGACATGACATATTGTTAAGGTTACCTTACTTATAATGAATTTGCATTAGCATGATTTAGTATAGTTCTAAAAGAGACTTGAAGATTTTAAAAACAAATCTAGACTAACCTTGAGACTTTTGAATTATGATATTTGTAGCTTGTGTAAATGGCTTAGTCATGCATACACATAAGTATGACATATGGTCTTGAGTACCTTTGCATATCATGAGTTTCTTAAATGCTTATTTTCCAAAGATTATATCAAGGTTTTGAAAGCAAACTTTGACAAAACTTGTGTACCTTAGATTCCAATCTTGATAGCATGTATGTGAAGTCTAGCTATGAATGACATAAGATTCAAAGTTGTTTCGTATGTGTTAGATTGCTTTGATTTGGTTTAAAATGATTTCAATGGCAAACTCGGATAGTTTTGCAAACTAAGTTTTATAAACATGGAGTGGTTATATTTTAACCTTGTAAGCATGTGTAGAAACATGTACAAATGAGTATGACAAATGATTCGAAGTTGCCGTGCATGATTAGTTTGACTTAGTTATGCATGGAAATAGGTAGGACATGGTTTCAAGCCCTTTGAATACCATGAACCTCTTAGTCGCTTTAGTGTATATTTCTAAAGAAAACTTGAATCTTTGAGAACGAACTTGTGTACTTAAAGTTCTAAACGTGATAACATACGTACATGGCTTAGTTAGCTATGAAATGAGATTTAAAGTTGTTTTACATATACTAAGTTGCTTTAATATGGCCTAGAATGACTTTTAAAGGCAAACTTAGACGCCTTGCAAACTAATACCTATGAGCATTGTGTTGCCTACCCTCTAAACTTGTAGGACGGGATGCTAGTACTATTTATGTCATTAAACATGGCCTATAAGTGCATTTATCTAGTTTGACACAATAAAAGTCATTAGAGCATGATTTTAAAAGTAAGTTTCAAGTGATGAACTATGCTAGTCATATGTAGATAAGATGAATGCATGTGAGCATGAGTATTGAAAGTTGTTTAACATCGTTATTGGTTATATAGTTAGACCCTTTTTGCATGAACTCGCTTAGCCGTGAAAAAAATGGCAATAAAGCTATAAAGTGTAAAACAACTTAAGGTAAACACAAGAGGCACCAAACATGGACCAGGACCTCTTAACGTGTGTATGTGTTATGTGTTAGCATGGTAAGTAATGAGGTGTAAATTGGGAAATAAAGATTTAAATCTGGTCTGGCTAGGGGACGGCGCAGCTGCGCCCATCCTAGGCCAAACTGCAGCGCAGCTGCGCTGCAGGGCAGTGTTGCTTTACTGTTTTAAATTATAATATGAACCTTTAAGCATATATGTCTGAATATCTTAAGCTTCAATGCTTGACCTAAGTGATTTTTTAAGTATATGAGCAAGTAATGGTTATATAAAACCCAAATTGTTAAGTTTTAATAAGATTTGCAAAACGAAAGAACAATGCGGATCAAGCATCTCTGAGTTGTAAATGTGTAAGGAACACATAGAGAGTCAAGTGTGTGATAAGGGTTTATGAATGTGATATTAAGTATGCATGGTTAAGGTATACCTATACATACATAGTTATCCTAAGGGTATAATAAGAAAGTAAAAATGAAGGTTTTACAAACCTACTTAGAAAGTGATGTAATACTTATTATTATATTGAGAATGTATGAATGTATGACTGATGGGTATGAATGTATGACTGATGGGTATGAATCCATGATTATACGATTGTGTAGGAATACACAAAGTGCAGATAGCTTTAAGTAGTTAAGTTATAGTTGATAATCTACGAGCCAGGCAAGTCTTTTAGTTCCTATTTGATATATGAATTCGATAACTGTTAGTTGAGCTATATTATGCTATGAGAATGTTGATGTATATATATGAAATGCATATGAGATATGTATGAAATTTAAAAGTTGATCTTTGATGATATGCTTGTGAAATTAATCTCTATGCCTGTTATATGAGAAGTAACATGCGTTGTAAATATTAATTGATTATGATTGCATGAACTGAGTATGTTATTATATATTATGTGATGCATGAAAATTGTTAGAATTGCTGAGCTGTCGAGCTCACTCTTGCAAATAACCATTTTTGCAGGTTACGGACTCACGGTAAAGATTACGTGCTTCTTGATTGATAAAGTTAAATAGTATCGCAACGAAGATTACTATTTAGATTATTGCTTCAACCATGTTTAGGTTCTAGGAGTTGTACATGATAGTAATTATGATGTTTAATACTTGTCGTGTTGTAAAGATATACTAGTTGATACATAGAAGATATCGAATTGAAATGTAAACGTTTATACAGTAATTCGAATAGAATGAATCATAATATATTTGATTCAAGGATATGTAATTGATTCAAGTTATGAAATCAATAAAAGACTTTATTCAAAGGATATTGAAAAGTTTAAATTATTCCGCATTTTTATAACATCGAATATGATGTAAGACAGGAATGGTAAATGACCAAGATTGAATACTCATAAAAGTTCGAGGTCATTACACAGATCCTCGAAACAAAAGGAAATTATATTCTAATTTGTAATAAAGCGAAGTTATATTCTTTAAGGAATGAATAAAAGATGTAATAGTTTGACGATAGTAGTATCGTGGCGGACCGGATCCGAGGTTCGGATTTGGGGGCGTCACAGGTTGGTATCAAAGCTGTAGGTTATAAACCTTAGGTAAGAGTACCTTAGACTATAACCTGAGAGAGAGAAAGATAAAGATTTAAAATATATATAAGCGAAGATTCAAAGAAGAATCTTGAAGTATCTAGAGAATGAGAATTCAGGAGTTTCCTAACTCCGGTAACAAAAATGTTAAGACGATGTCTATAAGATGAATATAACGAAGATAAGAACTCGAATGGAGTTTAGTTGATAATGGGAAAGAACCCTAAAGTAAATCGATGATCACGATGTGATCGGATTGAGCTATAAAATGATAAATAGTCTGTAACGACTAAGTGTGTATAGCTTGATGCTATAAGAGAAGGTAATATGAAATGGTACGAAATAAACTCATGAGGAGTTGTATACGATGAAATATATAAAATTCGTAATGAGCAAAGAGCAAGTGAAGGGTAAGATAGAATTAAGTGTTGGATTTCAATTGAGAACTCAAGTGATGGCTTAGTTGTATAAACCTTTGTGTGGGCGAAGTTTGTGTGGGCGAAGGTTTTGTGCTTGCGTTGAGTGCATCACATTGATAATCGTTGGAATGTTGGTGTCACGCTATCATTATACATATGGCGGAAAGGTGATTCGTTTCTCATGTTTATTCTGATAGATAGATATTTCTAAGATTAAATCTGGATATTACTAAGATTAGGTGCGAGTTCTTAAGACTCATGCCTATGATAAGTTTGTGACTCATAATTATATGTATTTTTGAGCCCCTAAGCGTATGGACAGTCCATGATTGGTTCTTGGACTACGTATTGCTAGGACAAGTTCCTAAAATCGTATTATTGTGGTAAGTTCGATGAACTATACTGGGAATAGATATATTATATATCTAGTATTAAGAGTTTTGATATAGTAAGCATTGATGGTATAAAAGATTGATAGAATGATAAAGCAATGAAGTAAGAGATTCACTGGGGTTGTGCCAACGGCTAAACTGTCTCGGTCTGTACCCGACGCTTCGCTGGGGTTGAGCCAATGGCTGAACTGTCTCGGTCTGTACTTGACGCTTCGCTGGGGTTGAGCTAACGGCTGAACTGTCTCGGTCTGTACCCGATGTTTCGCTGGAGTTGAGCCAACGGCTGAACTGCCTCGTTCTATACCCGACGCTTCGCTGGGGTTGAGCCAACGGCTGAACTGTCTTGGTCTGTAGCAGACGCTTTGCTGGGGTTGAGCCAATGGCTGAACTATCTAGGTCTGTACCCGACGCTTCGCTGAGGTTTAGCCAATGACTGAACTGTCTCGGTCTATACCCGACGCTTCGCTGGGGTTGAACTAACGGCTGAACTGTCTCGGTCTGTACCCGACGCTTTGCGGGGTTAAGCCAACGACTGAACTGTCTCGGTCTGTACCCGACGCTTTGAAGGTGGCAGGTTTTAGCAGTTTTGCGCAGTTTTTTGGTAGTTTTTTAGTATTCTTCATCATTGATCCCCGAACATTGCTTCGGGATGAATACCAAGGGTTTTAAGGGAATTCCCCTTTCTGTATGGATTACGCTGCTTTAACGCAGGATTTCAGGACAAACTGCTGCAGCTCATATAAACTCCGTTTCAACTCCAATCGAATCGAGCCTAGGGGAGTGGACCCACCCTGGGGAGCCACAGGTAAAGGTGTGGTTGCAGCAGGTGGGCCTGCTTCTACCTGTGGCTTTATATTGGGCAGCGGGAGTTCATTTGAATCAGTTTCATTTCGAGTTTTAAACGGAATCCGATCTTCTTGTTTAGATCTACGGAGTTCGAGCAGCCTTTTTTTGATTCTGTCAGTTTTTACGCGTTCAGCGCATCGCAGGTAACATTTTACGTCCTTTTTTCGCAAGTTTGACCGTTAAAAGCATGTGAACCACGTAGGGGGCTTTTAGACGTAATGTATGAAAAATGTATGCCTATATGACTTGCTAAAATTTTTTTGACTTCATATATATGCATATCTTATTGTAATGCACATTTTGATGTAAGAAAATTCATATTCTGAGACTGTCATATTCTGCTCTTTTTGATCAGTTTACTCATCCTTTTTGAGGCTTAGGGAGCCTGGGTTTTCAACTAAAAATGTCCATGGTAATTTGGCTACCATGCGAAGTCTACTTTTGATTTTATTTCAAAAATATGAACTGTTCCTATTTTTGGGAATGTGTGCTACTGAATGGCCACCTAGACATGCCTATGTGCACGCGGACAGTCCATTTTACAATAGAGACTCTAGTGAATTTTTTTCAAAAGCCCGATCATTTAATAAACGTGCAATTTTGACTCTAGTGGGGATTTTTTATTAACCCATGCATGCTTTAAGACTTAGAAATGCATAAAGTACTGATTTAAACTAATAAGCCATAGGTTATAGGCTTACCATACCCTTTCTGAGGTGATTTGGAGACTTTGTCCATGTGATAGACCAAGATAGACCCGACAGTGCTAGCAGGGTAGTTTCAGGCATTAGACGGAGGCGAGCTTTTGATGTTCCTTAGCCACGTCCAGCTCAATCGCCTCGTAGATTAGCAGAGTCGGTGATTCGTCCAGCCCAAGACGAGCAGCCGATTGATATTTATGATGAGCAGGCTCATTTTGCTGCTCCACGAACTGAGGTTCCGGGCATTATTGTGCACACCCAGGAGCTTTTGGGAGACTTGAGTCGTCATCCCTCGAGATTTTTTCATGCTAATGAGGTGACTTGAAGTTTTCTTCTCTCTGGATTCTCTTTCTTTCTCTTGCCATTCTCGGGGCATAGGTTTTTGATATGGGTTGGTTTTTTGATGCAGGTTCCCGACTTTACACAGCCTCGAGGGAACTGGTTTAATATGCATTCCCTGTATCATACTTTGTACCAGGACTACAGGGATATCGTTGATGACTGGGGGTTTCAGGCCTTCTTTTCTATTCTTCCCTGTCGTTGCCGCTGGGGGTATATGAGGGCTTTGTCTGACCGCTGGTTCCACCAGACTCAGTCCCTTCATTTGTTGGACTGTGAGATGATGATGACCCCTATGGACTGGAGGTTCATCACTGGCATTGAGTTTGAGGGTGAGCCAGTGCCTGTCGTGGCTGACATCACACCTACTGCCGTTCGGTCCCTGCTGAGAGTTCCTGCGATGGCAATCAAGGGTCGGACGGTACGAACTGGTCCCTTGAGTATAGATGCCCAGAATGGGGCTTTACTTGAGCCTATGCTTGATGATCAGAGGGTTAAGGATCGCATCTTGAGGGGATTGTTTCTGGTGATCATCAGGGGTTATTTTGTGGTGGATAACTCATCGACTGTGTCCTTCGCCCTAGTCAGTGCTACCCGACATGTAGAGCGCCTCAATGACTTTTATTGGGGTTCCTACACCTTTTCCTATTTTCTTCGAGGCATGCGCATGCTTTCAGAGGGTTTGATGGAGGCTTGGTTAGGATTCTACCCATTTCTGCTGGTGAGTACATCTTGCTTGTACCTTTTTGAATTCTACATTTACATTTGTCAGTCTTGGTCATTGAGGACTTTTGATATTTACATGGCCAGTTCTAGACGTATGGGAGGCTTCCTTGCTTACGGCCTGCCACTGCTTTAGGTCTGGAGACCTATCCTCTAGGACGGCATTGGCATCATTCCACTTTGACGAAGGTCCTTGTTGCTGAGGCATTCACCCATTCCCGCCTACAACTGGAGCTTTGGACTGCTGGATTAATCTCCTAGATGTCGTATACCTCTGAGTTTTTGGCTGTTGGATTTGAGGGAGGCTTCCCCACTGGTCGGGAGTTTGCATTGTTGACCCGCGGAGTCCCGTTGTTGACAGATGGAGGCTGGGAGCTCTATTTAGGAGAGCGGGCAATCAGGAGCATTACAGGGCATATCTGCATTCCCATTATTCCTCTTGCTTGGCATCATTGGCCATTGATCCTGCCACTGACAGATATCTCTATGGAGGGCATAGATGGCTTTACCCTATCAGAGGGCCCTTATAGCCAGGAGGCATTTAGCAACTGGTGGAGTCCTCGCACGATTGGAGCTCAGACTCGCGCTACCTAGTTTATGGCAAACATGGTGCCTGGGTTTGTTATGATAACAGACTGGATAGCTTGCCTCAGGGAGCCGACTCATTTGGACCAGATCACAGGATTGACCTAGTAGTTGGAGAGAGCTCACTTGTTTATCAGGTATCTTGACAGAGATCCGTCAGAGGCATCTTTTTTTGACCCTTTCAGCTCAAGAGCGGGCCCCTCTTTTGGTCCATTTTCTAGCAGTTTTGCGGGGGCAGATCCTCCCTTGTACCGCCCAGATATGCCTGATGACAGCAATTTTGTGTGCACGGAGGACACGGAGCAAGTTAACCACCTGAGCGTAGATATTTTGGATCTTTTTGGATAGCTATTTTAGCTATATCTTTTGGTCAGCCACTATTTTGGCTGTTGGACGGCTGTGCCTCATTTTGATAGACCACTGTTAGTAGTTGGGTGGTGGTGCCCCATTTCCCTATACTTTTTATTTTGCTTTGTATTATCAGACAGGGATGATGCTTGTAGTAGATAGTTTGTTATAGATATGCATGATATTTCCTATCTATCGCATCATGTTTATCATTGTCATTATGCATGTATTATGTCATGTGTATGCATTTAGACAGATGAACTTAGATTTGACCCCTGGATGGTCTTGTGATACGGTGATACAGGTGGCATCGTCTACCGTTAGTCGTATCGAGCATTTACCATCGTATGAGGTGGCATTGTCATTAAGATTATGGTATGAGAGCCTGTCCTTCCCAGCCAGAGGGATAGTTGATCAGATGCTGGGGCATTCGTTGGCCCTCGCAGACTTTCAGGTACCATATGGATTTGTGGATGGCATTTTATCCTGTTAGCTACCTGATAGACAGGTTTTTCTCTTCAGGCTCTACAAGTTGACTCCGACCCTTGAGGAGTACCAGTGATTCACTGGTTTGGCTTTAGAGGTGCCATGTGCTCGCACAATGATTAGTGACATGAAGAGACCATTTATACGGATGTCGGGTCTCCGTCAGAGCGTAGTGAGGGAGGAGATTATATCTGGACGCGTTATATCCATCAACTTTTTGATCGATTGCTTCGATGAGCTCGACAGTTATGATAGATATGCCGGGGATTTTATTGTGTCAGCAGAGGCGTGGCATTTGGCCAGGGTAGACATTTTACTGATGTGCATTGTATCCTATGTATATATGCCGCTACGCTTGGACCACTTGGATATGGGATTGATAGTTGTGGTTCGGGCCTTTAGGCAGGGTAGCACCATTATACCGATGATATTGGCTGAAACGCTGAGGTCAGCCACTCACTGCATTACCCACCCGGAGGGGTTTTTCAGAGGCAGTTCGGTCTTGTTGTATATATAGCTCATGTCCCATATTCTACTGATTGGATTTTTTAGGCATCAGGGATATTGCTTTTCCCATGATATATCTAGGTCATACTCCTTTCAGCTGGCGGAGTGTCCCGATTCAGATACATGGTCAGCATTTTTATCTGACATTACGCATCCATTTTTGATTTTGCCGTGCGCAGGGCTAGTTTCCCCCTATAGCTTCATCACCCAAGCATTTGGTATGGATTATCTACCCCTAGCGGGATTGAGGGGAGTGACTACTTATCATCCTTTGGCTGTTATGCTCCAGTTCGATCAGTTTCAGAGCCTGCATCTGCTTGAGGGGGCTATTAATCAAAGGATGTCAGCTTCATCTATATCATCTGCTGATTTGATCCGAGTATATGAGTGTTAGACTCACAGAGAGAGGGATGATTTCTCCAGTAGCCATCCAGATCATTCTCCAGAGTACTCGACGTGGTTGGAGGCAGATATAGCATCAGCTGCATTCATCCAGTCAAGTCCTATTGTAGATTCAGACGAGGAGGAGCCTATGGAGGATCCTGAGTCTTCTATCGAGGATGAGTTGTTCATGGATCTGACAGCAGCACTAGTTAGTAATCTGTCAATTGTTCCTGTAGGAACAGATCCCGCTTTAGCAGACTCGCTAGCCCAGATGACCTTTGAGAGAGATCAGGCTAGAGTGCTGATGTTGACCACCTTGTCTGGCATAGATGTAGCTTTGGCGGAGAGAGATTTAGGATGCAGGATTGATTGAATGAGAGGTGATCCAATCTACCAGAGGCACAACTTTTGTTGAGATCGATGTGACTTTGATGGCTAGGGATGCATCTTTTCTCTTTAACCACCTTTTCTTTGGCTTTGATGACTGATTTGATCACTCGCTGAGGCAGGTACAATGGATTATCATTTGGTACAATGGAAATGTTGTTTGAGGTGGAACCTTCGTCATTCCCGTAGTTCTATGGGACCATCTTCAGACTGATAACTGGATACTGAGGTTTGAAGGGTAAGATTAAAGGCTCGGGTGCGGCCATCGTCACAAGATTTTGTGTTTCTTGGACCCCTTTCCCTAGCAGTACTAAGGGTGTGAGGGTTGGTTTATTATTATAGGACACAACAGCCACTGTATCCTGATTCCCTGCAGTGGGGATAAAGAGAGTGTCTTCATCTGGGAGGCCATAATCCCAATTCTTTCTTATCAATTCGCCACTTTCAATCATATTCTGAATCAGGTTACGAAGTGCCCAGCAATCTTCAGTGTCATGGCCGTGTACATTGGAGTGGTACTGACAAATTTGGTCAGGCTTGAATTTTCTGGATCGAGGTTTCAGTGGAGGTAATAAGTCTGCAACCATTCCCTCGTTGATTAACATCTGGAGGGTTTCCTCCATTGGCTGGTTCAGGTTGGTGAAATTCCTTTGAAATAAGAACTTCCTGCCATCTCGGTAATTCTCTCCTTTGACCATTTTGTCGGCCCAGGGTTCATGCTCAATAGACTTATAGTGATCCCTCGTGGAGATGGGACTTATCTCAGGTGGACTGATCTCCGATGTGGGAGAATTTGCATCAGGCGGGTTAGTCTGGTTTATCATCTGTCTGGTGATTTGATGTTGGTATATAACCAGCTCTGCTAACTATTCTATCTGCTCCTTGATAGACTTAATCTCTTGTTCTATCAGGAAACGCCTCTCTGAGACTTCCCAACTGTCTGGGCAGTTGCTGCTAGATGGAGTTGACTCTCCAACATATTGGAGGTATTTGGATCCTTCTTCATTTCTGGTGCTGATCATATTAACATTCTCCTCTTTGCGTTGAGGTAAGGGATTATCCTGTACGTGAAGTTGCTCAGGATTTGTTACTATAATCTCTCCGTTGTCAATCAAGTCTTGAATTTTGTGCTTGAGAGACCAACATTCTTGAGTGTTATGGCCCGGGGATTCGGAATGGTAAGCACACTTCTTACTTGGGTCAAAATTCCGTCCACCAGTGTTGGTTGGAGGAAGGAGTTGTATAATCTTCTTCTGTGCCGTCAACAGCTTTGGCACATTCTCGAGTGAATCCTCTAGAGGGGTGAAAGTTCTTCGACGCCTAACCTCCATGTTTTTCTGAAATGGAGGATTTGAAGGCTTGCTGGAGCTTGGAAAGGGGTATAGTTCCTCCATTGAATAGGCATACTGTTTAATTCGCCTCTTTGATTTTGTCCTTGTAACACTAAGGACACTTCTTCATCTTTCTTTTTGTGTACCCTCCGCGGATTACTTCCGTAATTTTTGGACTAGATATGCTCGGCAACGGCTTCCAAGGCAGTCAGGTCATTTATCTTCCCAGACTTTAGCCCCATTTCGACCATTTCACCGTGCTTGATCATCTCAGAGAATGGTTTTTCTATGCCTGCTAGGACCCTCTCAGAATATGGAGCTTCTTGAATATCGATGAAGGTCATGACTATCTCAGACTCAGTCATGGATAGGGTGACTTGTGCCACAACTCGCCTCCATCGATGAGCATACTCTCTGAATGATTCAATGTTTTGTTTCTTGATTTTGGTTATTTGGTATCTATTTGGAGCCAGCTGAGATTGGAAGCTGTATTGACTGAGGAAAGCATGGGCTAACTCTTCCCAACTGTGAATCTTAGAGCTATCCAGACGGGCATACCAGGCTCTTGCCTCTCCGGTTAAACTTTTCTGGAATAATTGCATTCGAAGTTTCTCGTCCTCTTTATAGGATCCGAGTTCTCTAATGAATACTTTCAGGTGGGTGAAGGGGTCTCCCCATCCATCGTATTTCTCAAAATCAGGAGTTCTAAATTTTTTGGGATAACGAGCCCCAAGGAATATACAGAGGTCTGAATAATTGACACTGCCAAATGCCAGTCCCTTTGATAGACCGGATGGTTTCTTCCATCTGCTGTACTTTCTTCAGAATGTCACCAGCTTCCTGTTCTTTGTTTAGGATGGTGATTTCAGGGGTTTTGTTGGTTAGGTCCTGGTTTTGTGGTCCAGGGATCTGAGTCTCTGCCTTTTCAGTCTCTTAACTGCCACCACTACTACCAGGTGTTCCTGGTTCTGTGTGAACTTGGGATTGCTTCCCTTTAAGAGCTTTACATTGCTCTCTTAGGAAACTGGCCAATTCGGCTATCTGATTCTTCAGTCCTTCGAACTCTTCCCTAGAGACATGGGTGGATTCTGGCTGAGCACTTGAAGTCATGTCCGTGGATGGACTTAGTGCTTTCTTAGACTTAGATCTAGTGACAGGACCAATTTTTTACCTACAACAAAGCGTAGGCATGTTAATTTTCGGATGTAGGTAGGGATAAGATGCATGCCATGATGTGTTTTTGTAAATTTTTTTTAATCTTATCTTGCAAAACAGAGGTCAGTTGTTTTGATGACGGGATAACATGACAGGATGTATATGACAAGGAATGTAAATCTTTCATTATGATATTTACATTGTGCTCCTTTACATTTGGAATTGAAAACTTGACATTGAATTTGAAAAAGGAAGGCATGAAGAAGCTTCCCATCGGATTTGGTTAATCATAGGTTGACCTATCTTAGGCTACTCTCACGGCTTTGTGGCATGAAGGTCCCCAGATCATCGCAATCTACTAGAGGGGAAATTAATCCAATCTTTCAACTGGAGCAAATCTGGGTGGTGCATTTTCATGAGCCTCCAGAGACTTAGTCATCCCCAGAGTCATTACTTATCACCGACGGGTTTTTCCTCCCGAAGGAGGAATCACAACATACATTCACATACATCGCGTCTCACCGTTATGCATATGATGACATTGGTGCAAGGCACTAACATTGGTGCGAAGCACTAAAACAACAGGAAAGCATTCATTCATATTCATTCAATGTAAGTACGCAGCATTCACACATACGTAGTTTTGAAAGGGAAATGTTTAAAAAGATTGGCGCTTGGCCTAAGCCCTCTACTATCCCTAGCAGAGTCGCCACCTGTCGACGTCGGGAAAAAATCCGTTGGTCGGGTCACAACCCGAATCTTTCTCTCTTCCTAAGTTATCTCTACCCTTACTCTTTTTATTGCGAAAAAGGTTTTGAAGGGCGGTTTTTTAGGAAAAGGCCAACATGTGTCATGTCGACGATTTGAACGTTTTACAGAGTCGCCAGTTGGTAGTTTTGAAATGGGTGTACCAACTCAACCGAGTTTTGTTTGAAAGAGGCCCAATTGCTGGACACTGTCGAAACTTGATCTTTGAAAACAAAGTTTTGAGCTCGGGGGCTTGGTTAAGTATGGGGAAGGTGTTAGGCACCCCACAACTCCCGTGTAAACACGGTACCGCATCTTTTCAATATTTTTCTTAAAAAATTGAAATGTGTGTGTGAATGATGTTTGAAAATTGGGCCTATGTTTGAAAGCATATCTATGCATCGTTGAACCTATATACGAAGGGTTTGATTTGATTTGCAAAAAGTCTTTGATTTAATTTGCAAAAGCGTTTGATTTGATTTGCAAAAGATTCTTTTTTCGAAAAGATTATTGAAGTGATGTTTTGAAAGAATATTTTCAAACCCTTACGCTAACATAGGAATTGAAGCATATTGATACTTTAGTTTTATCTTTTCAGCCTTAAGGCTCAATTTGAATGGTGATTGTCGGGCTGAGAAACATCCTTGGACTCTGAGCAACGTAAGGTCTGATTCAAAACTTTCTATCTTTTGATCGGAGCGTCCGTTTGAGGCGTGCGATACCTTTACGAAATGCCCTCGCCAAGAGTGTCACAATGACATAGGATAAAATATTTTTCGGGTCCAAGAAGACGGGTTCATAACCGGGTCTTCGATTCCCCGCAGTTTATCCGTTGAGCTGTCTTGCGATGTTTGTACTCGAGATCATCGTTATGGTTCGATCTAACCTTGGTGGCATCAATTCGGCTTGAGTTTGATCGAATTGGCTTAGTGTTGGTAAAATGACCATTTTTCCCCTCCCGGGGTTGCCTTTAGTGTAGGCAAGGCCTTTGGTTGACTTCCTGGGGCTGTTTTCAAGACTTGGATCCCATTCGAGTCTGTTTGTCCTCAGGGTTATCTCTGAGGCTGACTTGGTCGCTCCAGGTTTTCCTCTGGAGGGGTTATGATGCTTCAGGATTGGTTCTGAAGTTGACCTGACTTCCTGGGTTGAGACCGGGGCTGATCTGTACCTCCCGGGTTGAGATTGTGGCTGACCTGTACCTCCCGGGTTGAGATCGAGGCTGATCTGTACTTTCTGGGTTGAGACTGGGGTTGACCTGTACTTCCCGGGTTGAGACTGGGGCTGACCTGTACCTCCCGGGTTGAGACCGAGGCTGTCCTGTACCTCTCGGGTTGAGATCGGGGCTGACCTGTACCTCCCAGATTGAGACCGGGGCTGACCTGTACTTCCTGGGTTGAGACCGGGGCTAACCTATACCTTTTGGGTTGAGACCGGGGCTGACCTGTACTTCTCGGGTTAAGATCGGGGCTAACCTGTACCTCCCGGGTTGAGACCGAGGCTATCCTGTATGTAACACCCCCTTCCCGAAATAGAAAGGGAGGTTACTCAAAACACAGCAAAATCGAACGAAAACTCTATGCCACGAAAGAATAATATTTCACCAATAAATATCAACAAGGTCAAACCAAAATAAATACCAACAGACTCAAACTCAAATCTAGAGTATTTATTACAACTCAAAATAAAATCGATCTATCAAGCCTAAACAGAATATCTAAATCATTGGATCGAATGGAGCTCTCATCACACTTGCCCTTGATCCCCCTGATTACCTGCCGGAAGAAAAACACAGCATGAGCCAAACGCCCAGTACGGATATAGAATACAAGAATGATGAAACGAAATAACTAACTCAATAAATGAACTGAACTGAACTGAAACAACCAAAACTAACACAATAAAATAATAGGCTGAATCAATTGGCTGGGTGTTATTTCATACCGAGCTCAAAATTAAACAGAAATATACCTTGCCACACAGGCAAGGTCAAATAATGCCACACAGGCAAGTCACACACATTGGACCGCGAATCCAAATGTATGTAAAATCGGAAGGCGTGTTTGGCACAAACATCGCCACTCCGCAGAACAGAACAGAACAGAAAACTAGGGTCGACCCATACGCCTCCCACAACAAAACACCAAATGGCCAACTCCCACCGGAGCACAAAACGGAGACGCCGTGGACTGATCACACCGCCACGGAAAGTGTCATGCCTCTCGTGCCAAGACGACATGCCTGTGGTACCCCCACAGGTGGTTATAGCTCAGGTATACCCTACGGTATATTTTAATAATAATATCATATCACAACACATGCGACACAATATTAATAGAGAGGGTTCTATATGTACATGTTGAACCAAATCGAAATATAATCACAATGTCTCAAAAGAAAGTAACAACATGTACCGCTCTACAATTATCAAAATAAATAATAACATGATAACCTAATTCAAAGAGTACAAATTCAAGTCATATGAATTAGCCCCAAAACAAAACTATTATATGAATTTCACAAGAATTAATTATGTGAAATAATAACGAAATTCGAAACAAGGAACAAAACGAACAAATCAAATTTAACAAGAGTATCGCTGAAAGAGTACGGAATCCGTACCTGGATTAAGCAATGTAATACCCGAAATTATATTCCAGAAATTAATCGCTAAACTCCTTCCGTTCGAACTAATTAAACAAAAATAAATTAAGTACAATTAGTTAATTATTATTATTATTATTATTATTATTATTATTATCATTATTATTATTATTATTATCAATTATATATATATACACTGACTTCCGTCCAAAACTATAATCATTAGATTCTTTTTCATAACTATATATATAATATACATTCAATTTTTTTTATAATTGATTCCATGTATGCTGATAAGACAAAAATATGGACTCTAATTGCTTTCCAATCTAAGATATCACGGAAGCATATATGTGATCTGCATATTTAATAACTAACATGCACAACAATCAAAGGAACAAAGCAATCTTTTATCAAAAACAATGATGTGCTACCTTTCTTCTTCTTCTTTTTTTCTTCCGTAACAGCGGCTCGCCTCTTTCTTCTCTTCAATTACTAATATGATAATGCTTTAGTAAATTAGGTTTTACTTAGTATTTATGTATCTTATTAACTCTCCAAGTTTTAATAGGATTTTAATATTACACAAATATAAGTTTGATCCAATTAAGTTTTAAGGCCCAATTAATGTAGTACACATACTTAAATATAATTTGACCCAAACATACAAAAAAAAAACCAAATTAAAATATTTAAACAAAAACTTTAAAAATGTTATTTATTTATTAAAATATTCGGGTATTACACTGTACCTCCTGGGTTGAGACCGGGGCTGACCTGTACCTCCCAGGTTGGGACCGGGGCTGACCTGTACCTCCCGAGTTGAGATCGAGATTGATTTAATGGCCCGGTATTGAGACCGAGGTTGATTTACTCGCCCGGTATTGAGACCGGGATTGAGTTAAATGCCTGGTATTGAGACCGGGGTTGATTTGATGGCCCGGTATTGAGATCGGTATTGATTTGAATGCCCAGTATTGAGACCGGGATTGAGTTGAATGCCTGGTATTGAGACCGGGGTTGATTTGATGGCCCTGTATTAAGACCGGGGTTGATTTAATGGCCCGGTATTAAGACCGGGGTTGATTTGATGGCCCTGTATTGAGACCGGGGTTGATTGGAAAAGACAATCTTTCCCTCCTACAGTGTTAGTAACAGGGACAAAAACTTACGAGTGTCTACAGAGGACATTGCAACGCTGGTCAGAAAACTCAAAAGATTCATGCGCAATGGCAAGAGCAGCAGACCAAAAAGATTCAACAACAACAACAGCCAGGAGCAAATCAATGATTTATGCTACAACTACAAGAAGCCTGGCCATTTCATTGCAAACTGCAACAAACCTCTTAGAGAAGAACTGAAGAGGAAAACAAATCCAAATAAGTAGTTCAAAGGCTACAAAAAGCTTCAGAAGAAAGACAAAGGTCTTGTAGCCGGAGGATCGTGGAGTGACTCAGACAACAACACAAGTCATGAGTCAGGAGATGATGAAGAGCCACAAGTAGCCAATTTGTGTTTGATGGCCAAAGATGCAAAAGAACAAAAAGGGCACTGACCATCATGAAGTAAATATCGATGAGGTATTTGACTTTAACTCTCCTGATGTAAACATTGATGATTTAGGAACTGCACTATATGGCATAACATCTTATCTGCATCAATACATGAAGTGGTTCAGAGTTCTATCTAAAGATTATTCTCTTCTTCAAAAAGAGAAAGAGAAAGTTCAAGCAGAATTGGAGACAGCTCTACTAAGTACTACATCTCTCTCTAAACTTGAGCCTGAGAATAAACTCTTAAGACAGACCTCTAAGATTGAGGAGCTAGAAAAGAAAATCTCAATGTGGAATAGGTCTTCTTCATCCATGGACTCCCTGGTCTCCAGTCAGAGAAGTGCATCTGACAGAACAGGTTTAGGCTTTGGGGAATCTACCTCAGAACCATGTGTGGAAAAGATAAAGGAAACTAACATTAGTAGTGCTTCAAATTTTAATAAAGGCATTACATTTGTGAAATCCACAAAGAAGAAAGTGTTGGGTTTGTATGTAACGCAATCATGCAATCAAATCACATAAATAGGGCGGAAGCGTAAAAACTAGGTTTTCAAAATTTATACAAACCCATAACCATGATCATGCTTTGTGCTTGTTATCAATAACAGAAAAGAGAGAACATGGAATTATACCTTTGAAGATCTAAGCTTCCTCAGGTACAAGTTCTACTCCTTTGATTCCTTTGATTCCTCTGATAGTGGCTCCTTCCCTTGAATAATGTCAGCCACCCAAATGTTTGGCCTCTAACGGTGATCCACCAAGGAAGATGAAGAACTCAAGAAGATGGGTTATTGGCTTAACCCTTGTTTCTATCTCTATAGAATATGTGTACTCCCAACTCTTGGAAAATTTCACATCCCTTATTTCTGATATAAGACTCTCTTATATAGATATTAGGTTAACCCTCCTAATCCAATTAGAATAGGGTTTTATTTAATTAATTAATTCAATACTTTTAATTAATTTATATCCTAATCTTTATTAGGATTGAGAGAGAGTACTGATATTATATTAATTCCTAAACTCCTTTAGAATTAAAATAATAATAATAATAATAATATTAATAAGACTCCTCTTATTAATTTATATTTAATATTTCTAAAATATTAAATAATAAACATTAAGCTATTTAATTTATTCTATCATCATAGATTAAATTAATTATACTTAATGCATTATTACTATCATGCCATTTTCTTCTTAAATAATTCTTCTTCATTTTATGGTGTGACCCTTTAGGTTCTCCATATTAAACCGGTTGTGAATAAATCAATTAGAACAATTCTAATCTTATTTAAATAAACAAATTAAACTAATAATCTATTTAAATAAATAACATTTATTCTACAATAGGGATAAGCCTCCCTAGCGATCAACGACTTTCCAGATAATATATATTTCAACATTAATCATAAAAGAACCTGTGAGTTAATAGTTACCGTACAATTCAATCCTTCCACCATACAATGTCCCAATTAAATATAAGACATGGATTTACTGTCAAGTCTTAATTTATTTAATCATATGTATTTCGATTAGAAAATGCACAACTCCAAATAATGCAAATTAGAAACCTCTTTCTAATTACATTCTACCTTGGCCAAGGATTCCTGGGTTGTCATTTAACGAATCACATAGGACATATCTCCTCTTTTACTAGAGGTGGTAGATTCTTTATTGATCATTCATTATCTCCATATGTAACTCATTACACCCAAGCATACCCTATATATGCCTTAAAAGGCCTTAAGGAATTAGTCAAAGTATAATTTGTTACATACAAGATACTATGATGATCTCAAGTCCAAGGATCACATGTACTACTATCACATTAGGAATTCCTATTGACAGGCGAGTAAAACTCCATTAGGTATTCCATAGCGAGTCACGTTCAGTGAACTTATTCTCCAATAAGCACCTACATACTTGCTTTAGTGTCTCCACACAAATGACCATGAAATCAGTCATCCTCATCCAATGAGCAAGTAACATATGTACCAATCTATCCGGATTTACTAATCCCCTTTTTAGTAATCCCACGATTGGGAACTATTTTAGTTTTAAAGCTTTCTAAGAATTTAGATCTCATTAGCATGATCAACATCATGATTCTAAAAGCATTGCTTAAAACTATGGGTTATTTACATATTATAAAAACAGCACCATGTAGATAATTAAATGCCTTTAATAAATAAATATTTTATTAATAAATAAATAAGATTGTTTACAAAGTATGTGCTTTATCATCATACATGATTGGCTTGTATGCACACTACTATCAATCTCCCACTTGCACTAAAGCCAATCGCCATGGTATCTCATACCCAACTTCTCTAAGTGACGATCAAACTGCTGTTGTGTTAAAGCTTTAGTAAATGGATCTGCAATGTTGTCTTGAGAGTCTACACGCTCCAAGGTGACGTCTCCTCTTTCAATGATCTCCCTGATCAAGTGAAATCGCCGCAACACGTGTTTAGATTTCTGATGAGACCTGGGTTCCTTAGCCTGTGCAACCGCTCCGGTGTTGTCACAGTATACAGGAACTGCTTCTCCAATGCTAGGAACCACACCAAGTTCAGTTATGAACTTCTTCATCCAAACAGCTTCCTTTGCAGCTTCACTTGCAGCTATATACTCTGCCTCTGTCACTGAATCAGCAACCGTTTGCTGCTTGGAACTCTTCCAACTCACTGCACCTCCGTTCAAGGTAAACATATACCCTGAAATAGATTTACTGTCATCTTGGTCTGTTTGAAAACTTGAGTCCGTGAATCCCTCGAGTTTTAATTCAGACCCACCGTAGACAAGAAAAATATCTTTAGTCCTTCTCAAGTACTTTAGGATATTTTTCACTACCTTCCAGTGCTCTTCTCCTGGATTCGACTGGTACTGCTTGTTACACTAAGTGTGTGAGCAACATCCGGTCTAGTACATATCATACCGTACATGATAGATCCTATTGCAGAAGCGTAAGGGATCTTACTCATACGGTCTCTCTCCTCAGGTGTCTTTGGGGCCTGTTTCTTGGAGAGATGTATTCCATGGCTCATCGGCATGAGACCTCTTTTGGAATCTTCCATGCTAAACCTCTTTAGCATTGTATCAATGTACGTTCCTTGGGATAAGCCGAGCATCCTTTTAGATCTATCTCTATAGATCTTTATCCCCAAAATATAGGATGCTTCACCCAAGTCCTTCATGGAGAAGTTTTTAGATAACCAGATTTTAATGGATTGTAACATAGGAATGTCATTCCCTATCAGTAATATATCATCAACATATAATACAAGGAATGATACTGCGCTCCCACTAACCTTCTTGTATACACATGGTTCATCCTCGTTTTTGATAAAATCAAACTCTTTGATTGTCTCATCAAAACGAATGTTCCATCTACGAGAAGCTTGCTTCAACCCATAAATGGATCGTTGTAGCTTACAGACTTGATTTGTTCCAACTTTTGAAATAAATCCCTCTGGCTGTGTCATATACACATCCTCCTCAAGTTTTCCATTGAGGAAGGCCGTTTTCACGTCCATCTGCCAGATCTCATAGTCGTTGTAAGCTGCAATCGCAAGCAAAATCCGAATGGACTTGAGCATGGCTACTGGTGAGAAGGTTTCATCATAGTCAACTCCTTGTCTTTGTTTGAAACCTTTTGCAACCAGTCGGGCCTTATAGGTCTCTACCTTTCCGTCTGCTCCAGTCTTTTTCTTAAAAATCCATTTACACCCAATAGGTTTAATACCTTCAGGTGGTGAAACCAAAGACCATACTTTGTTTTCATACATGGAGTCCATTTCAGATTTCATGGCTTCAAGCCATTTCCCTGAGTCTTTATTACTCATAGCCTGTTCGTAATTCAATGGATCATCATCATTCATGATGTGTACCTCATCGTCATCCTCTATAACGAATCCATACCTCTCAGGTATCTTTGGTACTCTTCCAGATTTACGAACATGGTGTGGTACAGTAGGTTCTTCTACTTGGTTAGGTACCTGACTTTGGTCCGTGGTAACTTGTGGTTCTTGAACTTCTTCAAGATATATCTTACTCCCACTGACCCCTTCATGGATAAACTCTTTCTCCAAGAAGGTAGCATGTTTCGCAACAAACACCTTTTGATCAGTTGGATGATAGAAATAATACCCTACGGTTTCTTTAGGGTATCCCACAAATCTACACTTATCGGATTTAGTCTGTAGCTTATCATTTTCAAACTTTTTGACATAAGCTGGACAACCCCAAGTCTTAACATGCTTAAGATTTGGTTTCCTCCCTTTCCACATCTCATATGGAGTCTTTGGGGCGGATTTGGTAGGTACCTTGTTAAGTAGGTATGCAGCCGTTTCTAGGGCATATCCCCAGAAGGAAATTGGAAGGTCGGTAAAACTCATCATGGATCGAACCATGTCCAACAGTGTTCGATTTCTCCTTTCAGATACTCCATTTAACTGTGGTGTACCTGGAGGAGTCCATTGTGAGATTATACCATTTTCTCTGAGACAATTGAGAAACTCACTGCTTAAGTATTCTCCACCTCGATCTGATCGAAGTATCTTAATACTCTTGCCCGTTTGTTTCTCTACTTCACTTCTGAACTCTTTGAACTTTTCAAATGATTCTGATTTGTATTTCATTAAATACACATATCCAAATCTTGAGTGATCATCAGTGAAAGTAATAAAATAAGAATACCCACCCCGTGCACTTGTTGTCATAGGTCCACAAACGTCTGTGTGAATCAATGCCAACAACTCTGTAACTCTCTCTCCTTTTCCACTAAAAGGAGATTTAGTCATTTTACCCATGAGACAAGATTCACAAGTTGGATATGATTCATAATCGGATAGCTCGAGGAGTCCATCTTTATGCAACGTGGATAATCTTGTTTCATTGATATGACCGAGTCTACAGTGCCACATGTAGGTATAATTAATATCATCTCTTTTCCTTTTCTTAGTTTGTTCAATTTGAAATATATTTTCTTGTAAGTCAAGTGTATAAAGTCCATTTCGCAAATTTCCAATACCATATAAAACATCGTCTTTATAAATAGAACAACCATTGTTCTTTATAATAACGTCAAAACCTTCCATATCCAATACAGAAATTGAAATAATGTTTTTAATAATATTCGGAACATAATAACAATTATTAAGATAAATGGATTTGCCCGAAGGCATTGCTAAACAATAAGTTCCTACAGCTAATGCAGCAACTTTTGCTCCATTTCCCACTCGTAGGATTACCTCATCATTGTTCAGCTTTCTACTTCTGACCAGTCCCTGCACAGTATTACATATGTGAGAACCACAGCCGGTATCCAATACCCAAGTAGAATTATGACTTTCAGAAAAATTAATTTCAATCATAAACAAACCTTGATTGGAAGTCGAAGCTTCTCCAAGCTTCTTCTCTGCTAGAAACTTCTTGCAGTTCCTCTTCCAATGTCCCGGCTCATTGCAATGAAAGCACATTCCTTTAGCTGGTTCAGGTTTCTTTTGCTCCTTTTCTTTCCCTTTTCCCTTAGCCTTCTTAGATTTCTTCTTTTCAGAAGACACCTTGGGCCTCTTCCTTTTATTGGAAGAATCCACCATCAAGACATGGTTCTTCTTGGATGAGAAGTGACCTTCTGCAGTTTTCAGCATGTTAAGCAGCTCAGGTAAGCTGACATCTAGCTTATTCATGTGAAAATTAACCACAAACTGCGAGAAGGTCTCAGGGAGTGACTGCAAGACCAAGTCTTGACTCAACTCCCCATCCATGACGAACCCAAGCTGTCCAAGGCGTTCAATCAAATTGATTACCTTCAGAAAATGAGTTTCGACAGTAGTGCCCTCGGTCATCCGAGATCGGAAGAGCTCCTTAGATATCTCATATCTAGCAGTCCTACTCTGTTCACCATACAACTCCTTGAGGTGAAGCAGCATAGCAGGGGCATCCATTTTTTCGTGCTGACGCTGAAGCTCGTTATTCATGGATGCGAGCATGATGCATTGAGCCACAGATGCATCATCTTGCCACTTATTGAAAGTGGCAATCTCTTCCTCAGAGGCTGTTTCTGAAACAGATTCAGGGATAGTGGAATTTAGGACATAAGAAATCTTTTCAGCAGTGAGAACAATTCTCAGATTTCTTAGCCAGTCCTCATAATTCGGGCCGGTAAGCTTATTTGCATCAAGTATGCTTCGTAGTGAGATTAGTGATTTTGACATTTTTAAAATTCTGCATGTGAAAAAACAACATTTTAGCAAACATTCATTTTATTAACTTTGCATACCAAAATAAATTTAGGTCTTTATTTTAAATTGGTATCTCCCACTATTTTCATCAAACTATATTACCCTCACTCATATAGTTCGGCAACATCTAATTAAAGATTTGCTAGTGAGATTAAGGATCCCATTTCAAATGTATATAACCTTGTGGATAGCACAACAAGCGATATACAAATAAATAGGTAGACAACTCTTGTCAATTACATCACCATGTAACTCCTTTTATTTTGCCTCTTAAATCATAATGGTCATGTGTGTGCACATCCGAACTAAAATGATTTAAGTTAAGTCCAGCCTAGCACTTCCATAAATTCAAAAAAGAAAAATTTTCGTCCTTGTGGATAGCACAACAAGACTAGATCGTTCAATTTTCTTGATAAGCATCAAATGTGATTAATTAACATCTTAAATATTCAATACTCGCCTTGTGGATAGCACAACAAACTCATATTAAATATTTAATACTCTATTAACTAATCATGCTAGAAGGCGACGTTCGATATTCCAAATATCATTTGAACGCTTCAGACTTAATATTATTTCTTTGAGGGGTTTGTTATTATTTGTCTCATCTTTTTAAGCGCGCATGCACATATATATATAAAATACGCGTCATTTTATTAAACATGCGAAGCATGTTTGTATAAAATATAATATGTATAATATTTAGCATGCAATATAGAATACTATATTCTACCCGGATTGAGTATGGACTTTTATTCTAGTTTGGGTCACTAGAGCCACCAAGTGAACCAAAAGGTCAAACCTAGGAGTGCAAGAATTTAAATTTTAAATGTAACTATTACATTTAAACCCGGGCTCCATACAAACGGGTCTTCACGCTCTCCTCGCTCCTTGGTCTCCAATTTCTTCAAAATAATTCTAACTATCTCTATTACATTAACTATTTAAAATTAAATAGAAACCTTGATCAGCAGTCAAGGGGAAGTACATAGAAAGGAGATAGAATTTACATCGAGAATAAAACTAGAGAAGACGAGGTACGCAGACCCCATTTTATAAAACCCATACATTCAAGCATTCATCCAAAATAAAATCCAATCACATTGGTCATAGTCCATAATCAACCCCATTTATTATCATACACATCAACATATGCATCAATAAATATCCATTCATCTCATGAATAACAATGCTATTCCATATATGGATCGATGTTATTTAATGGACAAAAGTTTTGCTAAATTTTATTTTTGAAACAAAATAAACTCTTTTATTTTAATCAAAAATAAATCCAAATTAAACTCCTTTAATTTTAGCATTCTGAAATCATATTTCAGATAAAATAAACTTCTTTATTTTAAAACTTTATCAATTAAATAAACAGTTTACTTAATTAATTAAAATCAATTTTCAGGGTCTGTCCAGGTACCGGCGCAGCTGCGCCAGTAATGAACTGGGAAGCTGCGCAGCTGCGCAGGTAGACGGAAGCAGCAGTTTTTGCAGACCGGCGCAGCTGCGCCAGTAATGAACTGGGCAGCTGCGCAGCTGCGCCGTTCGTCGCAGAAACTTGCAGAAAACGATTTTTGTCCAGAAAAACGATCCAATTCTCACATCAATTCATACATGGAATTATAAAATTGATAATTAGCACAAAGTTAGGCTCTGATACCACTGTTGGGTTTGTATGTAACGCAATCATGCAATCAAATCACATAAATAGGGCGGAAGCGTAAAAACTAGGTTTTCAAAATTTATACAAACCCATAACCATGATCATGCTTTGTGCTTGTTATCAATAACAGAAAAGAGAGAACATGGAATTATACCTTTGAAGATCTAAGCTTCCTCAGGTACAAGTTCTACTCCTTTGATTCCTTTGATTCCTCTGATAGTGGCTCCTTCCCTTGAATAATGTCAGCCACCCAAATGTTTGGCCTCTAACGGTGATCCACCAAGGAAGATGAAGAACTCAAGAAGATGGGTTATTGGCTTAACCCTTGTTTCTATCTCTATAGAATATGTGTACTCCCAACTCTTGGAAAATTTCACATCCCTTATTTCTGATATAAGACTCTCTTATATAGATATTAGGTTAACCCTCCTAATCCAATTAGAATAGGGTTTTATTTAATTAATTAATTAATTACTTTTAATTAATTTATATCCTAATCTTTATTAGGATTGAGAGAGAGTACTGATATTATATTAATTCCTAAACTCCTTTAGAATTAAAATAATAATAATAATAATAATAATATTAATAAGACTCCTCTTATTAATTTATATTTAATATTTCTAAAATATTAAATAATAAACATTAAGCTATTTAATTTATTCTATCATCATAGATTAAATTAATTATACTTAATGCATTATTACTATCATGCCATTTTCTTCTTAAATAATTCTTCTTCATTTTATGGTGTGACCCTTTAGGTTCTCCATATTAAACCGGTTGTGAATAAATCAATTAGAACAATTCTAATCTTATTTAAATAAACAAATTAAACTAATAATCTATTTAAATAAATAACATTTATTCTACAATAGGGATAAGCCTCCCTAGCGATCAACGACTTTCCAGATAATATATATTTCAACATTAATCATAAAAGAACCTGTGAGTTAATAGTTACCGTACAATTCAATCCTTCCACCATACAATGTCCCAATTAAATATAAGACATGGATTTACTGTCAAGTCTTAATTTATTTAATCATATGTATTTCGATTAGAAAATGCACAACTCCAAATAATGCAAATTAGAAACCTCTTTCTAATTACATTCTACCTTGGCCAAGGATTCCTGGGTTGTCATTTAACGAATCACATAGGACATATCTCCTCTTTTACTAGAGGTGGTAGATTCTTTATTGATCATTCATTATCTCCATATGTAACTCATTACACCCAAGCATACCCTATATATGCCTTAAAAGGCCTTAAGGAATTAGTCAAAGTATAATTTGTTACATACAAGATACTATGATGATCTCAAGTCCAAGGATCACATGTACTACTATCACATTAGGAATTCCTATTGACAGGCGAGTAAAACTCCATTAGGTATTCCATAGCGAGTCACGTTCAGTGAACTTATTCTCCAATAAGCACCTACATACTTGCTTTAGTGTCTCCACACAAATGACCATGAAATCAGTCATCCTCATCCAATGAGCAAGCAACATATGTACCAATCTATCCGGATTTACTAATCCCCTTTTTAGTAATCCCACGATTGGGAACTATTTTAGTTTTAAAGCTTTCTAAGAATTTAGATCTCATTAGCATGATCAACATCATGATTCTAAAAGCATTGCTTAAAACTATGGGTTATTTATATATTATAAAAACAGCACCATGTAGATAATTAAATGCCTTTAATAAATAAATATTTTATTAATAAATAAATAAGATTGTTTACAAAGTATGTGCTTTATCATCATACATGATTGGCTTGTATGCACACTACTATCAGAAAGAACCAATGCATCCTTGCTCTTCTAATCCAAGTCATGTCCCAAGACATAACGGATCTCATGCTGGCCTGGGATTTATAAAGGTGAAGAGTAACTCAGTCACCACTCTCCAACCTCAAAGGGTCGTGGAGTTAAGCAAAATTGACTCCACGAACCAACCAGGAAGGAATCGTGGAGTTGAGATTCACTCATCACAAGCTCTGAATCACAAGGCTGTATGGAAAAAGAAGAAACATCATAAGGAAAAGGCCACCAAGTATCCACACAGGTCCAAATGGAGAAAGAATCCACACACACACACACACACAAGAATGCATCATGATAGATGCTTTGTATGTGACAAATATGGTCATAAGGCTGTAGTATGCTATTATAATCCTTTGCATGATAGACCCAAAGTTAAGCAAATCTGGGTTCTCAAGGGTACTAACAAAGTAGGACCCATACAAGTGTGGGTACCAAAATGAAAGCTTAACCTTACTGCAGGAACCGAGCTCCACGATCACAACATGGTATCTGGACAGTGGATGCTCAAGGCACATGACCGGGAATAAAGCCCTCCTGTCAAACTTCACCGAGAAGAAAGGTCGAACAGTCATCTTTGGAGACAACATCTCTGGCAAGACAAGAGGATATGGCTCAGCTGGAAATGGTGCAGTGTCCTTCAGCAAAGTAGCCTATGTGGAAGGACTAAAGCATAATCTTTTGAGCATTAGCCAACTTTGCGACAAGGGTCAACAAGTCACTTTCCTCAGCCATCAGTGCCAAGTTAGAGATCTGGAAACCTCTTCTATAAAGATGGCTGGAACAAGAGAAGGGAACGTCTACACTATTAATCTTGCTCAACTAAGTTCTGATGATACAATCTTCTTTCTTGCCAAAGCCTCTAAAGAAATAAGCAGGCTATGACATAGAAGGTTGTCTCACCTCAACTTCAAAAGCATGTTAAAACTATCCTCCAAAGATCTTGTAGCAGGCTTACCTAAGTTCAGCTTCGTTAAAGAAAGGCCATGCAACGCTTGTCAGCTTAGAAAACAAACAAGGAGCTCATTCAAAGGCAAAGTAGTTAACTCAATTGATAAGCCCCTTCAGTTACTACATATGGATCTCTTCGGGCCAATTTCGACTGTAAGTCTTGGAGGGAAGAGATACTCACTAGTTGTAGTGGATGACTACACCAGATTCACATGGGTGTTCTTTCTAAACTCTAAAGATGAAACAAGCTCTCAACTGATCAAGATGTTCAAGCTGGTGATGAACGAAAAAGGAGAAAAGATCAAGTCCATAAGGAGTGATCATGGTAGAGAGTTCGACTTCTCATAAATGGATCAGTTCTTTGCAGACAATGGCATCAGTCATAACTTCTCAGCTCTATGAACTCCACAGCAAAACGGAGTAGCTGAAAGGAAGAACATAACATTGATCGAAGCAGGAAGAACTCTACTAGCAATAGATCATCTGCCTGAATACTTCTGGACAGAAGCCATCAACACTGTGTGCTACACTCAGAACAGGTCTCTTGTCCACTCTACACTGAAAAAAACTCCCTACGAGCTGTGGAGAGGAAGAAAGCCCAACGTCAGTTATTTCCATATGTTTGGTTGTGCATGCTATATTCTCAACAATGGAAAATAATATCTGACTAAGTTCCAACCCAAGTCAGACGAAGGAATCTTTCTTGGATATGCCACAGACAGCAAGGCCTATAGAGTGTTGAACAAGAAGTCACTAAGTGTTGAAGTCTCGATTCACATCATCTTTGATGAAACAGACTCAGACAAGTCTGTAACACAAGGCACTACAATCGATAATCCAGACATCACGAATGAGGTGGTCAATCCCAACACCACAATTGCAGCACCAGAAGGTGAAATCGTAGAGCCTAAAGAAGAAATTGTGGAGAGAGCTACACTAGACAACGAACCTCTACAACAAGCGACATAAGTTGATCTTGAAGAATTCAGACAAGAAGGCACCAGAACAGATGTTCTAACAGGGAATAGATGGGCAAGTGATCACACTCAAGACCTGATAATTGGAGATCCAACTGTAAGAATAAGAACAAGGTCTGCCACCCAGAATGAATGTTTCTATCTGAGCTTTCTGTCCCAAATAGAACCCAAGAAGATAGAAGATGCAATGGAAGATTCGAGTTGGATAGAAGCCATGCAAGAGGAGCTGAATCAGTTTAAAAAAAGTAAAGTATGGAGATTAGTTCTTAGACCAAGGAATCACCCAGTCATTGGCACCAAATGGGTCTTCAGAAACAAAATGGATGAAGATGGGGTGATCACAAGAAACAAGGAAAAACTAGTGGCCAAAGGTTATTCTCAAGAAGAAGGCATTGACTACGACGAGACCTTTGCACTAGTTGCCAGACTAGAGGCTATCAGGATATTCCTTGCCTTTGCTGCTCACATGAAGTTCAAAGTCTTCCAGATGGATGTCAAGAGTGCATTTCTGAATAGAGAACTTCAAGAAGAAGTATATGTGGAGCAACCTCCAGGTTTCATCAATCTAACTCTCTCTTATTATGTCTATATATTAGACAAAGCCTTATATAGACTTAAACAAGTACCTAGAGCATGGTATGAAACACTGACTAACTTTCTTATTAAAAAAGGATTCACTAGAGGTAGAGTAGATACCATATTATTTCTTAGGAAGCACAAAGATAAAGTTTTACTAGTTCAAATATATGTAGATGATATTATCTTTGGTTCTACTGATGAAAATCTGTGTAAGAGATTTGCCAAGCTTATGCAAAGCAAGTTCGAAATGAGCATGATGGGTGAGCTAAATTTCTTCCTTGAACTGCAAGTGAAGCAGACTGATGAAGGTATTTTCATTAACCAAGCCAAGTACATCAAAGACTTACTTAAGAAGTATGGCATGTAATCAACCTCTCCTATGAAATCACCAATTGCTCTAACAACTAAGCTTGACAAAGATGAGAAATGTAAATGTATTGACATTGCTCAATACAGAGGTATAATAGGCTCCCTTCTCTACTTAACTGCCAGTAGACCAGATATAATGTTTGTAACATGTATATGTGCTAGATTTCAAGCTAATCCTAAGGAATCACACTTAACTGTTGTAAAAAAGATTTTTAGGTATCTCAAAGGCACACCTTACTTGGGACTTTAGTATCCCAAGAAGTCCTCCTTTGAACTGACAGGATATTCAGATGCTCATTTTGCAGGCTGTAAAATAGATAGAAAGAGTACAAATGGCACTTGTCAACTGTTAGGAAACAGACTGGTGTCCTGGTTTAGCAAGAAGCAAAACTCAGTATCTACTTCAACAGCAGAAGCTGAATATATTGCTGCAGGCAGCTGCTGTGCTCAAATCTTATGGATGAAAAACCAGCTAGCAGACTATGGGTTTGATTTCAAATCTATACATGTTCACTGTGATAACACAAGTGCCATAGCAATAACACATAATCCTATCATGCATTCTAGGAATAAGCATATAGAAATAAGATATCATTTTATTAGGGATCATGTTCAAAATGGAACTATATCTTTACAATACATCCCTACTAAAAATTAACTTACTGATGTCTTTACAAAACCCTTAGATGAATCCAAATTTAATAAATTAATAAGTGAGTTACGTATGTTAAATCTACAACCATAAATCCTATGCTCTAGTTGGTGCTAACCATGCAGATAAAAAGGCTATGTCAAAATCGTGGAGATGACTAAGAGAAACCACAATCGTGGAATGGTCTCGACACGACAGAGAAGCCCACTGTGATGACAGCATTACCAAGTCTAAGCAACTCTTCTGATAAGTGCCTCAGGGACAAACCTGACCCTTAGTGTTAGACTAAGAGGTTGGCCCTTCCTGAGCAACCTTAACCCAGAAGGGATGCTATTTCAGAATGCATCACAAGAAACCGTAGAGACAACGATAGTGGAGATGATTCAGCAATAAACTCAATAATTGTGGAGTTGTCCTTGACAATCGTAGTAATCTCAAAAGATACACTAGCTTAGGGGGAGCTAAGGGCAGAAAAGTACTTTTTATGTGACTTAAAATCGTGGAGCCTTGCAGAGCTCAACACGTGCCCCACTTTGCAGATCTTATGGAGGGAAGTTACAAATTCATTTTGAAATGTCTTCTGACAGTTCACCTCTGAATTTCAAAAGCTCATTCCTCTCTTTCTCTCTCTCAAAAACCATAGTTTTCAGAACTCAGCTAATTTTGTTCGTCTCAGGAAATTAAAGTAATCAATGGCTGCTTCCAACATTTTGTCTGGTTACCAGTTGTGCTTCAACGAATTTAAGGCAGCTTAACCACAGTTCCACAAAATTCTATCCCTTCTAAAGAGAGCATGTCTCCAAGAAGCTCTGAGCACCAGTACGAGGATTTACCCGAAGCTGGTGAAAGAGTTCTACTGCAATGGGGTCTTCGAAAACGACGTCATCACTATAAAGGTCAAGGGTGTGGAGATTCAACTTGGGGCTGAAGATGTAAACATGGCCCTAGGGTTTAAACCAAAGGGTCTTCCTACTCTGGGTCACATTGATTTTCATGAGGGTCTGAAGAGGATGCACCACAAGAAGTTTGAAGGCATCAAGGGCTACAAGAAAAAAGAATTTCCCTAGAAGTATGAATTTATGGCTGACATTGTTGGGAAGTGCATCTGCTGTAAAAGTTCTAGCCGCGACTCGGTTAATGAAAACCAACTAAAGATTATAACTGCCATCTGCTTCAAATCTTAAATCAACTACGGAGCTTTGCTCATGGGATGGATTGGGAAGTGGATGCTCAGCCTAAAGAAGACAAAGAGCTCTGCCAAAATGCTCTATAGGAGATTCATCAACATTATTCTCCAATCTGCTCTGGGAGACAAAATTGGAGATAAGGAAGGTGCACCCATCAACCCCAACAGAAAGATGACCCAGCAGCTGTTTCAAAACTAGAAGAGGAACCCTGCAAAAAATGTAAAGATGATGTCTGAGTCTAGTGGAAGGATTGGTGAGGCGAAGAAATTGGCTCTACAGGGGAATATGTCAGTTGTGAAGGAAGTTGAGGAAGAAGAAGAAGTCAATCAAGAGGAGCCCTTGGCTCTGGTTAAAAAGAGTAAGGGTAAGAAGAAATTAAATGAAGGTGTTTAGATAACAGAAGAACCTCAAGGCTCAACCATTGGTGCACCCCAAGGGGGTTCTGATTCTGGTACTGAGATTCGAGGTCTTGTCACCCAAAGAGAATTCACTCTTGAAGCGACCGAATCACCAGAGGAGGTTTTAAAGGAGAAGAAGAAGAAGAAAAAGGATAAAAGTGAGGATAAGGCTGAAGGAAGCTCTGAGCCTCAGAAGAAGAAATGCAACCATCTATCAAAGAAGTCTTCACTCACTACGATTGTGGAGTCCTTATCAATCGTGGAGTCCAGACTCACTACTGTTCCAGAAGGAGGTGCTGCAACAGTCTCTCAGCCAGAACAAGCTGAAGCTAAAGAAAGAACTGAGGTTGTGACTAAGCCTAAGAGAACAAAGAAGAGGCTCGTCAAGAAATATATTTTTGTCAATGAAGAAGCATTGAAGGAAGAAGAAAGGAGAATTGCTACTAAGAAGGCTGAACAGAGCACTGAGCCTCAAGCATTTGGTCCAACCTTAGAAGAGACCAGAATCAGTGCTGATGTGGTAGCCTACATCAGCCGTGCAAAAAACCCTACTGCACCTGATCAGGCTATGCTCAATGCTGAGGAGGAGCTGCCCGAAGTTATTGCTCATGCTGAGGAGGAGGTGCAAGAAGCAATTGAGATGAGATCTGCTCCAGCTGAGGGGGAGTTGTTTGAAGCACCTGAGCTAGAGAATGCTATAATTAAGGGGGAGCTAGAAGAAGATGTTCATGAAGCCCCCTCAGCCCCTCAAGAAGTCGTAGTCTCAGAAGCTGTGGAAATGGAAAATGTTGAAGATGAGGAGGAGGAGAATGCTGAAGAACAAAGAGGAGATGAGGTGATGATGGATGTGGTAGAAATAATAAATGAAGATGATGAAGACAGGGAAGAAGAAGAAGAAGATGAAGAAGAAGTTGAGATTATATCAGTAGGCTGGGGAGGATATAGGAGAGCCATCTATAATTAGTTGTTCTCCTACTTGCCCATGATGTCCTATCATAGAGCCCTGATTCTCAACTCCTGGGATAACATGTTCTGGACTTTCAAGGCTTATCCAGCAATTTCAGTGCTAGCCTATGGATTTTTGAGCAACCTCAACTTTGCTCAGAAGCTTATCACTAATCATTCATCTTCAGAAACTAAGCATGAGGTACACTTCACTCCTATCTCTTTCATTGTCAACCACTGCCCTTCATCACACTTCCACCAGTTTTACGAATTGCCAAAATGATTGGAAGTGATTCTTTACCCACTAAACTAGTTTCCAGTTACAGAGTCCCAAAACTCTGTAACTAATGAACCAAATAACCAACTTTCCATTATAGTTGAGCGTACTACCAGTGACTCCATGATAGTCGAACAACAAGTCATAATCGTCGACAAACCACACGACACCCTGACCAATGAGCCACCAAGCCAAATCGTCGATCACAAATTAATGCTCGTTGAGTCACCCCAACCTGAGCCAAAGTCCTCTCCCATACACCAAACCCAAACACCTCTCACACAATCAGACATTCCCTCGTCCTCTAATAATGAATACTTCGACATGACACTTGCTCTCACAAGCATGTCTAGGCCAAAGGAGTACACTACTGCCTCTCCTCCTGATGTACAAAATTTTTTTGATCGTCTGTCTTTACTTCCAACCAAAGAGGAGCTTGCTGAGTTAACAAGTCATATGGCTCTAGAGATAGAGGAGAACCTTGAAGCGAACTCACTAGCACTGCATCAACGATTTAACCATATAATCGACTCTGTCAAGACTTTGCCAGGAAATTTGGTGACTAAGCTCTCAAAGAAATTGAAGGAGATCATTCAAGAAATGAGTGACAGTCTTAGTCAAAGGGATGCTATTCATTTTAAGCTGCCAACAAGCATAAGGAAGCAATGCAGATTCTTCAGAAAACTCAAGAATCTCAAAATGCTCTCATGACTGAACAGATTCACCAGCTGCATCTCACACTGCGAGAATTCCAAAACTATTCTATGACTCAAGTTCAACAGACTGCAGATGCCATGGAGCTGTTGCAGTAACTAAGGAGAAATACTAAGGCCATGGTTGAAGAAAATCGTACTGACATTGCCCAAAATTGCTCTCAAATGCTTAAGCTGGTGCAAGGAGTCAGCAACCTATCAGAAGACATTCGAACCCTGGATGCTGACATAAAGGGGGAGAATAAAGAGGCAGGGGAGAAAGGCAGAGGCAGAGAAAAAGGAAAACAAATTGGTCAATCTTCGAGGAGAAACCCCAGAAGTCAACCTCCTTCGAGACAGACTAGCTATCAGACTCCACGATCTGAGCAGCAGCAGCAGCAACAAATCATAATGGTAGAGCCTTATATAAGAAGTCAAGGTCCATCTCTCAGCTCACAAGGAGTATCCAATACTGGCCTCAACATGCCAGTTGGAGATCCTACCTTTATGAATAGACATGATTATGGAGAAAGGCTAAGTCAAAGTGAGCTGGAAGATATTGCATGGAGAGATGAAGCCAGCAGAAGAAGGAGAGCTGCAGAGCATGCCAATCCGAGGTGCAAGAGGTAAAGAAAATAGAGATAAGTTAAAATTTGTTTCTTATTGATGTATCTGTGCTGAATTGTAATATATGGTTCTCAAACATCAAAAATTTATGCTTATTCTCTAAAGCTTTCAGCTGCTCACTGAAACACTAAGTCATATTTACTTTCTAGCATCCTGTATTTAGAAATTGATGATATGATGCAAATCTCTTTGGTTATGTCAACATCAAATATGGGGAGATTGTTGGGAATTGTATATTCAAATTTGATGTTGAAAGTAAATATATATGCTTATGTGTAAAGTCCTTTAAAGAACATATGTACAAGGACTTGATGATAGATCAAAATTGTTAGGTTGATCTGTGCTTAATGTTTATCATTCTGTAAGTGAATGTATAGAAGAAAGATCAAAGCTGTTAGGATGATCTATTTTGAGATGTAATTGTTAGGCCTCAACAGAATCGTAGTCTATCGAGCCAGCCAGAAAGTTTGCAGAAGCCAAGGTAGAATCGTGGAGTACCGAAGAAGTCGCCTCAGAATCATAGTCTGTCTTGGAAGCCACTCTCAAAATTCGTGGAGATAATCCGAGCGCCTGCCGAGCTAAGTCAAGAATCGCAGTCAGCTCTCGGAAACGTGAAGTCTACAAAGCAAGCAAATGGAGATCGTAGTCTATCAGAGTTTAATAGAAATCGTAGTATTCCCTACGATCAAAGCTTAATCAAGCACGAGCACGATAAGACACAACGATCATGATACAAAGACAATGATTATGGTACAAAGACAATGATCATGGTGTCTCTCCAATCAGCATCAGAATCATCTATCTGCTGAAGAAGAAAGTATTACAAATGGAGAATGGATTATAGACGTTGACATTTTGGGAGTCTCAATGATCCAACATTCATCCTTAGTATGCATCTAAGAAGCGTATTGAAGAAGCTAAAGAAAGAATTGCATGCCTGCTGAAAACACCTTTTCAGGTGTTAGGTGAGAAAGTAGTCTGCTGTATCAGTGGGCCAGACAACAGAACAATAGATTTGCAGGAAGTCAACATTAGTTCTCAAAAACGTCTGAAGCATTTAATGCTACAACGAATGCCTTCAACGGAAGCATTTCAAAGGCTTGTTCATAAGCAAATCAGACCTAGATTCAGAAGCAAGCAAGTAAGAACTAAAAAGCTCAAGAACACTCAACGTCCAAACTCTACGATCTGAAGAAAAGCTTGCACAGCTACTCAGTTCTTTCGAACCTATGCTTAACAACAACTGAGTAGCACAATCCAAGAACTCAACTCTCAATCAAGTGTATTCCAAGTCTGCTGGACTTGAAGAGTTCTAAGTGAACTAAGAAGTTTCAAGACTGATGGTTTTGAAAGAATCTAAGTGATTCAAAGATTGTAAAGATATCCTTAGTGGATTTCCTACTCATGGAGTAGAAGAGTGGACTAGGAGCCTTGTGTGCTCTGAACCACTTAAAATCATTGTGTCTGATATCTGTTATAACTGCTATATCTGTTGTAAACTGCTATAACTGCTTATCACCTTCAAACTTAGTTTATCTTAAAGGAAAACAAACAAATCATATATTCCGATGTGGTTAACAAACCTGATAAGTATTTTGAAAAAGGAAAAGTTTTAAAATATCTATTTAACCCCCCTTCTAGATAACTATTGTGCCTCTAGGAACTAACAGTTACCATCATGGTTTTTTTTTAATGGTAAATTAAATTTTAATAACTATATATAAGTGAGATTTTTTTCTAACATTGATTAACCAAAGATCCCCTATGAAATAAAATTAGTAATTAAAGTGTAATCATTAATATATTTTGTAATACATATTACACTTTTTCTCATAATATTTTTCTTTATTTTTAATATATAGTTATTTAGGAATAAAATTATTGTAGAATATTAAGTTACAATTATGACTTTTAGTTTTAAAAATTAAATAAAGTTTAATCACAATATATAATTCATAATTATTTTTAACATTAATTAACTAAATGTCCCCTATATTAGTTATTATGTAATCATAATATTCTTCCAATTTTTTTAATATTTAGTTATTTAGAGTCTAAAGTTGAGTAAAGTAAAATTCTAAACATATTTTAAAAGTTAAAATTTATTGTATAATTAAGTAATTAAAGAACTATAGAATAAAATTATTGTAGAATAATAAGTTAATATTAAAGTTAGTAGAATTATAAGTTAATAAACTATAGAATAAAATTATTGTAGAATTTTGGTTCTATAACATTAACTATTAATTTCACAACTTAATTTACTAATTACATATAATTTAGTTTTATTTTATTATTTATTATTAAAAGCGTATAATGTTACGCTATGATCATATTCTTTTGGGGTTGGAATCCAATTACATGAATCAACCAAAATAATTATGGAACATATATAAATGATTCCTATTAAGTTTGGGTTTTATTAGTAGTTATCTAGATTGTTGTAAAATAAATATGGGGAGACTTTAAAAAGTATTTTAAATGTATTTAAATTCTAAACTCATATCAAAGACCAAAAAAACAAATGCGAAGAACATGTTTATTTTTTAAATAGCATAATTTTTAAATTCTCATTCATTTTATATTTAATGATTATGAAATGTTTTTTAAAATTTCATAAATTAACTTACTATTGTCATGACAATGTTTACAAACTTTGATTGAAAATGTATGATTACTAAGCTGAAGGAATTTTATAAATAATAAAATTATCCATAAAATAATATAATATTAATTATAGTAGATATTTATATATGGCTTGTATTTATTTAATTTTTTAAGCAAATTTTGTAATTATTCTAATACCAATAGTTAGTTAATTTGTGATTTATATATATATATATATATATATATATATATATATATATATATATATATATATATATATATATATATATATAAAACAAATAAAATATTAAAAATAATGGTATTTATAAAGTAAACCCGTGTTTTCCATTCTTTAAAAAAACTAAAATACTAAGCACTCATAAAACACTATCATTATGTCTCTTTATAAGTTAATCTATTTATAAGTTATGTTAACTCCGAAATCTATCCGCTCGCCAAATCACCAAACAATGAACTTTAAACATGTACAGTAAACAAACAAACACAGCAAAAAGCTTGACGGTCAGGGTCGCCGGGGCCGCTAGTGGATAGCAATGTGAGAATAAGTACAAGCCAGAAACGTCAATAATAGAGGTATGTAATTGCTAGTGAATAAGAGTAACAAAGTTTGTGTACTTGGAACCTGAATTATGGTTGTATTTATAGCTTGATCACACCCCCACCCCAATATACCACGTCCGTCCCTAAATTAGAATAGGAGTCCCATGTAAAGATTCCTTATAACTATTGTAATGACCGAGAATTTTATGTGCTGCAATAAAGATTATATATATATATATATATATATATATTTATGAATAAATTTTTTTTTTAGAAATTATCTTGAGCATATGAGTGAATATGTGTTATGTGATGTGAATTAAGTAAGTTAGTTAATTTATTTATTTTAAGTTGACTAAGAAATGAAAAGGAGGCCAAGACGAATAACTAATTAAATTGATTGAGGAAAAGCAAGATAAACTTATGTTGTGAATTAACATAGCTTGAATGTTGGTCTTAAATGGCAAAAGAAATTATTAATGATCATTCAGTGATTAATTAGTATAACTAATATAGAGTGATTGTATGAATATGGATAGATATGTGTAAGAATTTATCGATCGAACGATAAAAGTTTTCAAGCCAATTAGGGCTAATTAAGTTAAGAAATTGGTGGAACAAAAAGGAAAACTAAGAGATAAGAATTTATTGAGTTAAGCTTATGTTACTAACTAACTAAGCTTGAGATGAAAACCTTGTGACATATTTATAAATATTGTAGGCATGAGAATTAAATAACCTAAGTGATATGTGTATTTAAGAGTCCTAGTATTTAATTGCATACTAGTGGACTAGCTAACGTAAAATCTGAACGTATTTAATAACTTGACCTATTAAATAGCAAGTCTAATTGAGTTATATCATTAAACCAATGAGTGTAATTATTTAAAGTCCAAAATAAGTGGACTACTAACCCTAATTAAATAGCAAGGATAATTTATTAAATGTGTTGGACATATGTAAGTTTATGTGACCTAAATAATTAAATTGTTCGCCCAAATAATTATTTTGGCCCAAACCCTAGCCCAAATTTTGTGTAAATTTTCTAGATGAATAAATGAGCAAATAAATCATTAAAAGAAAAATCAAAATAGAGCCAATAGGGGGTAAGTGGCCGGGTATAGGAAGAGAGGGAAGACACGTGAGAAAATTAATTTCATTCCTCTCATTTTCAAAGTTAGCCCACCCACTTCCTAGCTAGTGTTCTCTAAAAACCTAGCTTAATTAAAAGTAAGATCCATATATCAAGGAGAGGAAAAGAAATTAGGAGATTTGCAATGATGTATGTGTATATATATAAGTTATATGTATATATTTTTCAAGGTTATAAATAGGGCCCTTTTCTTTTGCTAGCCAAAGTTTACTTCATTTCTTATTTCCTAAGTTCATAAGCTTGAGAGCATTTTCTTTTGAGGGCAAGAGAAGGGGTGCTGCCGAATTTCAAGAGGAGAGGGAGTGTTAGTTTATATCTTCAAGATTCATTTTATACTTTGGAAGAAGAAGGAGAAGTGAATCCAAGACACAAATGTTTAAAAGTTTTCTAAACTCAAAAACTATAGTTAGTTTAATTTGTATCTGTGTTTGTTTTAAATCAAATGATGAGTTTATGTTTCTTAAACCATATGATAGTAGATCTATGTGTTATATAATGTTTTATGGTTAGATAAAGTCATTTTAAGTGTTGATGAGTTTTGATGGTAACAAAGAACAAAAACTGTTTTAGCCCTAAAAACCCTAGAATTTCAGTTCACTTTGGACAAGCACCATTTTTGATCCATAACTTATTTTTGAGATCTGTTAAAGCCATAAGTTAGATCTATGAGTTATCTAATGAACTCAATTGTAATCACTGAAAAATATTAAACAAGTCGATCGTAGCGCTATTTTTAGCAAAACATTGTTTGCCGGAAAATAGGAAAAAACCTAAAAAGTTTCTTGGTCATATTTTTTCAAGGCCTGTTTCAGCCAGTTAGAAGGCCTTAAAAATTCTGGCCTTTTGTGGTATGTTAATAAAATAATTTATCTAGTTGTTGTTTAAAAATTAGCTTGTTTCGACTTCATGAGGCGGAGTTATAGTCCGTAAAAAAAATATGATTTTAAAATGAAACTGTTATAACCTGAGATTTGGAGCTCAGAAAATTATACAATTTTTATGGTAGTTAGTGTATGATAACAGGAGGCTACAACATAAATTTTAGAAGTTTTGGATAAAAGGATAATTTTTAATAAATGTTGTAGTTTTGGACAGAAATGACACATTTAAAAATAGGAAATGAGTTTGGAAAATTACAAGAAAACTATTTTGTGACTAAAATATTATATATTAACTATATCCAGAAGATAGGAAAATAATAAGCTGATTAAGTATTTTTAATACCTATGAATGAGTTAAGAATAAATAAGGAAATTAAGTTAAATTAAGTCATAAAATTCTATAATGTGATTTTATTGACTAATGATCATTAAGATGATGTATTAAGAATATATGAGGGTAATTTGGTCATGTTTAATAAAATGTGTTAAGAATATGCATGAGAGTGTTATTCCTCTTTATATAAGATTTGATTATGAACTTAATGAATGAATATGCAAATATGTCTATATTGATAAAAGTTGTAAAGTCCTTAATAGATGATAGACAATATGTACAAGGACTTAGACTGAAAAGATCAAATGTGTTAGGTTGATCCTACATGAATGAACAACTTTGTGAAGTCCTTCAAAAGATTACAATGTAATAGCTAGACCATATACATGTTTATAAAACTGTCCAAACCAATTGACTGGTGCAAAAATCTTGAAAATTGAGTTGAACAACCCTTATGGTAAGGGGAGTGTATATTGTTGGAAGCCCCAACACACGCGTGAATATTACTGTGGTGTTATGTATAACATAGAGTATTGTAGACTGATCATCTATCGTACTTATTTCTTTTGGGTTATCAGTTTAATATTGATGATTCTAGTAGATGTTCGATAGTCCTTAGTGACTGCTCAGTATAAATTATTTTATCTAGTTGGATACGTTGATAGCCTTTGAACTCATATATATCTGTTGATCTATATTGAATTTCATATTCCAAAGATTTGATTCGAGAATTGTTGATATTCGTTGTTCATATTCTGAAACTCTGAATTATCTTAGAGATTATACTTTGATATTTCAAACTCGTGATATAATACTCATCACCCTTATTGTATATTACTTGCTGAGCAATTTGTGCTCATTCTTGCTTTTCCCTAAAACTTTTCAGTGAAGGCAGGGCAGGGGTAACCTTTGAGTGTTGATAAGGGCAAGGTCAAGGGCAAGGCTACCAACTAGCTTGTTCCTTTATGTTTTAAATATTTTAATTATTGTATTAAGACTATCTTCGGACTATGTTTAAGCTTAAGTTAGACTATGTAATAAGTCGTTATTTGATATTATTATGTAATCTATTAAGTACTGTAGGTTGCGAAACTTGGAGGAATAATTATAATAAATCATTGTAAATTATTCTAGATTTGATTTTCCGCTGTGAATGTGTGATTTTAGTTATTATTGTATTACCATGAGCATGTGATGAACCGAATTCGAGTGACCAAGTGGTGGTCCGAATTTGGGGGTGTTACAAGCGTTGTGGCGCCACCTTTTACACTCGAAGCCGTGCTACGGCGCTGTACCTGCAAAGAATTTATGCCGGGCAAGCGCTGCGGTGCCAGCTTCCTAGGCATGGGCAACGCTGCGACGCCGGCCCTTAGCCTTAGAAATTTTATTACATTTTTCAATTTGATTCCTTTCCGAGCACATAATGCAATCGTTATAACTCGGAATTGGCTCATTAAAATACCTTAGCTTACATATCACATACTCTACGATTCTATTCAGTCAGATTCAATTTTTGAATCCGTTAGCGAGAAATTTACTGTTTCATCCATTTTAACACATTCGTTAAACGTTCGTGAACGTTTGACACTAAATTCTTCGTTTTAATTCCGAATTCGTTCGTTCTTGCTCTCGCAAGTCTTATTTACCTAATTCTATGATGCGCCATCGAAAACCAAGGTTTTTGAGTTAAACTGCAACTTTTGACTTTCATTTCGAAAAAATTTATGATTCGACGATTAACGTCTATTCTCGTAAAATTCTCCATAACTTCGTTACTCAAGATTTTTACTCCAAACCAAATAGAATTAATCCATTGGTTATTCATCTATGATCCTCACCAACTATGAGCATCTAACTTACGATGGTTTTCAATTTGTCCATCAACAACTTCTTATCACGTTCTTCGCGTTCTTCGTTCGTTCTTCGTTTTTAATCGATATTATGATTATGATTTTATGTTTTCTCGCATTTTAACTTTATAAATTTGATAATTTATCCTTATAACATCGGAGAGTTCATATAACTCATCTGGATTGTCCATTAACATCTTTTAACATCCTTTACTTTTCTTTTCATTAAGCTATATGTTTAACATAGAAAACTTAAAGAAAATTAACTTAGAAGTTAGGTTTTGAATCACCTTAATTCCTTATTCTTCTTCCTCTAGACAAAGTTAGTGATTTGCTAGCTTTTCTATTTCTCGATCTTCTCTGATCCGAGCATCCATGCTCTTTCTCTTCCTTCTTCTTCTTCAAGCTCTCAAGCTTTCTCTCTCAAAGTTGTTGGTTGATTTCAATCATAAAAAATGAAGGCTAAGGCTTCCCTTTTATAGAAAACCAAGGCTAGTGGAAAAATAGTCATTTCACCCCAAAAGTTACTATTCACACCTCCTTAACCAACCTTCTTACTATTCACGAGGCTTCTCTTGGAAGCTTCATGTTCCGTCTTTAGGAATTCGTCCGACAGTTAGAAAAACTGACTTTCTCATAATCCAAATATTTTTGGATATTCTGTCTTTCCTCTGCCGAATAACTTTTACGCATTCTTCGAAACTTCAAAACACTGAAAAACACTTTTTGACCTTAAGCGTATTCCTTCACTTTTTCCCCTAACATAGTTAAACGAATGAAAAGTACATAACAATATTTTTCGTCATTTTTATTTCGTCTGATTTTTAAGCATTTTTCGAGAAAAGCGTTTATCGGCTAACTTAACTTTTCACGACATATTATCGCCAAATATTTCAACATAATGTCATTCCGACATCCCTATCTCCCAGAAAGGCTTAGGGTTCTCAAACCCTAACCCTTAGGGTTTTAACATGTGAATATTGCATATTTTGTCTTTTTCTCAAAAATATTTTTGTTCCCGAAAATCTTTTATTTTCGTCTTGAAAATTCTTACTCGTTCATTCCAGCTCATCGCCAGAATCCTCCCAGTTTCTAATCATCCTATGTCATAGAATGACTAATAAACATTTAACACATAATATAATTAATAAAAATTCATTTTATTAATTATTAATTCTTTAAACTTAACTTCTGGATAATCCAATTTTTCAGGTTGTCACAAAAGTGCCCTAACTTTGCTTTTTCTATAAAAGACAAGCCTTCTATTCAAAGTGTTAGATTATTTCAACTAACACCTTGAAGAGCAAAGGCATAATATATATATAGAGAAATTTCGGATAGAAGGAGAAGGAAAGGAAGAGAAAAGCTAGCACTTAGCAAGCTTTGTAAAGAGGAAGAAAAAGATTAGCAAGCTAATCATCTACCAAGTCTAAGTAAAGAAGAAAGGCAATACTAAAACCAAGTTATAATATAATTTTCTTTATGTTTTATACGTAAAATTATATAACTTATTGATTATGGAAGTAAAAGATGGTAGAAAATGGTAATGAATATATTCTAACCATAGAAATAAGTATGTGATAAGAACTTGAAATTTCTCTTCATCTATTTCTTTTAAGCCATCATATGTTATATGAAGTGCTTTGGTAGTTGGAGGATTTAAATAGATTATATGAATGATTTGGTGGAATAAGGAAGAATTAGTGGATTTAAAACATTAATATGCATGTACAAGTGAAATCGTAATCAAAATAACCGTTAAAAACGAAGAACACGAAGGGCAAACGAAGAACGAGTTGTTGATGGACAAATTTAAAACCATCCTAATTAGAGCTTGTTGTTGATGGACAAGTTTAAAACCATCGTGTATAAGTTAGTTTCTATATGCTTGGTTATGAGAATTTAGACTTGGTTAAGTTATGTAAATGTTTCCTTTGGAACGTATTAAGACAAAGCTATAACGAGGTTATAGTGAAATTTTGGTAAAAGACGTTAAACGTTGAAATCGTAGTTTACTATGATTTTTGGATGAATATAGAAAGTAAGTTGATGAACTCGACTAATTAGGTTTTCATAAAAATGATAGAAAAAGTAGAAAACATGAGTCATGGACTCAAGAGTGAACTCATTCCTAGTTCGGATGAGTAAGTTACGGACGAACGAACGATAAACACAAAGTTCAAAAATATAGCAGGGAGGACTTTCGAGCCAAATTTAAGGTTTTTTAGGGACTCATGAAAATTATTCTACCCAAGGGAATTTGAAAAGGGTGTTTTAAACTTTCCAACGCCTCAAGAATGGATTAATTCTGAGTTAAGACGAAGAAGTTACGAGATTGCGAAGTTAACGTCTCAACTGTAGTAAAAGACTTCAAAATGTTTCTGGAAATTAGGCCTGGCGCCGTAGCACCGATCAAGGCTTGAAAGCCAGCGCCGCAGCGCCGACTTCGGGGATGAGTTCTTGCCCAGCAGCGCCGACAATTTGCTTGCATTCGGGTACCGCAGTGCCGGTGCAGGGGAAGACCCAGTGTTGAGCTTTTAATGGCTTAGAACTTGGGGGAAATGTACGGAATGAAAATGAACGTAAAGTACACGTAAAATAACACTTTAAGAAGTAATCAAGACCTTAAGTAAAGGTTAAAGGAAGGTTTAAAAATTAATAAATATGAACATAAAATGCTTAAAAGCTGTAAATGCAAAGTATTCGCAACGGACGATCGTTCTTAGCATACAAAACATCGTATGACTCAGACGTTAAGTAATGATAATGAACTTAATGTTCACCTAATGTATCACTATTGTATGTGATTAAAATCTTAAGTATAGGTTGAATTAAAGTTTACATATTAAACAATGTAAGCATTAAACACTTAAACCGATAATGATGGTTAGTGTAAATGTTTGACAAACGTGCTAAGCATACACGCGAGTGTATGTGTGATCGTAGAGTAACGAAGAGTAAAGAAGGACATGTAAGCATTAAGAAGTTGAATTAATTTAATAATTGGTCAAACATTCCGAGTCAAATGAATCGAAAATTATAAGATATGTGATATAAGTAATGTAAACCCATCGTAGATGATGAATATAAGGATTATGACATCTCCGAATATCGTAACGATGAAAAGTCAAGAAAGTCGTAATAAACGATAACAAAATAAAGAACAAGGAAAAGAATCTGAGTTTAATAACCTCGATATAGAAGTAAATGAATAAAGTTAACGTAATTAACGACTTATATAACTAATTGATGTATTATCCTTATGTGATATATCCCTCGAGGAATGATATATCGTAAACTATAAGTTGTATTTGGATTGAATGTTAGTGTAAGACCCCAACTTTTTATGAATAAGATTTAATTTCCTCTAAATATTATTTTAAATAGTAAGGTGTTGATTTGATAAATGTGATAGTTATGGGTGATATGTGCAAATTTTACAAAGTAAGCAAGTTGTCATAAAATATTCGAGGAATATTCGTTTTCTAAAAATTGACTGCGGAACTTTTACCGTTAACTGTTGAAATACCCGTTGATAAAAGCACAGTAATACGCGTTGTTACACAGTAGCACACGGTATTGCACAGTATCTTTCATTATTGATTCTTACGTAAGAAGTCATTCAGTATTCAATAATTGCCACAGTAGTTGCTGCATAGTATCTCATATCATTGATTTAATAATTGTTACAGTAGCATCTGCACAATTTTTTTTTATTAAATCAATAATTGCCACAACACAGTAAATCATATTATTGAAATGATATTATTAGATAGCATTATTGACAATGTCTAGAAATTTTTGTCGAGGAAAGGGGTTAGGTTATATAATTTCTCACCAGTAAGGAGAATTCCTTATCAGAAAGCCCCCTCTTTCCTGGGAACGACTTGGTTGTCAATATTGTGACTCTGTAATATTAATTGTAAATAATAATTGATGAATAAAAATATGATAATTAATGATAAATATTGGTTCAATTTTATAAATGGAGGAATTTAGCATGAGATATTTGTTGAAAGTTTGGCATATTTTTCTTTGAAATTATAATTATCTCCTCCGATAAAATATTCTTTCAAATATATTATAATTTTATAAATTATAATTGTTTAAATAGTAATATTATAATAATTTTCAGCATGTGAATAAAAGTGGAGTGAAGGTTATCATTTTGATTTTGAATTCCTTTTTCAAAAACCTTCCGTTCACTTCTCTCCAGCACATTTTTTTTTCTTTTGTCCAAGGTGTGGCTTGAAAGTTCTTCTGCAATCCTTTTATTACCAAATTGTGGGCCCTCATCAACCAATAAGAAAGTGGGAGTTAGGCAAGTTAGGCAGAGAAAGAAAAAAATGTGTTAGGCAGAAAAGTTTTTTTCTTTCTCCGATTTGCCTATAAAAGGAAGGCTCATTCAGAAGATGAGGTACACCATCACAATATCAGAAATTATTCATCTATAATATTGTGAGTATTTCTTTTGAGTATAAGAATACTTTGAGTGTAGATTATAGTGCAAGATTTTCTCAGAATAATATTCGTTATACTAGTCAAATCTAGTTTCTACTGAGGTAAAGAATGTTATTTTCTTTCAATATTCGTAAATGATATTATTTTATTTCAATACGCATAAAGGATATCATTTTCTTTCATACTCTATATTATGTAAGTGATATTATTTCATTTCATACTCCTAAATTTAAACTTACTATAGTAAGTATTGCTTCTATAATTCCTGAAATGATTAGAAATTTCTTAAGGCTTACGCTTCATCTAATATCATTTCACTAGAATATTGGTCTGAACTTTCTTATTAAATTTTAATCTTTTCATGTCGGGGCACTATTTATACAGTACTATTCATGAGTACTATTCACAACAGAAATTTAATTTCCTTTTCTTTGTCCAATTTATCTTTTATGAATCTTATTCTTGAAATTGAATTCATGTTTTGATCTTCATGCTAACAATTTGGACATTCTTGAACTCTAGATAAATTAAATTATAAATCTCTAATATATATCCTTGATCTCACTAGATTCATTCTTTATATCATTGTCATAATCCTCAGACTTAAATTATGGTGAAAGTTATCTTTGGCCCGTAGTGCAAAGATGAACTATTGATTGATGAATATCTTTGGCCTGTAGTACAAAGATGAACTGTTGATTGATGAATATCTTTGACCTGTAGTGTAACGATGGACAGGTGTTTGACATGATCATGACCACTGGTGATATAAATGAATATCTTTGGCCCGTAGTGCAAAGATAAATTATTGATTTGAAATATTTATTGATTGATGTTACAGGGATAAAATATTGATGATGGAATTTTAAATCATAGAAGATAGTAGACATCATGCTCTACTTGACTCTTATAATGGATTGCTATTTTCGCCGCAGTTGTTTATCTAAAACTTGTTGTCCATTATATTTTATTTGATTTGTTATTGTTAAAGGCTAAAGATAATTTATTCTTCATTATCTTAGTCATAATATTCTTTACTGGGCTAGTTAAGCTCACTTTTTTCCTTTTGGTTCCATTGTTTTTCTCAAGAAATGAAAGTATAGCTGGGACTAGTCGGGGAGTGGAGTAATGATCTGAGATAGTTACGATAGAAGTTTTCATTATGTTGTAAAATAGTTTGCCAATTATTGTAATGAAGACTTAATTTGAGTATGGATATTGTCGTATTATGTACGGCACAATATTTGTATTCAAATTCATAGCTTATGTGTTGTCGTATTTTGGCACGACAGAGTAATAGTTGGAATAGGTAGATTTGTATTTGAATTCCGTACCATGTATTTTGGCGACTCAGAATGGGTTTTGTGGACCTATTTTGGGGGTGTCACAGTTGGTATCAGAACTTAAGAATATGATCTCTAGTGGAGATCTGGGATTAGAACTAAAAGGGGAGAGACGAGTAAAACCTTTGCTAGTGTGTCCTACCTATGCTTATTTGTTATTTAATTGGTCGGTCAGAATATAAGGATAATATGTGACATGTCAATTTTTTTAATTAACCCTTGTTTTATGGCAGTATTTGAGAATGGCATCTGAAAATCGGGAGATAAGCAATGGAGCATATGAGACCATTAAGACACCGTCAATCAATGTAAACAACACCACCGACCAAATGATGAACGATGGGGTGTTTAGGAGCTTTCTACAATTCATGCAAAACCAGACGAGAGAGATTTCTGTTCAAAATGCAGGTGGAAACAATGGTAACTCGCGGCTGGTCACTGCCAAGCAATTAAAGGAGTTGGGACAACCAGAGTTTTTGGAAAAGCCAGATCCACTCAAGGCAGACGCTTGGGTTAAGCAGATCACCAAAATATTTGATGTTCTGTGATGCACAGAGGAGAAAAAGGTTCCCTTCGCCACCTTTATGTTCCATGGAGAGGCAGATTACTGGTGGGAATCTGTGAAACATACTAATCTTTCCGCACTTAAGATGTCTTGGGTGAAGTTCCAGGAATTGTTCAACGAAAAGTATTTTCCAGAAAGTATTCGGCATATGAAGGAGATGGAATCCATCAAACTGGAATAGAACAATATAACTGTATCACAATACAAGGACAAGTTTGCAGAATTATCCCGGTTTGCATCTCATTTGGTAGATAATGAGGAACGAATGACAAGAATGTTTTTGAGAGGTTTAAAACCTGAAATTCGTCAATACCTCATTTCTCATTAACTTTGTTTGTATTTAGATGTTGTGAATAGGGCTCAACTATTGAAGTGAGATAATGAGACTTTCAATCGAAAGACAACAACCGACCGCACGATAATAGTCGTACCAATGGCAGCAGTCATCGGAACAATGATAACCACCATAGAGGAAATTATCATGCCAGAAATGGTAACCACTTCGGTGATAATCATGGCCAAGATAATAGAAAAAGTGAGTCAAGTGGAGATTTCAAAAAGAGAAGATTCAACAACGATAACAAAAAGACATCGGCAGCAGCACCAGCACCCGTTTCTAGGGGAGGAGAACGACCACCGGTCGTATGTTACAAATGCGGACAATAGGGACACATCAGTCCAAATTGTACACAGCAACCCAAAGTGTATTACAACTACAAAAATGAAGGTCACATAGCTCGAGTGTGCCCTATAGCGAAGTCAAGTTCAGCTGGGATGATGACTCCAAAGGTTGTCCCGAACAAGTTAAAGTCGGTGGTTCAGGGGAGAGCTTTTGTCGTGACTTCCTAAAAAGCAAGGAACCTGAACGAAGTTATCACGGGTAAGCTAATCATAAACTCTTGTGAAGTCTATACCTTATTAGATACCTGTTCTATCCACTCTTTTATTTCACCTGCTTGTGCTCAACGTTTGAACTTGACCCCTGAGAAATTAGACCTTGACTTATCTTTTGAAACTCCATTGGGAGAAACCTTCATTACATCCACAGTTTACAAATCTTGCTTGATTCAAATTGGCACTCTCACATTACCTGTTGATCTCATCTCTTTGAAAATACTTGCATTTGATGTGATTTTAGGAATCGACTGGTTAACCACTCATCATGCTAAAATTGATTATTTTCGTAAGGTCATTAGTTTTCATATTCCTAACTAACCTGTTATGCGAATTCAAGCAACCAAACCACTAAAATCAATCACTATCATTTCAAGTCATAAAGTCATTCGTTTATTGAAAAACGGATGTCAAGCTTTCTTAGCCCATGTCACCGATTTAAACAAAAATACGTCAGATTTGAATGATATTTCGGTTGTTAATAAATTCCCTGACGAATTTCCCAAAGAACTTCCTGGCCTACCCCCAGAACGTGAAATTAAATTTTGTATTGACCTTAAACCTGGTACAAAACCCATTTCTAAAACCCTATATCGAATGGCTGATATTGAACTTCAGGAGTTAAAAACCCAACTACAGAAGTTGTTAGACGTTGGTTTCATTCATCCTAATACATCGCATTGGGGTGCTCCTATTTTATTCGTAAAGAAGAAAGATGGGAGTATGCGACTCTATATTGACTATCAGGAGTTGAACCATGTCACCATCAAAAATAGGTACCCGTTACCTTGCATTGGTGACTTGTTTGACCAGCTGCAAGGTGCTAAATTCTTCTCAAAGATCAATCTTCATTCCTGATATCATCAGTTAAAGATTAAAACTGATTACATTCCAAAGACTGCCTTCAGAACTCGTTACGAGCATTATGAATTCTTAGTCATGTCTTTTGGATTGACTAATGCTTCTGCTGCTTTCATGGATATGATGACTGGATATTCAAGGAATATTTGGTTCATTTTTTGGTTATCTTTATTGATGACATCCTCATTTACTCCAAAAGCCGTGAAGATCATGAGCAACACTTGATGCTGATACTCCAAAAACTTTATGAAAACAAGCTATATGCCAAGTTGAAGAAATACGAGTTCTGGCTTGAGGAAGTAGCATTCCTTGGGCACGTGATATCGAAACATGGAATATTATAGTTGACCCAGCAAAGATTAAAGAAATATAAAGTTGGGAGCAACCTAAGTCAGTAACCGAAATACGTAGCTTTCTGGGCTTAGCTGGTTATTATCGGAGATTTGTGGAAGGATTTTCTTAAATTGCTACTCCATTAACTCAGTTAACTCGAAAAGATACAAAATTCGAATGGAGCAAGGAAGGGCAGCACCTGTTCTGACAATACCATCAGGTTCGGAGGGATTTGTCATCTACAGCGATGCGTCAGAAAGAGGTTTAGGATGTGTTCTCATGCAACATGGGAAACTCATAGCCTATGCCTCACCACAACTCAAAGAATATGAGAGGAATTATCCTACTCATGATTTAGAGTTGGCAGCTGTCGTTTTTGCGTTGAAGATTTTGAGACACTATCTGTATAGGGAGAAAGTGGAGATCTAAACAGATCATAAGAGCCTTAAATATTTTTTCACCCAAAAGGAACTCAACATGTGGAAACGACGTTGGCTTAAGTTGTTGAAAGATTACGACCATACCATCCAATATCATCCTGGAAAAGCGAACGTGGTAGCTGACGTGTTGAGTAGAAGATCATACGCGGGTACGAGTGTGATGTTGTCAACACAAAGACCCATTTTGTATGACTTACAAAGGATGGAGATAGAGTTAAAGACTCCATGGACCCATGTGAGGATGGCAAATATACGCGTAGAACCAGCTTTAATTGATAAAGTTAAAGCTGTTCATGCTACAAACCCAGAGCTAATGAATATAAAGAAGAAGAATGTGAAATAAGGTGTTATTTCAAAAGCAAGAATCGACAAAGAAGGAATACTTTGAGTCAACTCCAGACTTTGTGTTCCTAACGACTCTAATTTGAAGTATAAAATCATGATGGAGGCACACAACACACCATTTGCAATCCATTCTAGAAGTACTAAAATGTATCGTGATCTTCAACATACATTTTGGTGGAACAACATTAAGAGAGAGATTGCAGAGTTTATCTCAAAGTGTTTAACGTGTCAAGGCAGAGCATCAAGTGCCAAAAGGTCAATTACAACCACTTGAAATTCCAGAATGGAAGTGGGAACACATCAACATGGATTTCGTTATGGGTCTTTCAAGGTTTCTCAAGGCATAGATGCAATTTGGGTTATTGTCGATAAATTAACCAAGTCTTCTCATTTCTTACCTATACGAGAGACTTATTAACTTGAACGACTTGCTCGTATATACATAAATGAGATTGTAAGACTGCATGGTATGTCGATATCCATAGTTTCTGATCGAGACCCAAGATTAACTTCACGATTTTGGGTGAGCTTGCAGAAAGCTATGGGCACGAATTTATGATTCAGTTCTGCATATCATCCTCAGAAGGACGAGCAATTGGAAAGGACTATTCAAACTCTTGAAGATCTATTGAGACTATGTGTTCTAGACTTCAAAGGAAGTTGGAACAAGTACTTGCCATTGGTGGAATTCTCCTACAACAACAGTTATCAAGCAATTATAGGCATGGCTCCATTTGAGGCGTTGTATGGACACAAGTGTAGTTCTCCAGTATGCTGGGACGAGGTGGGTGAAGCAACATTGTTGGGACCAGACTTAGTACGTATGACTATGGAAAAGATTCAAATGATCCTGTAATGTATACAAACATCACAAGATCGACAAAAGAGTTATGCTGATCTTCATCGAATGGACGTGGAATTTAATGTCGGATACCATGTATTGTTACGTGTTGCTTTATGGAAAGGAGTTACGAGATTCGAAAAGAGAAGAAAGCTCAATCTACGATGGGTTAACGGGTGGGTTAAACCCATGGGGCAACCCATAAGCACATGAGGGTCACATGGGGGGACATGGGGTGATATGGTGGATATGTGGGGTGCATGTGCTAGCACATGCTAGCGCATGGGCTTCACATGGCAAGAGGAGGTTTGGTCTAATGACCAAAGTACCCTAAGTCTTGGAAAACCTATATAAGTGAAGCTTTGTTGGTTATTTGAAGGTTTAAAAAAGTTGATAACATATTGAGAGAGAGAGAAAGAGAAGCTAGCTTATTTCTTTGATAAGAAACTAGGCAAATAAGGAGCAAGAAGTAATTGAATCTCTATATTCAAGCATCCAAGAACAACAAAAGGTATAAGGTTAAGAAAATAGATTGTGATAATCATTTGTCTTTCAATATGTAATTGATAGAGAAGTGAATTGGTGGAGCATGATTAGTAAGAAGTTATAAGGATGGCCTTGTAGTGAACTTAAAACATTAACAAGCCATGAATAAGTGAAATCATGATAATTGATTAAGAATTCAATAAAGAAACTATCAAAATTCTTGAGAGTTTGGATAATAAGTATGTGAAACCAGTAAAACATAGAAGTTTGTATTAGTTAGAATCACTAATGAATAACCAATGGATTGATTCCATTTGGGTCGAAGTAAAAATATTGAATAACGAAGATATGGCGAAAGTTACGTAATTAGACGTTAAGCGTCGAAATCGTGAATTTTCCCAAAATAGAAGTTAAAAGTTGATGTTTGATTTGGAAACCTTGGTTTTTGGTGGCGTAATGTGTAATTAGGTAAATAAGACTTATAAGAACAAGAACGAACAAATTCGGACTTAAAACGAAGAATTGAGCGTCGAACGTTTACGAAAATTTAACGAACGCCTAAAAATGGACTAATCTGCGAATTTCTCGCCAACGGATTCAGAAATGAATTTCGACTGCATGGAATCGTAGAACATGGAATTTATGAACTAATGGCTTTGGAACGAGCTAATTCTGAGTTGTAATGATCGTGTTACAAGCTCGTGAAATTCAACTTTTAAAATATTTTTCTGAGGCTAGGGGTTGGCAGCGCAGCGCCGCCTAGGCCTTGTCTTTCAGCGCCACAACACCGAGACAGGGGAAATTCTCTGTGAGACAGCGCCACAGCGCTACCTTTAAGCTTATGGCTGGCGTAGCAGTGCCCTTAAGTAAAAATTTTCCGACGTGAATGTTTATTAACGTTGCTTGTTGCATGGTAATTATGGGGCAAGCATATGGTTATTATTCATGAAGAGAAATCACTTAAACAACATGTTTAAGAATGGTTTTAAGAATTAAACATTGACAAAACTTATTTAAATTTAAAACTCAAAATCCGATAATGTAAATTATGAATCGTAGTCGGGTTTAAAGCGCGCCTTAAGGTTATATGACATGAAATAGAGGTGCGTAGTACAAGAATGATATCAAATGAAGTTAAAACTTAATTAATTTCTATACGGAGCCCGAGAACGGGAATCCGATGGAAATGTAATTGACATAGCAAATTGATTAGGGTTTCGTTTATCGTTGTGCTTAACAATGATCGATGAGAGTCGGTTTATGACATATAGATGTTAATAAGTCGTAACAAATGATAAATAACTTTAATGGATGTTATTAGTTTAACAATTCGGCTAAGTTATACAAGAAGAATAAGATAGGTTATACATTGTATATCAACTGTGAATTCTCATTGGTATGTTATGTGTTTATGCTTTGTAGAAGTTGTAGAGACCAAGTAGTAGACTTAACAGAATTAAAGACGTAAAGGCAAGTTTTTTAAACTCTTGTCTACACTTTATGTTGGACAAGTTGTTAATATGCATGATTTCGTTTGCATAAATTGTTATTGAATAGTCAATGCCATTTGATTCGGCTAGACTGAAACTTAGAGTATTTTGGTTGGTTTTTCACAAATCTTTCCAAAATATTTACAATGTTGTTATCCTATGCCAATTTCTTGGTACGGATTCACAGGTAAGCCTGAGTGTGAATAAACAAATATTTTTGCGTCATTAACTCGATAGCACTTGGAGTTGCCACCAATTAAACGTAAATACGTTTAATATATATATGTTGATCAACATAGGGAATTACAGGTTAATCACCTGGATGTGCTCGTAAGCTATATCGAACTTACGGCCTCAGTGTCGGGTTGTTCTTTTCACAAATGAAAATGATATGAATGTTCATGGTAATTGACCAGCTCAGATTCCTAAAAGGGTATGAGTCCTTGGGAATGGTTTTAAAGGAATCAAAATGATATTTTGATTATTCTTAAGTACTTCATAGCTATTATACAGCTATTGAAGATGAAGTCATATAATTCTTGATTTTGTGGTTTCAAAATATGATGTTGAACTTATTGAACTATTTATGCTCATTCTTGCTTAAAACTATATTATTTCAGCTAAGAGCAAATGGACCAAATGATCAGGTAAAGAGAAAGAGAAAGGCAAGTCCAAGATGGACAAATAGTTATCCTTGTAATAGCATGGTATTAGTATTGTAATGACTGATATTATGACATCGAACGAATGTAATGGTTACAAAGAACCTGGGAAGGTATTAATTGAATGTAATATTTAATAAACTTATGCATATTATTGAAGTCTTCAATTGAATGTATAAGTAGATTGTAGCACCATATCTAGGGTTTTAAGATACCCAGATTTGGGGGTGTCACAAGTTGGTATCAAAGCTTTAGGTTATAAACCTTAAGGGGAAAAACCTTAGGCCATAACATTGAGAAGAGAATTAGAAGTTAAAAGTAAATAAACTCGAATAGAGTTTTAAAGCAGAAAGTAACCTTAAACATATTAAATGTGATATGTGTTTATAATATTTGATTATGTACTAATCAAGTTATTATGTCTTATTGTAGATATCAGGAGTTATGGACATGTATAATGAAATACAGGAAATAAGTGAGGAGTCTGTTAACATGGTGGAAATAGTACCGATGCCAGTAGCAGAGGTACCTATAGTGAACTTAGATTATACTGAGGAGGAGGATCTGTCTGAATACTCTGATAACTTTGACTTTGCGTCATTGTTTGATGGTATGTCAGAGGAGGTGGAGACAATACCGATTAATCCGGTATTGCCCACTGAGGAGGAGGAAGAGTCGACACCGGCAGAGTCTATGAAGGCTTTGTTTATGGCAGTTTTGGACATGAATGTCTAACTAAGTAAGGAAGTTTGTGACCTTAAGTAGGAGGTTCACGATGTTCAGGAGGACTTGGAGGTCTTCTGGGAGGTCGAGCACGAAGAGAGAGTTTTGGCGAAGGATAAAGTCCGGGATCTAAAGCCAGAGGTCCAGGCATTAAAGGCTAAGCTTTTGAACAAGAAGCAGAAAATAAGTCGAATGTCCTACATACATAGGAGTTCGCACGAGGATTATCAGCACCAAATTGCTGAGTATCCTATGGAGGAGGGACAGACTCGGTATACTATTAGCCGGAACATTATAGCCAGTATGGCCGATAAGGATTACGCCAATGTCGTTAGGCAGATGTATCCAGTTAGTTAGCTATGTAATATTGTGTAGCTAGTAGTGACGTAAAACCCTCTTTTGTACAAACAAGGGTAGTCTTTTGTAAATCCCAATTTGTGGAAAGCAATTGCGGGATAGTGTTGTAAATGGCTGAAGCCATGTAATGACGAACGTTGTAGTATTATACTACAAGAAGAAGCATCTTAATATAAGAAGTTTATTGAAATGCTTGTCAATATGATTGAGTTATTATTTATTGTTAATAATAACCGACTAAAGAAATGAAGAAATAAATAATAATAAGTTGTTTTAGCATTAACAGAAAATGCCGCCAAGAAGACGTCAAAGAAACCATAAAGCAGAGCCTTGTAATGAGGAAGAGCAAGGGAATAATAACCCGATGCAAGAATTTGTGAACCTATTAACTGCTGCTTTTAATAGGACGAGAGATAACGTACGAACTAATCCGGGGGTAGGTCGTGGGACTACCTTTAAGGAGTTTAAATTTATAGGTCCGCCTGAGTTTCTATGGAACTACGGATCCTATTGCTGCCCAGGTTTGGGTAAAAGAAATTGAGAAAGCATTTGTAATAGCAAATGTCAGTGAGGCGCAAAAGACTTCTTTTGCGACTTATATGATGAAAGGTGAGGCCAACTACTGGTTGGAGGCAAACTAGGGTAGGGCCAAAATAGAAGTTGTTACGTGGACACGGTTTAAGGAGTTATTTTTTGAGAACTACTTCCCCACGAGCATGCAGGGGAGGATGGAGATTCAGTTCCTAGAACTGAAATAGAGGGACATGACAGATCCCCAATACGCAACCAGGTTTAATGAACTGGCAAGATTAGCTCCACATCAAGTGGACACCGAGTTACGGAAGGCTAGACGAGTTGAGCATGGATTGAAACCCTGGTTCTTTAGCTGGATATCGGTATTCCAAAGTGTTACCTTTGGAGCCGTGTTAGAAAAGGCAATAATAGCCGAGGGTGGTAGTGAGGCTTTAAGCCAATACCACAAGGAGAAAAAGAATAAGGGTAAGACTGATGTGTCAGTCAAAATAGAGGGAGCCAGTGGCAGTGGCCAGAAGAGAAAGGGTTATAGCTTTGGGAATACCGGAGTAAAGCAAGAGGGTCCTAAGAGGAGGAAGGAGGCGTACAAAAATTGCGGGAAGACTCATCTGGGAGTCTGTCTCAAGGGAAAGGCAATTTGTTATAATTGTGGACAGGAAGGGCACATTTCGCCTAACTATCCCAGTCTTAAGAAGAATCACGGGTGCTTCGTGTGTGGATCTACGGACCACATGGCACGTAACTGTTCGAAGAAGGGGTCGGACAGTGGGAAAGGAGCTAGTGGTGGAAAGCTAGCGATTGGTGGTTCTGCACCACAGGGTAGACCGAATGCCCACACTTTTAATATAATAGTCCAGGATGCGGTTGCATCAAGCGACTTCGTAGAAGGTATTATTCTGGTCAACGACATAAATGCGTATGTATTGTTTGATTCGGGTGCCACTTGTTCGTTTATAGCATGTAAATTTGCTAAACGGTTAGGATTACTCCCCGAAAGACTTGTAATACCTTTGAATATTAAGGTAGCAAATGAAGAAGTAATTCCTATTGATTATGTTCATAGGAGTTATTGTATAGATATAAGAGGTAACAAGTTATCGGTAGATCTTATACCGATAAAGTTGGGAGAATTCGATGTAATTCTCGGGATGGATTGGTTGTTTAACCATGGGGCGATTATCGATTGCCAAAATAAAAGTGTGAACCTTCGGATTTCTAAGAAACCCAAGGTAGTGTTCTACGGTAGTAAATCACCGGGATGCTCTTGTTGTCTAACCATGACACAAGCCAGAAAATTGTTAAGGAATGGATGTGTAGGTTACCTATGCCATGTTTTGATACCCAGCGATTAGGAGTAACATTGGAAAAGATACCTATAGTCAATGAATATGCGGACGTATTTTTGAACGATTTTTCAAGTCTTCCACCCGATAGGGAGACCGAATTTGTTATAGATGTTGTGCTAGGGACGACACCAGTTTCGAAGGCACCGTATCGTATAGCGCCAGTAGAATTGAAGGAGTTGATGATTCAGTTGCAAGAACTGTTGGATAAAAAGTACATTCAACCGAGTGTCTCTCCATGGGGAGCATCGGTACTGTTTGTAAAGAAAAAGGACGAATCATTGAGGCTTTGTATCGACTACCGAGGGTTGAACAAACTAACGATAAAGAATAAGTACCCATTGCCCAGGATCGATGATCTCTTTGATCAGTTGAAAGGGGAAAAATTATTTTTTTAAGATACATTTGCGGACGGGGTATCACCAGTTGAAGGTTAGAGAGGAGGATGTACCTAAGACAGCATTCAGGACTCGTTATGGGCATTACGAGTTCTTGGTGATGTCGTTTGGGTTAACAAATGTGCCAGCCGCATTCATGGATATGATGAACAGAGTGTTCAAACAATATTTGGACAAGTTCATCGTAGTGTTCATTGATGATATTCTAGTCTATTCTAAGATGAAAGAAGATCACGTTGAACATTTAATATTAGTGTTGGAAGCACTACGAAAGGAGAAGTTATATGCAAAATTCACTAAGTGTGAATTTTGGTTAGAAAAAGTGCAGTTTTTGGGGCACGTCGTCGACAAGGAAGGGATTTTAGTAGATCCAGCGAAGGTGGAAGCAGTTATTAATTGGAAAAAACCAAAAATGCCAACCGAGGTGTGAAGTTTCCTAGGGTTAGCGGGTTACTATCGGAGGTTCATTCAGGACTTCTCGAAGGTAGCTACTCCGTTGACGAATTTGACAAGAAAGATGGTGAAATACGTGTGGACAGACAAGTGTGAAGACAACTTTCAAGAGCTAAAGAAGAGGCTAAGTCAAGCACCTGTATTGTCGTTACCAGATGATACAGGGAATTTTGTAGTATATAGTGATGCTTCGCATAGAGGACTGGGTTGCGTGCTCATGCAGCATGGCAAGGTCATTACGTATGCATCTAGGCAGTTAAAGGAGTATGAGAAAGGTTATCCTACTCATAACTTGGAACTCATTGCGGTGGTTTTTGCCTTAAAAATTTGGAGGCATTACCTATACGGGGAGAAATGTGAGATATACACAGATCATAAAAGTCTGAAGTATATCTTCACACAGAAAGAGTTGAATATGAGACAGCGAAGATGGTTGGAGTTGATACAGGATTACGACTGTGAAATCCTGTATCACCTAGGGAAGGTGAACATGATGGCCAACCTTTAAGTAGAAAGGGTCGGGAGAAACTGTTGATGTTAACAACTCAAGACGAGTTGATAACAGAGATGGAGAAGATGGAAATAGAAGTAAGATGTACAAGTGAGGAAGGGGAGAAGCTGTTTACAATGGAGATTCAACCTATAATCGTAGAAAATGTGAAGGAAGTGCAACTCAAAGCTGATAAGTGTAAGCATATAAAGAAGAAGATTGAAGATGGTACAGATGATAAGTACAGTCTTGATAACGAGGAGTTATTAAGATTTGAAGGACGAATTTGGGTTTCGTGTGATACAGAGTTGAAAGAAGAGATAATAGACGAAGCACATCACTCGAGGTACTCGATTCATCCTGGTAGTACCAAGATGTATCAAGACCTTCGACAGAATTTTTGGTGGACAAACATGAAGAGAGAGATAGCAGAGTATGTCAGTAGGTGCTTAATTTGTCAGAAAGTTAAGGCTGAACATCAACGACCCAGTGGTTTGCTACAATTATTGGAGATTCAGGAATGAAAGTGGTGAAAGTAGTATACATACAAGCCAATCATGTATGATGGTAAAGCATATACTTTGAAAACAATTTTATTTATTTATTAATAAAAGTATTCATTTATTAAAGGCATTTAATTATCTACATGATGCTATTTTTATAATATGTAAATAACACATAGTTTTAAGCAATGCTTTTAGAATCATGATGTTGATCATGATAATGAGATCTAAATTCTTAGAAAGCTTAAAACTAAAATAGTTCACAATCGTTGGATTACTAAAAAGGGAATTAGTAAATTCGGATAGATTGGTACATATGTTGCTTGCTCATTGGATGAGGATGATTGATCTCATGATCATTTATGTGGAGACACTAAAGCAAGTATGTAGACACTTATTGTAGAATAAGTTCGCTGAACGTGACTCGCGAAGGAATACCTAATGGAATTTTATTTGCCTGTCAATAGGAATTCCTAATGTGATAGTAGTACAAGTGATCCTTGGACTTGAGATCATCATAGTATCTTGTGTGTAATGAATTATACTTTGACTTATTTCTTAAGAACCTTAGGGTATATCAAAAGGTATGCTTGGGTATAATGAGTTACATATGGAGATAATGAATGATCAATAAAGAATCTACCACTTCTAGTAAAAGAAGAGATATGTCATATGTGATTCGTTAAATGACAACCCAGTAGTCCTTAGCCAAGGCAGAATGAAATTAAAAAGCAGTTTCTAATTTGCATTATTTGGAGTTGTGCATTTTCTAATCGAAATACATATAATTAAATAAAATAAGCCTTGACAGTAAGTTCATGTCTTATATTTAATTGGGACATTATATGGTGGAAGGATTGAATTGTATGGTTACTATTTACTTACAGGTTCTTTTATGATTAATGTTGAAATCTATATTATCTAAAAAGTCGTTGATCGCTAAGGTGGCTTATCTCTATTGTAGAATAAATATTATTTATTTAAATAGATTATTAGTTTAATTTATTTATTTAAATAAGATTAGAATTGTTCTAATTAATTTATTCACAACCAGTTTAATATGGAGAACCTAAAGGGTCACACCATTAAAGGAAGAATAATTATTTAAGAAGGTAATGGCATAATCGTAATAATATGTTAAGTGTACTTAATTTAATTTATAGTTAACCATAAATTAAATAGCTTAATATTTATTATTTAATATTTTAAAAATATTAAATATAAATTAATAAGAGGAGTCTTATTAATATTATTGCAATTATTATTTTTTTAATTTCTAAAAGAATTTAGGAATTAATTTAATATTAGTACTCTCATATATTCCTAATGAGATCAGAAGGCAAATTAATTAAAGGAATAGAAAAATAAGGGTTTAGCCAACCACCCTCCTTCTTAAACAATTCATCTTCCTTGGTGGATCACCTCTTGAGGCCAAACAATTGGGTGGCTAACGTTGATCAAAGAAAGGAATCAATCCAGAAGATTCAAGGAGATCACAAAGAGTAAGGAGTTGAACTCGTACATGTGAAAGCTAGTTTCTACAAGGGTATGATTCTGATTTATCCTTCTCTTTCTATTGATTGATAATTAAGCACAAAGCATGATCTTGGTGAGGGTTTGTATAAAAATTTTAAAACCTATTTTTTCGCGCTTTCGCCATTATAGTTTAATTTGATTACATGCATACGTTACATACAAACCCAACAGTGGCATCGGAGCCTAACTTTGTGCTAATTATCAATTTTATGATTCCATGTATGAATTGATGTGAGATTGGATCGAATTTACTGGACAAAAATCGAAATCTGATGTTTATGCGACGAACAGCGCGATTGCGCTGCGTCCTAGTTCTTTCTGGGCGCAGGCGCGCCACTCTGCAGATTTTGAAAAACTTATTTTCATCAATTAAAGTAAATGGTTTATTTAATTGATAAAAATTTAAAATAAAAATGTTTATTTAATCCAAAATATGATTTCAGATTGCTAAAAATTAAAGGAGTTTAATTTGGATTTGGTTTTTGATTAAAATAAAAGACATTATTTTGTTTCAAAAACTAAAATTTAGCAAACTTTTGTCCATTAAATGACATCGATGCATACATGGAATGATTTTATTATTCATAAGATGAATGTTTATTTATTGATGCATATGTTGATGTGTATGATAATAAATGGGGTTGATTATGGACTATTGACCAATGTGATTAAATTTTATTTTAGTTGGATGCTTGAATGTATGGGTTTTATTAAATGGGGTCTGCGTGCCTCGTCTTCTCTAATTTTTTTGATGTAAATTTCTATCTCCCTCCTATGTACTTCCCCTTGACTGCTGACCAAGATTTTTATTTAAATTAAATAGTTTATGTAATAAGACTAATTAGAATTATCTTGAAGAATTGGAGAGCAAGGAGCAAAAAGCGCGTGAAGACCCGTTTGTAATGGAGCCCGTGTTTAAATGTAATAGTTATGTTTAAATTTAATTCTTGCACTCCTAAGTTTAACTTTTTGGTTCACTTGGTGGCTCTAGTGAACCAAACTAGAATAAAAGTTTATAATCAATACGGGTAGAATATAGTATTCTATATGTACATGCTAGTAATATATGTATTATATTTTATGCAAACATGCTTCGCATGTTTTAATAAAATGGCGCGTATTATATATATATGTGTGTGTGTGTGTGTGTGTGTGTGCATACGCGCTAAACAAGATGAGACTAATAATAACAAACCCCTCAATGAAATTATTTTAAGTCTAAAGCGTTCAAAGATATTTGGAATATCGAACGTCGCCTTCTAGCATGATAAAATTAATAGAGTATTAAATATTTAATATGAGTTTGTTGTGCTATCCACAAGGCAAGTATTAAGTATTTAAGATGTTAATTTAATCACATTTGATGCTTATAAAGAAAATTAAATAATATTATTTTGTTGTGCTATCCACAAGGACAATATTTTTCTTTTTTGAATATATGGAAGTGCTAGGTTGGACTTAACTTAAATTATTTTAGTTCGGATGTGCACACACTCGACCATTATGATCTAAGAGGCAAAATAAAAAGGATTTACATATTGATGTAATTGACAAATAGTTGTTTACCTATTTATTTGTATAAGGTTTGTTGTGCTATCCACAAGACTATATATATTTGAAATAGGATTCTTATTCTCACTAGCAAATCTTTAATTAGATGTTGCGAAACTATATAAGTGAAAGTAATATAGTTTGAAGAAAATAGTGGGAGATACCAATTTAAAATAAGACCTAATTTATTTTGGAATATAAAATTAATTAAATGAATATTTGCTAAAATGTTGTCTTTTCACATGCAGAAATTTAAAAATGTCGAAATCACTAATTTCACTGCGAAGCATACTTAATGCTAACAAACTAACTGGACCGAATTACACGGACTGGTTAAAGAATCAGAGAATAGTTCTCACTGCTGAAAAGATTTCTTATGTCCTAAATTCACCTGTCCCTAGAACTGTTCCAGAAACAGTCTCTAAGGAAGAGATTGCCACTATTGTAAGGTGGCAAGATGAAGCATCTGTGGCTCAATGCATTATGCTCGCATCCATAAATAACGAGCTTCAGCGTCAGCATAAAAACATGGATGCTCCTACTATGTTGTTTCACCTAAAGGAATTGTATGGTGAACAAAGTAGGGCTGCAAGATATGAGATATCTAAGGAGCTCTTCCGATCTCGGATTACCGAGGGCACTGCCATTGAGACTCATGTCTGATGACTGGATTTAATACCCACTAATTGGTAGTCTTAATAGCTTGAGTCTTGAGTTGTTAAAGTAATTTCGCTATCATTTTACCTCGATTTTTTGCTATTGTGTGCAAGAAATGAAATATGTGAAAAGTAGCATGAAAGAATTATTTTTAGCATTACAAGATGTGCACCCCCGCTAGGGCGGGGCCCAGAGAGTAAATCTACCCGCTGGGGCGGGTATGCAGTCTGGACAGCAGCTTCTCCCGCTGGGGCGGGGCTGTCATAGGCAAATACCCCGCTGGGGCGGGGAGGCGGTAGCTGCATTCATTATTCCTTTGCCGAATTGGACTTGGAAGCATATATGGGGCATGTTTCGTGAGCTGCACGTGGAATGATTGGAAGGATTGCTAGGATATAAAAAGGGACGTGACCTGTTATAACAAGAGGCGAAGCAGCTGGATTTATTTTCCTACTAGGACACGGATTGGCTAGAAAGGTTGTGTAACAAGGACATTATATGGGCATCCTAATTCATGAAGGACTTGGACTCGCAATAAGAAGGCTGGGGTGGAAGGAGAGATAAAAGGTGATGGTTTAACTTGGAGACCAAAAGGGAACATATTAGAGTGGGACTTGAGATGACGTGAGGAGCATTCAATAAGAATAGACTATATAATATAATATATAGTATAGCTTCGTTATTTCCACCTGGAGGCGGCATTAGCTTATATATATGTATATAATATAGCTTAGTTTTATTAATATAATTAGATAGTATTATTAATTTAGTTTTGAATAAAAATAATAAATCGTAGTTGAAAGGGGATTTAGAGATTGAAACACTTGGAGGCCATTGGAGATCCAGATCAAGAGCAAGAAGAAGCAAGAATTTGCCGGCAATAGATTCAATTTTTTTCCTTAATCTTTGTCTTATTTTTTAATGTCTATTCAAGTGTGGATTCTTAGTTTTAATTCAATGAACTAATTCTTTGTTTAAGATTACAATGGATCTTATTGTGCAAGTTTGTTTTAATATGTTTCTTTATCAATTATTGTGATCTATCGCTGAGATTGTCTATTTTGATTTGGAAAAATTGTTTAATTGACTCATTATCAATTACCGTAATAATCTATATGAAATTGAGAGATGAGTATAGATGTAGATATGATCATGATAGCATGTGTTTGTGATTTCTGCATAGATGGAAATCATGATTCGTGTTTAGGGTAGAAGTATGTCTTTACGCCATATGTAATCATATAGAGAACGTGTGATTAAATCCTTTTTAATTGTAATTCACATAGAAATATAGTGGATTAATTAATTAGGTTGTCTTGCTTAATTCTATCATCTGTGGATTTGAGTGAGTATGATATGATGCATCAAGAGGTGATTATATGTGCTTTCGTGTTCTTGATTAACAATTCAGAATATAGAGAATAATTGATGAGAAGTATTAACTTAGATGAAGCAATAAGTGAAGTTGTGATCTTAAATCTTCGTAGTCTTAATTTAACTAGTGGTGATTAGAAGTAGTTTAATTATATATATTGATAATTCATTCGTTTGAATAAGATTGAGTTGGTTATGGGTTAGTACTTGGTGATTTTTATTAAATAATTCCTCGTGGGATCGACACTTTACTTTCACTCTATTACTTGTTGACCATGTATACTTGCGTGTTGTGCGTAACTAGATTTTACCCAACAAGTTTTTGGCGCAGTTGCCTGGGAATTAATTTAATAATTATTTACCAATATTAACTTCAATCAAATTAGTCTTAATTTAAATATTTTTTTTATTATTAATTCTCTTCCTATCTTACTCTCTTTTCTGGTACCATAGCTGAATTCAATTATCAATGGCCATATACGAACATGACTCAACCAAGGGAAAAAGGGATTGATGAATTTATATTAGCACAGATTAAAGAACTTTCGAGGAAGTTGGAGGTTATCGCAGCCCAACGGAGTTGAAGGATGGCAGTTACGTGTGATTATTGTGCTGGCAATCATTCGAGTCATCAATGCACCGTCAGTTTTGAACCGGTACCATATAGTGGTGATTACCTCAACAACTATGTTGAGCCTAACTATCACCAAGATTGGGGGTATCACCCAGATTCTTCATGGAGCTACAATTATGATGATCAATACTACGCTCCAAATCCATCATACACACCAGAATTTTCATGTCCACCTCCATTGCCACAAGAAGAAAATTCAACGCTGGAGGAAATGTTGTCCAAGTTCTTAGCAGACCAAGAGGAGAGGAGGATTTTATTTAATAATCAAATGGAGCAAATGAACAACGCCTCAAACAACTGCCCTCCAAGTACTTGGATTGATGATACAAATTTTGAAATTGATGGAGAGCCAAAATCAAATCTGCTATTGGATGTGCCACAAGAAGAAAAGTCAAATCTGGAAGAACTCATGTCAAACGTCATAGCAGATCAAGAGGAGGGGAAGATTAGTCAAGAGTTGTCAAGTCAAGATCTTAATAATTAGATGGAGCAACTCATTACTACCCCCACAAAATGGTCCTAATTACATGGATTCCGAAACAGAAATAGATAATTCAGAGCTGAGGGAATGGTGGCTTAAGTTCATAGTAGACATAGAGGAGAGGGGGATTAATCAAGAGAGTTCAATTCGAGATCAAGAGTTATCAACTCAAAATCTTAATAATTAGATGGAACAACTCACCAACGCCTCAAACAACTGTCCTCCAAACACTTGGCGTAATGATATGAAAGACGAAACTGACGGAGAATCTGAACCAAATCAGCAGCTGGATGAGCCACAAGATATAGAAAGTGTGAAGACAAATGGGGATAATAAAATAGAGGTCGACGAAGATCTAAATGGGTCTCCACCAAAGATCAAAGAGCCAGTCAGATTTACAAAGCCCTGCCCGCTTGGTAGTCTTGTTGTCGGCAAAGCTCTTTATGACATAAGAGCGAGTATAATTTTGAAGCCATGGTGGGATGAGAAAGAGAAGATAGACGAAGAGCCCATTGTGTGTGACAAGCTTCCATGCCCCAAAGTGATCACATACACAATGGAGAAAACACCTAGCTTTAAGACCTTATTCATGGAGATCATACCTAATAAGAGCAGCCTAGGTGATTTTGATGCACTCGCCATCGCGTGTGGGAACCTCCCAAAGGATTATTTGCTACTAATGGATGGAGGGTTCCTCAACTTCCGAAGAGGAATTGGATAGTGTTGACCAAACAAAGTCCGGCTGAAGGACTATAAATCAAGCGCTTATTGGGAGGCAACCCAAGTTTAATTTATATTTTTAGTTTTTTTTAGGTTTCATATTATTTGATAGATTTTCATTTTTTTTTAGGATTTACTAAAAATGTGTCTATCATGTTCACAAGTTAGGCAAGTCCAATTCAAGTGCCCGATTCATTCCAAAGTGCCTAATCTATTCTTCAGACTTAGCAGACAAGGAGGAAAATTGCTATATTTTCAGGGAAGTCCTCTCTTTTAATTTTTCCTATCTTAGCTATTGAGGACAATGTCTGTTTTAAGTTTGGGGGTATTTACTATGTTTAGTATTTACCTGGGCAATGTTTTGTTGAAAATTTGATCTTGGCCGATGATAAGTGTTGGGTTTGTACGAAATTGTGATACAATCAAATTGCAAAAATTAGCGGAAGCATGGTATATCAAAGTTTAAAAACAATTTTACAAAACCATTACCCGGATCATCCTTTATGCAAATTATTAATTTAAAACGATAAATAAGAAGTTATGGAATCATACCCTTGTAAAACGAAGCTTCCACAGGTACGAGTTCAACTCCTTGTTCTTCGTGATCTCCTTGAATTTCCGGGTTAGATTCCTTCCTTTGATCAACGTTAGCCACCCAAGTGTTTAGCCTCTAGAGGTGATACACCAAGGAAGATGAATTATCAAGAAGGAGGGTAGTTGGCTTAGTTTTCTATCCTCTATAGAAAAGGAGTACTCTCCAACAATTGGAATTGTCTCAACTGATATCTATTATAAGACTCCTCTTATATAGATATTGGTCAACCCTTCTAATCCTATTAGACATGGGATTTCTTTTAATTAATTAAACTCCTTTAATTAATTTAGGCTTCCCACCACATGGGGAATAATTAATTAAATTTATTTAATTAATTTGTCTCCTAATCTTATTAGGAATAAATGAGAGTACTAATATTAAATTAATTACTAAACTCCTTTAGAAATTAAAATAATAATAATTGTAATAATATTAATAAGACTCCTCTTATTAATTTATATTTAATATTTTCAAAATATTAAATAATAAACATTAAGCTATTTAATTTATTCTATCACTATAGATTAAATTAATTACACTTAATGCATTATTACGATTATGTCATTACCTTCTTAAATAATTATTCTTCCTTTTATGATATGACCCTTTAGGTTCTCTATATTAAACCGGCTGTGAATAGATCAATTAGAACAATTCTAATCTTATTTAAATAAATAAATTAAACTAATAATCTATTTAAATAAATAATATTTATTCTACAATAGGGATAAGCCTCCCTAGCAATCAACGACTTTCCAGATAATATAGATTTCAACATTAATCATAAAAGAGCCTGTGAGTAAATAGTTACCATACAATTCAATCCTTCCACCATACAATGTCCCAATTAAATATAAGACATGAATTTACTGTCAAGTCTTATTTTATTTAATTATATGTATTTCGATTAGAAAATGCACAACTCCAAATAATGCAAATTAGAAACTCCTTTCTAATTTCATTTTACATTGGCCAAGGATTCCTGGGTTGTCATTTGACGAATCACATAGGACATATCTCCTCTTTTACTAGAGGTGGTAAATTCTTTATTGATCATTCATTATCTCCATATGTAACTCATTATACCCAAGCATACCCTTTTATATACCCTAAAGGACTTTAAGGAATAAGTCAAAGTATAATTCATTACATACAAGATACTATGATGATCTCAAGTCCAAGGATCACTTGTACTACTATCACATTAGGAATTCCTATTGACAGGCGAGTAAAACTCCATTAGGTATTCCATATCGAGTCACGTTCAGTGAACTTATTCTCCAATAAGCACCTACATACTTGCTTTAGTGTCTCCACACAAATGATCATAAGATCATTCATCCTCATCCAATAAGCAAGCAACATATGTACCAATCTATCCGAATTTACTAATCCCCTTTTTAGTAATCCCACGATTGGGAACTATTTTAGTTTTAAAGCTTTCTAAGAATTTAGATCTCATTAGTATGATCAACATCATGATTCTAAAAGCATTGCTTAAAACTATGGGTTATTTATATATTATAAAAACAGCACCATGTAGATAATTAAATGCCTTTAATAAATGAATATTTTATTAATAAATAAATAAGATTGTTTACAAAATAAGTGCTTTATCGTCATACATGATTGTCTTGTATGCACACCACTATCAATCTCCCACTTGCACTAAAGCCAATCGCCATGGTATCTCATACCCATCTTCTCTAAGTGACGATCAAACTGCTGTTGTGTTAAAGCTTTAGTAAATGGATCTGCAATGTTGTCTTGAAAGTCTACACGCTCCAAGGTGACGTCTCCTCTTTCAATGATCTCCCTGATCAAGTGAAATCGGCGCAACACGTGTTTAGATTTTTGATGAGACCTTGGTTCCTTAGCCTGTGCAACTGCTCCTGTGTTGTCACAGTAAACGGGAACTGCTTCTCCAATGCTAGGAACCATACCAAGTTTAGTTATGAACTTCTTCATCCAAACAGCTTCTTTTGCAGCTTCACTTGCAACTATATACTCTGCCTCTGTCACTGATTCAGCAACTGTTTGTTGCTTGGAACTCTTCCAACTCACTGCGCCTCCGTTCAAGGTAAAAACATACCCCGAAACAGATTTACTGTCATCTTGGTCTATTTGAAAACTTGAGTCTGTGAAGCCCTCGAGTTTTAATTCAGACCCACCGTAGACAAGAAAAATATCCTAAGTCCTTCTCAAGTATTTTAGGATATTCTTCATTGCCTTCCAGTGCTCTTCTCCTGGATTCGACTGGTATCTTCTCGTTACACTAAGTGTATGAGCAACATCCGGTCTAGTACATATCATACCGTACATGATAGATCCTATTGCAGAAGCATAAGGGATCTTACTCATACGGGCTCTCTCCTCAGGTGTCTTTGGGGCCTGTTTCTTAGAGAGATGTATTCCATAGCTCATCGACATGAGACCTCTTTTGGAATCTTCCATGCTAAATCTCTTTAGCATTGCATCAATGTACGTTCCTTGGGATAAACCAAGCATCCATTTAGATCTATCTCTATAGATCTTTATTCCCAAAATATAGGATGCTTCTCCCAAGTCCTTCATGGAGAAGTGTTTAGATAACCAGATTTTAATCGATTGTAGCATAGGAATGTCATTCCCTATCAGTAATATATCATCAACATATAATACAAGGAATGAAACTGCGCTCCCACTAACCTTCTTGTACACACATGGTTCATCCTCGTTTTTGATAAAATCAAACTCTTTGATTGTCTCATCGAAACGAATGTTCCATCTACGAGAAGCTTGCTTCAATCCATAAATGGATCGTTGCAGCTTACAGACTTGATTTGTTCCAACCTTTGAAACAAATCCCTCTGGCTGTGTCATATACACAACCTCCTCAAGTTTTCCATTGAGGAAGGCCGTTTTCACGTCCATCTGCCAGATCTCATAGTCGTTATAAGCTGCAATCGCAAGCAAAATCCGAATGGACTTGAGCATAACTACTGGTGAAAAGGTTTCATCATAGTCAACTCCTTGTCTTTGTTTGAAATCTTTTGCAACCAGTCGGGCCTTATAGGTCTCTACCTTGCCGTCCGCTCCAGTCTTTCTTTTAAAGACCCATTTACACCCAATAGGCTTAATGCCTTCAGGTTGTGAAACCAAAGTCCATACTTTGTTTTCATACATGGAGTTCATTTTGGATTTCATAGCTTCAAGCCATTTTCCTGAGTCTTTATTACTCATAGCCTGTTCGTAATTCAATGGATCATCATCATTCATGATGTGTACCTCATCGTCATCCTCTATAACGAATCCATACCTCTCAGGTATCTTCGATACTCTTCCAGATTTACGAACAGGGTGTGGTATAGTAGGTTGTTCTACTTGGTCAGGTACCTGACTTTGATCCGTGGTAATTTGTGGTTCTTGAACTTCTTCAAGATATATCTTACTCCCACTGACCCTTTCATGGATAAACTCCTTTTCCAAGAAGGTAGCATGTTTCGCAACAAACACCTTTTGATCAGTTGGATGATAGAAATAATACCCTAAAGTTTCTTTAGGGTATCCCATAAATCTACACTTATCAGATTTAGTCTGTAGCTTATCATTTTCAAACTTTTTGACATAAGCTGGGCAACCCCAAGTCTTAACATGCTTAAGATTTGGTTTCCTCCCCTTCCACATCTCATATGGAGTCTTTGGGGAGGATTTGATAGGTACCTTGTTAAGTAGGTATGCAGCCGTTTCTAGAGCATATCCCCAGAAAGAAATTGGAAGTTCGGTAAAACTCATCATGGATCGAACCATGTCCAACAGTGTTCGATTTCTCCTTTCAGATACTCCATTTAACTATGGTGTACCTGGAGGAGTCCATTGTGAGATTATACCATTTTCTTTGAGACAATTGAGAAACTCACCGCTTAAGTATTCTCCACCTCAATCTGATCGAAGTATCTTTATACTCTTGCCCGTTTGTTTCTCTACTTCACTTCTGAACTCTTTGAACTTTTCAAATGATTCTGACTTGTATTTCATTAAATACACATATCCAAATCTTGAGTGATCATCAGTGAAAGTAATAAAATAAGAATACCCACCCCGTACACTTGTTGTCATAGGTCCACAAACGTCCGTGTGAATCAATGCCAACAACTCTGTAACTCTTTCTCCTTTTCCACTAAAAGGAGATTTAGTCATTTTACCCATGAGACAAGATTCACAAGTTGGATATAATTCATAATCAGATAACTCAAGGAGCCCATCTTTATGCAACTTGGATAATCTTGTTTCATTGATATGACCGAGTCTACAGTGCCACATGTAGGTATAATTAATATCATCTCTTTTCCTTTTCTTAGTTTGTTCAATTTGAAAAATATTTTCTTGTAAGCCAAGTGTATAAAGTCCATTTCGCAAATTTCCAACACCATATAAAACATCGTCTTTATAAATAGAACAACTATTGTTCTTTATAACAACGTTAAATCCTTCCATATCCAATACAGAAATTGAAATAATGTTTTTAATAATATTCGGAACATAATAACAATTATTAAGATAAATGAACTTACCCGAAGGCATTGCTAAATAATAAGTTCCTACAGCTAATGCAGCAACCTTTGCTCCATTCCCCACTCGTAGGATCACCTCATCATTGTTCAGCTTTCTATTTCTGACCAGTCCCTTCACATTATTACATATGTGAGAACCACAGTCGATATCCAATACCCAAGTAGAATTTTGACTTTCTGAAAAATTAATTTCAATCATGAACAAACCTTGATTGGAAGTCGAAGCTTCTCCAAGCTTCTTCTTTGCCAGGAACTTCTTTCAGTTCCTTTTCTAATGACCCGGCTCGTTGCAATGGAAGCACATTCCTTTGATAGCTGGATCAGATTTCTTTTGTTCCTTTATGTTCACTTTGCCCTTGTACATCCGAAATCGGAAGAGCTCCTTAGATATCTCATATCTAGCTGTCCTACTTTGTTCACCATACAACTCCTTGAGGTGAATCAACATAGTAGGAGCATCCATGTTTTCGTGCTAACGCTGAAGCTCGTTATTCATGGATGCGAGCATGATGCATTGAGCCACAGATGCATCATCTTGCCACTTTACAATGGTGGTAATCTCTTCCTCAGAGGCTGTTTCTGGAACAGTTCCAGGGACAGGTGAGTTTAGGACATAAGAAATCTTTTCAGCAGTGAGAACTATTCTCAGATTTCTTAGCCAGTCCGTATAATTCGGCCCGGTAAGCTTATTAGCATCAAGTATGCTTCGCAGTAAAATTAGTGATTTTGACATTTTTAAAATTCTGCATGTGAAAAACAACATTTTAGCAAACATTCATTTTATTAATTTTGCATACCAAAATAAATTTAGGTCTTTATTTTAAATTGGTATCTCCCACTATTTTTATCAAACTATATTACCCTCACTTATATAGTTCGTCAACATCTAATTAAAGATTTGCTAGTGAGAATAAGGATCCCATTTCAAATGTATATAACCTTGTGGATAGCACAACAAGCGATATACAAATAAATAGGTAGACAACTCTTGTCAATTACATCACTATATAGCTCCTTTTATTTTGCCTCTTAAATCATAATGGTCAAGTGTGTGCACATCCGAACTAAAATGATTTAAGTTAAGTCCAGCCTAGCACTTTCATAAATTCAAAAAAGAAAAATGTTCGTCCTTGTGGATAGCACAACAAGACTAGATCGTTCAATTTTCTTGATAAGCATCAAATGTGATTAATTAAAATATTAAATATGCAATACTCGCCTTGTGGATAGCACAACAAGCTCATATTAAATATTTAATACTCTATTAATTTATCATGCTAGAAGGCGACGTTCGATATTCCAAATATCATTTGAACGCTTCGGACTTAATATTATTTCTTTGAGGGGTTTGTTATTATTTGTCTCATTTTGTTTAGCGCGCATGCACATATATATATATATATATATATATATATATATATATATAAAATACGCGTCATTTTATTAAACATGCGAAGCATGTTTGCATAAAATATAATATATATAATATTTAGCATGCAATATAGAATACTATATTTTACCCGGATTGATTATGAACTTTTATTCTAGTTTGGTTCACTAGAGCCACCAAGTGAACCAAAAGGTCAAACCTAGGAGTGCAAGAATTTAAATTTAAATATAACTATTACATTTAAATCTGGGCTCCATACAAACGGGTCTTCACGCGCTCCTTGCTTCTTGGTCTCCAATTTTTTCAAGATAATTCTAACTAATTCTATTACATTAAATTATTTAATTTAAATAGAAACCTTAATCAACAGTCAAGGGAAAGTACATAGGAGGGAGATAGAATTTTACATCAAGAAAAAAAAAATTAGAGAAGACGAGGTACACAGACCCCATTTAATAAAACTCATTCATTCAAACATTCAACTAAAATAAAATCAAATCACATTGGTCAAATAGTCCATAATCAATTCCCATTTATTATCATACATATCACCATATATATCAATAAATAAATATTCATCTCATGAATTAAAACATTCCATATATATATGAGTATTATTTAATGGGCAATTTTAAATTGCATGAAATCCAATTTCAAGATTAAAATAAACTCTTTATTTTAATTATAAAATTATTTAGAATATAATATATAAATATATCATATATATATATATATATATTTGATATTACCGTATATATTATATATATTTATATAACGAATCAGGTTATATATATATATATAATATAAATTCACATTTATTTTTTAAAAAGAAGTCACATTCTTTTATTAAAAGAGTCCTGCGGGTTTATTAAAAGAGTCATTTCCTGATGGGTCACCTTCTTTTTGGAGTAAGAAAGAGACAACACCTTTTCTTTGCAGAATTCAAGATTAGCACCCCCAAAAAAAAAAAATTGTGATTCGTCCAAAAAAAAACGTCATTTTTTTTCTTAAAAAAAAAATATTATACAATAAAATTATGCCCAATAAATTATTTTAAATACATACCCATATGTATATGAAATCAAAAATAAATTAATAATTGCATAAAAGTTTGGCTCTGATGCTATTGTTGGGTTTGTACGAAATCGTGATATAATCAAATTGCAAAAATTAGCGGAAGCATGGTATATTAGAGTTTAAAAAAATTTCTACAAAACCATTACCCGGATCATCCTTTATGCAAATTATTAATTTAAAACGATAAATAAAAAGTTATGGAATCATACCCTTGTAAAACGAAACTTCCACAGGTACGAGTTCAACTCCTTGTTCTTCGTGATCTCCTTGAATTTCCGGGTTAGATTCCTTCCTTTGATCAACGTTAGCCACCCAAGTGTTTGGCCTCTAGAGGTGATCCACCAAGGAAGATGAATTATCAAGAAGGAGGGTGGTTGGCTTAGTTTTCTATCCTCTATAGAAAAGGAGTACTCTCCAACAATTAGAATTGTCTCAACTGATATCTATTATAAGACTCCTCTTATATAGATATTGGTCAACCCTTCTAATCCTATTAGACATGGGATTTCTTTTAATTAATTAAACTCCTTTAATTAATTTAGGCTTCCCACCACATGGGGAATAATTAATTAAATTCATTTAATTAATTTGTCTCCTAATCTTATTAGGAATAAATAAGAGTACTAATATTAAATTAATTACTAAACTCCTTTAGAAATTAAAATAATAATAATTATAATAATATTAATAAGACTTCTCTTATTAATTTATATTTAATATTTCCAAAATATTAAATAATAAACATTAAGCTATTTAATTTATTCTATCACTATAGATTAAATTAATTACACTTAATGCATTATTACGATTATGCAATTACCTTCTTAAATAATTATTCTTCCTTTTATGGTGTGACCCTTTAGGTTCTCTATATTAAACCGGTTGTGAATAAATCAATTAGAACAATTCTAATCTTATTTAAATAAATAAATTAAACTAATAATCTATTTAAATAAATAATATTTATTCTACAATAGGGATAAGCATCCCTAGCGATCAACGACTTTCCAGATAATATAGATTTCAACATTAATCATAAGAGAACCTGTGAGATGCTTCAGCCAGGTGCGAACTAGGATTTACTGATGAATCCTTGGTTCCGGCGATATTTGGATATATATCTGTTTCTGTACAAATTTGAGCTGTGCAGGTTTATTGGCCTCCCTATGTGAGCCTAGGAATCGTGGGATTCATGATCAAACTGATCAGAATCTGATTCCCACAATGGACAAACTCCACTTTACAAATGTACCCTGCCAGTTTTTCTGTAAAATGTACATACAAAAGACCTTAAAAAGGTTATCCGGATTTAAGGTCTCAAAATAATGAGAAATACAGTTTGTCATGTCGAAGTCCCTCCGATGGCTGTCATGCCCATGAGGAGACCGACATTTGTATATATGTTCATACAATTCAATCCTTCCACCATACAATGTCCCAATTAAATATAAGACATGAATTTACTGTCGAGTCTTATTTTATTTAATTATATGTATTTCGATTAGAAAATGCACAACTCCAAATAATGCAAATTAGAAACTGTTGGGTTTGTATGTAACGCAATCATGCAATCAAATCACATAAATAGGGCGGAAGCGTAAAAACTAGGTTTTCAAAATTTATACAAACCCATAACTATGATCATGCTTTGTGCTTGTTATCAATAATAGAAAGGAGAGAACATGGAATTATACCTTTGAAGATCTAAGCTTCCTCAGGTACGAGTTCTACTCCTTTGATTCCTTTGATTCCTCTGATAGTGGCTCCTTCCCTTGATCAATGTCAGCCACCCAAATGTTTGGCCTCTAACGGTGATCCACCAAGGAAGATGAAGAATTCAAGAAGATGGGTTATTGGCTTAACCCTTGTTTCTATCTCTATAGAATATATGTACTCCCAACTCTTGGAAAATTTCACGTACCTTATTTCTGATATAAGACTCTCTTATATAGATATTAGGTTAACCCTCCTAATCCAATTAGAATAGGGTTTTATTTAATTAATTTATATCCTAATCTTTATTAGGATTGAGAGAGAGTACTGATATTATATTAATTCCTAAACTCCTTTAGAATTATAATAATAATAATATTAATAATATTAATAAGACTCCTCTTATTAATTTATATTTAATATTTCTAAAATATTAAATAATAAACATTAAGCTATTTAATTTATTCTATCATCATAGATTAAATTAATTATACTTAATGCATTATTACTATCATGCCATTTTCTTCTTAAATAATTCTTCTTCCTTTTATGGTGTGACCCTTTAGGTTCTCCATATTAAACCGGTTGTGAATAAATCAATTAGAACAATTCTAATCTTATTTAAATGAACAAATTAAACTAATAATCTATTTAAATAAATAACATTTATTCTACAATAGGGATAAGCCTCCCTAGCGATCAACGATTTTCCAGATAATATAGATTTCAACATTAATCATAAAAGAACCTGTGAGTTAATAGTTACCGTACAATTCAATCCTTCCACCATACAATGTCCCAATTAAATATAAGACATGGATTTACTGTCAAGTCTTAATTTATTTAATCACATGTATTTCGATTAGAAAATGCACAACTCCGAATAATGCAAATTAGAAACCTCTTTCTAATTTCATTCTACCTTGGCCAAGGATTCCTGGGTTGTCATTTAACGAATCACATAGGACATATCTCCTCTTTTACTAGAGGTGATAGATTTTTTATTGATCATTCATTATCTCCATATGTAACTCATTACACCCAAGCATACCCTATATATGCCTTAAAAGGCCTTAAGGAATTAGTCAAAGTATAATTTGTTACATACAAGATACTATGATGATCTCAAGTCCAAGGATCACATGTACTACTATCACATTAGGAATTCCTATTGACAGGCGAGTAAAACTCCATTAGGTATTCCATAGCGAGTCACGTTCAGTGAACTTATTCTCCAATAAGCACCTACATACTTTCTTTAGTGTCTCCACACAAATGACCATAAGATCAGTCATCCTCATCCAATGAGCAAGCAACATATGTACCAATCTATCCGGATTTACTAATCCCCTTTTTAGTAATCCCACGATTGAAAACTATTTTAGTTTTAAAGCTTTCTAAGAATTTAGATCTCATTAGCATGATCAACATCATGATTCTAAAAGCATTGCTTAAAACTATGGGTTATTTACATATTATTAAAAACAGCACCATGTAGATAATTAAATGCCTTTAATAAATAAATATTTTATTAATAAATAAATAAGATTGTTTACAAAGTATGTGCTTTATCATCATACATGATTGGCTTGTATGCACACTACTATCAATCTCCCACTAGCACTAAAGCCAATCGCCATGGTATCTCATACCCAGCTTCTCTAAGTGACGATCAAACTGCTGTTGCGTTAAGCTTTAGTAAATGGATCTGCAATGTTGTCTTGAGAGTCTACACGCTCCAAGGTGACGTCTCCTCTTTCAATGATCTCCCTGATCAAGTGAAATCGCCGCAACACGTGTTTGGATTTCTGATGAGACATCGGTTCCTTAGCCTGTGCAACCGGTGTTGTCACAGTATATGGGAACTGCTTCTCCAATGCTAGGAACCACACTAAGTTCAGTTATGAACTTCTTCATCCAAACAGCTTCCTTTGCAGCTTCACTTGCAGCTATATACTCTGCCTCTGTCACTGAATCAACAACCGTTTGCTATTTGGAACTCTTCCAACTCACTGCACCTCCGTTCAAGGTAAACACATACCCTGAAACAGATTTACTGTCATCTTGGTCTGTTTGAAAACTTGAGTCCGTGAATCCCTCGAGTTTTAATTCAGACCCACCGTAGACAAGAAAAATATCTTTAGTCCTTCTCAAGTACTTTAGGATATTTTTCACTGCCTTCCAGTGCTCTTCTCCTGGATTCGGCTGGTATCTGCTTGTTATACTAAGTGCGTGAGCAACATCCGGTCTAGTACATATCATACCGTACATGATAGATCCTATTGCAGAAGCATAAGGGATCTTACTCATACGGTCTCTCTCCTCAGGTGTCTTTGGGGCCTGTTTCTTGGAGAGATTTGTTCCATGGCTCATCGGCATGAGACCTCTTTTGGAATCTTCCATGCTAAACCTCTTTAGCATCGTATCAATGTACGTTCCTTGGGATAACTCGAGCATCCTTTTAGATCTATCTCTATAAATCTTTATCCCCAAAATATAGGATGCTTCACCCAAGTCCTTCATGGAGAAGTTTTTAGATAACCAGATTTTAATGGATTGTAACATAGGAATGTCATTCCCTATCAGTAATATATCATCAACATATAATACAAGGAATGATACTGCGCTCCCACTAACCTTCTTGTATACACATGGTTCATCCTCGTTTTTGATAAAATCAAACTCTTTGATTGTCTCATCAAAACGAATGTTCCATCTACGAGAAGCTTGCTTCAATCCATAAATGGATCGTTGTAGCTTACAGACTTGATTTGTTCCAACTTTTGAAATAAATCCCTCTGGCTGTGTCATATACACATCCTCCTCAAGTTTCCCATTGAGGAAGGCCGTTTTCACGTCCATCTGCCAGATCTCATAGTCGTTGTAAGCTGCAATCGCAAGCAAAATCCGAATGGACTTGAGCATGGCTACTGGTGAGAAGGTTTCATCATAGTCAACTCCTTGTCTTTGTTTGAAACCTTTTGCAACCAGTCGGGCCTTATAGGTCTCTACCTTTCCGTCTGCTCCAGTCTTTTTCTTAAAAACCCATTTACACCCAATAGGTTTAATACCTTCAGGTGGTGAAACCAAAGACCATACTTTGTTTTCATACATGGAGTCCATTTCGGATTTAATGGCTTCAAGCCATTTCCCTGAGTCTTTATTACTCATAGCCTGTTCGTAATTCAATGGATCATCATCATTCATGATGTGTACCTCATCGTCATCCTCTATAACGAATCCATACCTCTCAGGTATCTTCGGTACTCTTCCAGATTTATGAACATGGTGTGGTACAGTAGGTTCTTCTACTTGGTTAGGTACCTGACTTTGGTCCGTGGTAACTTGTGGTTCTTGAACTTCTTCAAGATATATTTTACTCCCACTGACCCCTTCATGGATAAACTCTTTCTCCAAGAAGGTAGCATGTTTCGCAACAAACACCTTTTGATCAGTTGGATGATAGAAATAATACCCTACGGTTTCTTTAGGGTATCCCACAAATCTACACTTATCGGATTTAGTCTGTAGCTTATCATTTTCAAACTTTTTGACATAAGCTGGACAACCCCAAGTCTTAACATGCTTAAGATTTGGTTTCCTCCCTTTCCACATCTCATATGGAGTCTTTGGGGCGGATTTGGTAGGTACCTTGTTAAGTAGGTATGCAGCCGTTTCTAGGGCATATCCCCAGAAGGAAATTAGAAGGTCTGTAAAACTCATCATGGATCGAACCATGTCCAACAATGTTCTATTTCTCCTTTCAGATACTCCATTTAACTGTGGTGTACCTGGAGGAGTCCATTGTGAGATTATACCATTTTCTCTGAGACAATTGAGAAACTCACCGCTTAAGTATTCTCCACCTCGATCTGATCGAAGTATCTTAATACTCTTGCCCGTTTGTTTCTCTACTTCACTTCTGAACTCTTTGAACTTTTCAAATGATTCTGATTTGTATTTCATTAAATACACATATCCAAATCTTGAGTGATCATCAGTGAAAGTAATAAAATAAGAATACCCACCCCGTGCACTTGTTGTCATAGGTCCACAAACGTCTGTGTGAATCAATGCCAACAACTCTGTAACTCTCTCCCTTTTTCCACTAAAAGGAGATTTAGTCATTTTACCCATGAGACAAGATTCACAAGTTGGATATGATTCATAATCAGATAGCTCGAGGAGCCCATCTTTATGCAACTTGGATAATCTTATTTCATTGATATGACCGAGTCTACAGTGCCACATATAGGTATAATTAATATCATCTCTTTTCCTTTTCTTAATTTGTTCAATTTGAAATATATTTTCTTGCAAGTCAAGTGTATAAAGTCCATTTCGCAAATTTTCAATACCATATAAAACATCGTCTTTATAAATAGAACAACCATTGTTCTTGATAATAACGTCAAAACCTTCCATATCCAATACAGAAATTGAAATAATGTTTTTAATAATATTCGGAACATAATAAGAATTATTAAGATAAATGGATTTGCCCGAAGGCATTGCTAAACAATAAGTTCCTACAGCTAATGCAGCAACTTTTGCTCCATTTCCCACTCGTAGGATCACCTCATCTTTGTTCAGCTTTCTACTTCTGACCAGTCCCTGCACAGTATTACATATGTGAGAACCACAGCCGGTATCCAATACCCAAGTAGAATTATGACTTTCAAAAAAATTAATTTCAATCATAAACAAACCTTGATTGGAAGTCGAAGCTTCTCCAAGCTTCTTCTCTGCTAGAAACTTCTTGCAGTTCCTCTTCCAATGTCCCGGCTCATTGCAATGAAAGCACATTCCTTTAGCTGGTTCAGGTTTCTTTTGCTCCTTTTCTTTCCCTTTTCTCTTAGCCTTCTTAGATTTCTTCTTTTCAGAAGACACCTTGGGCCTCCTCCTTTTATTGGAAGAATCCACCATCAAGACATGGTTCTTCTTGGATGAGAAGTGACCTTCTGCAGTTTTCAGCATGTTAAGCAGCTCAGGTAAGCTGACATCTAGCTTATTCATGTGAAAATTAACCACAAACTGCGAGAAGGTCTCAGGGAGTGACTGCAAGACCAAGTCTTGACTCAACTCCCCATCCATGACGAACCCAAGCTGTCTAAGGCGTTCAGTCAAATTAATTACCTTCAGAACATGAGTCTCGATAGTAGTGCCCTCGGTCATCCGAGATCGAAAGAGCTCCTTAGATATCTCATATCTAGCAGTCCTACTCTGCTCACCATACAACTCCTTGAGGTGAAGCAGCATAGCAGGAGCATCCATTTTTTCGTGCTGACGCTGAAGCTCGTTATTCATGGATGCGAGCATGATGCATTGAGCCACAGATGCATCATCTTGCCACTTATTGAAAGTGGCAATCTCTTCCTCAGAGGCTGTTTCTGAAACAGATTCAGGGATAGTGGAATTTAGGACAGAAGAAATCTTTTCAGCAGTGAGAACAATTCTCAGATTTCTTAGCCAGTCCTCATAATTCGGGCCGGTAAGCTTATTTGCATCAAGTATGCTTCGTAGTGAGATTAGTGATTTTGACATTTTTAAAATTCTACATGTGAAAAGACAACATTTTAGCAAACATTCATTTTATTAACTTTGCATACCAAAATAAATTTAGGTCTTTATTTTAAATTGGTATCTCCCACTATTTTCATCAAACTATATTACCCTCACTCATATAGTTCGGCAACATCTAATTAAAGATTTGCTAGTGAGATTAAGGATCCCATTTCAAATGTATATAACCTTGTGGATAGCACAACAAGCGATATACAAATAAATAGGTAGACAACTCTTGTCAATTACATCACTATATAGCTCCTTTTATTTTGCCTCTTAAATCATAATGGTCATGTGTGTGCACATCCGAACTAAAATGATTTAAGTTAAGTCCAGCCTAGCACTTCCATAAATTCAAAAAGAAAAATTTTCGTCCTTATGGATAGCACAACAAGACTAGATCGTTCAATTTTCTTGATAAGCATCAAATGTGATTAATTAATATCTAAAATATTCAATACTCGCCTTGTGGATAGCACAATAAACTCATATTAAAATATCTAATACTCTATTAATTTATCATGCTAGAAGGCGACGTTCGATATTCCAAATATCATTTGAACGCTTCAAACTTAATATTATTTCTTTGAGGGGTTTGTTATTATTTGTCTCATCTTTTAAGCGCGCATGCACATATATATATAAAATACGCGTCATTTTATTAAACATGCGAAGCATGTTTGTATAAAATATAATATATATAATATTTAGCATGCGATATAGAATATTATATTCTACCCGGATTGATTATGGACTTTTATTCTAGTTTGGTTCACTAGAGCCACCAAGTGAACCAAAAGGTCAAACCTAGGAGTGCAAGAATTTAAATTTTAAATGTAACCATTACATTTAAACCCGGGCTCCATACAAACGGGTCTTCACGCGCTCCTTGCTTCTTGGTCTCCAATTTCTTCAAAATAATTCTAACTATCTCTATTACATTAACTATTTTAAAATTAAATAGAAACCTTGATCAGCAGTCAAGGGAAAGTACATAGAAATGAGATAGAATTTACATCGAGAATAAAACTAGAGAAGACGAGGTACGCAGACCCCATTTTATAAGACCCATACATTCAAGCATTCATCCAAAATAAAATCCAATCACATTGGTCATAGTCCATAATCAACCCCATTTATTATCATACACATCAACATATGCATCAATAAATATCCATTCATCTCATGAATAACAATGCTATTCCATATATGGATCGATGTTATTTAATGGACAAAAGTTTTGCTAAATTTTATTTTTGAAACAAAATAAACTCTTTTATTTTAATCAAAAATAAATCCAAATTAAACTTCTTTAATTTTAGCATTCTGAAATTATATTTCAGATAAAATAAACTTCTTTATTTTAAAACTTTATCAATTAAATAAACAGTTTACTTAATTAATTAAAATCAATTTTCAGGGTCTGTCCAGGTACCGGCGCAGCTGCGCCAGTAATGAACTGGGCATCTGCGCAGCTGCGCAGGTAGACGGAAGCAGCAGTTTTTACAGACCGGCGCAGCTGCGCCAGTAATGAACTGGGAGGCTGTGCAGCTGCGCCGTTCGCCGCAGAAACTTGTAGAAAATGATTTTTGTCCAGAAAAATGATCCAATTCTCACATCAATTCATACATGGAATTATAAAATTGATAATTAGCACAAAGTTAGGCTCTGATACCACTGTTGGGTTTGTATGTAACGCAATCATGCAATCAAATCACATAAGTAGGGCGGAAGCGTAAAAACTAGGTTTTCAAAATTTATACAAACCCATAACCATGATCATGCTTTGTGCTTGTTATCAATAATAGAAAGGAGAAAACATGGAATTATACCTTTGAAGATCTAAGCTTCCTCAGGTACGAGTTCTACTCCTTTGATTCCTTTGATTCCTCTGATAGTGGCTCCTTCCCTTGATCAATGTCAGCCACCCAAATGTTTGGCCTCTAATGGTGATCCACCAAGGAAGATGAAGAACTCAAGAAGATGGGTTATTGGCTTAACCCTTGTTTCTATCTCTATAGAATATATGTACTCCCAACTTTTGGAAAATTTCACGTCCCTTATTTCTGATATAAGACTCTCTTATATAGATATTAGGTTAACCCTCCTAATCCAATTAGAATAGGGTTTTATTTAATTAATTTATATCCTAATCTTTATTAGGATTGAGAGAGAGTACTGATATTATATTAATTCCTAAACTCCTTTAGAATTATAATAATAATAATAATAATATTAATAAGACTCCTCTTATTAATTTATATTTAATATTTCTAAAATATTAAATAATAAACATTAAGCTATTTAATTTATTCTATCATCATAGATTAAATTAATTATACTTAATGCATTATTACTATCATGTCATTTTCTTCTTAAATAAGTCTTCTTCCTTTTATGGTGTGACCCTTTAGGTTCTCCATATTAAACCGGTTGTGAATAAATCAATTAGAACAATTCTAATCTTATTTAAATGAACAAATTAAACTAATAATCTATTTAAATAAATAACATTTATTCTACAATAGGGATAAGCCTCCCTAGCGATCAACGATTTTCCAGATAATATAGATTTCAACATTAATCATAAAAGAACCTGTGAATTAATAGTTACCGTACAATTCAATCCTTCCACCTTACAATGTCCCAATTAAATATAAGACATGGATTTACTGTCAAGTCTTAATTTATTTAATCATATGTATTTCGATTAAAAAATGCACAACTCCAAATAATGCAAATTAGAAACCTCTTTCTAATTTCATTCTACATTGGCCAAGGATTCCTGGGTTGTCATTTAACGAATCACATAGGACATATCTCCTCTTTTACTAGAGGTGATAGATTCTTTATTGATCATTCATTATCTCCATATGTAACTCATTACACCCAAGCATACCCTATATATGCCTTAAAATGCCTTAAGGAATTAGTCAAAGTATAATTTGTTACAAATAAGATACTATGATGATCTCAAGTCCAAGGATCACATGTACTACTATCACATTAGGAATTCCTATTGACAGGCGAGTAAAACTCCATTAAGTATTCCATAGCGAGTCACGTTCAGTGAACTTATTCTCCAATAAGCACCTACATACTTGCTTTAGTGTCTCCACACAAATGACCATGAGATCAGTCATCCTCATCCAATGAGCAAGCAACATATGTACCAATCTATCCGGATTTACTAATCCCTTTTTTAGTAATCCCAAGATTGGGAACTAATTTAGTTTTAAAGCTTTCTAAGAATTTAGATCTCATTAGCATGATCAACATCATGATTCTAAAAGCATTGCTTAAAACTATGGGTTATTTATATATTATTAAAAACAGCACTATGTAGATAATTAAATGCCTTTAATAAATAAATATTTTATTAATAAATAAATAAGATTGTTTACAAAGTATGTGCTTTATCATCATACATGATTGGCTTGTATGCACACTACTATCAGAAACTCGAATTCGGTTCCTCACTTCCTCACGATAATATAATAATAATATCTAAAACATACATTCACAACGGAAGATCTAATCTAGAATAATATACAATGATTTATTATAATTATTCTCCCAAGTCTCGCAACCTACAATACTTAATAGATTACATAATAATATCAAATACAGACTTATTACATAACCCTACTAAGCTTAACATAGTTCTGAAATAGTCTTAATACAACACAAGAAATTTTTAACATAAAAGGGACAAGCTAGTCGGTAGCCTTGCCCTTGCCCTTATCGACGCTCGAAAGTCCACCCTTCTCTGCCTTAACTGAAATGTTTTTAAGGAAAAGCAAGAATGAGCACAAATTGCCCAGCAAGTAATATACAATAAGGGTGAAGAGTTTTATAACACGAGTTTGAATCAAAGTATAATCTCGATGATAATCTAGAGTTCAAAGAATAACATCATGAATAACGAATATCAACAATTCTCAAATCAAATTCCTGGAATATGAAACGATAGTTCATTATAAACCAACAGAAATATATGAATTCAAGGCTATCAACATATCCAACTGGATAAAACAATTTATACTGAGCAGTCACTAAGGGCTATTGAACATCTACTAGAATTATCAATATTAAACTGATAACCCAAAAGAAATAAGTAAGATAGATGATCAGTCTATAATACTTTATGTTATGCATAACAACACAATAATTTTCACGCGTATGTTGGGGCTTCCAACAATATACACTCCCCTTACCATAAGGGTTGTTCAACTCAGTTTTTCAAGATTTTTGCACCAGTCAATTGGTTTGGATAGTTTTCTAAACATGTATATAGTCTAGCCGAATCAAATGGCATAGACACTTTCACGATATTCAAGAACAATACCAAGTTCAACATGAATAAAAGTTTTTATAAGACTCAAATGGAATAAGAGTGTATTCAATAAGCATACTAACTCAATTTAAATGAGTAAGAAAACTTGCTTACAATATTTCTTGAATAAAATAAATACGAGGATAGGATATTTGCACCGTAAAAGAGTGTAAGATAGAGAACTTGCCTTATGCGTAGTCTATCCACGTAAATTAATGTGACGCCCTCAAAATAGGTCCAGTCAACCCAACCCATTCTGAGTCGCCAAATACATGATACAGAATTCAAATACAAACTTTTTATCACACGGTCGTGCAAAATACGACCACACCACTATGAGTGTCAATACAAATATGTAGAAAATATTAACATTCAAACTAAGTCCTCGTTACAATTATTATCACACTATTTATTAGAAATAGTGAGGACTACTACTGCTCTAACTCAGACCATCACTCTGTCCCCCGACTAGTTCCTGCGACATTCTCATTTCCTAAAGAGGACAATAGATGAAAAGGGTGAGCTCAACTAGCCCAGTAAAGAATATTATGACTAAGATAATGGAAAATAAATTATCGTTAGTCTTCAACAATTCAGATAAAATATTATGGACAACAAGTTTCAGATCAATATTCGCAGCGAAAATAACAATTCATTAGAAGAGTTAAGTAGAGAATGAAGTCTACTATCTTCTATGATTTAAAAGTCCATCATCAATATTTTATCCCTGTAACATCAATTAATATACATCTCAAATCAAATATTCATCTTTTCACTACGGGCCAAAGATATTCATTTGTATCACCAGTGGTCATGTTCATCTCAACACCTGTCCATCTTTGCACTACGGCCAAAGATATTCATCAGGTAATCATTCATCTTTGCTCTACAGGCCAAAAATATTCAGTTATATCACCTTTTAGGACTGAAGATGATGAAAAACATTTTAAAGAACGAATCTAGTGAGATAAAGGACAAAGATTAAGGATTCGTATTTTAGTTTATCCAATTCAAAAATACTTCATAATAATCAATTGTGGAGCAAAATTCAAGAATAAAGCTCAAAACTTAGATCCAATCAAATATAGGAACCTTAACAAACAACTTGGACAAATAGAAGAAATTTTAATTTTTCCGTGAATAGTTCCGTATACTTAAATAGTGTCGTATACGTGAATAGTAACCCCAACGGAAAAAGTAAGAATTTCATAATAAAATCTATGCCAATATTTTGGTATAATGATATTGAAAAAAATAACATCATTTACGAAAGAAAATAACATCCCTTACCTCAAAAGAATAGTACTTCTGGCTGGAATATCGAATATAATATCGAAGGAAACTTGCACTGAATAGTAACACTCAAAGTATCGAAATACTCACAAAAATATGCTCGATATTATAGAGAGAGAAAACTTCTGATTCTGGTGTGATTTTTATTTCTAACTAAGCACCTAATTTATAGGAAAGACCTAGCATGCCACAATTGACAATTGCAGCCTCTAGCATACCAAACCTTGAAAAATCACCCGCCCACCTCCTTAGAATTCAGATTTTTCAACAAAAAAACAAAAGTGGGGCCCACCCATGTTTTTAATAAAAATATTTATTTTTGAAACTTAATAATTCATAATAAATAGCCCTTTTATCAGAAAATACAAATTCTATGTTCTCTCATAGGAAATTTAATTCTCTACAACTTTTTAGAAGGAAGTTTTTCCAAAATCCCAACCGAAAATGGCCGAAATCCACAAACGGATGATTTTCCACACAAAAATACTGATAAAAACACCTCAACACTAACTCCTTCTTTTATATCCACAAAATAAATATTTTCTTATCATATAAATCAATAATTAATTATTCACAAATAATATTACAGAACTACAATATTGACAACCAGGTCGTTCCCAAGAAAGAGGGGGCCTTCCGATAAAGATTTGTCCTTACTGACGCGCAATTAAATAACCCCTCCTAGACATAACTTTCTTAGACATTGTCAATAATGCTATCTAATAATATTATTCAAATAATATGAATTATTGAGTTGATAATGTAAAATACTGTGCAGTGACAATTATTGAATCAATCATACAAGGTATCAACGTAGTAATTATTGAATCAATCATATAAAATAGCAACGTAGCAATTATTGATATAAAATATCAATGTAGCAATAAAATATCATGCAATTATTGAATCAATAATATAAAATATTGAACAGTAATTACTGTAACAATTATTGAGTAAGTGACTTCTTACGTAAGAATCAATAATTCAAAATACTGTGCAATACTGTGTGCTACTGTGAAATAACACGTATGACTGTATTTTTATCACCGGATATTTCAACAGTTTAACCGTGACAGTTTTATCGTTATTTATAAAAAGGTTATTTCTGTCGCTTTCTACATCCGATAGTTATTCCGTTGTGGGGCCCACAAATAGCCGCGTCGTCGTACGAATATTCCCCGACAACAAGAATGTTCCACGACCAAACGAATATTCTCCGACAACAATGAATATTTTATAACCACTTGCTTATTTTGAAATATTTGCACATTTCACCCATAACTTTTCACATTTATCAAATCAACACCTTACTATTTCGAAATAATATATAAAGAAAATTAAATCTTTATTCATAAAAGTTGGGGTATTACAACCTCCCCTCCTTATGAAATTTCGTCCTCGAAATTGACGTACGTACCTGGTATGTCGAAAAGGTGAGGACACCTCGCTTTCATTTCCGATTCCAACTCCCAGGTCATTTTCTCAATTTCATGGTTTCTCCACAAAACTTTAACTTGAGGTATACTTTTCGAGCGTAGGACATGCTCCTTCCTATCCAAGATCTTGACAGGTACCTCCTCGTACGTTAAATCTTCGGCTATCTCGTCTGGTTCTAACTCAATAATGTGGTTTGGGTCTTTCACATATTTACGAAGTACGGATATGTGAAAAATATTATGAACACGAGACATGCTTGGAGGTAAAGCAAGTCTATAAGCCACATTTCCTACTCGGTCAAGGATCTCAAATGGACCAATGAATCGTGGGTTGAGCTTTCCTCTCTTCCCGAATCTCGTAACTCCTTTCTATAGAGCAACACGTAACAATACATGATCCCCAACATTAAATTCCACGTCCTTTCGATGAAGATCCGCATAACTCTTTTGTCGATCTTGTGCGGTTTGTATCCGTTGCCGGATCATTTGAATCTTTTCTGTAGTCATACGTACCAACTCCGGTCCCAATAATGTTGCTTCACCCACCTCATTCCAACATACTGGAGAACGACACTTTCTCCCATACAACGCTTCGAATGGAGCTACGCCTATACTTGCTTGATAATTGTTATTGTAGGAGAATTCCACCAATGGTAAGTACTTATCCCAACTCCCTTTGAAGTCTAGAACACAGAGCCTCAATAGATCTTCAAGAGTTTGAATAGTTCTTTCTGATTGTCCGTCTGTTTGAGGATGATAAGCCGAACTGAATCGTAAATCCGTGCCCATAGCTTTCTGTAAACTGATCCAAAATCGTGAAATAAATCTGGGGTCAAGATCCGAAACTATGGATACTGGCATGCCATGCAATCTCATAATCTCATTCACGTACATATGAGTAAGACGTTCAAGGGAATAAGTCTCTCGTATCGGCAAGAAATGAGCAGACTTGGTTAATCTATCAACAATAACCCAAATCGCATCTATGCCTTGAGAGACCTTGGGAAGACCCGTAACGAAATCCATCGTAATGTGTTCCCACTTCCATTTTGAAATCTCCAGTGGTTGAAATGCACCCTTCGGCACTTGATACTCCGCCTTTACACGTTGACAAGTTAAACATCTCGAAATAAACGCCGCGATCTCTCTTTTCATATTGCTCCACCAAAATGTATGTTGAAGATCATGATACATTTTGGTACTCCCAGGATGGATTGTAAACGGTGTGTTGTGTGCCTCCATAATGATTCTATGCTTGAGCAGCTTTAACTTTATCAATCAAAGTTGGTTCTACGCATATCAATATATGGTATCATACAACATATAAACATTTCAAAGGGTTCTTTCATGTTTGTACCACCTTTCCTCTTTCAATCTTTCATGATATAGGTTCTAAGTTAATACCTTTAATCACTTAAGGCCCCTTAAGGCCATGAAACCACATTAGCTATCATGCTTGTCATTTGAAACATATGAGGTGATCACATAACTTGATTTAGGCATGCTTGTAAGTTTATATTTCATATACACATAGCTAGTATTGTTACTAGCTTAAGTCATGCTTCAAACTCATGCTTGGTTTACTTCCATTATATCAAACACATAAGAACCATAATGAACGTAAATATGTTATTTTAGATTCTTAGAACTTAACTACTTATACTAATGCAATTTGTTTGAAAGCATATTCAAGTTTTCCTTTGAAATCATTTTAAACTTGAATGATGAAATTCAACACATACAAGATAACTTTAAAGCTCTTATTATGTGTAGTTAAGTCATGTGAACATCTTCTCAAGATCAGAATGTACATCATGTAATATTCATGCATATTAGCTTTGATATGTCAAGTTTTTCTTTGAAAAAGTTCGCTAGCTCAACGCCTATCAACTTGGTCATGAACAAAGGACTATAAATCACAACTCATGCTCATAGATGTCATAATTAGTTATACGAGTACACTATTATGTTCAAAAAATCAAAATGCAATATGGTATGTATATATATCAAGGTTCATTTAAAACTATAGGTTCATTCCCAAAACATAAGTCTTTCCGTCAATAATGTGTACTAACATAGATTTGAACATGCAAGTTATATTAATGGTCATATAGATGCATGTTAAGCCTGTTAGCATACTTGTTTAAGCTACCTTAGTTACTATCTCTTAACAGAATCTGCAGCAGAAAGCAAAAACTGAACACAAAGGCTGGCGCAGCTGCGCTGCGCCTCAGTTATAAACCGGAGCAGCTGCACCGCCAGACAGTGGCCTGCTTCGGCAGTTTCCAGCCCAATTACCTAATTTCTTATCGAATTTGATTCCAGACAAGTTACATTGCCAAACTAACATACACATCAGCTTATACAACAACTAACAACCATTCCTTAGTCCAACTAGCATGTATTGCAACTATAATCAAGAATTTAAGAATTTTCAGAGACAAGAAATGAAGAACATGGAATATACCTTCTGCTAAATTGTGAATGAGCTTGCTGCTAATTGAATTCTCCCAATTCTAGAATGATATTACTAAAGTATATATGCTCTCAATTCCACACTTAAACAAAATTCTCAACAATGAATTAGAAGGAGATTGGTTATATTTATAGAGACAATGATATCCAGACATTATTTTTCTCTCCCAAACCAAACCAACGGATTGAAGGATTGCATGGAGGTTATGAAAGAGTAGGTAATTAGTGGTTGGATTCCATCATCATCCCCACTCCCCATTGCCTGATGATTATCTAAGTTGCTGATTTTGAGATTATAGGGAGTAGGCTAGCTTGGGATATAACACGTGAGGAGAATGAGATACTCATTGAGGGACATGCATTATCAATCTCAGCATTATATCAACATTCATGTATACACACACTTAGGTTACTTTGCACATGTTATATACCTAAGTTGTATTCATATAATACATGCTTAGGTTGTAGTTTTAATGACACAATATAATTCACATAATGTAGTAAGTGTAATTTGCACACATATAATCCATGTACATTTTATCATACTAGCATTATCACATTATCTCATCTCCTTTATTATTAAATTCTATCAATCAATTATTTACAACATATTCATGATGTACTTATTTTAATGTCCACACATTCACATTGTTACATAGGCATTATTCAAGTAGTTTTCACAACTCAATAATTTTACTATATAGTTTATGTATAATTGTACAGTCACATTGCACTACACTTCATATAATATATAGGTAGCTACTATACCTTATATATTTAATTATCGCACGCTTGCACATAGCAATTAATTAATTAATTACTTATCTTATCAATTAATTAATAATAATATTAATTAGTCCATCCCTCATCAATCAATGTAATTATTAATCTCCATAACATTTATATGATTAATTATCACATTTAAATAAATATAAATATTATTATATTTATAAACAAGTTGCTTATTATTATTATTTTATCATTTGCAATAATAATAATCAACGTATTATTAATCATCATTAATATTCTATTTTTCATAATAACAATTAATATTTGATTAATCGTTCACGTAGTAATTCCTTCATTACTTACCCTTATCAATTATTATTATTATATGATAAATAATCACATTCCTCAGCAGTTTAAATAAATATAAATCCTATTATATTTATAAACTATTTTCTTAGTATTATACCATTACTTGCAAAAATACTAATTCAACAGACTATTATTATATTTCTCCTAATAACAATTAACAATTAATATACAATAATTATTCGCTTAGTAATTCCTTCATTGATTAATATAACCATTATTATTTCTCATTACTGTGCCACACAAGGCATTCAACGAGTTTATCGCAAACTCCATAATTTCTCAATTATTATAATTATTCAATTTAATATAATTGAGTTACTCATCTCAGAACACATAAATATTTATATTCAAATAAATATTTATTTCCATTAATATATTCATTTATTAATATTCGAAAATTCTCGGGTATTACATATTGGGTGTAAATGGGTTTTTAAAAGAAAGACTGGAGCGAACGGCAAGGTAGAGACCTATAAGGCTCGACTGGTTGCAAAAGGTTTCAAACAAAGACAAGGAGTTGACTATGATGAAATCTTCTCACCAGTATCTATGCTTAAGTTCATTCGGATTTTTCTTGCGATTGCAGCTTATAATGACTATGAGATCTGGAAGATGGACATGAAAACGACCTTCCTCAATAGGATACTTGAGGAGGATGTGTATATGACACAACTAGAGGGATTTGTTTCAATGGTTGGAACAAATCAAATCTATAAGCTGCAACGATCCATTTATGGATTAAAGCAAGCTTCTCATAGATGGAACATCCGTTTTGATGAGATAATCAAAGAGTTTGATTTTATCAAAAACGTGGATGAACCATGTGTGTACAAGAAGGATAGTGGGAGCGTTGTTTCATTCCTTGTATTATATGTTGATGATATATTACTGTTAGAGAATGACATTCCTATGCTACAGTCGATTAAATATGGTTATCTAAACATTTCTCTATGAAGGACTTAGGAGAAGCATCCTATATTTTGGGGATAAAGATCTATAGAGATAGATCTAAAAGGATGCTTGGCTTATCCCAAGGAATGTACATTGACTCGATGCTAAAGAGGTTTAGCATAAAAGATTCCAAAAGAGGTCTCATGGCGATGAGCCTGGAATACATCTCTCCAAGAAATAGGCCCCAAAGACACCTGAGGAGAGAGACCGTATGAGTAAGATTCCTTATGCTTCAATAATAGGATCTATTATGTACGATATGATATGTACTAGATTGGATGTCGCTCATGCACTCAGTGTAATGAGCAGATATCAGTCGAATCCAGGAGAAGAGCACTGGAAGGTAGTGAAAAATATCCTAAAGTACTTACGATGGACTAAAGATGTATTTCTTGTCTACTGTGGGTCTGAATTAAAACTCGAGGGCTTCACAGACTAAAGTTTTCAAACGGACCAAGATGACAGTAAATCCATTTCGGGGTATGTGTTTACCTTAAACGGTGGCGCAGTGAGTTGAAAGAGTTCCAAGTAGCAAACAGTTGTTGATTCAGTGACAGAGGGAGAGTACATAGCTGCAAGTGAAGCTGCAAAGGAAGTTGTTTGGATGAAGAAGTTCATAACCGAACTTGGTGTGGTTCCTAGCATTTGAGGAGAAGTCCTCTTGTACTGTGACAACACCATAGCTGTTGCACAGGGTAAGGAACCCAGGTCTCATCAAAAATACAAACACATGTTGCGGCGATTTCACTTAATCAAGGAGATCATTGAAAGAGGAAATGTCACCTTGGAGAGTATAGACTCTCAAGACAACATTGCAGATCCATTTACTAAAGCTTTAACAAAACAGCAGTTTGATCGTCACTTAGAGAAGATGGGTATGAGATACCATGGCGATTGGCTTTAGTGCAAATGGGAGATTGAAAGTAGTATGCATACAAGTCAATCATGTATAATGATAAAGCATATACTTTAGAAACGATCTTAGTTATTTATTAATAAAAGTATTCATTTATTAAAGGCATTTAATTATCTACATGATGTTATTTTTATAATATGTAAATAATCCATAGTTTTAAGCAATGCTTTTAGAATCATGATGTTGATCATACTAATGAGATCTAAATTTTTAGAAAGCTTAAAACTAAAATAGTTCCCAATCATTGGATTACTAAAAAGGGGATTAGTAAATTCGGATAAATTGGTACATATATTGCTTGCTCATTGGATGAGGATGATTGATCTCATGATCATTTATGTGGAGGCACTAAAGCAAGTATGTAGGTGCTTATTGGAGAATAATTTAACTGAACGTGACTCGCTAAAGAATAGATAATGGAGTTTTACTAGTCTGTCAATAGGAATTCCTAATGTAATAGTAGTACAAGTGATCCTTGGACTTGAGATCATCATAGTATCTTGTGTGTAATGAATTATACTTTGACTTAATTCTTAAGACCCTTAGGGTATATCAAAGGGTATGCTTGGGTATAATTAGTTACATATGGAGATACTGAATGATAAATAAAGAATCTACCACTTCTAGTAAAAGAAGAGATATGTCCCATGTGATTAGTTAAATGACAACCCAGTAGTCCTTGGCCAAGGCAGAATGAAATTAGAAAGGAGTTTTTAATTTGTATTATTTGTAGTTATGCATTTTCTAATCGAAATACATATAATTAAATAAAATAAGACTTGACAGTAATTCCATGTCTTATATTTAATTGGGACATTGTATGGCGGTAACTATTTATTCACATGTTCTTTTATGATTAATGTTGAAATCTATATTATCTGGAAAGTCGTTGATCACTAAGGATGCTTATCCCTATTGTAGAATAAATATTATTTATTTAAATAAATTATTATTTTAATTTATTTATTTAAATTAGATTAGAATTGTTCTAATTGATTTATTCACAACCGATTTAATATGGAGAACCTAAAGGGTCACACTATAAAAGGAAGAATAATTATTTAAGAAGGTAATGGCATAATCGTAATAATATATTAAGTGTAATTAATTTAATCTATGGTGATAGAATAAATTAAATAGCTTAATATTTATTATTTAATATTTTGAAAATATTAAATATAAATTAATAAGAAGAGTCTTATTAATATTATTACAATTATTATTATTTTAATTTCTAAAGGAGTTTATGAATTAATTTAATATTAGTACTCTCACATATTCCTAATGAGATTAGGAGGCAAATTAATTAAAAGAGTTTAATTTATAAATCCCAATGTGTTGGGTAGCCTAATTAATTAAAGGAATTTAATTAAATTAAATGAAACCCAATTTCTAATTACATTAGAAGGGTTGACTAATATCTATATAAGAAGAATCTTATATTAGATATTAGTAGATGTAATTCCAAGAGTTGGAGAGTACTTCTTTTTCTACAGAGAACAGAAAATAAGGATTTAGCCAACCACCCTCCTTCTTGAACAATTCCTCTTCCTTGGTGGATCACCTCTAGAGGCCAAACACTTGGGTGGCTAACGTTGATCAAAGGAATGAATCTGTGACGCCCCCAAAAATAAATACTTAAAACCTGTATTTGGTGCTACACGATTCTAAATATTAATAAACTTAAAGCGTTGTTAAATTAGAGTTATTACATCAAAGTTCTTCTATCCCAAGTACGAAAATTTTTAAATAATTTTTAACATGATAGGTATGTAGTAATGTCACCCAAAAGCCTATCTATTACATAAGATCCTTTCTAGCTAAGCTGACATTTTTCCTTTGCCCTTATCCTTTTCAGAACTCTCAGCTTCATCTTTCTTAATTGAAAACATTTATAATAAAGCAAGAATGAGCACTTAATTGCTCAGCAAGTATAATAATCAATAATTAGCATGCAAAATAAATAAATGTTTTCAGCTGATTCGGTTTTCACATTAAACAAGTCTGTAAAGCAATTAACATAAACTTTGACGCTAATCTCATATTTTTGAAACGACGTAGTGACTTAAATATACTAAGTTGTTATATATTCAAGAACTTGCTTTTCTTTTTAAAAGCTTCAATCAGAAATTTTATCTATGAACCGACATAGTCTTACGAGCACGATGGGTGATCAGCCCTTTATGCCCTGCATTTTCAATACTATCTAAATAGAATAAATTCTTTCAGTTCGTCTTTGCCGTCCCCAGGACGCAATACCCCAAATTAGGAAAGTTCTTGCTCAGTTATAATCCATTTAGAAGAATAAAATAAATGGATAACTTAATTAAACAAGTATATTTCAAGACTTAATATAAAAGAATTTGAAATATTTCAACTATACATGTATACCGAGTTTTATTCAATGCATACATCGTTATCTCATACATTTTTTCGAAGCTGATTGCAATAAAAATCCTATCGCTATAGCATTATATATAAGGGATAAGGTTCAAAAATGCCCCTAACTTTTACCCAGAGGTCTACCGAACACCCCACACTTTTTTTCCCAAAAATGCCCATAGCGTTACATTTTTTGGGTCGACTTTGCCTCTGGCTCAAACGGAGTTGCCACATAGACTAACTTTTCTATATGTGGCTAACATTTGCTGACGAGGCTTCAAACAAAGCTTGATGACTTAGGCATAAACTCAAATTGGAGTTGTGTTTGTTTTTCAAAAGGGGCAAATAGACTAAAAGGCGCGAAAAAGCCCTAATCGACATCTTTTCCGGTAGAGAAGAAGAGAGGAGAAATTGGAGAGAAGAAGAGGCGAAGACGAAGACGAAGGTGAAGCCCTTACTGAGTTGGTGGACGAAATAACAAAAGCCCTAACTTTGCTCTATGATTGCTCTACAGTCAGTTCGTGGTATCTGCTTTGCTCTCACAAAAGCCCTAACTTTGCTTTGTGATTGCTCTGAGAAGAAAAGGAATCTATTAGATTTTCACAGGTACTTTTTATATCTACTTTTGATTAATAAAGTGCATTTTATATGGGTGAATAGGTAAAAGATGGTCATCTCATGTGGTCCATGTTTCAGTTGGGTGTTGACTGGTAGGGGACATGTAGTCCCCTATATTATTGTTTATTACATTGTTAATGCTTCTGAGTTTTTTTGTCTTGTAATTTGTTGTTATCTGATTTCTGAATTCTGGGTTGTTATTTTTTTTGAATGACAGAATGGTTGGGCGTATAGATGTATATTTACATCATGGGGGCATATGGCTGGAGGATCCTGTGTGGAGATATGTGGGAGGTGATGTTTATATATGTAAGAACTTTGATGTAGATTACCTTTCTCTTATTTGCATTAAGAATACATATTTAGAGGAATTGAAATATCCCAGTGTTAAGGAAGTCTATTATTTGGAACCTGGACTAAGCATTGAAGAAGGACTCTTTGTACTTGAGGATGACTATGGGATTAGGAGAATTCTGAGTAAAATAAAGTCAGACACAACTGTCCTAGAGTTCTTTGTAAACATGCGATAGATGAACCTATTATGAATGATGAATCACCTCCAGTTGTTCCACCTGAGCCCATAATGCAAGCCCTTCCTTCATTTCCACCTGAGCCCATAATAAATGAACTTGAAGAGGAGGGTGAGGCTAGTGATGACAGTTTCATGGAAAGTGCAAAAGTACTTAATGCTTTTGATAGCATTAATAGAGCACATGAAAGCGGGGCAGGTGAGGAAGATGTTGCAAATGAAGGGGAGAGTGAGGACAGTGAAGATGGTATATATGAAGAGGAGAGTGATGAGAGTGAGGAAGATGATGATAGTGAGGAAGGTGATGATAGTGAGGACAGTGATGATAAAGAGGAAGGGGATGATAATGGTGATAGTGAGAGAATGACTGATGAGGGTCAGGTGCCACGTGAGAGAAGACATCCTGTCCATTTCAATGTAAATGATTAGACACCTTATTTTAGCTTGGGAATGACATTTTCTAGTGCAGGTGAAGTTAGGGAATCTATATCAAAGTATGCTATATCTAGGGGAGTGACATTGAAATATGTGAGAAGTGAACCATATAGAATAAGGGTAAAGTGTGAGGATGGGTGCCCTTTTTTACTATATGTGTCAAAGGACGGTGGTAACCCTAGGTTGGCAGTCAAGACATTAAATGAAGACCATAATTGTTATAGGATTTTCAGCAACCCTAGGGTTTCAGCAATGTTCTTGGCCAAGCTTTACAAACAAAAAATACTTGAGCAGCATGACTACAAGATTAAAGACCTAAAAAAAGATGTGGAGACAAACTGGAAAATGAATGTTTACTTCTCTAAGTGCAAGAGAGCCAAGAGGATGGTTATGGATGAATTCTCAGGGAGCTTTACTACTGAGTTTTCTGAGTTAGAGGCTTATGCATCAGAACTATTGAGGAGTAATCCAGGGTCTAAAGTACAAGTGGAGTTGTCCTCATATGAATTAAGGGAAGGGAGAAGAGTCTTTAAAAGAATATTTGTTTGTTTAGATGCTTACAAGATAGGTTGGAAGGAAGGTTGTAGGCCTATTATTGGCCTTGATGGGTGTTTTTTGAAGACACAGTATAAGGGAGAATTACTTGTAGCTCTAGGAAGAGATAGGGATGAACAGAATTTTCCCATAGCTTGGGCATATGTGAAGAGTGAAACTAAGGTCAACTGGACTTGGTTTCTGACTTTGTTGCAAGAACATCTTGATTTAGCAGATGGCAGTCAGTACACCTTCATATCTGATATGCGAAAGGTATGCCAATGATTAGTAGTTTATTTATGTTAGACTGTTTTGTGTATCTATATTAATGTAGATTTTTTTTTGATTTCTGGGTTGTCTAACTTTTAATGTTTTAATGTAGGGTTAAATACAAGCTGTTACTGATGTACTCCCTGAGGCTGAGCACATGTGGTGTGCTCGTCATATATATGCAAATTGGTGTAAGAAACACAGGGGTGGAGAGTTGAAGAACTTTTGGAAAGCAGCCTGGTCTACATTTGAGGAAGAATTTAAGGACAATATGAAGGCCCTTGATGAGATGAGTTCAAAATGAGCAATGGATCTCATGAATTATCCACCTCATACATGGTGCAGAGCCTACTTTAGTAACAGAAGCAACTCATAGACAGTAGATAACAACATGGTGGAAAGTTTTAATTCTTGGATTCTTGAAGCTAGGCACAAGCCCATTAGGACTATGATGGAATGGATTAGGGTAAAAATAATGGACAGGTTGGGAACTCTTGGTCGAGCATATGAGAAGTGGATAAATGATTTTAGTCCATATAGTAATGAGATATTTCAGTTAAATAAAAGCATGGTAGTTGGATGTACTGTGCTCTATAATGGAGGCACAGGTTATGAAATCAGGGACGGTGAGGACACCCACACAGTGTTCTTGGACAAGAACTCTTGCACATGTAAGGCATGGGATCTCATTGGAATCCCTTGCCAACATGCTATATGTGCTCTAGTTCGCAACAAGCAGGACCCAATGAACTATATTGCAAAGTGGTATCACAAAGATGTATACCAAGCTGCTTACAAGTACAAGATTATGCCAGTGAGAGGGAAAAGATTCTATGAAATGGACAAATATAAACCTGTTGCGCCACCAAAGGTTGAAAAGAATAGGGGAAGGCCTAAGATTAAGAGAAGAAGAGAGGAAACTGAGGTCAGACCTACAAATAAAGTGATAAAACTATCTAGGAAAGGCAAAACAGTTATATGCAGTCTGTCTTAGCAACAAGAACACAACAAAGTAAGCTGTTCGAAGGTAAAGTCTCTAAGTTGCTTATGTCTCTAAGTTATATATGGTTCATAATAGTGTATTTGTGACCACATTTGCTCTATATCAGAATCAAAGCCAATCAGAAAGAGGAAGCTCAGTACCAAATCAGTCACAAACAAGAAGTTCATTCCCTGCTCAGTCCCAAACTAGATCTACAGTGCACACACAGGCACCAGGTGGCCCATCAGTCTCACCTCCTATACAAGCTGACCCACGTACACCAAGATTATTAATTTGCTAACATCCTATACCTTTATAAATCATTTGTCTATGTTATGAAATAAACACAAGCTTGTGTAACACCTATGAAACCAAAGTACTTTGTCTAGGGTTACACAAAAAATGGACAGAGAAAACCAAGAAAACCCATCTTCTTTAATCACACCATTTATACATACTAGTGATTATGTCATGTTTGTGGGTCATCTTAGAGAGGAGGTGAAGAAGCAGCTATGGCTGGCTAGGCCTTTGATTTGTGTAAGCCTGTTGCAGTCATGTTTACGACTAATTTCTGTCATGTTTGTGGGTCATCTCGGAGAATTGGCCCTTTTTGGTGCTTCAATGGCCACTTCCTTTGCCTCTGTCACAGGTTTTAGCTTATTGGTGAGTAGGGTTTCTGTTTAAATCTTTTGGGATGATAAATTTGGGATTTAATTTGTGTTTTTTTTACAAATGGGTTTGATGGGTAATGGGAATTGAATCTAGTATTCTTATTTCAAAAGCCAACGGAAGTACTTTGGTTTAATAGGTGTTACACAAGCTTATGTTTTTTTATTAGTTAAATTGAATGGAATGTTTATTAAGCCAACGAAAGTACTTTTTCTAGGGTTTAATGCAAAAACTGCCAGTTGTGCACCTCCTACTTCAAGACCAAGGCCTTCAAAATTACAAGTTCGAGCTACTGCAAGAGCTTATTCCAAGAAGCAATTCAGTCAAGGTGAAGGATTTGGGTTGTTATGTGATGACAACACTGGTGGGGTAAGATACAAGGTAATGAATATGTCTTCATTCTGATTTACATAATATGATATCCTTTGGTTAGAGTGGATGCAGAATGATGCTGTTTCGTATACATGCAGAGTAGCACATCTTCAATAATTCTCACTGAAGGGAGTCAGACACACCCACCTATTGTTGACCCTAACACTAGATTTTCAATCCCAAATGAAGCTCAACTAAGAGCAGACAAAGCTACAAACAAAGCATCATCTTCAGTTGGCAGTAGAAAAATAAACCACAGAGGTGATGGTGGCCCTGTAATCATGTCCAACATGCCTTTCAAACCTCCAGGATTGCAATGGAGAGGTAGAAGCTGCATCACTACCACACAGCTTATGACAGATAGGGATGAGAGGATTGGTAGGAGCATCAATGCAAGTAAGTCACAAGGAATTCCTCTTAATGGTAGTGGAGATAACTGAACTTCTAATAGTGTTTTTTTTGGGAAATTGTCCATTAAACTTTGGTGGCTATTAGAGCCTACTTTGTAATTATACTTCTTCTAATTATGCTTTTGGAACTGAGCAATATATTTTGGACAATGTTAAAGTGTTTATGCTCAATTAAAAGTTAATGTAATGCACATGCTTTTGAAGCCTATATTTTGAAAATATATTTTGGCACTATCTTTTGGTATCTGTGTGTTGTTCAATATATTAATTTTGACATTTCACCATGGACTTTGACATTTGACATTGATGTAAAAAAACAGTGCCAATGGCAGCCTATTGTTACTCAAATAGGAAACTCAAATATTGACTTCCATTCAACAAAGACTTGCATAACTCATTAACACACTAAACTACCTTCGAACCAAGCAATGCTCAAACAAGGACTTCCATTAACACAATTCACCAATTACATTGAGTTAACTTCAAATTTCAAACTGCATTACATTACAATTCTCCACACTACCAATTCATCTAACACCATTTTTCTACCTAAGTAGCATAAAAGAAATGCAGATAATTGTAACTAAAAATAACATAGCAATGCACTTCCTGCTCAAATAATCTACTTCTTTAATTTGGTTCACAGAAGATTCATGTCCATTTTACTTCAAATTCTTTAGCTCCTGAACCAATTCTTTCAATTCAGATGCCCCGTCAACTTGAGGACTGCAATTCAGCTCCTTATTCAGTAAAATCTTGTTCTCCCTCTTCAAATCATTTATGACAACCTTGCTCTATCACACATTTGTGGATCATGCCATACAAAGAACCCACATCCTCTTTCCTGAAACCAAAAAATTAAAATTTTAATAAATTGTACTCGGTCAAAACCTTTTCCAAACACTAAATCAAACTAAAGTATAAGATCTTACTCTGAATTTCGAGCATGAGAAAAATCTCCATCCAGGGTTTGTTTCAGTCCATGAGGTCCACATAGGAGCTCTTAACCCACAATAACAGATTGGCATAGCTTAATAATCAGTCTCAATGGTGCGTTTTCGAGCAGAGGATGAAGATGACGATGAATAGTGAACCATGGAGATGACGATTAGGGCTGTGTTTTCTTCTCCTCTCTACGATTAGTGCTTCTCCTTCGTCTCTTCTTCTCTGCTATTTCTCCTCTCTTTTTCTCTACGGCAAGATATGTCAATTAGGGCAAGAGGATTTAATTTGCCTCTTTTAAAAAACAGACAAAACTTTTATCTGAGTTTATGCCCAAGTCATCAGCTTGGTTCTTGCTTTGTTTGAAGCCTTGTCAGCAAATGTTAGCCACGTATAGAAAAGTTAGTCCATGTGGAAACTCCGTTTGGGCCAGGGGCAAAGTCGACCCAAAAGATGTAACATTATGGGCATTTTTGGAAAAAAAATATATAGGGTATTCGGTAGACCTCGGAGTAAAAGTCAGGGGCATTTTTGAACCTTATCCTTTATACATAAACAAGAAGAAATAATTGCTTATATATAATTAAACTGGAAATATTACCCCAAATGAGTAACGAATTATTTTCATAATAACTGTTGCATAAAAGAATTGCAAAAGTTTAAGAAACTTACTCAATTTAAGTATGAAAAAGTTAAAAAACTTGTCTTATAAGGAGATTATCACACAATTTAATTTACAGTCACCCCACAATTCCTACAGAATTATATTGACATACATACTCACGTTAGATAATAAAATATATCCTCAATTTGCATGTATATTTATTATTAATAATTATTAGTTCATAAACTAATATTATTTACTCCAATCTAAAATTTCACTATGATTACATTAGAAATTTATTTTATTTTAACCATTTATTACTATTTAACGGTTCCTTACAATATTAATATATAAATATTTTACATATTTGAATTTAAACCTTGAATATATTATCTCACGAATATTTTATAACTTATTTTGCGAGTTCAGGTTTATAAACAGCTCATATTTAGCTTTTATAGTAAAGTTTAACTTACTATATTATTTCTGAAATAATAATAATTTTTATATTATTTTATTCTTTCACAAGTCGCTCAGATAATTGCTTCATTTAAAAACTTTTAATTTCTCGGTTTACAAATATTCGCGTTTACTATATATATAGACCGTTACATGTTGGTTTGCTCAAAAAGGTCATTTTGGCCCTCAAAAACCTTGAAATATCATTTTTATAATTTATAGGAATTTTTAAAGGTCCCTCGATTCATTTTGTCCCACAAAATAATTTTATAGGCAATGCGAGTTTTTATTTCGTCTAAATATGAAATTTCATATTTATATTGCTTAAATTATGCCCGAAATTTAGTTTCTTGGGATAAAATATCATTTCCGGTTATAACAAGTTTCGTAAGACTTTATTAGCTTTATTATGTCTTAAAATTTTGCCGGAAGGCGAATCGGAACGTCGAACGTCAAAATCGCTCGACGCGTCAATGTTCGTCGTCGCCCAATTTTCAGTTCTGACATGCATATTCTCCTGTTTTTAATTCTCAAACCACAAGTCGTATAACAATGAATTTTTGGTATGTTATAGACCTCATGGCATAGTATTTTTGAAAAAATTTAGATCGCTAAAACAGGTTATGAAAACTAACCAAAAATAGCCTTAAAAGGGCATGCAGGCAAACTACATGAGCAGCAACAGCGACTGCAGCGCGCCTGCGCGCGGCCAGCTGCCTGTAATGCCCTGCTGCTTCTGAAGCTTGGCTTAGCGAAGTGGCCAGTTCACGATTTTCTCCCGCGCTGCCCATTACTCCGTTTAATCCAATTTTTGGATATGTTGTACATGGTATGGCAAAGTATTTTTAAAAAATATCAGGACTGATATTCGGGTACATTAAACAGTCCAAACAGGGTGCCAAAACTGACATATTACATTTACATTTAAAAATCATTAACCTCCATATTACATTTACATAACTCAAATTATATTGAACACAAAGGAAACCCATTCAAATTTACATCCTAAGCTACCAAACTCCTAATAATGGAAATTTAGTAAATAAGTTATATCATTTCATAAATTTAATTATTTCATAGTAAGTATGGATTTCATACCTTGATTCTATTATTTCCAAGTAATCACCACTTGATATCTTCCAAGTTATCCAAAGTTTTATGTCTAACTTGCTCAAGCTTCCTCACCATTACAATTTCTTCACTTTAAAATATTTAGCAAATATCAAAATTCCACCAAGTTTGAGAGATGAAGGCCACGGGTATGGAGAGAAGAAAAAGAAGAAGACTTGACCAATTTGCTAAGTCAATATACTTGGTGCCAAAGTTTAATTGGGAGTAAACTATACACTTCCCTCTCCTCTCTCTTTCACGGCAAAAGAATTGGCATGGCTTGGAGAGGTTGGTTTATAACAGTAATTAGTTCTTAAGTAATAATCCCTAATTAACTTGATTTATTAATTTACTTAATTAATCTTCTCTTATGTTAACTACTCTAATTACCACCATCTTTGAATTTAATTAATTAAGTTACTACCTACTCCAATAAAGCTAAATCTCTTGAAAATATATATATATATATATATATACTTTCAACTATTTCAATATATAACTAGTATATACCATAAATAAAACATAATATATCTTAATTGCATATTCATTTTATAAATATAAAATAAATATGTAAAAACATAATAACCCTTGCAAATATAATTATTTGCTTACTTAAGATATTATAAGAAAATATAATATCCATCTCTTCATTCTCATAAATTCAAACAAGAATTTATTTACCTCATTAAGATATTATAATCATTATAATCTCTTTTCTTTATTAAAATAATCCCATATAAGAATTTATTTTAATACATTTGGTTAAAGCATATAAATAAACATTATAAATTTAAACCACCCCTTTATTTTCTTATCCAAATTGTTCACAACAATTATTGTTTCATTGCTTAATAAATACATATACATAATACATATTTATTAAATCTCATTTACATGCTACATTAAACATGCACAATTCACATATAGTAAATAAAAAAAAATCACTATTTTCATATTATTATTATAATAGGAACTATAAGAAATTTCCAGGTTCTTACATTCTTCCCCTCTTATAAAGATTCCGTCCCCGGAATCACAAAACAAACCCAGAATCATAAAACAAACTTATTCAAACAACTGCGGATAGTTCACTTTCATCTTCTCTTTTAATTCCCATGTTGCTTCCTCAACATTATGATTTCTCCATAATACCTTTACTGAAGATATTACCTTATTCTGTAAAACTTAATCCTTCCTATCTAATATCTGAACAGGAATCTCCTCATAAATTAAGTGTTTCTCAAACTGAATCGGTTCGTATTCTATCACATGTTTATGGTCTGCTTTATACGGCAGCAAAACTGATACATGAAATACATTATGCACATGTTCCAATTCTGGAGGCAAGGCTACTTCATACGCTACCTCACCGACTTTTCTTAAAATCTCAAATGGTCCTATAAAACGAGGGTTCAATTTTCCTTTCTTGCCGAAACGAATCTTTCCTTTCCATGGGAACACTTTTAGAAACACAAATGATCCAACTTTAAAATCCCTCTTTTGTCTATGCTGATCCGCATACTTTTTCTGACGATCTTGGGTTGTTATCAATCTCATACATATTAATTTAACAATCTCTGCAGTTTTTTGCACTAATTCTGGTCCTAACAAACTACGTTCTCTAACTTCATCCCAGCAAAGAGGTGTTCAACATTTTATTCCATACAATGCCTCGTACGGCGGCATACCTATACTAGCATGGTAGCTATTGTTTATGCAAATTCTACCAAAGACAAATGATCATCCCAATTTTCTTTAAAATCCATCACACAAGCTCGTAGCATATCTTCTAGAGTTTGTATTGTCCTTTCGCTTTGTCTGTCTGTCTGAGGATGATAAGCTGTACTCAATCTTAATTATGTTCCCATATGTTCTTGCAAACTCCTCCAAAAATTTGAGGTAAATCTGGGATCCCTATCTAACACATTTGATACTGGCACTCCATGTCTAGAAACAACTTCTTTTATATACAGCTTGGCTAGTTGATCTAGATTATATTTAATCTTTATTGGCAAAAAGTGTGCCGACTTTGTTAATCGATCTACTATAACCCAAATAGCATCCAGTCCTTTTTGCGTACTCGAAAGTCCTACTACGAAATCTATTATGATATGTTCCCATTTCCATTCATGGATTTCCAATGGTTGCAATAACCCACTTGGTTTTTGATGTTCAGCTCTTACTCTTTGACAAGTCAAACATTTACTTATATATTCTGCAATTTCTCCTTTCATACTTGGCCACCAAAAATACTATCGAAGGTCTCTTTGTACCCCCAGAGTGAATCGTGTACCTCGAACAATGAGCTTCGTATAAAATTTCTTCTTTCAATTCCAACACTGATGGAACTCAAATTCTTCCTTCAAAACGGATTACTCCTTTACTATCAATTCTAAACTTGGTTTCTTTTCCTTCAGAGATTTTCTCCTTAACCTTCACACACTCCTCATCCCCGAGCCGTGTTTCCTTAATTTTATCCACTAAAGTTAAACCATCTGCCACAAAATATAATTTTTCCTGTGATTCCACTAAAAATTTCACATCTAATTCCATTTTCTCCATTGCTACTATTAACTCCTCTTGAGCCGTTAATAACATCAATTTCTCTTGACCTTTCCTACCTAGAGCATCGGCCACAACATTCGCTTTGCCTGGGTGATAAAGAATTTCACAATCATAATCTTTAATCAATTCCAACTACCTTCTTTACCTCATATTTAATTCTTTTTGTGTGAATATATATTTCAAACTTTTGTGATCTGTGTATATTTTACATTTTCCCCATATAAATAATGTCTCCATATTTTCAAAGCAAACACTACCGCTGCTAACTCCAAATCGTGGGTAGGATACCCCTTCTCATAATCTTTCAGCTGTCGGGATGTATAAGCAATAACTTTTCCATGTTGCATACACATCCCAATCCTTTATGTGAGGCATCACTATAAACCACAAAGTTGCCCGTATTATCTGGTAGAGATAACACCGGTACGTTGCTTAGTTTCCTTTTAAGTTCCTGAAAACCTGCTTCACATTTTTTTGTCCACTCAAATTTCACCATCTTCCTTGTCAAATTAGTTAACGGAGTAGCTATCTTTGAGAAATTTTCAATAAATCTCCTATAGTAACCCGCTAATCCTAAGAAACTACGCACTTCAGTTGTCATTTTTGGTTGCTCCCAATTTATCACTGCTTCCACTTTTCCTGGATCCACCGATATTCCTTCATTGTCAATTACATGACCCAAAAACTGAACTCTTTCTAGCCAAAATTCACACTTGTTGAACTTCGCATATAATCTTTCTTTTCTAAGTGTTTCCAACACAATTCTTAAATGTTCCGCATATTCACACTGCGTCTTAGAATAAACCAAAATATCATCTATAAACACAACCACAAACATATCCAAGTACGGCTTGAATACTCGATTCATCATATCCATGAACGCAGCTGGTACATTCGTTAATCCAAATGACATTATCAAAAACTCGTAGTGACCATAAAAGTTCTGAATGCTATCTTTGGAACATCTTCTTCTCTTACCTTCAACTGATGATATCTAGTTCTTAAATCTATCTTTGAAAAATATTTTTCCCCTTTTAATTGATCAAACAAATCGTCGATCCTAGGCAACTGATATTTATTTTTAATCGTTACTTTGTTCAACTCTTTGTAATGGAAACAAAATCTCAACGATCTATCTTTCTTCTTTATAAACAACACAAGCGCCCCCCAAGGAGACGTACTAGGTTGAATGTACTTCTTATCTAATAACTCTTGCAATTGTATCATCAATTCCTTCATTTTTATCGGAGCTATCCTATACGATGCTTTCAAAATTGGTGTCGTACCTGGCACTAAGTCAATCACAAATTCTACCTCTCTGTCCGATGGAAGACCAGGTATTTCCTCTGGGAAAACATCTATAAACTCATTTACCACTTCAATTTGTTCTATCTTTCCTATTTCTTGTTGAGTATCCACTACATAAGCTAGAGACCCCTCACAACTTCTTTGCAACAACTTCTTCGCTTGCACCATTGACAGACATCGAGATTGTCTTGGAGATTTAGTACCATAAAATACCAACCTAGATTGCTTTGTAGGTTTAAGGTCTACTAATTTCTTTTGACAATCAATGGTCGCCCCATGCTTAAATAGGCAATCCATTCCCAATATAGCATCAAACTCCCCCAATTGAATTGGAATCAAATCCACAGTTAGACTAAATTCCTTTATTTTAACACAACAATCCTTATAGACATGCTCTACAGGAATCACTTCTTTATTGGCAACTTTAATTTTTAAGGGAATCTCTAAATTTGATAAAGATATTTCTAACCGTCTAGCAAATTCATGAGATACGAAAGAACAAGTTGCTCCAGAATCAAACAATACATACGCATTAATATTGTTGATTGAGACAATACCTACAACTACTTCCCTTGATGCCACTGCATCCTGCACCGTCATATTAAAAGTTCTAGCACTGACCTATTTTACGGAGTTAATTCTGATACTCCTACTTTCCCGCTACTATTTCCTTTGTTGCTAGTTCCTCCTTCAGCTCCCTTCTTCGGACAATTCCTTTCCAGATGATCCAATGCTCCACAAACGAAACAACCAAGACTCCTCTTTGGATTAGGAAAGTTTGGAGAGATATAATCTTCCTGTCCACATTTGTAGCACACAGTCTTTCCCTTCAAGCAAACTTCAGAATGGCTTTTCCCACAATTCCTACAAGGTTCAAACTTTTTCTTCTGTTGACCACTAGGATAAATATTACCAAGGTTATTCCATTTTCCTTCTTATTAATTCCACTTCTACTACTCATTTCTGTCTTAAACATTCCCTCAATCTTTCGGATCCTTCTTGCAAAGATTCATTGCTTCACTACCTTCTTCAGCGATAATTGCCTTTTCAAGAATTGCACCAAAAGATCTTATTTGCAGAACGGACAATTTATTATAAATCCAAGGCTTCAATCCTTACTCAAAATGTCTTGCTTTCCTTTCCTCAGTATCCACCTGGTTTGTAGCAAATCGAGCCAGCTCATTAAATTTAGCTGCATATTGTGATACTATCATATCATTTTGTTTAAGTTCCAAAAATTAAACTTCCATCCTACTCTGCATACCAGGAGGAAAATAATTCTCAAAGAAAATTTCTTTAAATCTTTCCCAAGTAATTACTCCTGCTCCAGCTCTTGTCTTATTTGCTTCCCACCAAAAATTTGCTTCCCCTTTTAACATATAAGTGGCAAACAAAGTTTTTTGCTCAGAACTTTCAAATGCTTTCTTAATTTCTTGCATCCAAGATTGAGCTTCTAATGGTTCAGTAGTACCTTGGAATTCTGGTGGTCCAACAGTTTTAAAATCTTTGAAACTAGCCACATGAATTACCGGTATATTCACATTCGGGTTAGGAACATCTTTATTTTGAAAAGCTCCCACTAAACGGTCTATAAACTATTGCATTGGATCCTCCTGACCTCCACCTTGATTATTATTATTATTATCATTATTTGGTTCTTCATCCCTATTTCTGTTCCTGTTTCCTGCTAGTCTTCCTCGACCTCGACCTCGAACTCTTCACAACATTATCTGTTTAATAAAATTTATTATTATCAAACTATTGCTTACACATATATAAAAAAAATTCATGCACATAATAATAAAAAAACACATCCAATATTTTATTAAATATCAAACATGTTCTTTTACATATCTCATAGCATTTCTAGTTATTTACATAACCATAACATTCACTTGCTATTTATATTTCCTATTCTCTATACATCAAAAGGTTTTTCTTGCGCGAATCCTTAACTACCACTAAGTTAAGATTCCCCAAAAGTATTCTCAATACTAATACCAAAAGTTGGGATCACCTACTTGCTACAATATTTACACATATATACAAAGTTTCTCAAAAGTCACATTGCTTCTAAGAAAACCCAGTCACTAGACTCCCTCGTGTCCCACGGCATTAATCCCAACACGCTCATCTTCTGCAATAGTTATCACTTGGGCACGAGTGATTGCAAGCCTAAACTGTCCCACCTTATTGGGATACTCCCAGACCGCTACTTGCACCCTTTCCAGAGAAGTATTATATTCCTGCCCCATTTCCCTAACCTTCTTTTTCCACATTCTCAAATTATACTTTAACTGACGGGTATACTGGGCTGACTCCTCTTGCCTCTAGAATTCATAAGTCCTTATGTTCTGGAGTTCATGATAATCTATCTGTAGATTCTGCACTTGACCCTCTAGGTATTGGTTCCTATTTTAGCTACTTGCAACTTAGCTGTCAAATCTATCTTCTGACCCATCCAATTATGAATCATAGCTCCTAACTGAGCTAAAGCTTCCTACATCTCTGGCGATACATCCTCAAACACATTATCCTCTAGAGCTTCATCCAATTCATCTAGAACTAATCCCTCATTAGGATCCTCATTTTCCTTAGGCTCGAAGTCTACCTTTACCACTAGTACTGGTATATGCACATGTTGTGGTTCTATTGGTGGTTGACCTATCAGCTCTTCAAATTCTAAACGTTCTTCCTGGACCTCAGACATCTATAAGAAAATGATAGCAATAATTCCATTAGTAATTATTACGGACATTTATATACAAATAACAATTAACAGTTATCCTTAATTAATTCTATTATCACTATTATTCTTATAAATGAATTCCTAACATTCGTACTACTTAACTCCAGATAAGTCGTCTCCCTCATTTTCTAACTAATTTATCTTAAGGTTATAACCCAAGGTAACCCAACCTAAGGCTTTAAACCTACGTCTTTGATACCAACTTGTGACGCCCCCAAAAATAAGTACTTAAAACATGTATTTGGTGCTACACGATTCTAATTATTAACAAACTTAAAGCATTATTAAATTAGAGTTATTACATCAAAGCTCTTCTATCCCAAGTATGAAAACCTTTAAATAATTCTTAATATGATAGGTATGTAGTAATGTCACCCAAAAGTCTATCTATTACATAAGATCATTTCTAGCTAAGCTGACATTTTTCCTTTGCCCTTATCCTTTCCAGAACTCTCAGCTTCATCTTTCTTAACTGAAAACATTTATAATAAAGCAAGAATGAGCATTTAATTGCTCAGCAAGTATAATAATCAATAATTAACATGCAAAAGAAATAAATGTTTTCAACTGATTCTGCTTTCATAGTAAAACAAGTCTGTAAAGCAATTAACATAAACTTTGACGCTAATCTCATATTTTTGAGACAAAGTAGTGACTTAAATATACTAAGTCATTATATATTCAAGAACTTGCTTTTCTTTTTAAAAGGTTCAATCAGAAATGTTATCTATGAACCGACATGGTCTTACGAGCACGATGGGTGATCAACCCTTTATGTCCTGCATTGATCAATACTATCTAAGTGGAGCAAATTCTTTCAGTGCGTCTTTGCCGTCCCCATGACGCAATATAAAAATAACCCCAAATTAGGAAAGTTCTTGCTCAGTTGTAATCTATTTAGAAGAATAAAATAAATGGACAACATAATTAAACAAGTATATTTCAAGACTTAATATAAAAGAATTTGAAATATTTCAACTATACATGTATACCGAGTTTTATTCAATGTATACAACGTTATCTCATGCATTTTTCCAAAGCTAATTGGAATAAAAATCCTATCGCTATAGCATTATATATAAACAAGAAGAAATAATTGCTTATATATAATTAAACTGGAAATATTACCCCAAATGAGTAACGTATTATTTTCATAATAATTGTTGCATAAAAGAAATGCAATAGTTTAAGAAACTTACTCAATTTAAGTATGAGAAAGTTAAGAAACTTGTCTTATAAGGTGATTATCACATAATTTAATTTACAGTCACCCAACAATTCCTACGGAATTATATTTACATACATATTCACGTTAGATAATAAAATATATCCTCAACATGCATGTATATTTATTATTAATAATTATTAGTTCATAAACTAACATTATTTACTCCAATCTCATATTCCACTATGATTACATTAGGAATTTATTTCGTTTTAACAATTTATTACTATTTAATGGTTCCTTACAATATTAATATGTAAATATTTAACATATTTGAATTTAAACCTTGAATATATTACCTCACGAATATTTTATAACTTATTTTGCGAGTTCAGGTTCGTAAACAGCTCATATTTAGCTTTTATAGTAAAGCTTAACTTACTATATTTATTCTGGAATAATAATAATTTTTATATTATTTTATTCTTTCACAAGTCGCTCAGATAATTGCTTCATTTAAAAAATTTTAATTTCTCGGTTTACAAATATTCGCGTTTACTATATATATATAGATCGTTACATGTTGTTTGGCTCAAAAAGATCATTTTGGCCCTCAGAAATCTTGAAATATTATTTTTATGATTTATGGGAATTTTTAAAGGTCCCTCAATTCATTTTGTCTCACAAAAAAAAAATTATAGGCAATGCGAGTTTTTATTTGGTCTAAATATGAAATTTCATATTTATTACATATTTATATTGCTTAAATTATACCCGAAAATTAGTTTATTGGCATAACATATCATTTTCGGTTATAACTAGTCTCATAAAACTTTATTAGCTTTATTATGTCTTAAAACTTTGTCGGAACGCGAATCGGAACGTCGAACGTCAAAATCGCTCGACGCGTCGACGTTCGTCGTCACCCAATTTGCAATTCTGACATGCCTATTCGCCTGGTTTTAATTCTCAAATCACAAGTCGTATAACAGTGAATTTTTTGTATGTTATAGATCTCGTGGCGTAGTATTTTTAAAAAAATTTAGACCGCTAAAACAGTTTATGAAAATCCACCAAAAATAGCCTTAAAGGGGCCTGCAGGCAAACTGCGTGAGCAGCAGCAGCGCCTGCAGCGCGTCCGTGCGCGGCTTGTTGCCTGCAGCGTCCTGCTGCTTCTGCAGCTTGGCTTAGCGAAGCGGCCAGTTTGCGATTTTCTTTCGCGCTGCTCATAACTCTGTTTAATCCAATTTTTGGATATGGTGTACATGGTATGACAAAGTATTTTTAAAAAATAATTGGACTGATATTCGGGAAAATTAAACTGTCCAAACAGGGTGCCAAAATTGACTGTTCGCACAGATTTTTTAACTTTTCATTTAACGCTCAAAAGTCGCCATAACGCTATTCAACCCGACTTTTTTACTAACTAAGCCTTTAATAACATAATATGACTCGCCTAAAGTTTTAGCTCATTTAAATTCCAAGTTCTTGGTCATATTTACCCTCTATGGCCATTAATCAAACATATTACATGCATTCTTTATTCCATTTGATTCCTTAATCGTTTATTAACGGTTTTCCTCTATTCCATCCTTATATCATCTCACAACACCCACCTATCCACCAATTCTCTATTTCCATTATTCCATACATAATTAATGTACAAAATCAAATAAAATAAATGGACTTGAGTAACTAAAGTTTACTAACAAAACTTAGTTTTCCATTCTTTGGATTTAAAAATCATTAACCTCCATATTACATTTACATAACTCAAATTAGATTGAACACAAAGGAAACCCATTCAAATTTACATTCTAAGCTACCAAACTCCTAATAATGGAAATTTAGTAAATAAGTTATATCATTTCATAAATTTAATTATTTCATAGTAAGTATGAATTTCATACCTTGATTCTATTATTTCCACGTAATCACCACTTGATATCTTTCAAGTTATACAAAGCTTTATGTCTAACTTGCTCAAGCTTCCTCACCCTCACAATTTCTTCACTTTACCATATTTAGCAATTATCAAAATTCCACCAAGTTTGAAAGATGAAGGCCACGGGTATAGAGAGAAGAAGAAGAGGAAGACTTGATCAATTTGCTAAGTCAATATACTTGTTGCCAAAGTTTAATTGGGAGTAAACTATACACTTCCCTCTCCTCTCTCTTTCACGGCAAAAGAATTGGCATGGCTTGGAGAGGTTGGTTTGTAACAGTAATTAGTTATTAAGTAATAATCCTTAATTAACTTGATTTATTAATTTACTTAATTAATCTTCTCTTATGTTAACTATTTTAATTACCACCATCTTAGTAACTTAATTTAATTAATTAAGTTACTACCTACTCCAATAAAATTAAATCTCTTGAAAATATATATATATAAAATATATACTTTCAACTATTTCAATATATAACTAGTATATACCATAAATAAAACATAATATATCTTAATTACATATTTATTTTATAAATATAAAATAAATATGCAAAAACATAATAACCTTTGCAAATATAATTATTTGCTTACTTAAGATATTATAAGAAAATATAACATCCTTCTCTTCATTCTCATAAATTCAAATAAGAATTTATTTACCTCATTAAGATATTATAATCATTATAATCTCCTTTCTTTATTAAAATAATCTCATATAAGAATTTATTTTAATACCTTTGGTTAAAGCATATAAATAAACATTATATATTTAAACCACCCTTTTATTTTTTTATCCCAATTGTTCACAAAAATTATTGTTTCATTGCTTAATAAATACATATACATAATACATATTTATTAAATCTCATTTACATGCTACATCAAACATGCACAATTTGCGTATAGTAAAAAAAATTCACTATTTTAATATTATTATTATAACAGGAACTATAAGAAATTTCCAAGTTCTTACAGAATCAACCCAGGAGATTCAAGGAGATCACGAAGAGCAAGGAGTTGAACTCGTACATGTGGAAGCTAGTTTCTAAAAGGGTATGATTCTGATTTATTCTTCTCTTTCTATTTATTGATAATTGAGCACAAAGCATGATCTTGGTGAGGGTTTTTATAAAAATTTTAAAACCTATTTTTTCGCGCTTCCACCCTTATAGTGTAATTTGATTACATTAATGCTTTACATACAAACCCAACAAGTGGTAGCATATCACGATGAACTTTGTGGTAGGACTTCCAACGACGCAGAAAGGATACGACGCTATTTGGGTAATAGTGGATCATTTGACGAAGTCGGCTCATTTCTTGCCGATAAGAGTCAAGTATAATTTAGAACAGTTAGCTAAGCTTTATGACAATGAGATTGTCTCAAGACATGGAGTGCCAGTTGAAAGTAGTATGCACACAAGCCAATCATATTTGATGATAAATACTTTGTAACAATCTTATTCATTTATTAATAAAAATATTATTTAATTAAAGGCATTTATTTATCTATATGGTGTTGTTTTTATAATATGTGATAAACTCATAGTTTTAAGCAATGCTTTTAGAATCATGATGATGATCATGCTTATGAGATCTAAATTCTTAGATAGCTTAAAACTAAAATAGTTCACAATCGTTGGATTACTAAAAAGGGGATTAATGAATCCGGATAGATTGATACATATGATGCTTGCTCATTGGATGAGGATGATAGATCTCATGATCATTTGTGTGGATACATTAAAGCATATATGTAGGTGCTTATTGGAGAATAAGTTCACTGAACGTGGCTTGCTAAGGAATACCTAATGGAGTTTTACTTGTTTGCCAATAGGAAATTCTAATGTGATAGTAGTACATGTGATCCTTAGACTTGCGATCATCATAGTATCTTGTGTATAATGAATTATATTTTGACTTATTTCTTAAGACTCTTAGGGTATATCAAATGGTATGCTTGGGTGTAATAAGTTATATATGGAGATAATGAATGATCAATAAAGAATCTACCACTTATAATATAAGAAGAGATATGTCCTATGTGATTCAATAAATGACAACTCAGGAATCCTTGGCCAAGGTGGAATGAAATTAGAAAAAAGTTTTTAATTTGCATTATTTGGAGTTGTGCATTTTGGAATCGAAATACATATAATTAAATAAAATAAGACTTGACAGTAATTCCATGTCTTATATTTAATTGGGAGATTGTATGGTGGAATGATTGAATTGTACGGTAACTATTAACTCACGGGTTTTTTTATGATTAATGTTGAAATCTATATTAATTGGAAAGTCGTTAATCGCTAAGGAGGTTTATCCTTATTGTAGAATAAATGTTATTTATTTAAATAAATTATTAGTTAATTTATTTATTTAAATAAGATTAAAATTGTTTTAATTGATTTATTCACAACCGGTTTAATATGGAGAACCTAAAGGGTTACATCATAAAAGGAAGAATATTTATTAAAGAAGCAAATGGCATAATCGTAATAATAAGTTAAGTATATTTAATTTAATCTATGATGATAGAATAAATTAAATAGCTTAATATTTATTATTTAAGATTTTAGAAATATTAAATATAAATTAATAAGAGGAGTCTTATTATTATTATTATTATTATTATTATTATTATTATTATTATTTAATTTCTAAAGGGGTTTGGGAATTAATTAATAAGATACTCTCTCTCTCATATATATTCCTAATAAGTTTAGGAGACTAATTAATTAAAAGAGTTTAATTATTCCCAATAGAATTTGGAAGCCTAATTAATTAAAGGAGTTTAATTAATTAATATGAAACCCTAATTCTAAATTGTTTAAGAGGGTGACCTACATCTATAAATAAGAAAGTCTTATTATGGAACAAGGTTAAACACTTAATTTCAAGAGTTGGGAGAGCACTCCTTTTCTAGAAAGAAGAAAACTATGGTTTAGCCAAATACCTTTCTTCTTGAATTCTTATTCTTTCTTGGTGGATCACCTCTAGAGGCCAAATGTGACGCCCCCAAATTCGTGTAACATCGATTACAGGACCTGGTGCTCACGATACAACAAACATCATCATCTATCTATGTAAACTCCAACAACAATAATAATAATATAACTATTACATCCTTATTCAAATAAAATCCCAAGTCTTTACAACCTTAAATAAACTGAAACTTAAACTTAAACTTAGCATTTATTGCCACATAACATCATATGCGAAAATATAAACTTATTACATAAACAACTCTCAACATTTCATCTTAGACTTCCCCTTGTCTTTTCCCGAGGCCTCAGCCTTCTCATCCTTAACTGAAAGGTTTAAGCAAAAATGAGCACAAATTGTCCAGCAACTATATAAAGAAGTTTGGAAAACATACATCAGGAGTAAAAACATTTGAATGACTAAATCTCAACAGTTGAAAGAAATATCAAGTCCTAAATAGGAATATCAACAATAAGATTTGAAAAATTCTCAATATCATACTAAGGGGTGTAAAATACCCTGAACATTACTTTATTTCATCGAAAAACCATCAGACTGTTTAACAATCAAATAGATTGCAAACGGTCTCTGCAAGTACTCCAGGTGATGAGCCTATCGTACCCTACATTGTGCACAAGTATAAAGTTTAGGTTGCGTAAGCATAAATGGGACTATATGCCCGACATCTGTTTGCCCATTTATTCGGGTTGTTCATCTTAGTATTCAAGCGAGACCACACCAAAATAATTTGGATTGGTAAACATTAAATAGCTTCGAAAGATTTGTTTTAAATCATTCTTCATCAATAATAACTAGCCGAAAACAAAGGCCAGAAACATACTTAGAAACAGTTCGGTAACGACATGAAACTTATAAGCATAGCAGTGAGAATAATAACTGAGTAATCATCGATGAGCTTGCAAGATAACTGAAGTTGTATAACTTCACATCAAAGGAACTTGCACGAATAAATAGCTAGCACAAGTCCAATACTTACCCTTACTGCGATAAAATGAGTAAGGATTGAATAAATGCCCAATAGAAATTAGGGTTAACAAACTTGAATAATCAAATCCGAGTAAGGAAACTTGCATAATCAAATCCGAGTAAGAAAACTTTCATAATCAAATCCGAGTAAGGAAACTTGCCTGATACGTCTGCTACAATTAACGCTATCTACTAGCTCTTCACGTAACCTATTCATATGTGTCACGTTAAGCAATTAGGTTCTTGAACACGACTCTGAAATATAATGGTTTCCTTTTATCTTAATTGGATTATCAACTAACATGTAAACAATTAACAATGCAATTCAATTACACAATACCATTCAATTACATAAGCATGTTGCATCTTATAGGTCCATGGGTACCATATTCGAACCTGGGAAAAAAAAATTCTGCCATTTTTCCTGACCCGACCCGACCTAACCCGGATGACCCGGCCAGACCCAGACCGGCGCAGATGCGCAAGCACAAACCCTATGAGCGGCGCAGCTGCGCTGCTCTTCGTTGCCCAGAAAATTTTGCAACTCGAGCAGCCCACTTTGCGATTTAATTTCGAACAAACCACACATGATATGCCCCAGATTTTTGGACATAATACACTTCATATAACATAGTATTTTATAAAAATAACACATACCAGAAAATAACATGTTAAGACCATAAACCGACTGCATAGAAAAGCGTGCCAAAACTGATTTTTATACTTAAAAAATTTCTGGAAAACCCAGATTTTCTGCAGATTTTCTTATTAACATGCATGCTCTCGAAAATCATAACTTGCACATATTAACTCCATTTCTTATGAAATTTGGTCAGGTTACACATCATACTACGTAGTATTTTACGAAATTATTACTTACCATAATCGGGTCACAGAAATCATGATTCGAAGGCTCCGAAAAACTCGAAAAGTCACAGATTCTATGTTAAACCAACTTTGACAAATTTTGTGATTTTGATTCTAGCATGCAAGGACTCGATTCCTACTGTCCAAATCACATCTACTACCATATATGCACATGTTACAACAACCAAACTCACTAACTTTTCATGTTTTGATGAATTTAGCATGTTAGTGGCCTTTAATCAAACATATAGCATGCATTTTTGAATTCTATGATTTTCTATATAATTTCAACATGATAAAACCAGAATTTATCATTCTTAATAGCCACATATCCGTAATTAGCAATACCATGGCATTACAAAGCCAAAACAAATCATCGACTATGATTATACATGCATTTTTCCACAATTTCTCTCAAGAACATAAAATGAATTCATGAATTACCTCTTGATGCGAATTTCTCCTTGTTTTGATTCTGATATTCCTTCCTCTTTGCTTGTTTAGACTCTCCAAATCTCCAAAATTCCTCACAACCTCTCAACTCTCATTCTCGAATTCTTTAGCTCTCTTGGTGAAAGTATTTTGTAAAAAGTAAGAAGAGACTTGGATTGGGAGTATATGTAGAACATGCTATATGCTGATTTCCCCAACCTTTCCATCTCCAATCACCAGTTACAAAAATTGGTCATAATGCATTAGTCTAGTTATGGAGAGAAGAGTTAAGAAAATGAAGAGGTTTGGGTTTATTAAGAGATTGTAACTCCCTCCCTCCTCATGATCTTATAATGCGCATACTCCCTCCCTTGTCCCAATATGTTGGTCACGTGTGACTCACCAGCTGCTGACTTTGATTAAATATAATATTATTTTAATCAATTAATAAGCCATTTTGAACATTTTGCCCTTCGTAGCCAAACGTTTCGATACTAATATCGATTCCTACTAAAATCGATGTTCCGAACGTCGTGGGGCTATCCATTTCATCAAATTCATCTCCAAAATTTGTGGTTGACTTTTTACCCGAAAAAGTCAACCGGTTAATTTTAACCAAAAAGTCAACCGTGGCACATTTTCGTGGTTATAGTCTATCTTGACTAATTTCAACGTTCCGAAATCAAATACGCAAACCGCGTCTCTAAATTCCGCTCCGAACTCCAACTCGTGATTTAAAGTCATCTCACGAACTTAATAGGATTAATTCCATACTTAACCAATTTAAATAGTTAAATTAATCCAACCCAACTATTTAAATCCCTCACATCCCATAACTTAAAATACACATACATGTATAACACATATATATCTAATAAAAGAAATCACACAAGAGTTTCACATAAATTCATTTATTGATAATTATTAAATTACATACAAAATCTCGGATATTACATTCACCCTCCCTTAAAAGGATTCCGTCCCCGGAATCATTACACATCAAACAAAAAGACTAGGGTAATATTTCATCATTTTTTCCTCGAGTTTCCACGTAGCCTCTTTGGCGTTGTGGTTCCTCCATACTACCTTAACAAAAGGTATTATCTTATTTCTTAACAGTTGTTCTTTTCTATCAATTATCTGCACTGGAAACTCTTCATAGGTTAAGTCTTTTTCGAACTGAATGGGTTCATACTCTATGACATGCTTGTAATCCTGCTTATAGGGTCGTAAAACTGATACGTGGAACACGTTGTGTATATGTTCTAACTCTGGAGGTAAAGCTATTTTATAAGCTACCTCACCGACTCGCCTTAACACTTCAAAGGGTCCTATGAATCTGGGACTAAGTTTTTCCTTCTTCCCAAATCTCATTTTCCCTTTCCAAAGTGACACTTTTAGAAACACATAAGTGCCTACGTCGAAGTCTCGTTGTTGCCGATGTTGATCAACATATTTCTTCTGTTGATCTTGAGTCGTCACTAGTCTTGCTCGTATCGTTTTGATTACATTAGCAGTTTGCTGCACCAATTCTGGCCCTAGCAGTTGCCGTTCTCCCACTTCATCCCAGCACAATAGCGTTCTACATTTTCTTCCATATAAAGCTTCATAAGGTGGCATCCCAATGCTTGCATGGTAACTGTTATTGTATGCAAATTCCACCAACGGTAGGTGGTCATCCCAGTTTCCTTTAAAGTCTATAACACATGTTCTCAGCATGTCCTCTAAAGTTTGAATAGTTCTCTTGCTCTGCCCATCTGTTTGAGGATGATACGCGATGCTCAACCTCAGTTGCGTTCCCATGCATTCTTGAAAACTTTTCCAAAAATTTGCTGCGAACCGCGGATCGCGATCTGACACAATTGATGCTGGTACACCGTGCCTGGAAACGATCTCTTTGATATAAAGTTTTGCCAACCGATCCAAGTTATATCTGATCCTGATTGGCAAGAAATGCGCTGACTTGATCAATCGATCAACGACCACCCAAACTGCATCGTAACCCTTCTGTGTATTTGGAAGTCCTACCACGAAGCCCATCGTGATATGCTCCCATTTCCATTCCAGAATTTCTAGAGGTTGAAGTAACCCGCTCGATTTCTGATGTTTCGCCTTGACTCGCTGACATGTTAAACACTGACTGACGCACTCTGCGACTTCTCTTTTCATATTGGGCCACCAATAATGTTGGCGAAGATCCTGATACATCTTTGTGCTTCCCGGGTGGATTGAGTAACTTGAATTATAATCTTCCTGTAAAATTTCTTCTTTTAGCTCTGCTACTACTGGCACCCAAATTCTCTTCTCAAACCTTAACAACTCATCCCCATCCACACTGAACTTAAGCTCTTCTCCATCAGACATTCTTTTCCTCACCTTCTCATATTCTTCATCGCTGCTTTGTGCTTCCTTGATTTTGTCCAATAGAGTCGGATGAGCCTCCATTGCGAATAATTTCCCGTCTGGCTCCCTCGGACTTTTTATCTTGAGTTCCAATCTCGCCATCTCCCTAATTAACTCCTCTTGAGCTGTTAGCATTGCCAACCTACCATTGCCCTTTCTGCTTAGCGCATCTGCTACCACATTAAGCTTTCCCCGGATGATATAAGATGTCGCAATCGTAATCCTGTATTAGATCTAACCATCTTCTCTGTCTCATATTCAACTCCTTCTGCATGAAGATATACTTCAGACTTTTATGGTCCATGTATATTTCACACTTTACACCATATAAATAGTGCCTCCAAATCTTCAGGGTAAATACTACCGCTGCCAATTCAAGGTCATGGGTAGGATATCCCTTTTCGTAATCCTTCAACTGACGCGATGCGTACGCAATAACTTTACCATGTTGCATAAGCACACAGCCAAGTCCTTTGTGCGACGCATCACAAAAATTACGAAATCACCAGTATCGTCTGGTAGAGACAACACCGGTGCTTCACTCCGTCTTTTCTTAAGTTCCCGAAAACTTTCTTCACACTTATCAGTCCAGACAAATTTTATCGACTTCTTCCTTAAATTCGTCAACGTTCCTGCTATCTTCGAAAAATCTTGAATGAACCGTCTATAATAGCCTGCCAATCCTAAGAAACTTCTTACTTCAGTTGGTGTCTTTGGTTAATCCCAATTTTGTACTGCTTCCACCTTTGTTGGATCCACGGAGATTCCGTCCTTGTCTATCACGTGACCCAGAAATTGAACTTTCTCCAACCAAAACTCGCACTTCGAAAATTTTGCGTATAACTTATCCTTCCACAATGCCTCCAATACCAACCTTAAGTGTTCAGCATGATCCTCCTGAGTCTTGGAATAGATCATGATATCATCTATGAACACGACCACAAATTTATCTAAGTATTGCTTGAATACCCGATTCATCATATCTATAAATGTCGCTGGTGCGTTCGTTAATCCAAATGACATCACTAGGAACTCGTAGTGACCGTAACGAGTTCTAAATGCTGTTTTAGGAACATCTTCCTTCCTCACCCTCAATTGGTGATATCTCATCCTCAAGTCGATCTTGGAAAAATATTTCGCTCCCTTCAATTGATCGAACAGATCATCTATCCTAGGTAACGGATACTTGTTCTTGATCGTCACTTTGTTCAACTCTCGATAGTCGATGCAAAGTCTCATCGATCCATCCTTCTTTTTCACAAATAAAATTGGTGCTCCCCAAGGAGACACGCTCGGTTGAATATACTTTCTACCCAATAATTCCTGCAACTGTACCATCAGCTCCTTCATCTCTGTCGGTGCCATTTGTATGGTGCTTTCGAAATTGGTGTCGTTCCCGGTACTAAATCTATAACGAATTAGACCTCCCTATCTGGCGGAAGACCTGGCAATTCCTTAGGAAATACATCGGGAAATTCATTCACTACAGGTATCTGTCCCATTTCTATCCCTACTTTCTGCGTATCGACGATATGGGCCAAATATCCTACACATCCCTTTCTTAGTAACTTTCTCGCTTGCATCATCGTCAGACAACTCGAGTGTCTTAGCGTCTTACTCCCGTAGAATACTACCTTAGATTGATCTAGAGTCTTAAGGTTTATACACTTCCTCTGGCGATCTATCATCGCTCCATGGTTAAATAACCAATCCATTCCTAGAATTACATTAAATTCTCCTAATTAAATTGGAATTAAATCCACAGGTAACTTATATCCCCTGATATCTATAACACAATTCCTATAGACATGGCTAACGGGAATGACTTCCTTATTAGAAACTTCTATGTTCATAGGATATTCTAATTCTTCCTGGGGTAAGTTTAATCGTTGGGAGAATTCATGCAATACGAAGGAACAAGTAGCACCCGAATCAAATAATACGTAAGCAGATATATCATTGATCGGAATGATACCTGAAACCAAGTTTTATTTCATAAATAAGCGTTCTTTATGCTAATAGTAAAAGTTTAACACAAATAAACTAAAGACCCCGCCTAATGGCGTCTTCATGCTCTTTATCCGCTATTTCCAGCACCAGCCCTCGGCTTATAACATGTCTAGACCGGTGCTCCTCACGTGGAAAGTGATGCAACCTATGCTGGAACCTTCCATGTGCTAACTTAAACGCGTACTTCATCTTGTCTATCCTAACCTTCTTATCTCTCACTTCTCCTTTTAACTCGCCAGTTAGCTATTCGGCCCGAACACGGCCTCTCCTCTCATCTCCCCAGAATGTGGTAATGATCTGCTTATCAGTTTGGAGACTCTGTATCCTCGTCTCTAACCCATTAATGGTATGTCCCAAGTGGGTCCTGATAGCTTCTTTCTCATCCTTCAGCCTATCCGCCTTCTGACCTGCTACTCACAGCTTGTCAGCCAGATCCCCGTTCCTAACTATCAGGTGGTGCACCAATGCCTCAAGCAATGCTGCAGCCTGCTGCTCCCCCTGATACAGCTCCTCCAACTCATGGACCTTGTCGTCCAATTCAGTAATCCTATCCATCAACTCATCCAACATAGTATCCTCAGGTGCTTTTTCGGAGTCCTCCTCGGCCTCCTCTTCCTCTTCAGTATACTCCTCCGGGTCTGACTCAGCTGCTGCCTCAGCTATAGGCTCAAGTACAGCTGTCACCAACTGCTCATTCACGACGTGGATATCTCTAACTTCCTCTTCTCCTGACATCCTACAATCAAGACAAACAACTCGATTAGTATTTTAAAATAGATATTAATTTTGTTTTTAGAAAAATAGATTCGACACTACACTTAGAACTCTACGTGAGTTCATCTCTTTATTATCTCCACTAACTTCTCTAAGGTTATAGTCTAAGGTTCCCCACCTAAGATTTATAACCTACAGCTCTGATACCAACCTGTGACGCCCCCAAATTTGTGTAACATCGATTACAGGACCTAGTGCTCACGATACAACAAACATCATCATCTATCTATGTAAACTCCAACAATAATAATAATAATATAACTATTACATCCTTATTCAAATAAAATCCCAATTCTTTACAACCTTAAATAAACTGAAACTTAAACTTAAACTTAGCGTTTATTGCCACATAACATCATATGCGAAAATATAAACTTATTACATAAACAACTCTCAACATTTCATCTTAGACTTCCCCTTGTCCTTGCCCGAGGCCTCAGCCTTCTCATCCTTAACTGAAAGGTTTAAGCAAGAATGAGCACAAATTGCACAGCAAGTATATAAAGAAGTTTGGAAACATACATCAGGAGTAAAAACATTTGAATGACTAAATCTTAACAGTTGAAAGAAATATCAAGTGCTAAACAGGAATATCAACAATAAGATTTGAAAAATTCTCAATATCATACTAAGGGGTGTAAAATACCCTGAACATTACTTTGTTTCATCGAAAAACTATCAGACGGTTTAACAATCAAATAGATTGCAAACGGTCTCTGCAAGTACTCCAGGTGATCAGCCTATCGTACCCTACATTGTGCACAAGTATAAAGTTTAGGCTGCGTAAGCATAAATGGGACTATATGCCCGACATCTGTTTGCCCGTTTATTCGGGTTGTTCATCTTAGTATTTGTACGAGACCTCACCAAAACAATTTGGACTGGTAAACATTACATATCTTCGAAAGATTTGTTTTAAATCATTCTTCATCAATAATAACTAGCCGAAAATAAAGGCCAGAAACATACTTAGAAACAGTTTGGTAATGACATGAAACTTATAAGTATAGCAGTGAGAATAATAACTGAGTAATCATCGATGAGCTTGCAAGATAACTGAAGTTGTATAACTTCACATCAAAGGAGCTTGCACGAATAAATAGCTAGCACAAGTCCAATACTTACCCTTACTGCGATAAAATGAGTAAGGATTGAATAAATGTCCAATAGAAATTAGGGTTAACAAACTTGCATAATCAAATCCGAGTAAGGAAACTTGCATAATCAAATCCGAGTAAGAAAACTTGCGTAATCAAATCCGAGTAAGGAAACTTGCCTGATACGTCTGCTACAATTAACGTTATCTACTAGCTCTTCACGTAACCTATTCATATGTGTCACGTTAAGCAATTAGGTTCTCGAACACGACTCTGAAATATAATGGTTTCCTTTTATCATAATTGGATTATCAACTAACATGTAAACAATTAACAATGCAATTCAATTACACAATACCATTCAATTACATAAGCATGTTGCATCTTCTATGTCCTAGGGTACCATATTCGAACCTGGAAAAAATAAAATTTCTAACATTTTTCCTGACCCGACCCAACCCGGATGACCCGGCCCGACCCAGACAGGCGTAGCTGCGCAGGCACAAACCCTATGAGAGGCGCAGCTACGTTGCTCTTCGTTACCCAAAAAATTTTACAATTCGAGTAGCCCACTTTGCGATTTAATTTCGAACAAACAACATATGATACGCCCCTGATTTTTGGACACAATACACTCCAAATAGCATAGCATTTTATAAAAATAACATATACCAGAAAACAACATGTTAAGACCTTAAACCGACTGCCTAGAAAAGCATGCCAGAACTGATTTTCATACTTAGAAAATTTCTGGAAACCCCAGATTTTCTGCAGATTTTCTTATTAACATGCATGCTCTCAAAAATCATAACTTGCTCATATTAACTCCGTTTCTTATGAAATTTGGTCAGGTTACACATCATACTACGTAGTATTTTACGAAATTATTACCTACCATAATCGAGTCACAAAATTCTGTGACTCACCAGCTGCTGACTTTGATTAAATAAAATATTATTTTAAACATTTAATCAATTAATAAGTTATTTTGACCATTTTGCCCTTCGTAGCCAAACGTTTCGATACTAATATCGATTCCTACTAAAATCGATGTTCCGGACGTCGTGGGGCTATCCGTTTCGTCAAATTCATCCCCAAAATTCGTGGTTGACTTTTTACCCAAAAAAGTCAACCGGTTAACTTCGATCAAAAAGTCAACCGTGACACATTTTCGTGGTTACAGTCTATCTTGACTAATTTCGACGTTCCAGACTCAAATACGCAGACCGCATCTCTACATTCCGCTCCGAACTCCAACTCGTGATTTAAAGTCATCTCACAAACTTAATAGGATTAATTCCATACTTAACCAATTTAAATGGTTAAATTAATCTAACCCAACTATTTAAATCCCTCACATCCCACAACTTAAAATACATATACATGTATAACACATATACATCTAATAAAAGAAATCACACAAGAGTTTCACATAAATTCATTTATTAATAATTATTAAATTACATACAAAATCTCGGATATTACACCAAACACTTGGGTGGCTAACGTTATTCACCCGGTGGATTCAAATAGAACGCGAAAAGGATTTGGGGTTGAACTCGTACCTAAGGAAGCTAGAATCTTCAAGGATATGAATACTAATCTTCATTTTTTTATTTAATTAATAATTGTGCATAAAGGATGATCCGGGTATATAGTTTGTACAATTTTAAAACTCTGATTTACCATGGTTCTGCTTATTTTATGCAATTTGATTGTATCAATGAATCTTACAAACCTAACAGTGGTATCAGAGCCAAACTTTTATGCAAGTTATTAATTGTTCATATTTGATATGTATATTGATATGTGTTTTAAACGATTTATTTGGGCATAACTGTTTGTGTAAAATTATTATTTTTATGCTAAATTTTTTTTTAAATAGCATATTTTTTTAAAGAATTTTTTTTTTAAAAAAAGTCAAACCCCACGGTCAAATTTTTGACTGGTCAACTGCTGATGTGGGGCTGACTGCTGACGTAGCGGGACTGGTCAGCTGTTGAATGGTCAACTGCTGAGGTGGCAGGACTGGTCAACTGCTGACGTGGCGCTGATTGCTGACGTGGCAAAAATTGGTCAATTGGACAACTGTTGATATGGCACTGACTGGTCAACTGTTGACAGCTGACGTGGCACTAACATCATCTTCCTTTAAAAAGAGAAATATTACTTTGTAGTTAGAGGGTTTTGAACCTTTAACCTCTTGGTCACTTTCTACAAGCCCTACCATTGCACCAGAATTAATTTTGATTAACAATCAACATATTTAATATGTAAACTATAGAATTCTAGTTTTGAAGTTTGTCTTTAAGTCTTGTTTGATTATTTCTTTTTAAAGGTTTTGGATCAAACGTTGTTTTTCTAGTAATTTTAAATTTAAATAAAGTAGTTTTTTTATTTGGAATTGGATTAAAATAAAGTTCTTTATTTTAATTAAAATTTAATTTCATGCTAACTAATTAGAGTTGGAATTGGATTCCATGATAACTAATTGGAGATGAAATTGAATTCTTTGTTTCCTAAAATAAAGGAGTTTATTTGTGATTAGGATACAGATTTCATTTTTCCTTAAATAAAAGAGTTTATTTAGATATGAAATAGGATTTCATATTAATCAAAATAAATGTGTTTATTTTGATAAGAAATTGGATTCCACATATTTCGTTCCTCCACAAAATATTTTTTTTAAAAAGTTAAAATAAAGGAGTTTATTTTTACTTGGAATTGAATTCCATATTAATTAAAATAAAGGAGTTTATTTTGATTAAAAAATTTAATTAAAAATAAAGGAGTTTATTTTTATTCAAAAATAGATAAATTAAAATAAAAAGTTTATTTTGATTTAAATTTGGATTAAAATAAAAGAGTTTATTTATTTAAGAATTGAATTTTATGCTTACTAAAATTGCCCATTAAATCGATATCAATGTATATATTGAATGTTTATTATTCATGAGATGAATGTTTTATTTATTGATGCATATGTTGATGTGTATGATAATAAATGGGGTTGATTATGGATTATTGACCAATGTGATTGGATTTTATTTTAGTTGGATGCTTGAATGTATGGATTTTATAAATGGGGTCTGCGTACCTCGTCTTCTCTAATTTTTCTTAATGTAAATTCTATCTCCCTCCTATGTACTTCCCCTTGACTGGTGATCAAGGTTTTTATTTATAGTAAATAGTTTTTGTAATAAGAATAGTTAGAATTAAATTTTGAAGAATTGGAGACGAAGGAGCAAGGAGCACGTGAAGACCCGTTTGTAATGGAGCCCGAGATTTAAATGTAATAGTTATATTTAAATTTAATTCTTGCACCCCTAGGTTTGACCTTTTGGTTCACTTAGCGGCTCTAGTGAACCAAACTAGAATAAAGTCCATAATCAATCCGGATAGAATATAGTATTCTATATGTGCATGCTTATTATATATACTATATATTATAAAACATGCTTCGCATATTAATTAATATGACGCGTATTATATATATATATGTGTGTGTGCATGCACGCTAAACAAGATAAGATTAATAATAACAAACCCCTAAAAAAATTATATTAAGTCTAAAGCGTTCAAGGATATTTGGAATATCGAACGTCGCCTTCTAGCATGATAAAATTAATAAAGTATTAAATATTTAATATGAGTTTGTTGTGCTATCCACAAGGCAAGTATTGAGTATTTAATATGTTAATTTAATCACATTTGATGTTTATAAAGAAAATTGAACAATATTATTTTGTTGTTCTATCCACAAGGACAATATTTTTTTTTTGAATATATGGAAGTGCTAGGTTGGACTTAACTTAAATTATTTTAGTTCGGATGTGCACACACTTGACCATTGTGATCTAAGAGGCAAAAATAAAAAGGAGTTACATGTTGATGTAATTGACAAAGAGTTGTCTACCTATTTATTTATATATGGTTTGTTGTGCTATCCACAAGGCTATATACATTTGAAATAGGATCCTTATTCTCACTAGCAAATCTTTAATTAAATTTGCCAAACTATATATTGTGATGGTAATATAGTTTGAAGAAAATAGTGGGAGATAACAATTTAAAACAAGACCTAATTTATTTTGGTAATTAATAAACGAATGTATGCTAAAATGTTGTTTAATTACAAATTCATTTACAGAATTTTACAATGTCTAAATTACTATCACTGCGTAACATATTAGATGTTAATTAACCGAACCGAATTAAATGGATTGGTTAAGGAATTTAAGAATAGTTCTCAAGGTTGAACAGCTAACTTATTTCCTTAATATGTCTATCCTTGCAATGGTTGTAGACAATGCCTCTGAGGAAGAGATTGCTACTTTTAGAAAGTGGCAAGATGATGCATAGTTGGCTCAATACATCATGCTCGCATCCATGAGTAACGAACTTCAGCTTCAGCATGAAACTATGTGTCGACATTGGAAAATTTAAGAAACACTGCGGGTCGGTTTATAACCCGATTTTTCTCAAATCAATTTTCCTAAGTTATCTCTACCCTTATTATTTTTATTGTAAAATAGGTTTTGAAGGGTTTTTAGGAAAGAGACCAACATGTGTATATGTCGACAATTTGATTTGATTTAAACAGAGTCGCCAGTTGGTAGTTTTGAAAATGGTTGTACCAACTCAACCGAATTTGATTTGAAAAGAGGCCCAATTACTGGACACTGTCGAGACTTGATTTTTGAAATCAGAGTTTTGAGTTCGGGGGCTTGGTTAAGTGTGGGGAAGGTGTTAGGCACCCCACAACTCCCGTGTAAACACGGTACCGCAATCTTTTCAATATTTCCCTTAAAACTGGAATGCGTGAGTGAATGCTGCTTAAAAATTGGGCCTATTGATTGATTGATTGAAAGCTTTGACAGGCTTCGTTGAGCCTAGATCGAAGGGTTTAATTTGATTTGAAAATCAATCTTTGATTTGATTTGCAAAAAGCATTATTTAATTTGATTTGCAAAAGCTTTTGAATTGAATTAACAATGATGTTTTGAAAGCTGGTTTTATTAAACCCTTACGCTGACATAGGAATTAAAGCATATCGCTACTCTCAATTTTATCTTTATAGCTTTAAGGCTGCATGCAAATGGGGATTTGTCGGGCTGCGAAGCATCCTCGACCACAGAAATATAAAGTGTCGGTCTCCTCATGGGTATGAAAACCATCTGAGGGACGCTGACACGACAATCCATATTTTCACTATGTTGAGACCTTAAATCCGGATAACTGTTTTAAGGTCTGTGCATGTACATTTTACAGAAAAAAACTAGCAGGGTACATCTGTAAATCGGAGTTTGTCCATTGTGGGAATCAGATTCTGATCAGTTTGATCATGAATCCCACGATTCCTAGGTTCATATATGAGTGGCTAGAAAACCTGCACAGTTCAAATTTGTACAGAAGCAAATAAATATCCCAAGATAGCCAGAACCAGGGATTCATTTAGTAAATCCCAGTCCTCACGGCCGAAGCGTCTCGTTCCCACTAGATAGCCATCTAAGGGATGCGAGGTTGCTTTTGAAGCTGAAACTATAAAAATAACTAGATTTAAAGAAATCTCAGCCATCATAGCTTCCAAGTTCTGTCGGGACCTGTTTGAACCATTGAAAGCTAGAATTGGCAAGATTTTGATAAATCTAATTCGCCCGCAGAAATGTCAGTGCAAATTCATATACAAATGAATGTTAAATGCAACAGTTGAATAAATTGAGTAAAGCAATATATATAGTTAAATATATATATAAAAGCTATAAAAAGGGCGATGGGTTTTCACTCGCAAGCCCGGACTGGAATTGAAATATATATATATATATATATATATATATATATATATATAACTGTAAATAGCCACGAAATAATTCAGGATGTGACAGAAATAAAAAATATATATATAAACAGTAAAAAGCGCGATGGGATTTCACGTCTGTGCTTGTATTGGAATTGAAATTGACAAAAAAATAGTCTCTTAGTGACTAGGGAGAGCACCCAGTATGGGGAAGTGTGCAAAAGCAGTAAAATGGCCACAAAGTAATCCAGGCCTACTAAAAATATATAAATATATATATATATTGACAGAAGAATAGTCAACCAGGACTGATAGGAGTACCAGTGATGGTGAAAGTCGCTCATATATGCGTAAATATATATAAAAGCGGTAAACTACCTCGGATTTGACATCCGAGTTTGACAGAATTGAAATGTTAGTACATTTAAAGTTAAATATATAAAAAAGGGCCAAACCCGGACTAGGAAGATAACCCATTCCGGCGAAGTTGCCAGAATGTGCGTGCTAGTGTATTGAAGCTGCTGGAGCTGACGGATCGTCAATCCGAGTTGTAAAAATGTTGAAAATAGAGTTTATGTACGACAATGTATCAATTTTTGACGAAAATGGCCACGGAACTAAGTTTCGGGCATGTTTAGACAATGAAACTTTGTGTGCAAGTGTAAAGCAGTGCAAAGTAGTAATATTAACTTACTGATCGTAAAAATACTTACAATGGACTGCAATACCGGCTTTTTGCCAAATCGTAGGCCTTAAACGTCCAAATCTATCGGTGATTTTTTGATATGTGGTAGTATATGGGTTTGTCTACATGTCGGAGTAAAAATATTTGAGTTTAGAAGAGGTGTAAACGTCGAAAAATCAGACGAACAGAGCTTCGCTGCGTATCAAAATTGTTTAAAATGAATGGGGGCACAATTATTTATAGGCCAGGGAGCCTCAGCTATACCTGTTACTGCCGCAGGTAGAGGCCCACATGCCCGGCTTTGTCGTCTCGAAGTGCGTGCATGCCGGGCGACGCGATCTCAGGTTCGAAACTTCATAACTTTTGATCGGAGAGTCCGTTTGGGGCGTGTTATAGCTTTTCGAAAAGCCCTCGCTGAGAGTGTCACAATGACATTAGTTTTAACCCTTTTTAAGTACCCAAATGTGAGTTCATGATCGGGTCTTCGTTTCTCCACAGTTTGCCCGATGAGCCGCCTGGTGCTGTTTTCATCCGGAATCACCATTGTGGTTTTTTCTGACTTTGGCGGCATCAATTCGGCTTGAGTTTGACTGAATCAGATGAGAGTTGGTAAAATGACCATTTTGCCCCTTTCGGGGTTGCCCTTGGTGTCGGCATGGCCTCTGGTTGACTTCCGGGAGCTGTTTCCAAGACTTGGATCCCATTCAAGTCTGTTTTTCCCCAGTGTTGCCTCTGTGGCTAACGTGGTCATTCCAAGTTTTTTTCTGGAAGTGTTGTGGTGCTTCAAGTTTATGTCTGAAGTAGACCTGACTTCCCGGACTGATGCCGGGGATGACCTGCACTTCCCCGGGTTGCTGCAGGGGTTGATTTGTACCCCCGGGGTTGCTACCGGGGCTGATTTGTACATCCTGAGTTGTTGTCGGGGCTGCGTTGACATCCTGATATAGTTGATAGGTTCTGTGGTTGTCCCGATATCAGTGCCCAGATTTGAGCTGATGTCCCGATATTGAGATCGGGGATGATCTGACAGTCCAATTGACGATCGGGGCAGGATTGACGGTCCGATTGACGATCGGAGTGGGCTGGAGTACCAATATTGGTGATCAAATTTGACTGGACTTGACCGAAATTGGTGGCCGGATTTAGACTAAAGGACCGGCATTGGTGGACGAATTTAGATTGGATGTCTAGTGTCGGGACTAGGGTTGGCTTGATTGACAGTTTTGCCCTCCTACAGTGTTAGTATTGGGGCAAGAAAAATTTTGAGTGTCTACACTATGGATGCTCCTACTATATTCCTACAACTTAAGGAGTTGAATGGTGAGGAAAGTAGGACTAATAGATATCAGATATCTAAAGAGCTTTTTCGATCTAGAAGAAGAACAATTCAAAAAAGGTATAAGGAAAGGCAAAATACAAAGGATAATAAGAACAAAACTGATATGGATAGCAAAGGAGTTTGCTTCCACTGCAACAAGTCTGGACACTGGAATAGAAACTGCAAGAAGTATCTTGCAGAGGCTAACCAGAATAAGCTTAGTGAAGCTTCGGTTACAAATACAGGTTTGTTCATAATTGAAATAAATCTTTCAGTAAGTAAAATTTCTACTTAGATATTGGATACCGGCTATGGTTCTCATAAATACAGATTTATGAAGGGACCAAGCAGAAGTAGAAAGCTAAACAAAGGAAGTCTTCCTGCGTGTGGGAATGGAACAAAGGTTGGTCCATTAAATGCAGGAACTTATTGATTAGCGCCGCCTACAGGCAAGTCCATTAGTTTAAATAATTAACAATTTACTAAGTGGATTTTACATACTTAATTTACATGAAAAATAATTTTAAATTGAACAAACTAGTAAAAAAAAGAGATGATCATTCAAAAAGTTGAATATTTGTATTTGGTGAAATACAAGTCTGAATCATTTGAAAGGTTCAAAGAATTCAGAAGTAAAACTAATTGGCAAGGTATATTGATTCTTCGATTAGATCTAGGAATAAATATTTGTGCAATAAGTTTTAAGATCATCTTAAATAATTCTCTTAAAATGGACGCTTCCTAATACACAATAATTGATTGGTGTATCTAAAAGGAAAAATAGTACCTTGTTGGACATGGTGTTGTCCATAATAATTTTACCGACATTCCAGTATCCTTCTAGGGTAATGCCCTAGAAACGGCTGCATATCTACAAAATAAGGTAACCTCAAAATCCATCCCCAAGACTTCATAAGAGTTATGGACAGGGAAGATTCTTAATCTTAAATATGTTAAGATAAAGGGTTATCCAGCTTATGTGAAAAAGGTTTCAAAAGGATAAGTTTAGGACAAGATTTGACAAATACAGATTTATGACATCCTAAAGTAAGTTTAGGGTAAATGTTCTATAATCCTACTTAGCAAAATGTGTTTGTTGCGAAACACGCTGCTTTTTAATATAAAGATGTTTATCATTGAAGGCCTAGTGGGAGGATAATAGATCTTGAAGGAGTTCAAGAAACACAAATCACTATTAGTCAAAAGGAGGAACACGTAGATAGACCTATTGTACCACAACCGAATTATAAATCTGAAATAGTGCCGAAGATACCTGGGAGGTATGGATTCATCATAGATGATGATGATGAAGTACGCATCATAGAGGATGATGATTCAGTTATATACGATAAGGCTAAGAGTTGTAGACTCTCAGAGAAATGGTGGATGACCATAAAATCCAAAATGGATCTTTGAAGCAATGCTCAAGACCATTCGAATCTTACTTGCTATTGCAGCTGATTACTAAATTTGGTAAATGGACGTGAAGACGCCCTTCCTCAAATATAAATTATTAGAGGAGAATGTATGTATGATACAGCCAAATGGATTTGTTTCAATAGTTAAAACAAATCATGTATATGAGCTACAACAATCCATTTATGCATTGATGCAAGCTTCTCAAAGATGGAACATTCATTTTGATAAGACAATCAAAAGAGTTTTATTTTATCAAATATGAGAATAAACCTAGTGTGTACAAAAGGGTGGAGCGCTGTGACATTCCTAGTATTATATGTTGATATACTACTGATAAGGAATGACATACCAGTGCTATAATCAGTAAAAATAAAGTTGTTTAAATATTCCTCCATAAATAATTTGGTTATAACATCCTAAATTGGGAATATAAATCTATATAGATAGATTTAAAAAGATGCTCGGCTTAACCCAATGAACGTATATTCATTTGATGCTAAAGGCATTTAGCATAGCAAACTCCAAGAGATGTCTCATGATGATGAGCCATGGAGTGTATCTCTCTAAAATTATCCTCAATAAAAGAGAGATAGCATGAGTTACTATCATATATGCAATGAAAGATACGAAATTTGATGTTGATCAGTTATATTCTGGAAAAGTTCACTACGAGACAGTGAAAAATATCTTAAAGTACTTAACTAGCACTAAAGATGTGAGCATAATTCATTGTGGGTCTAAATAAAACTAGAGGACTAAAAGACTCAAGTTTTTCGAACTGACCAAGAAGACAACAATTCCACTTTAGGGTGAAGCGTTACCTTGAAATGTGGTGCAGTAAATTGAAAAGGTTCCAAACAGCAAAGAGTTGCTGGTTTCGTTACAAAGACAAAGTATATAACTGTAAATGAAACTGCAAGTTGATGTTTCGGATGAAAAGTTCATTACAAAACTAGGAATAGTTCCTAAGTCTCATCTTGGATCCAAACATGTGTTGCGGCACTTTCATTTGATTAAATAAATCATTGAAAAAGGAGAAGTCACTATAGAGATAATGAACTCTCAAAAATGACATTGCATATCCATTTACTGAAGCTTATCCAACAGTAGGATAATCGTCACTTAGAGAAGAAGGGTATTAGATACCATGGTGATTGACTTTAGTGCAAGTGGGAGATTGAAAGTAGTATGCACACAAGCCAATCATGTTTGATGATAAAGCATTTACTTTGTAACAATCTTATTCGTTTATTATTAAAAGTATTATTTAATTAAAGACATTTATTTATCTACATGGTGTTGTTTTAATAATATATGATAAACCCATACTTTTAAGTAATATTTTTAGAATCATGATGATGATCATGCTAATGAGATCTAAATTCTTAGATAGCTTAAAACTAAAATAGTTCCCAATCGTTGGATTACTAAAAAAGGGGATTAGTGAATCCTGATAGATTGGTACATATGTTGCTTGCTCATTGGATAAGGATGATTGATCTCATGATCATTTGTGTGGAGACACTACAGCAAGTATGTAAGTGCTTATTGGATAATAAGTTCACTGAACGTGGCTCGCTAAGGAATACCTAATATAGTTTTACTTGCCTGTCAATAGGAATTTTTAATGTGATAGTAGTACAAGTGATCCTTAGACTTGACATCATCATAGTATCTTATGTATAATGAATTATACTTTAACTTATTCTTTAAGACACTTAGGGTATATCAAAGGGTATGCTTGGGTATAATAAGTTATATATGGAGATAATGAATGATCAATAAAGAATCTACCGTTTCTAGTAAAAGAAGAGATATGTCCTATGTGATTCGTTAAATGACAACCCAATAGTCCTTGGCCAAGGCAAAATAAAATTAGAAAGGAGTTTCTAATTTGCATTATTTAGAGTTGTGTATTTTCTAATCAAAATACATATGATTAAATAAAATAAGACTTGACAGTAATTTCATGTCTTATATTTAATTGGGACATCGTATGGTGGAAGGATTGAATAATACAGTAACTATTAACTCACAGGTTCTTTTATGATTAATGTTGAAATCTATATTATCTGAAAAGTCGTTGATCGCTAAGGAGGCTTATCCTTATTGTAGAATAAATGTTATTTATTTAAATAAATTATTAGTTTAATTTATTTATTTAAATAAGATTAGAATTGTTCTAATTGATTTATTCACAAACGGTTTAATATGGAGAACCTAAAGGGTCACACCATAAAAGAAAGAATATTTATTAAAGAAGCAAATGGCATAATCGTAATAATAAGTTAAGTATATTTAATTTAATATATGGTGATAGAATAAATTGAATAGCTTAATATTTATTATTTAATATTTTAAAAATATTAAATATAAACTAATAAGAGGAGTCTTATTATTATTATTATTATTATTACTATTATTATTATTATTATTTAATTTCTAAAGGAGTTTAGAAATTAATTATTAAGATACTCTCTCTCTCATATATATTCCTAATAAGATTAAGAGGCTAATTAATTAAAAGAGATTAATTATTCCTAATAGAATTTGGAAGCCTAATTAATTATAGGAGTTTTATTTAATTAATATGAAACCCTAATCCTAAATTATTTAGGAGAGTTGCCTACATCTATAAATAAGAAAGTCTTATTATGGAACAAGGTTAGACACTTAATTCCAAGAGTTGAGAGGCACTCCTTTTCTAGAGAGAAGGAAAGTAGGGTTTAGCCAAACACCCTCCTTCTTGAATTCTTATTCTTTCTTGGTGGATCACCTCTAGAGGCCAAACACTTGGGTGGCTAACGATGATCAAAGATGGAATCAACCAGGTGGATTCAAATAGAACGTGAAAAGGATTTGGAGTTGAACTCGTACCTACGGAAGCTAGAATCTTCAAGGGTATGAATACTAATCTCCATCTTTTTGTTTAATTAATAATTGTGCATAAAGGATGATCCGGGTATATGGTTTGTAAAATTTTAAAACTCTAATGTACTATGCTTTCGCTTATTTTATGCAATTTGATTGTATCCATGAATCTTATAAACCTAACACCAGTTTTGATTGTGTTAGATCGCGACCCGCGATTCACATCGAATTTCTGGAAGAGTTTGCAAGAGCAGATGGGAACGCAGCTGAGGTTGAGCACGACATATCATCCACAGACGGATGGACATAGTGAGAGGACAATTCAAATGCTAGAAGACATTTTAAGGTCTTGAGTTATGGATTTCAAAGGGAGTTGGGTCGATCATCTACCGGTTGTAGAGTTCGCCTACAACAATAGTTATCACGCTAGTATGGGTATGACGTCTTACAAAGCGTTATATGGACGAAAGTGCAGAACTCCACTATGCTGGGATGAAGTAGGAGAGCGTCAAATGTTAGGACCAGAAATGGTACAACAAACGGCGGAGGTTGTTAAGTTGATACGAATGCGGCTAGTGGCAGCTCAAGACAGACAAAAAAAGTATGAAGACCCGCATCGAAATAATAGAGAGTTCGAAGTCGGTTCGTATGCATTCCTGAAGGTGTTGCCTTGGAAAGGGAAGATACGCTTTGGGAAGAAGGGAAAGTTATGCCCTAGGTTTATAGGACCTTTTGAAATTTTGAAAAGGGTAGGAAAGGTAGCTTACGTGATAGCATTACCTCTAGAGTTGGGACATATCCATAACGTGTTTCACGTATCGGTATTGCGTCACTATAAGCCAGATTACAAGCACGTAATCGAGTATAAACCAATCCAAGTCGAGAAAGACTTAACGTACGAAGAAGTTCCTATTCAAGTTATTGATAGGAAAGAACAAGTCTTGCTAAGCAAAGTCATACCTTCGGTGAAGGTGATATGGAGGAACCACAATGCCGAAGAAGCAACGTGGGAACTCGAAGACAAGGTGAGGAAAGCTTATCCTCATTTATTTGACTAACTTGTATCGAAATTCTAGGGTTAAAATTCTTATAAGGGGGAGAATGTAACGCCCGAAAAAATCGGACTTTTATGTAAATGAATTTTATTTTATTTAGTGACTAAAATTTGATTATTTGTTTATTAAACTGAGTAAGCTAATTAAAGGTCGTTTTATGACCTAGAGAATGCAGAAATGGTTAGGATTCTGGCTACGTACTACAAATAAATGATATGAATTTATAAGACGAAAATAAAAGTTTTTCGAGAATTTTCTGTAAAATCACATTCATCCGTTTCTGCTCGGGAATTATTTCTGAAATTCTGAGAGATGCTTAATGATAGAATTTAAAGACGGGATGAAATATCTAATAATATTTCAGTTATGGCTCACGAAGTTTTTACGTGAGGACTTAAAACCCTAAGGGTTAGGGAAAGTAAAACCTAATGATAAATAGGTTTAAGTATAATAATAATTGATTATTATACGGAATGAATACGAGTATAATACGAAGAGGATACGAGAATTAATATGACGTATAATACAAATTTTATACGAAGTAAATATATTCAAATTGAATTATTTTTAATAACCAAATCCGTGGGTCGACCCGATGGGTTAACGGGTGGTTTAAACCCATGGGCAACCCATGAGCACATGAGGGGCACACTGGGGGACATGGGGTGACATGGTGGACATGTGGGGTGCATGTGCTAGCAAATGCTAGCACATGGGCTTCACATGGAAAAAGGAGATTTGGTCTAATGACCAAAGTACCCTAAGTCTTGCAAAACCTATATAAGTGAAGCTTTGTTGGTTATTTGAAGGTTTAACAAAGTTGATAACATATTGAGAGAGAGAGAGAGAGGGAGAAAGAGAAGCTAGCTTATTTCTTTGATAAAAAACCAAGCAAACAAGGAGCAAGAAGTAATTGAATCTCTATATTCAAGCATCCAAAAACAACAAAAGGTATAAGGTTAAGAAAATTGATTGTGATAATCATTTGTCTTTTAATATGTAATTGATAGAGAAGTGAATTGGTGGAGCATGATTAGTAAGAAGTTATAAGGATGGCCTTTTAGTGAACTTAAAACATTAACAAGACATGAATAAGTGAAATCATGATAATTGATTAAGAATTCAATAAAAAAATTATCAAAATTCTTGAGAGTTTGGATAATAAGTATGTGAAACCAGTAAAATATAAAAGTTTGTATTAGTTATAATCACTAATGAATAACCAATGGATTGATTCCATTTGGTTCGAAGTAAAAATATTGAATAACGAAGATATGGCGAAAGTTACGCGATTAGACGTTAAGCGTCGAAATCGTGAATTTTTCCCTAATAGAAGTCAAAAGTCGTCGTTTGATTCAAAAATCTTGGTTTTCAATGGCATAATGTGTAATTAGGTAAATAAGACTTGCGGGAGCAAGAACGAATGAATTCGGACTTAAAACGAAGAATTGAGCATCGAACGTTCACTAACGTTTAATGAACGCGTAAAAATGGAATAATCGGTGAATTTCTCGCCAACGAATTCAAAAATGAATTTCAACTGGATGGAATTGTAGAACATGGAATTTATGAACTAATGGCTTTGGAACGAGCTAATTCCGAGTTATAACGATCGTGTTACGAGCTCATAAAATTCAACTTTTAAAATATTTTTCTGAGGCTGGGGGCCGGCGCCGCCCAGGCCTTGTTTTTCAGCATCGCAATGCTGGGACAGGGGAAATTCTTTGCAAGAAAGCGCTGCATTTAAGCCTATGGCTGGCGCTAAAACGCCCTTAAGTAAAATTTTCCCGACGTGAAATTTTATTAACCTAGCTTGTTGCATGGTAATTATGGGGCAAGCATATGGTTAATATTCATGAAGAGAAATCACTTAAACAACATGTTTAAGAATGGTTTTAATAATTAAACGTTAACAAAACGTATTTAAATTTAAAACTCGAAATTCGATATTGTAAACCGTGAATCGTAGTCAGGTTTCTAGCGCGCCTTAAGGTTATATAACATGAAATAGAGGTGCGTAGTACAAGAATGATATCAAATGAAGTTAAAACTTCATTAATTCCTATATGGAGTCCGAGAACTGGAATTCGATGGAAATGTGATTGACGTAGCGAACCGATTAGGGTTTCATCTATCGTTGTGCTTAACAATGATCAATGAGAGTCGGTTTATAACATATAGATGTTAATAAGCCGTAACAAATGATAAATAACTTGAACGGATGTTATTAGTGTAATAATTCCTCTAAGTTATACAAGAAGGAGAAGATAGGTTATACATTGTATATCAATTATGAATTCTCATTGGTATGCTATGTGTTTATGCTTTGTAGAAGTTGTAAAGACCAAGTAGTAGACTTAACGGAATTAAAGACGCAAAGGCAAGTTTTTTAAACTCTTTTCTACACTTTATGTTGGACAAGTTGTCAATATGCATGATTTCGTATGCATAAACTGATATTGAATAGTCGATGCCATTGGATTCGGCTAGACTGAGACTTAGAGTATTTTGGTTGGTTTTCCACAAATCTTTCCAAAATATTTACAATGATGCTATTCTATGCCAATTTCTTGGTACGGATTCACAGGTAAGCCTGAGTATGAATAAACAAATATTTTTACATCGTTAACTCGATAGGCACTTGGAGTTGTCACCAATTAAACGTAAATACGTTTAATGTATGAGTGTTGATCAACATAGAGTACTACAGGCTGATCACCTGGATATGCTCGTAAACTATATCGAACTTACGGCCTCAGTGCCGGGTTGTTCTTTTCACGAATGAAAATGATATGAATGTTCATGATCGTTGACCAGCTCAGATTCCTATGAGGCTATGAGTCCTTGGGAATGGTTTTAAAGGAATCAAAATAATATTTTGATTATTCTTAAGTACTTCATAGCTATTATACAGCTATTAAAGATGAAGTCATATGATTCTTGATTTTGTTTCAAAATATGATGTTGAACTTGTTGAGCTATTTATGCTCATTCAAGCTTAAAACTATATGATTTCAGCTAAGAGCGAACAGACCGAATGATCTGGTAAAGACAAGGGCAAGTCCAAGATGGACAAATAGTTATCCTTGTAATAGCATAGTATTAGTATTGCAATGACTGATCTTATGACATCGAACGAATGTAATGGTTACAAAGAACCTAGGAAGGAATTAATAGAATGTAATATTTAGTAAACTTATGCATGTTATTGAAGTCTTCAATTGAATGTATGAGTAGATTGTAGCACCATGTAGCACCATATTCAGGGTTTGAAGGTACCCGAATTTGGGGGCGTCACAAAAGTTCTCCTGCAATCCTTTTATTTCCAAATTGTGGGCCCTCATCAACCAATAAGAAAGTGGGAGTTAGTCAAGTTAGGCAGAGAAAGAAAAAAAAAGGTAGGCAAACAAGTTTTTTTCTTCCTCCGATTTGCCTATAAAAGGAAGGCTCCTTCAGAAGATGAGGTACACCATCACAATATCAGAAATTCTTCCTCTATAATATTATGATTATTTTTTTTGAGTATAAGAATACTTTGAGTGTAGATTATAGCGTAAAATTTTCTCATGATAATATTCGTTATACCAGTCAAATCTAGTTTCTACTAAGGTAAAGGATGTTATTTTCTTTCAATATTCGTAAATGATATTATTTTATTTCAATATGCGTAAAGGATATCATTTTCTTTCATATTCCATATTATGTAAGTGATATTATTTCATTTCGTACTCCTAAATTTTAACTTACTATGATAAGTATTGCTTCTATAATTCCTGAAATGATTAAAAATTCCTTAAGGTTTACGCTTCATTTAATATCATTTCACTGGAATATTGGTCTGAACTTTCTTATTAAATTTTAATCTTTTCATGTCGGGACACTATTTATGAAACAACCCGGATCAAATTCCGAGTCCGGAACAAATCTCGGGCCAAATCCAAAGTCCGAATCAAATCAAATCCATCCAAAATAAGGCCTTAAACCACTAGCCCAATAGTATCTTCTTGGGTCAACTTAGCCCACCACAGGCTCACCCAAAAGTCATGACTGAAGGCACTATTGGTAGTAACTAAATTCTTTATACACAGACAAACTTTTCCATATCTTTCGATGTGGGACTGGGGTGTTACAAACTCCCCCACTTAAATTTTTGACGTCCCCGTCAGAACTGATCACACACACGGTCCAAAGATCTTTTCCTCTCTAGCCATTGTGGGATACTACCAGCTGGCTTTGTGTCCCCACCTCCAGACCTCATTCTCTCCATTGTGGAATAATACCACCAGCCTTCGTGTCCCCACCTCCGACAACCCAATCGGATGACCCGACCCGAGCTTTCGAGAGCCGACTTTGATACCATATGAAATAACCCGGGTCAAATTTCGAGTCCGGGACAAATCTCGGGTCAAATCCCAAGTCCGAATCGAATCAAATCCATCCAAAATAAGGCCTTAAACCACTGGCCCAATAGTATCTTCTTGGGTCATCTTAGCCCACCACAGGCTCACCCAAAAGTCATGACTGAAGGTACTATTGGTAGTAACTTAATTTCTTATACACAGACAAACTTTTCCCATATCTTTCAATGTGGGACTGGCGTGTTACAATTCATACAGTACTATTTATGGGTACTATTCACAACAGAAATTTAATTTCTTTTTCTTTGTCCAAGTTATCTTTTATGAATCTTTTTCTTGAAATTAAATCCATGTTTTGATCTTCATGTTGACAATTTGGACATTCTTAAACTCTGGATAAATTAAATTATAAATCTTTAATATTTATCATTGATCTCACTAGATTCATTCTTTATATCATTGTCATAATCCTCAAACTTAAATTTTGGTGAAAGTTATCTTTGGCCAGTAGTGCAAAGATGAACTATTGATTGATGAACATCTTTGGCCCGTAGTGCAAAGATGAACTGTTGATTGATGAATATCTTTGGCCCATAGTGCAAAGATGGACAGGTGTTTGGCATGATCATGACCACTGGTGATACAAATGAATATCTTTGGCCCGTAGTGCAAAGATAAATTATTGATTTAAAATATTTATTGATTGATGTTATAGGGATAAAATATTGATGATGGACTTTTAAATCATAGAAGATAGTAGACATCATGCTCTACTTGACTCTTCTAATGGATTGTTATTTTCGTTGTAGTTGTTGATCTAAAACTTGTTGTCCATTATATTTTATTTTATTTGTTATTGTTAAAGGCTAAAGATAATTTATTCTTCATTATCTTAGTCATAATATTCTTTATTGGGCTAGTTGAGCTCACCCTTTTCCTTTTGGTTCCATTGTTCTTCTCAGGAAATGAAAGTGTAGCTGGGACTAGTCGGGGAGTGGAGTAATGATCCGAGATAGTTATGATAGAAGTCTTCATTATATTATAAAATAGTGCGTCAATAATTGTAATGAAGACTTAATTTGAGTATGGATATTGTCCAATTATGTACAGTGCAATATTTGTATTCAAACTCACAGTTTATGTGTTGTCGTATTTTGGCACGATAGAGTAATAGTTGGAATAGGTAGATTTGTATTTGAATTTTGTACCATGTATTTTGGAGACTTAGAATGGGTTGTGTGGACCTATTTTGGGGACGTCACAGCTAGTTTCTTTAACTTACCCAAATGTTGTATTTGAGTAAGTTATAATCTATGTGCAAATGTGTTATGTTGTGCAAGATATGTATAATGAATTGTGCTACGTGCTAATTATATGCACTTATGTGTTTTCGAAATGAATTGTTCTATGATTGAACTGTTAAATTGGTAAGGGTTTTGCTTAGACATGAACTGTATAAAGAATGAGTCCGTGTTGATTACTTCACACAAGACAAATACAAATGTAAGAATAATAAGTTAAGTTAATTTAAGTTGTTGTACAATCGTACTATTTAATCGTTGATGTGTAGTATCTGAGTTAAACGACTCCTTTGTTATGGGAAAAGGTTTAAAATAAATTAGTAACTGATCTAAATTGATGTGAAAGACAATGTAGATGAGACGAAAAACTAGTTCATTAGTTTTTGGTGGGGAACCATTCAGCTTACTATAGTGATAACTGTTGGAGACTCGATATGTGTTGAGTATTAGGTTTGTGTATACGTATGATGAAAAGGTGATTTTTTTCACATATATAGTTGTGTAGGATGAGTTAAGTCCTATAAGTGTTATAAGAAATGATATTTTGTGAAGATAAGTGTTATTGATGTTGTGTTGATGATAGGAACCAGAATTATTCCTATTGTTCATGCTGTTTCATAACTCTTATTCAGTTATTGAAGTTTTCTAAAGAAAGATTATTTGATTCTTGATTTTGTTATTATACAACTGCTAGAACTTGTTGAGCAATCGAATGCTCACACTTGCTTAAAATAAAAACATTTTCAGCGACGATAGAACTAACTGAAGAATCCTGTGAATATCAAGCTAATAGGTGCCATTGTAAGGTGCTTTGGTATAACCAAGAGCGTTACAAGCACAGATGAGCATGAAGAAAAAAATCAAGCTAAGTCTTGTATATGTAATTAGTTAAACTTTTATATATCTGTTATGGCGAGTTAAAGTCACACTTGTAATAAAGCAAAGAATAATTTAATTATCATTATTTGCATGTAATGAAGATTTTAAGGTAATAGAATCTGGGATTTGAAGAAATATGTTGTTATATTTGGAGTTTTAAATTATATCTTAAGGATATTTTGATGTATGTAAGGAATGAGAAGCACTCGTGATGCACCAAATTCAGGTTTAAAGACAGACCGAATTTGGGGGCGTTACAACTATGATGCTACTGACACCATTTCCCGACTTTCTAATATCAGCAATCTAACAATGCATCTATCAAGCTTAGTAACAATACCTTCACATAGTAAAAAATGGTAACTGTTTTCCCCTATATTCAACATGTTTATAAATGTAATGGTTGTCACTTTCTATTCATTCCATATATGAACGCCTATAATGACATGTTTTAGGTTTGAAATCAAACGTTTTTAACAAATTGTATCAACTTTACCTATAATAATAACATAGAATTCAATCAATTTTAGTACTTCTATCACAAATTCCTTATCATTCATTAAGTATAACAAGGAATATACAAATGTCTACAAAGTCAATACTACAGTTTTATACATCATATATGCTAGCATAAACAAGTGACAATTTTGACATAATAAACACAAGTACTTACATAATTAATCGCAATCATATTCACTGCATTTCATATCATTTATCATAACAATAAATAATTTTCAACTAAAATTACTTTGAGACAAGTAGCCGCTATTCATTAAACGAATTAAATTTGGGATAATTAACAGGAACACATTTGGGTTTTACTTAAAATGTCGCACAAGGAAGAGGGTAGCCACATAAGAGATGCAAGATGAAGAGGGCAACTAGCCGTACACAAATATTAAACATGATTATGCAACCATATAACCAAATCCTTTTTATTGCTATTCAAAAGCAATAAACTAGCAGAATTATGAGCAAAAGTTAAACCAACAACGGTCCCATAAATATGTACAAATAACTTTTTACTTAATAGTACAGTAATACCAAAACTACACATTGCAATAATACAAATATCGATAAATACGTATAGAAAATTCTTTATTTCTTCTATAGATTACAATAATATATTGTTTAAATATATAGTGATGTTTCATGGATATAATCTTCTGTATATCTGGGGTGTTTCTTAAAATTATACTATGCTTGGGGTCATCAATTCCTAGCTACTGGAGCTTTAGTCCAAGAATTTTAGCCCTTAGTCAAAGCTTACTCTAGACAAAGAAAAGCAAAATAGTAAATGTAGAATGAATCAGAACTTGTTCCATTGCTATATATATATATATATATATATATATATATATATATATTTCTATTCATTCATTATGACATTATAAACCACTTTCCTAAAGAAATTTGATTCTATTACACGGGATGAGGTCTAGAATAAGATTACAACTTGCTACAGTACGTAAAGTACATAGATTAATAATCAGAGACAGTGGAGAAGAAAGAACAAGTCGATTAACATCCAAAGTTGCTTGATGAGGTTAAATTAGAGATAACCCCAACATATAGCAAGCCTAACAAAGACCAATTTTGGAGAACAACCCCAACATAGAGAACAAATTTAATTAGGAACAAACCTAACATAGACACGGAGCATACATGAATTGAAAAAAGAATGCCAAGTAAGGGAACTAAATCAGAGCATACATGAACTAAAAAAAATTAAATTAATGCAAAATCAGAGCATACTTGAACTTAATTCAAGAATTGCGATTTTTTCAATTCAACTATAGGAATTGGGGGATGAATTAGGGTTACATTTGGGGGGGAATTTTAATTGGGAAACTAATCGAGCTTGCTAGAGGAGACGACAAGGACTGTGGATGACGGTGATGGCGAGAATCTGAAGAAGTTCAATGATAAACTTCTCATGCGACGGTGGTAGGAAGAGGGAAATGGAGGAAAATAAAGACTTTCGCGCGAGGGAGAGAAATAATACGCTGAAAAATTTAAATGAAAGTAATTTAATACAGACTCATTCTCGACGGCATGGCCGTCGAAATTATTCCCGTCGACATTAAGTCACTCCCGATGGTATACCCGTCGCCAAATAAACTGAGCCCGTAGCCCTAAAGCCTTCCCGCGCGCGAAGTGGAAAAGTTGGCACCGAAGAGTATAAGTGACTCACTACCGACGACATACATTAACGACGGCAATTCCATCGCCATTAAAGTCATTCCCAATGGCGTATAGCCCGCCGATAATAAGCCCGTCGGCTAGGACCCTTTTTCTTGTGGTGTTTTCTCGCTCTTCTCAGTTATCACCAACTTGAAGAATCTGATCAACTGATTGATGGTCTCGTTTTTAGAACTTATGAAGAATACCAATGTAAATTTGGTATAGTCATCCACTACAACCAATGAGTATCTTTTGCCTCCAAGACTGGCAGTTGGAACAAGTCCATAAAGATCCATATGAAGAAGTTGTAGGGGCCTTTCATTTGAGTTAACTATTTTGCTTTGAGTTCTTGGTCTGCTATCCCAGCAGACACGATTTACATGGTCTTTCTTTGACAAAGCTCAGCTTAGGTAGACCTCTGACTAGATCCTTTGATACGAGTTTTGACATGCTCTTGAAGTTCAGGTGAGACAATCTCATATGCCATAACCAGCTTATATCTTCTGATGTTTTTGAAAAGAAGCAAGCTAATACTGAAGAATCTATTTCAGAGGGATTGGCCACATAAACATTTCCTTCTCTTGATCCAATTAGCTTAACAGAGTTAGTTTCTAGGTCTCGAACTTACCACTGGTTGTTGAGGAAGATTACTTGATGACCCTTGTCATAGAGCTGACTTATGCTCAACAGGTTGTGCTTTAATCCATCAACATAGGCTACCTTTCTAAATGAAACAACTTCGTTTTCTATTGAACAATAGCTTCTAGTTTTCCCAGAGTTGTTGTCTCCAAAGACAACTGTTGGACCATCTTTAGCTTTAAAATCTGACAAGAGAGCCTTATTATCTGTCATGTGCCTTAAGCACCCACTGTCGAGATACCATATAGATTCCACGGATCTTGGTACCTGCATTTACAACCATTATTTATCTTGTTACCCATACTTTCTTAGGTCCTACAATGTTAGTTTCTTTGGGAACCCAAATTTGCTTGACTTTGGGTGTCCGATATGCAACATGCTCAAAATAACAGTCTATAGTTGTATGACCATATGTATAACAGTTATGGCAGGTAATTTGTTGCATGTGTGAGTGTGTGTGTGTGTGTGCGTGTGTGGATATCTTCTCACTTGGAACTTATGTGGATGATAAACTTTTCTTATTGTCTGAACCCCTTGTTTCCATGTTGTGCTATGATTTTGGAATTTCGTAGAGTATGAACAAGTTCTACGATTGGTGCCATGTCTATCGTAGAGTTGTTTCTAGAATCTATGACTCTTTGAAGCACAGTCGTAGACTTGGTTTTACTCTGCGGTTTTACAAAACCTAGACCAGTATGCGACCTGTTGTTCTTTGGAACAACAATCAGGTCAATAGGGATTGGACAGCTTGGAATACTTGGCTTGATGACCTCTTTGGAATTTACGAATACAATACTTCTATGGAGAGAAAAAGCATTGTTATTTCCAATATCCATTGGTTTTTCCACACTAGGGTTAGATGAAGATAGATCTTCAAATCCCAAACCTGATTTGTCAGAGACAGCACTCTGACATGTGATCAGTGAGTCCATAGACGAGGAAGAATGATTCCACATAAAGATTTTCTTTTCTAACTCCTCTATTCTCGAGGTAAGAGCGGACTCTCTCTATTAATTGATTTCAGTTATCTTTCTCAATCTCTCATTCTCATCTTCAAGTTTTGATAGAGAGGCAGTGTTTCGTAGAGTAGTTTCCAACTTTGCCTGCACTTTCTCTTTCTCCTCTTGAAGAAGCGAATGGTCCTTTGATAGAACTCTGAACAACTTCATATATTTATGCAAATTAGATGCTATATCATGCAATGCTACTCGAAGATCATCAATATTAGCATCAGGAGAGTTGAAGTCAAATACCTCACTGATGTCGATCTATTGATGATCAGCGGTTGTGTTGAGATCTTCTTCGAAGACTTACGGGAGACAGTTTTTCTTCTCTAAACCTTTATTTATTTTTGTCTTCTATTGATGTGGAATATTTTGTGATTATAATTTTATCTATTCTGAACATGTTTTTAATTTAAGATTTTAATGGAATCCCTTGTGTAGTTTAAATTTAATTTCTTTCTATTTGATTGGCACCATATGGATTGACTTATTATATTTTATGCATATTGATTAATTGTCTAGCCAACAATTAGCGAGATACTTTAGATGAATTCGAGAGATGAAATTTAGAGTTAGATCTGAATATAAAAATATATTTTTATGTTTTCTGCATGTGATGGAATTCATAATTCGTGTATAGGGTAGGGATATATCTATATGTCATGTGTAACCAATTGGAGAATCTATACTTAAAATCCTTGTTAATTTAATTCATATAGGAATATAGTGAGTTATTTTTCTAGGATGTTCCTTTCTGATTTTATTCCCATTGTGGTGGATTTAGAAAGCATATGTTTATATGACCATCGGAAGAGGCGTATAAATACTAACGAATTCTCGGTTAACAATTTATCGTGACCGTATAATTAAATGGAGAGTTACGACATTTGAATGAAGCATGTGATGAAATTGAATTCTTAAATGTATTTATCTATGTAATTGTATTTTATTATTTAGTTATTGATGTTTAGTTAAATTAGTAATTTTAATTAATTCATCCGTTTAAATAAAATTGACTTGATATAAAATTGGTACTTGGGAAAACGTTATAATTAATTCCTCGTGAGAACAATACTCTTCTTATCACTTTATTACTTGTTGATCGTGTATACTTGCACGTATTTATTGATTGCGAAATCTACTAACAAGTTTTTGGCGCTGTTGTCAGAGAATTATTTTTCTAATGTTCTTTCAATATTGATTTCAATCAAGTTGATTTAAACTTGTATTTTTGTTGTTTTTTTTTTTTTTTTCAGATCACGCATCTTAGCATATTATAGGAGACGGATGCGGGGAGTGACAACTGACCTCTTTTAAGGAAAGTTCTTACATTAATTTCTTTTATTGCATACTTTAAGGATAATGCTAACCAGCTGACTTCGTGGTCCTACCTCCATATCTCTCTACATCGTGGGATAATAATATCAAACTTCGTGTCTCCACTTCCAGACCTCTCTCCGTTGTAGTATTATAATCTGAATCGAGCTTTCGAGAGAGGACTCTAATAAGTTATGTAACAACACGTCAAATCTCTAGTTCCGAACAAATATATGTTCAAATCTCAAGCCTGATTCGAATTAAATCCATCCAAATAAGGTATTAAATCAGTAGTTCAATTACAATAGTATATTCTTAGGTTATCTTAGCCCACCACATACTTTAATGTGAGACTGAAGTGTTACAAAATGACTAATTATAAAACTCAAAAAAAAAATTACTTCTAATAAAATATATTTACAAATTATTATCAAGCATATGATAATTGGGCAAAGGTGCAAAAAAGCCCCTATGGTTTTTCCCGGAGTCCCACTTAGCATATGAACTTTATTTTTTCCAAAAGTACCCCTGACGTTACAAATTTCAGCTCAATTATGCCCCTTCCGTTAACAGACCTGCCACCTAGACAAAGGCAGCTGACACGTGAACATATTTTGCTGACGAGAATTTTTCTTTTAGTAAAACTTCTCTCTTAAAAGCCTCTCTCTCTCTCTTCATTATCATTTGCTCTTTCTTTCTTTCTTTCTCCACTATCATTTCCTTCTCTCTCTCTATATGTATAAGAAGGAAGTTTATTGTTACTAGTTTATATATATAAACAAAGACCTCAACTTTAGTTGATCTCTAAAACCAAAACCTTAGATTTTGACCTTCAAAATACAAAATACAAGAGGAAAAGAAATCACATGGGAGAACAAAAGAGAGGAAGAGAGGAAATATTTGCAGATGAAAATGTATGAAATCATTTTTGAATTACTACTGATGTCAGGAATTAAAAGGCTTGACTATGTTTTCATGTAATTTATGTAGATTCTTCCCTCTCCTACCGCCGAGACTTTTCCATTTCAGGCTTTTAATTGGAAGAGAAATTCTATCAATAACAATAACAAGCAGCAACAAGAAATCAAAACGAAATAAAAGAATTACTCAGATTTCTCATTCCAGACCCAAACAAGGCATGCAACCTCATCAACAACAAATTTTCCATCACAATTACCACGACATGTTCACAATTTCAGTTCATTCAACTCAAGTTCACTTTGTTTTCCAATTTCTTTTAAAGGTGTCTAATTAAGTGATCGTATATATTCAGGAGAAACAGCCATGGAGTTATCAAGAACCTGCCAAGAATGATAGTCACCAACATAGTCAGACTAACATGTGAGCATTTACTATAGTTGTGAATCCAAATAGGCAATAATAGCTCTATTGAGTATTGAGTATTGATTACCTTACCCTCACTCACTGTGGTTGTTTTCACCGTGCTGTCATTGACCCCATTTGAGCTTTAATCCTGTACATACTCCACATCATTATAAATTATAGTCCGACTAAAAGTTAAAAAGGTTTGGTCCATTATTGGCTTTATAGTTTTGACTGGATATAACAAGCAGGTGTAATTTTATGTATCTGATGGATACATAAAAGCTCAGTGCTCTGTTTATCTGTATAATCAAACTACAAGAAAAGCAATGAAGAACTAACAACAAAATTTTCACCAAAATAGAAAGAATTTTTTAAACCCATATAACACCAAACCCGAAGAAAGCAACTTTAGTTTCAAACCCTAAACAAAAAGAAAAAGGAATCAGGGTAAAAGCATACTAAAATCAGACTTTGCTTTTAAACATCAAAATCATGGATGACAAAAAGAAAAGCCCCCTGAGCCTTTGCTTTAGAGAAAATTCAAACACAGAGACCAAAGACCGGGTCATCTCAAAGCCATAGGTTCGGGACAAAATCGATGGGGCTTCTTCACTCCTCTAATGGTCGGAGCTGATTTTCGGGTCTTGGTTGCTAGTTGCTTCCTTGGGGCCTTGCCGCCGGTTGATTTGCGGGTTGTTTACTTGGTTCTTGCCATTGTAGAGAGAGAGAGAGAGGAAAAGAGTTGATGGTGATGAGGGAGGAAAAGGGAATGTGTGTTGTAATATAATGCTGAGTAGTCATGCCTCGTTACCAAAATTTTGTCTTCGTTAGCAAAATTTATCGAGGGGTCAGCCATGTTTGTCTAAGTGGCATGTTGTTAACGATAAGTGACACGAGAGGGCGTAGTTGAGCTGAAATTTATAACATCAAAGGCATTTTTCGGGGAAAAAAAGTTCGCATGCTAAGTGAAACTTTGCCCTATGATAATTCTGTAATAGGACGCGTGGCTTAGAAGTGGGTAATGAGCTCCTTATATAAAAGTGTGTTTGCCATTTTCTACTTTAAACATAAATAAATGAATAAGTAAAATTTATATTTTTAAACAAAATAAATAAATAAATAAAATCTAACCCTATGCACAAAATTATTAACTAGTCATACTAATATGTGAAATTAGGAGAAAACGCGGTGCAGTTTGATACGATTTTAAGCTCTCATCGCAACTGCAATATGCAATTTTTAACTTTTAGCAACTGCGTCAATGCGGTTTCTTGCGGTTGTGGTGCGGTTGCGGGTGCAAAACCACACTTACACAAATATATATATATATATATATATATATATATATATATATATATATATATATATATATATATATATATACACATTGTTTACGCTATTAATAAAGAATATGAAAATTATAGTCTTTTATCTCCTGATGTTATTAAAAAAACATAGGAAGAAAGGTTATAATTTTATTCATATTGATTTAGTTCACGCTGCAGTTAAACCTTTAAATATTAAGGGAATTAATTCGAGTATCTTTCTGTGTCTCAGAGATGCCCGTTTCCTTCATTATGCTCCTAGCATTATTGGCATTATGGAATCAAGTTTGCATGATGGACCTATCAATTTTAATTGCTTTCCTGATCTCCCTCTGAGCCTTAATGATGCTAATTTATTAAAAGCTTTAACCTTAAACATTAAAACGGCTGGTGAAATTACTCAAATGATTGAGGGTTCTCAGCCTATAGCATTGATCTACAGGATTTATTATAAAGTCATGAAAACTAACTTAAATGTTCATGCTCTTAATAAAAGTCCTAAAGATCATACTGTTTTAATTCAAAGCAGTAATAGTAATGCTAATATTCAAACTCTGAGAACCATTTTTTGGAAGGATATTACGTTACCTAGTCAGTGGATTTTACCTAGTGAAATTCCACAAAAATCCATTGTAAACAATTTGTTAAATGTTGAAAATATTAAGCAATTTTCTGATGGTACTGTCAGAGTTAGTTTTGCACGTACCAGAAGACCTTTAATCATAGAAGAGTTTACTAGTTCTTCAGTTTCTTCAGTTACTTCGAGAAGAGACACTGAAGTACTAAATAATATTTCTATGGTTGATATTAAAATAAAAGGTATTTTGAATCAAGGTCAAACTAGTCATCCTTGTTACACTACTAATGATGTTGTAGAAGAAGATCAAGATCTTTCACCTACATCTTCATTAGGACCTACCCTTTCAGATTTTGAAGCCCCGATTAATCCCCAGTTAAGAGTCCTTAATAAAGAATTTGTCTTAGATTGGAATAATCTGGTTGAAAATTTTAATTCCAAATCTAATAAACATAAAAGACATGCTTTTCATAATAAATATGATAAACATGACAGAGATAAAATTGTTAATAGATGGAAAAATTTTATTAACAATAAAAAATAAATATTACTTTTTATGATTGGTATGATAAATATCATTCTAATTGTAATATTTGTGAGAACCCAGAATTTCACATAATTTAAATTTTTTGAATAATTTTTTTATTTTTTTTATATTGATATTGATTATCAATATTGTGCTGAGTATCTGTGATACGAGTTTATCAAAGTGGTCAAACTGTGTATTGACTAAGAAATATGAGTACAATTTTGTTTAACAGAGAATAGAAACCCTAACCCTAGTTATGGATAGGGATTCGGTAGAAAATACAGTTATAATAATTGTATTGATGAATATTTGAGTGTTTATAACTTATTAAGTTAATTAGGGCTATTAAGTTAATACACTAGGGGAATATGTTATGACGTATGTGAATTATGTATGTGATTGAATAAATGTGTATTATGTAAGGTGTATACAAATTATTTTATATATACAGAGAATTAAGAATAAAGTTATGTGACCTAATATATAAATTAGGTATAGTAATTAAATAACCTAAGGGTTATGGTATGGGAGAATATTAATATTATTGATATATGTGAATGTGTATATATTAATAATAATGAATAATAGTCCAAGAGATAATTTATTCAATGGACTAATGTGGGTAAGTGAGTTAAACAAGCTCAATAGTTTATTTAAGCATTGGACTTGTAGCTAATTGATTTAATATCAATTAAGTTGTTAAGCTAGCCCAATACTAAATTTAATTATCTAGTATGCTAGTAGCCCAAGACTAATTATGTATGGGAGCCCAAGTTATTTTAATTAGTAGCCCAAATGAATGAAAGGAATGGCCTAAATGTTTTAATTTGGAGCCCAAGACTTTAACCCAATAGAAGAGGGGCATGTTGGGTATTAGTTAAACTAATTATTGAGCCCAACAAGGCCTTATGGTCGGCCCACTAGGAGGAGATAAGAAGGGAGCATGTGAATTAAATATATGGATAGATTTGAGAAGATATGGAAGGATATGATAAGATTTGAAAAGATATGATAAGATTTGGAAAGATATGATAAAATATTGAAGGATATGCTTAGATATGGCAAGATATTAGGAGAAAAATATGGCACATGGCCGATCACAAGGAAGGAGGGGGAGAGAATGCAATCATTAAATTTTACCAACTCTACCAAACACCAAACTCATTTCTCTTTCATCTCATTTCATTAGCTAGCAAAGCAAAAGATAGAGAGAGAGAGAGTGACATGTTCGGCCAAGAGAGAAGGAAAGAGAGGGAGTGTTCTTGCTTGTTTCATAGTTCCTTAACTAAAACTTAGGAAGAAGAAGGAAGAACAAGCTAAGGTATAAAGGTTTCTATTTAATATAGTTTAATTTTCTTTGTGATTTGAGTTAAGTTTGATTTTTGTAAGGTTTTGATTTGGTGGTTCAAAAACCTTGTATCTATATATTTTTAAGTGTTATATGTTTAGATCTATCACTTTTAAATGTTAAAAATTGGATCAAAAGCAAGAATAATGAAACTATGTTTCAAAAGGTTGAAAACCTTGATTTTCTTAGCATAAATTTATGTTTTGTTATGTTTGGTGGGTTTTGATGTAAGAGATTATGGATCATGGTAGATCCATGAGTTTATGATATATGGGTATATATTATGATGGTTTATTATGGCCAAAGTTAGATTAATCAAGAGATCATGCAAGATTTCTTAGAAAACACAAAATTTTAAAATCAGATTTTTGAGAAAACGTAACATGAAACGGAAACGACCATATCTCTCAATATATTTCTAATTTTTGAGTGTGGTAAATTTCTGGACTTAGATCTATAAGTCTTCTAACTTTTTCAAGTGGAATCACTGAAAAAGGAGTTATAGATTTTCGTGTGAACTGATTTTGGCAAAGTACGAAAAATCTGAAAAATGACAAAAGTATGCTGTCCGGGATTTTGAAGGGAAGTTTCGGCCACTTATTTTATGAAATAAATTCCGACCTTTCGGGACATGAAAATATATGGAATGAAGTAGCTTGTGTCCAAAAATGAGCTCATTCTGACTTAAATTGAGTAAGTTATGGCCATTTCAATTTTTGGGATTTCCTGACAAAAAACGCTATAACAGGAGTTGTATAACTCCGATGGCCACGAAATTTAAACTGGAGACTCATGATAACATGTGTAAGATCCCGCCAAGATTTGGAAATTTCTGAAGTTAAGCGTTAGATAGTTATTTTTTTAAGGAATTAACTAGAAATGGATTTTTGGAAAATACTTAAGGAAATTGAAAAATTCCTGAAAAATTATTTTTGTGTATGAAATACATGTATGTATGTGTGGACAAAAGATAAAAATAATAATAAGATGATTAGAAAAAAAAGGGGGAATCCAGCTTGCTGGATTGGCCATCAGGTTGCTGAATTGCAATCTGGTTTGCTGGATTGGCCATCAGGTTGCTAGATTGGCCATCAGTTTGCTGAATTGCAATCTGGTTTGCTGGATTGGCCATCAGGTTGCTAGATTGGCCATCAGTTTGCTGGATTGCAATCTGGTTTGCTGAATTGACCATCAAGTTGTTGAAATGGAAATTAAAATGATATATGACTTATCTAAAATAATATTGAAGCTTTGAGATCGAGTTTAATTAACAATAAATGTGTTAATTGTCGGATAGGGTGACCAAGACACCGAATTGAGACCGAAGTCCAACCAGACCGAAATAGTTAGACTTGATAAGTGTTTATACAGGTTATAAACACTAATGTGAGTACGTGATGATGTGTCTAGGAGATATATTAACTGTAAATTACAGTGCTATGTGTTGTGATTTGTTGTGTTAATTGTGAGACCGATATTGTTAATTATAGGTCTTTCAAACGAAAATAGAATATATTGTGTGGCAGTAATCAACGAAGAAGGAAAGTTTCCTTAACTCAATCTCGAGTTATTACTTTTCAAGTATAGTGGTGGTTAATTATTGCTGATTATACCACGTCTGAGAATTATTGTTGATTATTCGCAGTTAGTGCATGTTTATTAATTCAAATTGAATTATTGATTTTGAGAATATGCTTGGGGAATAACTGTTGTTGGTTATTCACATCCGTAGAAGTTATTATTGATTGCGAATAGTACATTTAATTTCTGTCTATTATTGAATCATTTTTGAGATATGTCGTAGCTAATTGTTTTAACTAGACGAACATTTGTTGAAACTTGATAGGTTGGAGAAGAGAACTCAATTATTATTGGCAGGTCAATGCCAATTATTCCAGCTAGATCGAGAAAGCGATTAGATATTAAAATTATTGTATTTCGTTGTTGTGATTCGAAATCTAGTTATAAGATTGAGAAGAACAACCTTTTTATAAAAAGGGGCTTTGTGGTCGTATATTCGGCCGTTGCGTGCGTGTAAGTATTATACATAATATGGGGTATAATGAAGCTAATCACTTTATATACTTGCAGAGGGGTATGATTTAATCTTTATGGTTATCTGATACACCTGGGTACTGCAAAGTAAAAACTTTGATAGTTACTCGAGAAGAGAAGTTCAAAGATCTTGTGTGATCGCTCAGTATAAACTCTGAAAAATATTTCCATTATGTTATTCAATCGAATATCGTAGAAACTTTGAAAGCGTTGTAGTCTTTCACTGTCGAATTATTATTTTGCATAGGATGCGAGAAGACTTGTTATTGATTAACGATTTGTTCAACTATTTCAAAGTTCTTCGAACTTTGGTGTTATTCTATCGAATTGATAGTCTGCTATTCTTGATTCTTATACATTCATTGTATGTCTTAACTTGCGGAGCAAACTTGTTGCTCACCCTTGCTTAAATATAATATTTCAGCTAGGAACGAGGTAGCCGGAGGGGCAGAGAAAGACAAAGGCAAAGATGTATTGCTGGAGTAGTTATAATGAATATATTTATTATGTTATTTTGTATAACCCTTTTTGTATATCTAAGGGTATATTTGTTATGTTAAGGTTAGAAAACCTGGGACAATGTATTAACAATATCAGTTAATGATATGTATATTTTTATTCATAAATAAATGGATAGTTAGATGATATCTAAATGTTGGATCATGACCACCAAACTCGGGGGTCAGGTAACCCGGATTTGGGGGCGTCACAATATTTTAACCAAAAGTCAGTGGACTAAAGAAGATAAGACTAGAGTTTTAGCTAGTCATCCTCCTTTAGAAACTGTTCTTTTGACACTTAAAAATACTTCAGTTGTTGCTAGTCCGTTTAAAGTTACTGATGACAAGACTAAGGAAAAGAAAATTATTGAACAAAATAATTTCACTAATCAGTATTTGGCAACAATAGGAAAACAGTTAGACAAGATTGAAGAAAAATTTGATCAAACGTTGTTAAAAATCCTGATAAAAACATAGATAAACCTTTATTGACTCTCCCTAAAAGCAGAGACGGATTGGGATTGCCCAAAAAAGATTCTGATTTAGTTAAAACTATTGATAAACTATTTAAAAAGATGAGTTCGGGAGAAGCTAGTGGTACTATTGCTCTCATTGATCAGATTGAAGAATCTGAAGATGAAAGTATTAGTCAATCAGATAACAGATCTGAAACAGCTTCCATCCCAGAACTTAATGACCAGTTAAAAAAGTTAACCTTCAATAAAATAAGTATAACAAAAAATTGGTATCCTAGACCAACACCTCTTGATCTTCAGTTTGAGGAAAAGAATCTAGATAATCAATTTTCTGTTTCGTCTAATAAAATATATTAATGGAATATTGACGGATTTAGTGAACATCAGATACTAACTAAAATGAATCATTTGTCCATGATTGCCAATAGTTATATTACAGCATTCAGTAGCTTGACTCAGTCTGAAATTGTTGAAATAGTAACTAATGAATTTACTGGTGTCCTTCATTCTTGGTGGGAAAAACACCTTGATGAAGATGCTAGAAACAATATAATTCATGCCCGCCAACTAGATGCTGATGGTTAACCAATCTTCAGAGAATATATTAGTTTTGGTATTCCTAATGGTGTTAATACTTTAATATTTACCATAATAAAACATTTTATTGGAACCCCTAGTAATATTACAGAAAGAATTCATGATCAGTTAAGTAATCTCACTTGTCCCACTCTAAGTGATTTTAGATGGTACAACGATGTTTTTATTTCTCGTGTCATGATGCGAAGTGATAGTAATAAAACTTTCTGGAAAGAAAAGTTTATTAATAGTCTTCCTAATTTGTTTGCACACAAAGTTAGAGAAGAGCTCAGTAAAACTTTAGGATATATTGATTATGATAACCTAACTTATGGTGATATAATCAGTTAAACCTGACTTAATGATACCAAGAGGGCGGAAGCATTAGAGAAGGGGGAAGAAGAACAAGAACAATAGGCGCATGCGGTATCAGTTAACTCTTATGATACCAAGAGGGCAGAAGCATAAGAGAAGGGGGAAGAAGAACAAGAACAACAGGCGTTTGCAAGTCTGAATCATAACTATAGCAAGAACTATAAGAAATGATAATAGAAGTATAGCAATTTACTAAAAGATAAATTTTATTTATCAAATCAAAAAATATACAAACGGATGACTGAAATGAACTTACAATTATGACTCGATTATAGAAATCCTAACATTTATTACTAAGAAGCATAAGAGGTTTAAAGATTTGTTAGATAGGAATCTGAGTCTTTTTAAAACACTCTATTGGATTTCTAATCCTGCTTCCTTCAAATGACTACGCATTCCTTTTATAGAATAAGGAAGGTGTAACTATTGCAGACTCAATAATTACAAACAACTTTAACTGTTGTTAAACAGTATACTTTTATAAAAGTAAATTATTACAGACGAAATAATTCAAAAGAAAATACAACTTTTGACCATATGGCCGACAGTAGGACCATGACTCTACAAAACGACAAATGACTTATGCATTTGCTTTCGGCTGCTTTAGTATTACTTTCGGCTGCTTTTGAAAAGGAGCATCTTTGATGATGACTTGAGATGAGTCACAGACAATGACCCATGCAATTGAGGGAGTATCTTAAGCAAAAGGATCTTGAGCATCTTGAAGGTCGATGCTTCCGTACGGATCCTCTGTGCTGGTTGCCTGTTTACCGGAAGTGGAGGAAGCTGATGAACTGATCGAAGGAACATCATCTTTCTTATGGAGCTTACTGTGAATGAGTTGAGCTAACATTTTTAACTCAACATGTGTACAATGATTAATATCTGAAAAATCCAAATTTGTCTAAAAGGATTTTTTAGATTTACTAGAAGATTCCTTAGGAGAAACAGATTTAATAGGAATGGGATTAACTGGAAACTCTTTCTGAACTTGACCAATGATACGATAAATATCAAATTTATCCCACCATTTGACGGAGAAAGTTCGAGTTACAAAAGTTAATTGACTATTAGAAGAAGGATTAACAATTTGACCACTTGGAGACTGGAAAATGGATTCAACAATAGGGGAAAGAAGACCATACTGCCATTTGAGAATCCATGGAATTTTATATTTACTAACAAATTGGAGAAGAACAGGAATACAATCAAATTTTTGATTGTATGGACTTTTACAACAAAAATGATTAACAAGGGGTTTAAGCTCTGAGGGAAAGATATCAAAACTAGATCCAAATCTAGACCACCAAAGAGTAAACCAGAGGGGAAGCTGACTTTTGAACTTGTGGTCGAATTGAATAAACCACGAATGACTGAAGAAAGGATTTTGGAATAAAAAAATTCTATTCCATGCTTTCATATAATCATAATAGCAGAATTGGCTATTAAGATTATCTAACTGTCTGAGATCAGATGGATGATTACCCCAATCAAGCGTGGAGATAATCTGCTTAATATATAAGGAATGAAAAATAACTTTGGAATTATCATTCTTATCATAAATAGGTTTAATAAGGATTGACTCGGTTTGAAGGAGGATTTCCTTATAATACGCAAGGGATTTATAAGGAGCTAATGGAAGGAAATGCCAATCAGTTGGGAAGAACTGGGAGCCCAATTTGACTGGATCGTCTTTAGGTTTCATATGAGGTTCTATATGAAACAAATTGACTGTATACATAGGAACATACTGCGAATGCAATTGACTAGGATTAGGGTTACTAGAAGAAGAAAATGAGGCAAAAGGATCAATTGACTTGGGAGGTTGGGCCAAAACCGTGTTATAGGACTTTGGAATAGTACCAAGTAGCTGATATCTGTTTGCTACATCGACTGCAGTAACTGGGCTAACTGGGTGAGGAATTATGGCTCCTTTGGGCCTTGGATTACTTGGTTCTGGAGGAGGCCGAACTAAAGAGTTACCACCTCTCACGCTCATGTTTCTTTAGTACCTGAATTAATAAATTCTCTAGTGAGAAAATCTGGTACTGAATTTTGACTAGCTTTGATATATTCAATATCAAAATCAAAAATACTTAATAATGATTGCCATCTAGCAAAAATATGCTTAGCAGCTATATTTTTAACATCCTTTTTCAAAATATATTTGGCAGATTTGCAATCAATTCTTATTAAAAATCTTTGATTTAATAAATTAATTTGAAATTTACTAATGCATAGCACTAATGCTAAGAATTCTTTTTTAATCGTGCTATAATTACTTTGAGCCGGATTCCATGCACCGGAATGAAATCGAACAATTTTCTCAGCAGAGGAATGAGTTAATTTCTGCTTTAGAATGCCACCGAATCCAATTTTAGAGGCATCAGTTTCAACAATTTTGAATGCAGATTCATTAGAAATGTCAAGGTAAGGCAATACCTTAACATATTTTTTAACTTGTTGGACGATGGAAGTATGTTCATCAGTCCAGGGAGGGGGATTCTTTTGTAAACGATGAAACAGAGGTTTACAAATCTTTCTAAGATTTTGGTAAAATTTACCAACATAATTCTGAGATCCTAAAAATCGTTGAAGTTGAGTTTTATCAATGATTTTATTAGGAAATTTATTTACAAATTGAATGACTCGCTGAATGGGTCGAATAAGACCATGATTAATATTATGACCAAGAAATTTAACTCTAGTCTGAAAAAGACTACATTTAGTAGGGGAAATGACTAAACCATTGACTTTGATAGTTTTAAAAAACGAAATCAAATGTTTGAAATGTTCTTCAATTGATTTGGAGAAGACAAGAATATCATCAATGTAAACAATGATGAAATGACTCAATGGATTCAAAATTTCATTAAGAATATTCTGAAACTCACTGGGAGCATTCTTGGGTCCGAATGGTTGAACAATCTATTCGTAATGACCAAAAGGAGTTGTGAAAGCAGTTTTATATCTATCACTGGGATAAATACTAACCTGCCAAAACCCTGACTTAAGGTCAAATTTACTAAAAATGGTTGCATTACTAAGTCTACTAAGGAGGTCTTCTTTGTTAGGCAACGAATACCTAATCCACTCTAAGACCTTGTTTAACGGCTTGTAATTAATAACTAATCTGGGTACTCCTCTCTCTTTCTCAGCTTCGTTATTAACATAAAAGGCTGAACAAGACCAGGGAGATTTACTATGTTTAATAAGACTATTTGCAAGTAAATCATTGATTTCTTGCTTACAAAGTTCCATTTATTGGTGATTCATTTGTATATGTCTAACCTTAGTAGGAATTAAATGTTCTTTAAATTCCTTAGCGTAAGGTAACCTAACAACATGCTTTCTTCTGTGCCAAAAAGCATTGGGTGAATCAGCACAAAGGTTTTTTACCATAAAATTTCTAAGTTCTTCAATCTTATTCTGAACCTTTTCTTGAAGAAGAGAATCTTCAACCTGTTTATACTTAATCTCTTGCTTCAAGAATTTTAACTGAGAGGTTTTACAATTTAACAATTTTAAAGATTTCGAAATAGATTCATCTTGAATAAATTTCAAATCTCTTTCTTTGGGCTGAGTAATGAATTTAAGCACTACCTTTTGACCCAAATGTTCAGTGGTTAAACCATTATTACTAGTAGTAAATGGATACAATATATGAACGGAAGACCTAAAATAATTTTATCTGTCAGGTTGCGAATTAAAACAAAAGCAGTTTTAAAACACATTATCCTGACAAATATGAACCTTAGAAATTTTATATTTTATTTTCATTTTGCTACCATTAGCAGGAATTAATCTCTCACTAGTTTTCTTATAGAACTTAGTAAGGATTAACCCTTCTTGAATACAATTAAAATCTGCGCCAGTATCAACTAAAGCAGGAAGCTCAATTGCAAAAGTTCCATCAACGACTAGCTTAACAATAATATACCATTTTTGAATGGTAATATCTTTTAATCTTTTTAATGAATTACCTTGAACCATGAGAACTGACTCATTATCTTCAGCGTTGGAAGATTCAGCTTCTTCATCATTGTTTGATGAATCAAAAATGTGAAGGTCTGACCCTTTGGCTGCAAGATTGGTCACTTCTTTTCGTAAATCAGAAATTTCAGTCTTAAGACCTAAACTCTCTTTTTTAAGTTTATTAATTTTTTGATTTAACTCGGGTAGAGTGACTTCTCTATCAGGAGTCTTAAATCTTTCTAAGGTTTTATTAAGGCTGATAATGGGTTTATCTTTTCCCTTAATAACCTTATTTTTTTCTGAATTATTTTTAGTTAATAATTCTTTAACTTGCTTCTTGTATTGTGTTTTTAATTCAGTATAAGTAATTTTAATAATTAAATCAATTAACAAAGAGCTCTCTTCGTCATCTTTGTTAAGCACATTAATTGTTTTATTGCAGCAATCAGATCTGCAATTATCTGTATATAAAGTGACTTTATTTTCTTCACTATTGGTTTGATTATCTTCATCATTATCAGAGGGATAAATAATATCAGAATAATCGTTGTTATCAACGTTATTCTCTATTCTTATTAATTCCAAAAGTTTATCAATTTCTTTTGCAGAAATGTTTAACTAACTTAATTTTTGTTTAATCTCACACTCACTCTTATAATGACCTTTCTGGCCATAATTATAACAAGTAATTTTACTCTTATCTTGACTCTTAGATTTGTGAGAAGATTTTTTATTACGAGTTTTTCTTTTAGACTTAGGCCTCTCATAATAATTATCTTGATTTTTAGACTGACTAGATCTCTTCTTATGATGTTTACTACTTTTATGTTTTTCAATATGTTTTTTCCTATGCTTTCTTCTAGAGGGAGTAACAGGAGGTAAACGATATTGTTCGCAGAAAGTTCCAAGCTCATATTTAGCTTTATTTTTATCTTTACTAGCTTGTTTAGCAAGCTTCTAATCAATACACATTTTTAATCTAATCTTTTGAATATAACTGATTATATCATCATTAGTTAGGTTATCATAATCAATATATCCTAAAGTTTTACTGAGCTATTCTCTAACTTTGTGTGCAAACAAATTAGGAAGACCATTAACAAACTTTTCTTTCCAGAAAGGTTTGTTACTATCACTTCGCATCATGACACGAGAAATAAAAATATCTTTGTACCATCTAAAATCACTTAGAGTGGGACAAGTGAGATTACTTAACTGATCATGAATTCTTTCTGTAATATTACTAGGGGTTCCAATAAAATGTTTTGTTATGGTAAATATTAAAGTATTAACACCATCAGGAATACCAAAACCAATATCTTCTCTAAAGATTGGTTGACCATCAGCATCTAGTTGGCGGGCATGAATTATATTATTTCTAGCATCTTCATCAAGGTATTTTTTCCACCAAGAACGAAGGACGCCAGTAAATTCATTAGTTAATATTTCAACAATTTCAGGCTGAGTCAAGCTACTGAATGCTGTAATATAACTATTGGCAACCATGGACAAATGATTCATTTTAGTTAGTATCTGATGTTCACTAAATCCGTCAATATTTCATTCATATATTTTATTAGACGAAACAGAAAATTGATTATCTAGATTCTTTTCCTCAAACTGAAGATCAAGAGGTGTTGGTCTAGGATACCAATTTTTTGTTACACTTGTGTTATTGAAGGATAACTTTTTTAACTGTTTATTAAGATCTGGGATGGAAGCTGTTTCAGATCTGTTATCTGATCGACTAATACTTTCATCTTCAGATTCTTCAATCTGATCAATGAGAGCAATAGTACCACTAGCTTCTCCCTAACTCGTCTTTTTAAGTAGTTTATCAATAGTTTTAACTAAATCAGAATCTTTATTAGGCAATCCCAATCCATCTCTGCTTTCAGGGAGAGTCAATAAAGGTTTATCTATGTTTTTATCATGATTTTTAACAACTTTTTGATCAAATTTTTCTTCAATCTTGTCTAACTGTTTTCCTATTGTTGCCAAATATTGATTAGTGAAATTATTTTGTTCAATAATTTTCTTTTCGTCAGTCTTGCCATCAGCAACTTTAAACAGACTGGCAAAAACTAAAGTATTTTTAACTGTCAAGAAAATAGTTTCTAGAAAAGGATGACTAGCTAAGACTCTAGTCTTATCTTCTTTAATCCACTGACTTTTGGTTAAAACATTACAATTAGAATGATATTTATCATACCAATCATAAAAAGTAATGTTTATTTTTTTATTGTTAATAAATTTTTTCTATCTATTAACAATTTTATCTCTGTCATGTTTCTCATATTTATTACGACAAGCATGTCTTTTACCTTTATTAGATTTGGAATTAAAATCTTCAACCAGATTATTCCAATCTAAGACAAATTCTTTATTAAGGACTCTTAACTAGTGATTAATTGGGGATTCAAAATCTGAAGGGGTAGGTCCTAATGAAGATGTAGGTGACATATCTTGATCTTCTTCTACAACATCATTAGTAGTGTAATAAGGATGACTAGTTTGACCTTGATTCAAAATACCTTTCATTTTAATATTAGGCATAGAAATATTACTTAGTACTTCAGTGTCTCTTCTCGAAGTAACTGAAGAAACTGAAGAACTAGTAAACTCTTCTATGATTAAAGGTCTTCTGGTACGTTCAAAACTAACTCTGACAGTACCATCAGAAAATTACTTAATATTTTTAACATTAACAAATTGTTTACAATGGGTTTTTGTGGAATTTCACTAGGTAAAATACACTGACTAGGTAACGTAATATCCTTTCAAAGAATGGTTCTCGTAGTTTGAATATTAGCATTATTAGTATTGTTTTGAATTAAAACAGTATGATCTTTAGGACTTTTATTAAGAACATGAACATTTAAGTTAGTTTTCATGACTTTATAATAAATCTTGTAGATAAATGTTATAGGCTGAGAACCCTCAATCATTTGAGTAATTTCACCAGCCGTCTTAATGTTTAAGGTTAAAGCTTTTAATAAATTAGCATCATTAAGGCTCAGAGGGAGATCAGGAAAGCAATTAAAATGGATAGGTCCATCATGCAAACTTGATTCCATAATGCCAATAATGCTAGGAGTATAATTAAGGAAACGGGCATCTCTGAGACATAGAAAGATACTCGAATTAATTCCCTTAATATTTAAAGGTTTAACTGCAACTTGAACTAAACCAATATGAATAAAATTATAACCTTTCTTCCCATGTTTTTTAATAACATCAGGAGATAAAAGGCTACAATTTTCATTTTCTTTATTAATAGCGTAAACACGTTCAACAGTTTTAACATTATAATCAGTTTTAAAGTTATTAATAAAAGTTGACTAGTATATCTCTCTAGGAGACACACTAGGTATGTTCCAATTACACAAAGTTTGATTAATGTTTTCATAACTATGTTCCTCTTGATTAACTATGTCCGGAACAAAAGCTAAAGCTAACCGATTATTAACTGAAGAACTAGATCTGAACAGTCTACTCATTTTAGAGAATTAAAAAATTTTAAAATCAAAGTGCTGCCATACATATCCTTCTTACCTTAAGCAGACGCATACCTATGTTCTAGGTCAGACACCCGACACTGCTCCACTCTAAGACTTATAAAGGGAAAAAAGACCGGGGCGAACACGGTGTTCTACAGTAAGAGCTTAGGTGACTTAGGCACTGAGAAAAGAAAAACCTTTAATAATTTAAAATGACTTAGAACGAAAAGATTAGAACAACAGTTAATAATCAAACAAACTTAGCTGAATCACAAGAACAACAGGCGCATGAAGAACTTGTTATAGTTGTGATTCAGACTTGCATGCGCCTGTTGTTCTTGTTCTTCTTCCCCCTTCTGTCGCCATTGGGTACTGTTGATATTCTTCTCAGATAGATCACCATCCCGCCGGTGGGTAATTCTCTTATGTTTCCGCCCTCTTAGTATCAGAGCCAAGTTTGTTTTATTGTTAACTGTTGTTCTTAATCTTTTCATTCTAAGTCATTTTAAATTATTAAAGGTTTTTCTTTTCTCAGTGCCTAAGTCACCTAAGCTCTTACTATAGAACACTATGTTCGCCCCGATCTTTTTGCCCTTTGTAAGTCTAAGAGTGGAGCAGTATCGGGTGTCTGACCTAGAACATTGGTATGCGTCTGCTTAAGGTAAGAAGGGTATGTATGGCAGCACTTTGATTTTAAAAAATTTTAATTCTCTAAAATGAGTAGACTATTCAGATCTAGTTCTTCAGTTAGTAATCGATAAGCTTTACCTTCTGTTCCAGACATAGTTAATCAAGAGGAACATAGTTATGAAAACATTAATCAAACTTTGTATAATTGAAACATACCTAGTGTGTCTCCTAGAGAGATATACCAGTCAACTTTTATTGATAACTTTAAAACTGGTTATAATGTTAAAACTGTTGAACGTGTTTACGCTATTAATAAAGAAAATGAAAATTGTAGCCTTCTATCTCCTGATGTTATTAAAAAACATAGGAAGAAAGGTTATAATTTTATTCATATTGGTTTAGTTCAAGTTGCAGTTAAACCTTTAAATTTTAAGGGAATTAATTCGAATATCTTTTTGTGTCTCAGAGATGCCCGTTTCCTTAATTATGCTCCTAGCATTATTATGGAATCAAGTTTGCATGATGGACCTATCCATTTTAATTGCTTTCCTGATCTCCCTCTGAGCCTTAATTATGCTAATTTATTAAAAGCTTTAACCTTAAACATTAAGACGGCTGGTGAAATTACTCAAATGATTGAGGGTTCTAAGCCTATAGCATTGATCTACAGGATTTATTATAAAGTCATGAAAACTAACTTAAATGTTCATGCTCTTAATCAAAGTCCTAAAGATCATAGTGTTTTAATTCAAAGCAGTACTAGTAATGCTACTATTCAAACTCCGAGAACCATTCTTTGGAAGGATATTACGTTACCTAGTCAGGGGATTTCACCTAGTGGAATTCCACAAAAACCCATTGTAAACAATTTGTTAAATGTTGAAAATATTAAGCAATTTTCTGATGGTACTGTCAGAGTTAGTTTTGAACGTACCAGAATACCTTTAATCATAGAAGAGTTTACTAGTTCTTCAGTTTCTTCAGTTACTTCGAGAAGAGACACTAAAGTACTAAGTAATATCTCTATGCCTGATATTAAAATGAAAGGTATTTTGAATCAAGGTCAAACTAGTCATCCTTGTTACACTACTAATGATGTTGTAGAAGAAGATCAAGATCTTTCACCTACATCTTCATTAGGACCTACCCCTTCAGATTTTGAATCCCCGATTAATCCCCAGTTCAGAGTCCTTAATAAAGAATTTATCTTAGATTGGAATAATCTGGTTGAAGATTTTAATTCTAAATCTAATAAAGATAAAAGACATGCTTGTCGTAATAAATATGATAAATATGACAGAGATAAAATTATTAATAGATGGAAAAGATTTATTAACAATAAAAAAATAAACATTACTTTTTATGATTGGTATGATAAATATCATTCTAATTGTAATGTTTTAACCAAAAGTCAGTGGACTAAAGAAGATAAGACTAGAGTTTTAGCTAGTCATCCTCCTTTAGAAACTATGCTTTTGATAATTAAAAATACTTCAGTTGTTGCCAGTCCATTTAAAATTGCTGATGGCAAGATTGACGAAAAGAAAATTATTGAACAATATAATTTCACTAATCAGTATTTGGCAACAATAGGAAAACAGTTAGACAAGATTTAAGAAAAATTTGATCAAACTGTTGTTAAAAATCCTAATAAAAACATAGATAAACCTTTATTGACTCTCCCTGAAAGCAGAGACGGATTGGGATTGCCTAATAAAGATTCTGATTTAGTTGAAACTATTTATAAACTATTTAAGAAGATGAGTTCGGGAAAAGCTAGTGGTACTATTGCTCTCATTGATCAGATTAAAGAATCTGAAGATGAAAGTATTAGTCAATCAGATAACAGATCTGAAACAGCTTCCATCCCAGATCTTAATGAACAGTTAAAAAAGTTAACCTTCAATAACACAAGTATAATAAAAAAATTGGTATCCTAGACCAACACCTCCTGATCTTTAGTTTGAGGAAAAGAATCTAGATAATTAATTTTCTGTTTCGTCTAATAAAATATATAAATGGAATATTGTCGGATTTAGTGAACATCAGATACTAACTAAAATGAATCATTTGTCCATGGTTGCCAATAGTTATATTACAGCATTCAGTAGCTTGACTCAGCCTGAAATTGTTGAAATATTAACTAATGAATTTATTGGTGTCCTTTGTTCTTGGTGGGAAAAGCACCTTGGTGAAGATGCTAGAAATAATATAATCCATACCCGCCAACTAGATGCTGATGGTCAACCAATCTTCAGAGAAGATATTGGTTTTGGTATTCCTGATGGTGTTAATACTTTAATATTTACCATAATAAAATATTTTATTGGAACCCCTAGTAATATTACAGAAAGAATTCATGATCAGTTAAGTAATCTCACTTGTCCCACTCTAAGTGATTTTAGATGGCACAAAGATGTTTTTATTTCTTGTGTCATGATGCGAAGTGATAGTAACAAACCTTCCTGGAAAGAAAAGTTTGTTACTGGTCTTCCTAATTTGTTTGCACACAAAGTTAGAGAAGAGCTCAGTAAAACTTTAGGATATATTGATTATGATAACCTAACTTATGGTGATATAATCAGTTATATTCAAAAGATTGGATTGAAAATGTGTATTGATTACAAGCTTGCTAAACAAGCAAGTAAAGATAAAAATAAAGCTAAATATGAGCTTAGAACTTTCTGCGAACAATATGGTTTACCTCCTGTTGCTCCCTCTAGAAGAAAGCATAGGAAAAAATATATTGAAAAATGCAAAAGTAGTAAGCATCATAAGAAGAGATCTAGTCAGTCTAAAAATCAAGATAATTATTATGAGAGGCCTAAGTTTAAAAGGAAAACTCATAATAAAAAATCTTCTCACAAATCTAAGAGTCAAGACAAGAGTAAAATTACTTATTATAATTGTGGCCAGAAAGGTCATTATAAGAGTGAGTGTAAGATTAAACAAAAATTAAGTTAGTTAAACATTTCTGCAGAAGAAACTGATAAACTTTTGGAATTAATAAGAATGGAGAATAACATTGATAACAACGATTATTCTGATATTCCTCATTCCTCTGATAATGATGAAGATAATCAACCAATAGTGAAGAAAATTAAGTCACTTTATATACAAATAATTGCAGATCTGATTGCTGCAATAAAATAATTAATGTGCTTAACAAAGATGACGAAGAGAGCTCTTTGTTAATTAATTTAATTAGTAAAATTACTGATACTGAATTAAAAACTTAATACATGAAGCAGCTTAAAGAATTATTAACTAAAAATAATTCAGGAAAAAATAAGGTTATTAAGGGAAAAGATAAACCCATTATCAGCCTTAATAAAACTTTAGAAAGATTTAAGACTCCTGATAGAGAAGTCACTCTACCCAAGTTAAATCAAGAAGTTAATAAACTTAAAAAAGAGATTTTAGGTCTTAAGACTAAAATTTCTGATTTACGAAAAGAAGTGACCAATCTTGCAGCCAAAGGGTCAGACCTTCACATTTCTGATTCATCAGACAATGATGAAGAAGCTGAATCTTCCAACTCTAAAGATAATGAGTCAGTTTTCATGGTTCAAGGTAATTCATTAAAAAGATTAAAAGATATTACCATTCAAAAATGGTATATTATTGTTAAGCTAGTCATTAATGGAACTTTTGCAATTGAGCTTGCTGCTTTAGTTGATACTGGCGCAGATCTTAATTGTATTCAAGAAGGGTTAATCCCTACTAAGTTCTATAAGAAAACTAGTGAGAGATTAAATTCTGCTAATGGTAGCAAAATAGAAATAAAATATAAACTTCCTAAGGTTCATGTTTGTCAGGATAATATATGTTTTAAAACTGCTTTTGTTTTAATTCGTAACCTGACAGATAAAATTATTTTAGGTCTTCCGTTTATATATTTGTTGTATCCATTTACTACTAGTAATAATGGTTTAACCACTGAACATTTGGGTCAAAAGGTAGTGTTTAAATTCTTTACTCAGCCCAAAGTAAGAGATTTAAAATTTATTCAAGATGAATTTATTTCAAAATCTTTAAACTTGTTAAATTGTAAAACTTCTCAGTTAAAATTCTTGAAGCAAGAGATTAAGTATAAACAGGTTGAAGATTCTCTTCTTCAAGAAAAGGTTCAGAATAAGATTGAAGAATAAGATTGTTCAACCATTCGGACTCAAGAATGCTCCCAGTGAGTTTCAGAATATTCTTAATGAAATTTTGAATCCATTTAGTCATTTCATCATTATTTACATTGATGATATTATTGTCTTCTCCAAATCAATTGAAGAAGAATTCAAACATTTGAATTCGTTTTTCAAAACTATCAAAGTCAATGGTTTAGTCATTTCCCCTACTAAATGTAGTCTTTTTCATACTAGAGTCAAATTTCTTAGTCGTGATATTAATCATAGTCTTATTCGACCCATTCAGCGAGTCATTTAATTTGCAGATAAATTTCCTGATAAAATCATTGATAAAACTCAACTTCAACGATTTTTAGGATCTCTGAATTATGTTGGCAAATTTTACCAAAATCTTAGAAAGATTTGTAAACCTCTGTTTCATCGTTTACAAAAGAATCCCCCTCCCTAGACTGATGAACATACTTCCATCGTCCAACAAGTTAAAAAATATGTTAAGGTATTGCCTTGTCTTGGCATTTCTAATGAATCTGCATTTAAAATTGTTGAAACCGATGCCTCTGAAATTGGATTCGGTGGCATTCTAAAGCAGAAATTAACTCCTTCTTCTGCTGAGAAAATTGTTCGATTTCATTCTGGTGCATGAAATCCGGCTCAAAGTAATTATAGCACGATTAAAAAAGAAATCTTAGCATTAGTGCTATGCATTAGTAAATTTTAAAATGATTTATTAAACCAAAGATTTTTAATAAGAATTGATTGCAAATCTACCAAATATATTTTGGAAAAGGATGTTAAAAATATAGCTGCTAAGCATATTTTTGCTAGATGACAATCATTATTAAGTATTTTTGATTTTGATATTGAATATATCAAAGGTAGTCATGATAGTAGTGTGCATACAAGCCAATCATGTATGATAATAAAGCACATACTTTGTAAACAATCTTATTTATTTATTAATAAAATATTTATTTATTAAAGGCATTTAATTATCTACATGGTGCTGTTTTTATAATATGTAAATAACCCATAGTTTTAAGCAATGCTTTTAGAATCATGATGTTGATCATGCTAATGAGATCTAAATTCTTAGAAAGCTTTAAAACTAAAATAGTTCCCAATCGTGGGATTACTAAAAAGGGGATTAGTAAATCCGGATAGATTGGTACATATGTTGCTTGCTCATTGGATGAAGATGACTGATCTCATGGTCATTTGTGTGGAGACACTAAAGCAAGTATGTAGGTGCTTATTGGAGAATAAGTTCACTGAACGTGACTCGCTATGGAATACCTAATGGAGTTTTACTCGCCTGTCAATAGGAATTCCTAATGTGATAGTAGTACATGTGATCCTTGGACTTGAGATCATCATAGTATCTTGTATGTAACAAATTATACTTTGACTAATTCCTTAAGGCCTTTTAAGGCATATATAGGGTATGCTTGGGTGTAATGAGTTACATATGGAGATAATGAATGATCAATAAAGAATCTACCACCTCTAGTAAAAGAGGAGATATGTCCTATGTGATTCGTTAAATGACAACCCAGGAATCCTTGGCCAAGGTAGAATGAAATTATAAAGAGGTTTCTAATTTGCATTATTTGGAGTTGTGCATTTTCTAATCGAAATACATATGATTAAATAAATTAAGACTTAACAGTAAATCCATGTCTTATATTTAATTGGGACATTGTATGGTGGAAGGATTGAATTGTACGGTAACTATTAACTCACAGGTTCTTTTATGATTAATGTCGAAATCTATATTATCTGGAAAGCCGTTGATCGCTAGGGAGGCTTATCCCTATTGTAGAATAAATGTTATTTATTTAAATAGATTATTAGTTTAATTTGTTTATTTAAATAAGATTAGAATTGTTCTAATTGATTTATTCACAACCGGTTTAATATGGAGAACCTAAAGGGTCACACCATAAAAGGAAGAAGAATTATTTAAGAAGAAAATGGCATGATAGTAATAATGCATTAAGTATAATTAATTTAATCTATGATGATAGAATAAATTAAATAGCTTAATGTTTATTATTTAATATTTTAGAAATATTAAATATAAATTAATAAGAGGAGGCTTATTAATATTAATATTATTATTATTATTTTAATTCTAAAGGAGTTTAGGAATTAATATAATATCAGTACTCTCTCTCAATCCTAATAAAGATTAGGATATAAATTAATTAAAAGTATTTAATTAATTAATTAAATAAAACCCTATTCTAATTGGATTAGGAGGGTTAACCTAATATCTATATAAGAGAGTCTTATATCAGAAATAAGGTATGATGTGAAATTTTCCAAGAGTTGGGAGTACACATATTTTATAGAGATAGAAACAAGGGTTAAGCCAATAACCCATCTTCTTGAGTTCTTCATCTTCCTTGGTGGATCACCGTTAGAGGCCAAACATTTGGGTGGCTGACATTATTCAAGGGAAGGAGCCACTATCAGAGGAATCAAAGGAATCAAAGGAGTAGAACTTGTACCTGAGGAAGCTTAGATCTTCAAAGGTATAATTCCATGTTCTCTCTTTTCTGTTATTGATAACAAGCACAAAGCATGATCATGGTTATGGGTTTGTATAAATTTTAAAAACCTAGTTTTTACGCTTCCGCCCTATTTATGTGATTTGATTGCATGATTGCGTTACATACAAACCCAACAGTGGTATCAGAGCTTAACTTTGTGCTAATTATCAATTTTATAATTCCATGTATGAATTGATGTGAGAATTGGATCGTTTTTCTGGACAAAAATCATTTTCTGCAAGTTTCTGCGGCGAACGGCGCAGCTGCGCAGCTGCCCAGTTCATTACTGGCGCAGCTGCGCCGGTCTGCAAAAACTGCTGCTTCCGTCTACCTGCGCAGCTGCGCAGCTACCCAGTTCATTACTGGCGCAGCTGCGCCGGTACCTGGACAGACCCTGAAAATTGATTTTAATTAATTAAGTAAACTGTTTATTTAATTGATAAAGTTTTAAAAATAAAGAAGTTTATTTTATCTGAAATATGATTTCAGAATGCTAAAATTAAAGAAGTTTAATTTGGATTTATTTTTGATTAAAATAAAAGAGTTTAATTTGTTTCAAAAATAAAATTTAGCAAAACGTTTGTCCATTAAATAACATCGGTCCATATATGGAATAGCATTGTTATTCATGAGATGAATGGATATTTATTGATGCATATGTTGATGTGTACGATAATAAATGGGATTGATTATGGACAATGACCAATGTGATTGGATTTTATTTTGGATGAATAATTAAATGTATGGGTTTTATAAAATGGGGTCTGCGTACCTCGTCTTCTCTAGTTTTATTCTCGATGTAAATTCTATCTCCTTTCTATGTACTTCCCCTTGACTGCTGATCAAGGTTTCTATTTAATTTTAAATAGTTAATGTAATAGAGATAGTTAGAATTATTTTGAAGAAATTGGAGACCAAGGAGCGAGGAACGCATGAAGACTCGTTTGTATGGAGCCCGGGTTTAAATGTAATAGTTACATTTAAAATTTAAATTCTTGCACTCCTAGGTTTGACCTTTTGGTTCACTTGGTGGCTCTAGTGAACCAAACTAGAATAAATGTCCATAATCAATCCGGGTAGAATATAGTATTCTATATTGCATGCTAAATATTATATATATTATATTTTATACAAACATGCTTCGCATGTTTAATAAAATGACGCGTATTTTATATATATATGTGCATGCGCGCTTAAAAAGATGAGACAAATAATAACAAACCCCTCAAAGAAATAATATTAAGTCTGAAGCGTTCAAATGATATTTGGAATATCGAACGTCGCCTTCTAGCATGATTAGTTAATAGAGTATTAAATATTTAATATGAGTTTGTTGTGCTATCCACAAGGCGAGTATTGAATATTTAAGATGTTAATTAATCACATTTGATGCTTATCAAGAAAATTGAACGATCTAGTCTTGTTGTGCTATCCACAAGGACGAAAATTTTTCTTTTTTGAATTTATGGGAGTGCTAGGCTGGACTTAACTTAAATCATTTTAGTTCGGATGTGCACACACATGACCATTATGATTTAAGAGGCAAAATAAAAGGAGTTACATGGTGATGTAATTGACAAGAGTTGTCTACCTATTTATTTGTATATCGCTTGTTGTGCTATCCACAAGGTTATATACATTTGAAATGGGATCCTTAATCTCACTAGCAAATCTTTAATTAGATGTTGCCGAACTATATGAGTGAGGGTAATATAGTTTGATGAAAATAGTGGGAGATACCAATTTAAAATAAAGACCTAAATTTATTTTGGTATGCAAAGTTAATAAAATGAATGTTTGCTAAAATGTTGTCTTTTCACATGCAGAATTTTAAAAATGTCAAAATCACTAATCTCACTACGAAGCATACTTGATGCAAATAAGCTTACCGGCCCGAATTATGAGGACTGGCTAAGAAATCTGAGAATTGTTCTCACTGCTGAAAAGATTTCTTATGACCTAAATTCCACTATCCCTGAATTTGTTTCAGAAACAGCCTCTGAGGAAGAGATTGCCACTTTCAATAAGTGGCAAAATGATGCATCTGTGGCTCAATGCATCATGCTCGCATCCATGAATAACGAGCTTCAGCGTCAGCACGAAAAAATGGATGCTCCTGCTATGCTGATTCACCTCAAGGAGTTGTATGATGAACAAAGTAGGACTGCTAGATATGAGATATCTAAGGAGCTCTTCCGATCTCGGATGACCAAGGGCAAAGTGAACATAAAGGAACAAAAGAAATCTGATCCAACTAGCAAAGGAATGTGCTTCCATTGCAACGAGCCGGGTCATTGGAAGAGGAACTGCAAGAAGTTTCTGGCAAAAAAGAAGCTTGGAGAAGCTTCGACTTCCAATCAAGGTTTGTTCATGATTGAAATTAATTTTTCAGAAAGTCAAAATTCTACTTGGGTATTGGATACCGGCTGTGGTTCTCACATATGTAATAATGTGAAGGGACTGGTCAGAAGTAGAAAGCTGAACAATGATGAGGTGATCCTACGAGTGGGGAATGGAGCAAAGGTTGCTGCATTAGCTGTAGGAACTTATTATTTAGCAATGCCTTCGGGCAAGTCCATTTATCTTAATAATTTTTATTATGTTCCGAATATTATTAAAAAATATTATTTCAATTTCTGTATTGGATATGGAAGGATTTAACGTTGTTATAAAGAACAATAGTTGTTCTATTTATAAAGACGATGTTTTATATGGTATTGAAAATTTGCGAAATGGACTTTATACACTTGACTTACAAGAAAATATATTTCAAATTGAACAAACTAAGAAAAGGAAAAGAGATGATATTAATTATACCTACATGTGGCACTGTAGACTCGGTCATATCAATGAAACAAGATTATCCAAGTTGCATAAAGATGGGCTCCTCGAGCTATCCGATTATGAATCATATCCAACTTGTGAATCTTGTCTCATGGGTAAAATGACTAAATCTCCTTTTAGTGGAAAAGGAGAGAGAGTTACAGAGTTGTTGGCATTGATCCACACAGACGTTTGTGGACCTATGACAACAAGTGCACGGGGTGGGTATTCTTATTTTATTACTTTCACTGATGATCACTCAAGATTTGGATATGTGTATTTAATGAAATACAAATCAGAATCATTTGAAAAGTTCAAAGAGTTCAGAAGTGAAGTAGAGAAACAAACGGGCAAGAGTATTAAGATACTTCGATCAGATCGAGGTGGAGAATACTTAAGCAGTGAGTTTCTCAATTGTCTCAGAGAAAATGGTATAATCTCACAATGGACTCCTCCAGGTACACCACAGTTAAATGGAGTATCTGAAAGGAGAAATCGAACACTGTTGGACATGGTTCGATCCATGATGAGTTTTACCGACCTTCCAATTTCCTTCTAGGGATATGCCCTAGAAACGGCTGCATACCTACTTAACAAGGTACCTACCAAATCTGCCCCAAAGACTCCATATGAGATGTGGAAAGGGAGGAAACCAAATCTTAAGTATGTTAAGACTTGGGGTTGTCCAGCTTATGTCAAAAAGTTTGAAAATGATAAGCTACAGACTAAATCCGATAAGTGTAGATTTGTGGGATACCCTAAAGAAACCGTAGGGTATTATTTCTATCATCCAATTGATCAAAAGGTGTTTGTTGCGAAACATGCTACCATCTTGGAGAAAGAGTTTATCCATGAAGGGGTCAGTGGGAGTAAGATATATCTTGAAGAAGTTCAAGAACCACAAGTTACCACGGACCAAAGTCAGGTACCTAACCAAGTAGAAGAACCTACTGTACCACACCATGTTCGTAAATCTGGAAGAGTACCGAAGATACCTGAGAGGTATGGATTCGTTATAGAGGATGACGATGAGGTACACATCATGAATGATGATGATCCATTGAATTACGAACAGGCTATGAGTAATAAAGACTCAGGGAAATGGCTTGAAGCCATGAAATCTGAAATGGACTCCATGTATGAAAACAAAGTATGGTCTTTGGTTTCACCACCTGAAGGTATTAAACCTATTGGGTGTAAACGGGTTTTAAGAAAAGACTGGAGCAGACGGAAAGGTAGAGACCTATAAGGCCCGACTGGTTGCAAAAGGTTTCAAACAAAGACAAGAAGTTGACTATGATGAAACCTTCTCACCAGTAGCCATGCTCAAGTCCATTCGGATTTTTCTTGCGATTGCAGCTTACAACGACTATGAGATCTGGCAGATGGACGTGAAAACGGCCTTCCTCAATGGGAAACTTGTAGAGGATGTGTATATGACACAGCCAGAGGGATTTATTTCAAAAGTTGGAACAAATCAAGTCTGTAAGCTACAACGATCCATTTCTGGGTTGAAGCAAGCTTCTCGTAGATGGAACATTCGTTTTAATGAGACAATCAAAGAGTTTGATTTTATCAAAAACGAGGATGAACCATGTGTATACAAAAAGGTTAGTGGGAGCGCAGTATCATTCCTTGTATTATATGTTGATGATATATTACTGATAGGGAATGACATTCCTATGTTACAATCCATTAAAATCTGGTTATCTAAAAACTTCTCCATGAAGGACATGGGTGAAGCATCCTATATTTTGGGGATAAAGATCTATAGAGATAGATCTAAAAGGATGCTCGGCTTATCCCAAGTAACGTACATTGATACGATGCTAAAGAGGTTTAGCATGGAAGATTCCAAAAGAGGTCTCATACCGATGAGCCATGGAATAAATCTCTCCAAGAAACAGGCCCCAAAGACACCTGAGGAGAGAGACCGTATGAGTAAGATCCCTTATGCTTCTGCAATAGGATCTATCATGTACGGTATGATATGTACTAGACCGGATGTTGCTCACGCACTTAGTGTAACAAGCAGATACCAGTCGAATCCAGGAGAAGAGCACTGGAAGGTAGTGAAAAATATCCTAAAGTACTTGAGAAGAACTAAAGATATTTTTCTTGTCTACGGTGGGTCTGAATTAAAACTCGAGGGATTCACGGACTCAAGTTTTCAAACAGACCAAGATAACAGTAAATCTATTTCAAGGTATGTGTTTACCTTGAACGGAGGTGCAGTGAGTTGGAAGAGTTCCAAGCAGCAAACGGTTGCTGATTCAGTGACAGAGGCAGAGTATATAACTGTAAGTGAAGCTGCAAGTTGATGTTTTAGATGAAAAGTTCATTACAGAACTAGGAATAGTTCCTAAGTCTCATCTTGAATCTAAACATGTGTTGCGGCACTTTGATTAAAGAAATCATTGAAAGAGGAGAGTGTAGACTCTCAAGACAACATTGCAGATCCATTAACTAAAGCTTTAACACAACAGTAGTTTGATCGTCACTTAGAGAAGTTGGGTATGAGATACCATGGCGATTGGCTTTAGTGCAAGTGGGAGATTGATAGTAGTGTGCATACAAGCCAATCATGTATGATGATAAAGCACATACTTTGTAAACAATCTTATTTGTTTATTAATAAAATATTTATTTATTAAAGGCATTTAATTATCTACATGGTGCTGTTTTTATAATATGTAAATAACCCATAGTTTTAAGCAATGCTTTTAGAATCATGATGTTGATCATGCTAATGAGATCTAAATTCTTAGAAAGCTTTAAAACTAAAATAGTTCCCAATCGTGGGATTACTAAAAAGGGGATTAGTAAATCCGGATAGATTGGTACATATGTTGCTTGCTCATTGGATGAGGATGACTGATCTCATGGTCATTTGTGTGGAGACACTAAAGCAAGTATGTAGGTGCTTATTGGAGAATAAGTTCACTGAACGTGACTCGCTATGGAATACCTAATGGAGTTTTACTCGCCTGTCAATAGGAATTCCTAATGTGATAGTAGTACATGTGATCCTTGGACTTGAGATCATCATAGTATCTTGTATGTAACAAATTATACTTTGACTAATTCCTTAAGGCCTTTTAAGGCATATATAGGGTATGCTTGGGTGTAATGAGTTACATATGGAGATAATGAATGATCAATAAAGAATCTACCACCTCTAGTAAAAGAGGAGATATGTCCTATGTGATTCGTTAAATGACAACCCAGGAATCCTTGGCCAAGGTAGAATGAAATTATAAAGAGGTTTCTAATTTGCATTATTTGGAGTTGTGCATTTTCTAATCGAAATACATATGATTAAATAAATTAAGACTTGACAGTAAATCCATGTCTTATATTTAATTGGGACATTGTATGGTGGAAGGATTGAATTATACGGTAACTATTAACTCACAGGTTCTTTTATGATTAATGTTGAAATCTATATTATCTGGAAAGTCGTTGATCGCTAGGGAGGCTTATCCCTATTGTAGAATAAATGTTATTTATTTAAATAGATTATTAGTTTAATTTGTTTATTTAAATAAGATTAGAATTGTTCTAATTGATTTATTCACAACCGGTTTAATATGGAGAACCTAAAGGGTCACACCATAAAAGGAAGAAGAATTATTTAAGAAGAAAATGGCATGATAGTAATAATGCATTAAGTATAATTAATTTAATCTATGATGATAGAATAAATTAAATAGCTTAATGTTTATTATTTAATATTTTAGAAATATTAAATATAAATTAATAAGAGGAGTCTTATTAATATTATTATTATTATTATTATTATTTTAATTCTAAAGGAGTTTAGGAATTAATATAATATCAGTACTCTCTCTCAATCCTAATAAAGATTAGGATATAAATTTTATTTAAATTTTTCATCCGCTGTTAAATGGTATCAAAGCCATGCGGTGTTGTCTCTTGGTGTCACTGTTTGTTCTTGGGTCAAACACATAGGTCTGAGTTTAAAACTTGTTTTTACTTCTTCTTTAGACTTCTGTTGCTCCGTCCTTAGAGCACCTAGTTTGAGTCACTCATCACCTATAGAACACCCCGGATCGCCATAGGTCCCATTAAGCCATTGTAAGTCTCAAGAGTGTGAGCAGTTTAGGCAAAGGGAATCACTAGATCCAAGGGTATGAGTCTGCCAATAGGTCAGAGGGTATGCACTCAAGCGACTTTGGCCTGTCTTTAAGTGGAATGTCAACAGATCTAGAGATTAGGTTTGAACAAAGTTAAAATAAAGTAGACTGTTTAGATCTAGTTCATCAGTTAGTCAAGAGTCAAACGTGTGATCCTTGTATCAGGCACAGTCTGATTAATTTTTTTGAAAAAAATTGAAATCAATAGTCGATGACCAAAATTTTGGTGAAATTTTTTCTCCTTTCTTAAAATTAAACATAATTTTTGAGGGGAAGAAAGGTAAATCCTAGATATTTTTTTGGGGTCGAAGGAATAGGGATGGTGATCTATCTGAGAAGAAGATCAACAGTACCCACCGGTGACAGAAGGAGCCGGACCTCAACAGTTAGACGAAGTCAGACGACGCTGGCCCTCCAAGGTCCCACAGTCATCGGATGCTCCAGTCATTATCAGATGCAATCAATGCATCTGACAAAGTCAAAAGTAAAGGACAACTTTACTTTAGTAAAGTAAATGTAAATACTTTAACTTTAGTTAAATGTTTTTAACTTTGGTTAAATGTTTTTAATTCAGTAAATGTAAAAGTAATTTACTTTAACCTAAGTTAAATGTTTTTAACTTTTGTTAAATGTTTCTTACTTTAGTTAAATGTTTTTACTTTTAACTTTAAGTAAATGTAAAAGTTACTTCGGTAAATATAAACCGGTAACTTTAGTTCTATTTAAAGGAGCCCAAGTGTTAGAGTTCTTCAGGCTTAAAAATGTAAACCATTTAGCCTCACCCGAGGTTCTCTCCTTCTCTCCCCCTTCTCTCTACCTTCTCTCTAGTTAGATGAAGAAGAAGTTCATATACTTCTTCTTCCCTTAATAAATATATCCAGATACGATGTAATCCTTTTCCAAATGTTTATAAATAAAAGAAAGAGATTATTATACTGATACACCGGTCATCTTCTTTAAGTTTCTTTTGTTTTAGTTTAAAGTTTTATTTAAACTTTTCATTCGCTGTTAAATGGAATCAAAGCCATGCGGTACCAGAGCCAAGTTATGGCCAGGATTCAATAAGAGGTGTCATCATCAAACTTGGCCCTCTTATTGTTTCATACCTTGTCAAAAGATCTAGAGATTAGGTTTTAACAAAGTTAAAACGACGTAAACTGTTTAGATCGAGTTCATCAGTTAGTCAAGAGTCAGCCGTGTGATTCTTGTATCAGACACAGTCTGATTAATTTTTTTTAAAAAAAATTGAAATCAACAGTCGATGACCAAAATTTCGGTGAAATTTTTTCTCCTTTCTTAAAATGAATAGGGATGGTGATCTATCTAAGAAGAAGATCAACCGTACCCACCGGCGACAGAAGGAGTCGGACTTCAACAGTCAGACTAATAGGGATGGTGATCTATCTGAAAAGAAGATCAACAGTACCCACCGGCGACAGAAGGAGCCGGACCTCAACAGTCAGACGAAGTCAGACGACGCTGGCCCCCCAGGGTCCCACAGTCATGGGATGCTCCAGTCATCATCAGATGAAATCAATGCATCCGACTAAGTCAAAAAGTAAATGACAACTTTACTTTAGTAAAAGTAAATGTAAATACTTTAACTTTAGTTAAATATTTTTAACTTTGGTTAAATATTTTTACTTCAGTAAATATAAAAGTAATTTACTTTAACCTAAGTTAAATGTTTTTAACTTATGTTAAATGTTTCTTACTTTAGTTAAATGTTTTTACTTTTAACTTTAAGTAAATGTAAAAGTTACTTCGGTAAATATAAACCGGTAACTTTAGTTCTATTTAAAGGAGCTCAAGTGTTAGAGTTCTTCAGGCTTAAAAATGTAAACCAGAATAGGGATGGTGATCTATCTGAGAAGAAGATCAACAGTACCCACCGACGACAGATGGAGCCGGACATCAACAGTCAGACGAAGTCAGATGACGCTAGCCCCCCAGGGTCCCACAGTCATCGGACGCTCCAGTCATCATCAGATGCAATCAATGCATCCGACAAAGTCAAAAGTAAAGGAAAACTTTACTTTAGTAAAAGTAAATGTAAATACTTTAACTTTAGTTAAATATTTTTAACTTTGGTTAATTGTTTTTACTTCAGTAAATGTAAAAGTAATTTACTTTAACCTAAGTTAAATGTTTTTAACTTATGTTAAATATTTCTAACTAAAGTTAAAGTATTTACATTTACTTTTACTAAAGTAAAGTTGTCCTTTACTTTTGACTTTGTCGGATGCATTGATTGCATCTGATGATGACTGGATCATTCGATGACTGTGGGACCGTGGGGGGCCCGCGTGGTCTGACTTTGTCTTACTGTTGAGGTCCGGCTCCTTCTGTCGTCGGTGGGTACTGTTGATCTTTTTCTCAGATAGATCACCATCCCTATTCTGGTTTATATTTTTAAGCCTGAAGAACTCTAACACTTGAGCTCCTTTAAATAGAACTAAAGTTATCGGTTTATATTTACCGAAGTAACTTTTATATTTACTTAAAGTTAAAAGTAAAAACATTTAACTAAAGAAAGAAACATTTAACATAAGTTAAAAACATTTAACTTATGTTAAAGTAATTACTTTTACATTTAATGAAGTAAAAATATTTAACCAAAGTTAAAAATATTTAACTAAAGTTAAAGTATTTATATTTACTTTTACTAAAGTAAAGTTGTCCTTTACTTTCGACTTTGTCGGATGCATTGATTGCATCTGATGATGACTGGAGCATCCGATGACTGTGGGACCCTGTGTTGGGTTTATACAAAATTATGACGCAATCAAATTACAAAAATTAGCGGAAGCATGGTATATCAGAGTTTAAAAAAATTCTACAAAACCATTACCCGGATCATCCTTTATGCAAATTATTAATTTAAAACGATAAATAAGAAGTTATGGAATCATACCTTTGTAGAACGAAGCTTCCACAGGTACGAGTTCAACTCCTTGTTATTCGTGATCTCTTTGAATTTCTGGGTTAGATTCCTTTTTTTGATCAACGTTAGCCACCCAAGTGTTAGGCCTCTAGAGGTGATCCACCAAGGAAGAGGAATTATCAAGAAGGAGGGTGTTTGACTAAAGCTTAGTTTTCTATCCTCTATAGAAAAGGAGTACTCTCTAACAATTAGAATTGCATCAACTAATATCTATTATAAGACTCCTCTTATATAGATATTGGTCAACCCTTCTAATCCTATTAGACATGAGATTTCATTTAATTAATTAAACTCCTTTAATTAATTTAGGCTTCCCACCACATTGAGAATAATTAATTAAATTTATTTAATTAATTTGTCTCCTAATCTTATTAGTAATAAATGAGAGTACTAATATTAAATTAATTACTAAACCCTTTTAGAAATTAAAATAATAATAATTAAAATAATATTAATAAGACATCTCTTATTAATTTATATTTAATGTTTTCAAAATATTAAATATTAAACATTAAGCTATTTAATTTATTCTATCACCATAGATTAAATTAATTATACTTAATGCATTATTACGATTTTGCCATTACATTATTAAATAATTATTCTTCCTTTTATGGTGTGAGCCCTTAGGTTCTCCATATTAAATCGGTTGTGAATAAATCAATTAGAACAATTCTAATCTTATTTAAATAAATAAATAAAATAATAATCTATTTAAATAAATAATATTTATTCTACAATAGGGATAAGCCTCCCTAGCTATCAATGACTTTTCAGATAATATAGATTTCAACATTAATCATAAAAGAACCTGTGAGTAAATAGTTACCGTACAATTCAATCATTCCACCATATAATGTCCCAATTAAATATAAGATATGGATTTACTGTCAAGTCTTATTTTATTTAATCATATGCATTTTGATTAGAAAATACAAAACTATAAATAATGCAAATTAGAAACTCCTTTCTAATTTCATTCCACCTTGGCGAAGGATTCCTTGGTTGTCATTTAACGAATCACATAGGACATATCTCCTCTTTTACTAGAGGTGGTAAATTCTTTATTGATCATTTATTATCTCCATATGTAACTCATTATACCCAAGCATACCCTTTTATATACCCTAAAGGGCTTTAAGAAATAAGTCAAAGTACAATTCATTACATACAAGATACTATGATGATTTCAAGTCCAAGGATCATTTGTACTACTATCACATTAGGAATTCCTATTGACAGGCGAGTAAAACTCCATTAGGTATTCCATAGCGAGTCACGTTCAGTAAACTTATTCTCCAATAAGCACCTACATACTTGCTTTAGTGTCTCCATACAAATGACCATGAGATCAGTCATCCTCATCCAATGAGCAACCAACATATGTACCAATCTATCCGGATTTACTAATCCCCATTTTAGTAATCCCACGATTGGGAACTATTTTAGTTTTTAAGCTTTCTAAGAATTTAGATCTCATTAGCATGATCTCATCATGATTCTAAAAGCATTACTTAAAACTATGGGTTATTTAGATATTATAAAAACAGCACTATGTAGATAATTAAATGCCTTAAGTGAATATTTTATTAATAAATAAATAAGATTGTTTACTAAGTATGTGCTTTATCATCATACATGATTGGCTTGTATGCACACTACTATCAATCTCCCACTTGCACTAAAGCCAATCGCCATGGTATCTCATACCAACTTCTCTAAGTGACGATTAAATTGCTGTTGTGTTATAGCTTTAGTAAATGGATATGTAATGTTATCTTAAGAGACTATATGCTCCTCTTTCAATGATTTCTTTAATCAAAGTGCCGCAACACATGTTTAGATTCAAGATGAGACTTAGGAACTATTTCTAGTTCTATAATGAACTTTTCATCAGAAACATCAACTTGCAGCTTCACTTACAGTTATATACTTTGTCTTTGTCACTAAATCATCAACTGTTTGTTGCTTGGAACTCTTCTAACTCACTGCACCTCCGTTCAAGGTAAACACATACCCCGAAATAGATTTACTGTCATCTTGGTCTGTTTGAAAACTTGAGTCCTTGAATCCCTCGAGTTTTAATTCAGACCCACCGTAGACAAGAAAAATATCTTTAGTCCTTCTCAAGTACTTTAAGATATTCTTCACTGCCTTCCAGTGCTCTTTTCTAGGATTTGACTGGTATCTGCTCGTTACACTAAGTGCATGAGCAATATTCGGTCTAGTAAATAAAATACCATACATAATAGATCCTATTGCAGAAGCATAAGGGATCTTACTCATACAGTCTCTCTCCTCAGGTGTCTTTGGGGCCTGTTTCTTGGAGAGATGTATTCCATGGCTCATCGGCATGAGACCTCTTTTGGAATCTTCCATGCTAAACTTCTTTAGCATCGCATCAATGTACGTTCCTTGGGATAAACCAAGCATCCTTCTAGATCTATCTCTATAGATCTTTATCCCCAAAATATAGGATGCTTCTCCCAAATCCTTCATGGAGAAGTGTTTAGATAACCAGATTTTAATCGATTGTAGCATAGGAATGTCATTCCCTATCAGTAATATATCATCAACATATAATACAAGGAATAAAACTGCGCTCCCACTAACCTTCTTGTACACACATGGTTCATCGTCGTTTTTGATAAAATCAAACTCTTTGATTGTCTCATCAAAATGAATGTTCCATCTACGAGAAGCTTGCTTTAATCCATAAATGGATCGTTGAAGCTTACAGACTTAATTTGTTCCAACCTTTGAAACAAATCCCTCTGACTGTGTCATATACACATCCTCCTCAAGTTTTCCATTAAGGAAGGCTGTTTTCACGTCCATCTGCCAGATCTCATAGTCGTTATAAGCTGCAATCGCAAGCAAAATCCGAATGGACTTGAGCATAGCTACTGGTGTGAAGGTTTCATCATAGTCAATTCCTTGTCTTTGTTTGAAACCTTTTGCAACCAGTCGGGCTTTATAGGTTTCTACCTTGTCGTTCGCTCCCGTCTTTCTTTTAAAGACCCATTTACACCCAATAGGCTTAATGCCTTCAGGTGGTGAAACCAAAGTCCATACTTTGTTTTTATACATGGAGTCCATTTCGGATTTCATGGCTTCAAGCCATTTCCCTGAGTCTTTATTACTCATAGCCTGTTCGTAATTCAATGGATCATCATCATTCATGATGTGTACCTCATCGTCATCCTCTATAATGAATCCATACCTCTCAGGTATCTTTGGTACTCTTCCAGATTTACGAATAGGGTGTTGTACAATAGGTTCTTTTATTTGGTCAGGTACCTGACTTTGATCCGTGGTAACTTGTGGTTCTTGAACTTCTTCAAGATATATCTTACTCCCACTGACCCCTTCATGGATAAATTCCTTTTCCAAGAAGGCAGCATGTTTCGCAACAAACACTTTTTGATCAGTTGGATGATAGAAATAATACCCTAAAGTTTCTTTAGGGTATTCCACAAATCTACACTTATCGGATTTAGTCTGTAGCTTATCATTTTCAAACTTTTTGACATAAGCTGGACAACCCCAAGTCTTAACATGCTTAAGATTTGGTTTCCTCCCCTTCCACATCTCATACGGAGTCTTTGGGACGGATTTGGTAGGTACCTTGTTAAGTAGGTATGCAGCCGTTTCTAGGACATATCCCCAGAAGGAAATTGGAAGGTCGGTAAAACTCATCATAGATCGAACCATGTCCAACAGTGTTCGATTTCTCCTTTTAGGTACTCTATTTAACTGTGGTGTACCTGGAGGAGTCTATTGTGAGATTATACCATTTTCTTTGAGACAATTGAGAAACTCACCGCTTAAGTATTCTCCACCTCGATCTGATCGAAGTATCTTAATACTCTTGCCCGTTTGTTTCTCTACTTAACTTCTGAACTCTTTGAACTTTTCAAATAATTCTGATTTGTATTTCATTAAATACACATCCAAATCTTGAGTGATCATCAATGAAAGTAATAAAATAAGAATACCCACCTCGTGCACTTTTTGTCATAGGTCCACAAACGTCTGTGTGAATCAACGCTAACAACTCTGTAACTCTTTCTCCTTTTCCATTAAAAGGGGATTTAGTCATTTTACCCATGAGACAAGATTCACAAGTTGGATATGATTCATAATCAGATAGCTCTAAGAGCCCATCCTTATGCAACTTGGATAATCTTGTTTCATTGATATGACCGAGTCTATAGTACCACATATAGGTATAATTAATATCATCTCTTTTCCTTTTCTTAGTTTGTTCAATTTGAAATATATTTTCTTGCAAGTTAAGTATATAAAGTCCATTTCGCAAATTTCCAATACCATATAAAACATCGTCTTTATAAATAGAACAACCATTGTTCTTTATAATAACGTTAAATCCTTCCATATCTAATACAGAAATAGAAATAATGTTTCTAATAATATTCGAAATAAAATAATAATTATTTAAATAAATGAACTTGCCTGAAGGCGTCGCTAAACAATAAGTCCCTACAGCTAATGCAGCAACCTTTGCTCCATTCCCCACTCGTAGGATGACTTCATCATTGCTTAGCTTTCTATTTCTGACCAGTCCCTTCACATTGTTACATATGTGAGAACCACAGCCGGTATCCAATACCCAAGAAAAATTTTGACTTTCTGAAAAATTAATTTCAATCATGAACAAACCTTGATTGGAAGTCGAAGCTTCTCCAAGTTTCTTCTCTGCCAGAAACTTCTTGCAGTTCCTCTTCCAATGACCCAGCTCGTTGCAATGGAAGCACATTCCTTGGCTAGCTGGATCAGGTTTCTTTTGTTCCTTTATGTTCACCTTGCCCTTGGTCATCCGAGATCGGAAGAGCTCCTTAGATATCTCATATCTAGCAGTCCTACTTTGTTCACCATACAACTCCTTGAGGTGAATCAACATAGTAGGAGCATCCATGTTTTCATGCTGACACTGAAGCTCGTTATTCATGGATGCGAGCATGATGCATTGAGCCACAGATGCATCATCTTGCCATTTTACAATGGTGGCAATCTCTTCCTCAGAGGCTGTTTCTGGAACAGTTCCAGGGACAGGTGAGTTTAGGACATAAAAAATCTTTTCAGCAGTGAGAACTATTCTCAGATTTCTTAGCCAGTCCGTATAATTCGGCCTGGTAAGCTTATTAGCATCAAGTATGCTTCGCAGTGAAATTAGTGATTTTAACATTTTTAAAATTCTACATGTGAAAAATAACATTTTTAGCAAACATTCATTTTATTAATTTTGCATACCAAAATAAATTTAGGCCTTTATTTTAAATTGGTATCTCCCACTATTTTTATCAAACTATATTACCCTCACTTATATAGTTCGGCAACATCTAATTAAAGATTTGCTAGTGAGAATAAGGATCCCATTTCAAATGTATATAACCTTGTGGATAGCACAACAAGCGATATACAAATAAATAGATAGTCAACTCTTGTCAATTACATCACCATGTAACTCCTTTTATTTTGCCTCTTAAATCATAATGGTCAAGTGTGTGCACATACGAATTAAAATGATTTAAGTTAAGTCCAGCCTAGCACTTCCATAAATTCAAAAAAGAAAAATGTTCGTCCTTGTGGATAGCACAACAAGACTAGATTGTTCAATTTTCTTGATAAGCATCAAATGTGATTAATTAACATCTTAAATACTCAATACTCACCTTGTGGATAGCACAACAAGCTCATATTAAATATTTAATACTCTATTAATTTATCATGCTAGAAGGCGACGTTCGATATTCCAAATATCTTTGAACACTTCGGACTTAATATTATTTCTTTGAGGGGTTTGTTGTTATTTGTCTCATCTTGTTTAGCGCGCATACACACACATATATATATATATATATAAAATACGCGTCATTTTATTAAACATGCGAAGCATGTTTGCATAAAATATAATATATATAATATTTAGCATGCAATATAGAATACTATATTCTACCCGGATTGATTATGGACTTTTATTTTAGTTTGGTTCACTAGAGCCACCAAGTGAACAAAAAGGTCAAACTTAGGAGTGCAAGAATAAAGTTTAAATATAACTATTACATTTAAACTCGAGCTCCATACAAATGGGTCTTCACGCGCTCCTTGCTCCTTGGTCTCCAATTTCTTCAAGATAATTCTAACTATTTCTATTACATTAAACTATTTAATTTAAATAGAAACCTTGATCAGCAGTCAAGGGGAAGTACATAGGAGGGAGATAGAATTTACATCGAGAAAAAATAAAATCATAGAAGGGGAGGTACGCAGACCCCATTTAATAAAACTCATTCATTCATGCATTCATCCAAAATAAAATCCAATCACGTTGGTCAAATAGTCCATAATCAATCTCCATTTATTATCATACATATCACCATATATCAATAAATAAATATCCATCTCATGAATTAAATATTTCATATATATATGAGTATCATTTAATGGGCAATTTTAAATTGCATGAAATTCAATTTCAAGATTAAAATAAACTCTTTATTTTAATTATAAAATTATTAAAAATAAATCCGTAGGGTCCTTCTTTTAAAAACAAAACAGCTTTAGTCTCCTTATCTTTAAAATTGATGCAGGATCTCTTTTAAAACTAATCCTAATTCATTGTTTTTTTTTAAAAAGCTACAGGTCACCTTTTCATATAATGTATATTACGTTAGTGGATATATAGCAGAAGGAATGAAATGCCAACCAGTTGGGAAAAACTGGGCAGCTAATTTTACTGGATCATCAATCGATTTCATATGTCTTTCAATGTGAAATAAATTGGTGGAGAAAACAGGGACGTATTCAGTTTGAATACGCTGACCAGCAGGAGGATTACTGGTAGAAGCATATGGATCAACCATTAGAGGGGGTTGAACCAAAGCTGAACTATAGGGCTTTGAACTAGAAACAAGGGGGGTGAACCTATTGACTACAGTAAGGGGGGTAACCGGATGAGGGATTATAGCTCCCATGGGCTTCTGACTGGGCAGGCTTGGGCCTGGAGGGCCAGGGGGCCGAACACTTTTATCTTTCCCTCTCACACTCATTTTGAACTTGAGGGGTACCTGAATTAATAAATTCCCGAGTTAAAAAATCAGGAACTGAATTATCACTGCCTTTAATATATTCAATGTCAAAATCAAAAATACTTAAAATAGATTGCCATCTGGCAAAAATATGTTTAGCAGCAATGTTTTTAACATCTTTTTCTAAAATATATTTTGCTGACTTACAGTCAATACGAACGAGAAATTTTTGATTTAATAAATCATTTTGAAACTTACTAATACAAAAAACTAAAGCTAAAATTTCTTTTTTAATTGTGCTATAGTTTAATTGTGCTTGATTCCACGCGCCGGAGTGGAACCGAACAATTTGTTCAGAGGAAGCAGGAGTTAACTTCTGCTTAAGAATGCCACCGAAGCCAATATCGGAGGCGTCAGTTTCAACAATTTTGAAAGCTGATTCATTAGATATGCCAAGGCAAGGAAGGACCTTAACATATTTTTTGACTTGCTGAACGATGGCAGTATGCTCATCAGTCCAGGGAGGAGGATTTTTCTGTAAACGAAGGAACAAAGGTTTACAGATTTTTCGCAAGTTTTTATAAAACTTGCCAACATAATTAAGAGATCCTAAGAACCTCTGGAGTTGAGTTCTATCAATGATTTTATCAGGAAATTGTTGTTAATGGTCTCCCTTCCTTATTTGCTCATAAGGTTAGAGAAGAGCTTAGTAAAACCCTTGGGTATATTGATTATGATAACCTGACTTATGGTGATATAATCAGTTATATTCAAAAAATAGGTTTAAAAATGTGTATTGATTTTAAAATTGCTAAACAAGCTGCTAAAGATAAGAAGAAAGCTAAGTATGAGCTTGGTACCTTTTGTGAACAATATGGTTTGCCCCCTATTGCTCCTTCTAGGAGAAAACATAGGAAAAAGCAAATCGAAAGTCACAAAAAACGTAAGCATCATAAGAAGCGTTCTATTCAGAACAATAATAAAGAAAGCTATTATGAAAAACCTAAGTCAAAAAGATCACATAATAAAAAGTCTTCGTCTAAACCTAATAATAAGAGTACTATTACCTGTTTTAATTGCGGTAAAAAGGGTCATTATAAAAGTGAGTGTAAGTTAAAACAAAAATTAAGTCAATTAAATATCTCCACTGAAGATACTGAAAAAATTTTAGAGTTAATAAGAATCCAGACTGATAATGATAATGATCACTCTGATATTCCTTATTCCTCTAATAATGATGATAATAGTCCTACTCCTAGTGAAGATAATGAAGTCACTCTTTGTACTGATAATTGTAAATCGGATTGCTGTAAAACTATTAACGTACTTAGCAAAGAGGATCAAGAGAGTTCTTTGCTGATTGAGTTAATTAGCAAACTTACAGATGAAGATTTAAAATTACAGTATATGAAACAATTAAAAGACTTATTTTCTAAAAACATTTCGGGTAAAAATAAGATAATAAAAGGAAAAGAAAAACCTGTTATTAGTCTTAATAAAACCCTTGAGAGATTTAAAGTTGCTGAGAGAGAAATTACTCTCCCAGAACTAAATCAGGAAGTCAATAAGCTTAAGAAAGAAATTTCTAGCCTCAAGAGTGAAATTTCGGACTTAAAAAGTGATATGACTACTTTGGCTGCCAAAGGTTCAGACCTTCATATTTCTGATTCTTCAGATAATGAAGATCAACCTGAAACTTCAGGAGTCAAAGATGATGAGTCTCTCCTAATGGTTCAAGGAAATTCTTTAAAAAGATTAAAAGATATAACCATCCAAAAATGATATATTTTAGTTCGTTTAATGGTGGACGGAACTTTCGCTATTCAACTTCCTGCTCTAGTTGATACTGGTGCAGATCTTAACTGCATACAGGAAGGCTTAGTCCCTACTAAGTTCTATGTCAAAACCAGTGAGCGTTTAAACTCGGCTAATGGTAGTTGTATGGAAATAAAATATAAACTTCCTAAAGTTCATATTTGTCAAAACAATATGTGTTTTAAAACTTCTTTTGTTTTAATTCGCAATTTGACTGACAAGATAATTTTAGGTTTACCGTTTATATATTTATTATATCCATTTACTACTAGTAATAATGGTTTAACGACTGAGCATCTTGGGCAAAAGGTGGTATTTGAATTTATCACTCAGCCTAAAGAAAGAGACTTGAAATTTATTCAAGATGAATCCATTTCTAAGTCGCTCAATCTGTTAAATTGTAAAACTGCTCAGTTAAAATTCTTAAAGCAAGAAATTAAATATAAGCAGGTTGAAGATCTTCTCTTACTTGATAAAATACAAGATAAGATAGAAGAACTTCGGTTGTTTATGATTAAAAACTTATGTGCTGATTCTCCTAATGCCTTTTGGCATCGTAGGAAACATGTGGTTAGACTACCTTATGCTAAGGAATTCAAGGAACATTTAATTCCTACTAAGGCTAGGCCTATCCAGATGAGTCATCAGCAAATGGAGCTTTGCAAACAAGAGATTAACGACTTGCTTGCAAAAGGGTTAATAAAACACAGTAAATCACCTTGGTCTTGCCCAGCCTTTTATGTTAATAATGAAGCTGAGAAAGAGAGAGGTGTTCCTCGTCTTGTTATTAACTATAAGCCTCTTAATAAGGTTCTTGAGTGGATTAGGTATCCCCTACCTAATAAGGAAGACCTTCTTAGTCGCTTAGGTAATGCCACTATTTTTAGTAAATTTGACCTTAAGTCTGGGTTTTGGCAAGTCAGTATTCATCCGAAAGATAGATATAAAACTGCCTTCACCACCCCCTTTGGTCATTATGAATGGGTTGTTCAAGCATTTGGCTTGAAGAACGCTCCCAGTGAATTTCAAAATATTCTCAATGAGATTTTGAATCCCTTTAGTCATTTCATCATTGTTTATATTGATGATATCCTTGTCTTTTCTAAGTCAATTGACGAACATTTCAAACATTTGAACTCGTTCTTCAAAGCCATTAAAGTCAATGGTTTGGTTCTTTCACCAACCAAATGTTGCCTTTTTCAAGTTAAAGTTAAGTTTCTTGGTCATGATATTCATCGTGGTTTGGTTCGTCCAATCCAAAGAGTTATTCAATTCGCTGATAAATTTCCTGATAAAATCATTGATAGAACTCAACTCCAGAGGTTCTTAGGATCTCTTAATTATGTTGGCAAGTTTTATAAAAACTTGCGAAAAATCTGTAAACCTTTGTTCCTTCGTTTACAGAAAAATCCTCCTCCCTGGACTGATGAGCATACTGCCATCGTTCAGCAAGTCAAAAAATATGTTAAGGTCCTTCCTTGCCTTGGCATATCTAATGAATCAGCTTTCAAAATTGTTGAAACTGACGCCTCCGATATTGGCTTCGGTGGCATTCTGAAGCAGAAGTTAACTCCTGCTTCCTCTGAACAAATTGTTCGGTTCCACTCCGGCGCGTGGAATCAAGCACAATTAAACTATAGCACAATTAAAAAAGAAATTTTAGCTTTAGTTTTTTGTATTAGTAAGTTTCAAAATGATTTATTAAATCAAAAATTTCTCGTTCGTATTGACTGTAAGTCAGCAAAATATATTTTAGAAAAAGATGTTAAAAACATTGCTGCTAAACATATTTTTGCCAGATGGCAATCTATTTTAAGTATTTTTGATTTTGACATTGAATATATTAAAGGCAGTGATAATTCAGTTCCTGATTTTTTAACTCGGGAATTTATTAATTCAGGTACCCCTCAAGTTCAAAATGAGTGTGAGAGGGAAAGATAAAAGTGTTCGGCCCCCTGGCCCTCCAGGCCCAAGCCTGCCCAGTCAGAAGCCCATGGGAGCTATAATCCCTCATCCGGTTACCCCCCTTACTGTAGTCAATAGGTTCACCCCCCTTGTTTCTAGTTCAAAGCCCTATAGTTCAGCTTTGGTTCAACCCCCTCTAATGGTTGATCCATATGCTTCTACCAGTAATCCTCCTGCTGGTCAGCGTATTCAAACTGAATACGTCCCTGTTTTCTCCACCAATTTATTTCACATTGAAAGACATATGAAATCGATTGATGATCCAGTAAAATTAGCTGCCCAGTTTTTCCCAACTGGTTGGCATTTCATTCCTTCTGCTCCTTATAAATCTCTTATGTATTATAAGGATGTCCTTTTGCAAACTCAGTCAATTGCTATTAAACCTATTTATGATAGAAATGATTCTTCAAAGATCATCTATCATTCTCTTTATATTAAACAGGTTATCTCCATGCCTAACTGGGGTAATCATCCGTCTAATCTTAGGCAGTTAGAAGGTCATGATAGCCAGTTTTGCTATTATGATTACATGGAAGCTTGGAACAGAGTTTTTCTGTTTCAAACTCCATCGTTTAGTCATTCGTGGTTCATTCAATTTGACCACAAATTTAAAAGTCAAATTCCTCATTGGTTTGTTTTATGGTGGGAACGTTATGGTCTCATCTTTGATATCCTCCCTATCGAACTTCAAACTGTTCTTAATGTTTTTAGTTCTAGGGTTCCTGTTGTGCAGTCTAATTGCTGCATCCCTGTTATTCTCCATTTCACTAGTAAATATAAAGTCCCATGGATCCTTAGATGGAACTATGGATTCTATTCTCCTATGGTTAATGTTGCTCTTTCTTCTGTGGTTTCTCCAGAGAAAGGTGCTTCTAGTAATCACCTTAATCAAATTACTCATGTTACTCGTGAGTTTTCAGTTAAGTGGTGGGATAAGTTTGATCCTTATCGCATCGTTGGTCAAGTTCAGAAGGAATTTCCCAATCCTTCCCCTATTCAAGCGATTCCTCCTCCAAAGGAATCCTCTTCTAGTAAATCCAAATCCAAAAAATCTTCCGTTTCAAAGTTAGATTTTGCGGATATTGATCATTGTACGAATAATGAGTTAAAACAGTTATCCCGTTTGATTCAGAAAAGAATGGATAAACTCAGTGAGGACTTAGTTCCTTCTGTTTGTTCATCTTCTTCTTCTCATTCCAGTCATCATTCTAGCCCTAATGATCCGTACGGAAGCATCTCTCTTCAAGATGCCCAGGATCCTTTTGCCTAGAATTCCTACAGTTACCTTGGTCAGCCTCGTTGCAAGATGCTCCTGCCCGCGCAGCCCGTGCTTCTTTGTCCAAAGTAGCCGAAAGCAGTTGTTGAGTCAGTTGTCATTTTGCATTAGTCATGTCCTTTTTGTCGGCCATATGGCCCCTCTAGTCGAAAGTTTATCTGTATTTGTTATTAACGCGTCTGTAATAGTAAAAGCTGTTTGTAATAGTCAAAAGTTGTAATAATGCTTTCATCTTTTGATAAAGCATTACTGTTGTTCAATAGTCATTCATGTTTTGTAATTATTGAGTTGTATTCACTTTGCCTTTTCTCTTCCTATATAAGAGAGGCTCAGTCATTGTTAAGAGGCAGGATTTAGTAATCCAATAGAAAGCTTGTGAAGACTTAGATTCCTATCTAACGAATCTATATATCTTGTAACGTGAATACTGCAACCTTCATCCAAGTCCTTTTTGAAATTCTTGTATTTCAAAAAAAAACATGGGTCATCCCTGCCACGAACATTTTTTTTTTGCGGTGAAGGAAAAAAAAACTGATAGCTTTTCGATTTTTTTTTCCATTCATAAAAAATAATTTTATACAATTAATTACGCCCAATAAATTATTCTAAATATATACCCATACATATATGAAATTAAAAAAATTAATAATTGCATAAAGGTTTGGCTCTGATGCCACTATTAGGTTTGTACAAAATCATGACGCAATCAAATTATAAAAATTAGCGAAAGCATGGTATATCAGAGTTTAAAAAATTTCTACAAAATCATTACCCGGATCATCCTTTATGCAAATTATTAATTTAAAACGATAAATAAGAAGTTATGGAATCATACCTTTGTAGAACGAAGCTTCCACAGGTACGAGTTCAACTCCTTGTTCTTCGTGATCTCCTTTAATTTTTGGGTTAGATTCCTTTTTTTGATCAACGTTAGTCACCCAAGTGTTTGGCCTCTAGAGGTGATCCACCAAGGAAGAGGAATTATCAAGAAGGAGGGTGTTTGGCTAAAGCTTAGTTTTCTATCCTCTATAGAAAAGGAGTACTCTCTAACAATTAAAATTGCATCAACTGATATCTATTATAAGACTCCTCTTATATAGATATTGGTCAACCCTTCTAATCCTATTAGACATGGGATTTCATTTAATTAATTAAACTCCTTTAATTAATTTAGGCTTCCCACCACATTGAGAATAATTAATTAAATTTATTTAATTAATTTGTCTCCTAATCTTATTAGGAATAAATGAGAGTACTAATATTAAATTAATTACTAAACCCTTTTAAAAATTAAAATAATAATAATATTAATAAGACATCTCTTATTAATTTATATTTAATATTTTCAAAATATTAAATATTAAACATTAAGCTATTTAATTTATTCTATCACCATAGATTAAATTAATTATACTTAATGCATTAGTACGATTTTGCCATTACATTATTAAATAATTATTCTTCCTTTTATGGTGTGACCCCCCTTAGGTTCTCCATATTAAATCGGTTGTGAATAAATCAATTAGAACAATTCTAATCTTATTTAAATAAATAAATTAAAATAATAATCTATTTAAATAAATAAAATTTATTCTACAATAGGGATAAGCCTCCCTAGCGATCAAGGACTTTCCAGATAATATAGATTTCAACATTAATCATAAAAGAACCTATGAGTAAATAGTTACCGTACAATTCAATCCTTCCACCATACAATGTCCCAACTAAATATAAGACATGGATTTACTGTCAAGTCTTATTTTATTTAATCATATGTATTTCGATTAGAAAATGCACAACTTTAAATAATGCAAATTATAAACTCCTTTCTAATTTCATTCCACCTTGGCCAATGATTCCTAGGTTGTCATTTAACGAATCACATAGGACATATCTCCTCTTTTACTAGAGGTGGTAGATTCTTTATTGATCATTCATTATCTCTATATGTAACTCATTATACCCAAGCATACCCTTTTATATACCCTAAAGGGCTTTAAGAAATAAGTCAAAGTATAATTCATTACATACAAGATACTATGATGATTTCAAGTTCAAGGATCACTTGTACTACAATCACATTAGGAATTCCTATTGACAGGCGAGTAAAACTCCATTAGGTATTCCATAGCGAGTCACGTTCAGTGAACTTATTCTCCAATAAGCACCTACATACTTGCTTTAGTGTCTCCACACAAATGACCATGAGATCAGTCATCCTCATCCAATGAGCAAGAAACATATGTACCAATCTATCCGGATTTACTAATCCCCATTTTAGTAATCCCACGATTGGGAACTATTTTAGTTTTTAAGCTTTCTAAGAATTTAGATCTCATTAGCATGATCTCATCATGATTCTAAAAGCATTACTTAAAATTATGGGTTATTTACATATTATAAAAATAGCACCATGTAGATAATTAAATGCCTTAATTGAATATTTTCTTAATAAATAAATAAGATTGTTTACAAAGTATATGCTTTATCATCATACATGATTGGCTTGTATTCACACTACTATCACCCTGGGGGGCCAGCGTCGTCTGACTTCGTCTGACTGTTGAGGTCCGGCTCCTTCTGTCGCCGGTGGGTACTGTTGATCTTCTTCTCAGATAGATCACCATCCCTATTCGTCTGACTATTGAGGTCCGGCTCCTTCAGTCGCCGGTGGGTACTGTTGATCTTCTTCTCAGATAGATAAACAGTCAACAGTACCCACCGACGACAGAAGGAGCCGGACCTCAACAGTCAGACGAAGTCAGATGACGCTGGCCCCCAGGATCCCACAGAATAGGGATGGTGATCTATCAGAGAATAAGATCAACAGTACCAATCAGCGACAAAAGGAGCCGGACCTCAACAGTCAGACGAAGTCAGACGACGCTGGCCCCCAGGGCCCCACAGTTATTGGATGCTCCAGTCATCATCACACTCAATCAATGCATCCGACAAAGTTAAAACATTTAACCAAAGTTAAAAACATTTAACTAAACTTAATTGATTTACATTTACTTTTACTAAAGTAAAGTTGTCCTTTACTTTTGACTTTTTTAGATGCATTGATTGCATCTGATGATGACTGGAGCATCCGATGACTGTGGGACCCTGGTGGGCCAGCGTCATCTGACTTCGTCTGACTGTTGAGGTTCGGCTCCTTCTGTCGTCGGTGGGTACTGTTGATCTTCTTCTCAGATAGAATCTTACATTCACTCTTATAATGACCTTTCTGGCCACAATTATAACAATTAAATTGACTCTTATCTGGACTCTTAAATTTGTGAGAAGAATTTTTATTATAAGTTTTCCTTTTAGACTTAGGCCTCTCATAATAATTATCTTAATTTTTAGACTGACTAGATCTCTTCTTATGATGCTTACTACTTGTGCGTTTTTCAATATGTTTTTTTCTATGCTTTCTTCTAGAGGGAGCAAACTGGCTCTGATACGAATAAGGATGGTGATCTATCTGAGAAGAAGATCAACAGTACCCACCGGCGACAGAAGAATAGGGATGGTGATCTATCTGAGAGGAAGATCAACAGTACCCACCGGTGACAGAAGGAGCAGGACCTCAACAGTCAGACGAAGTCAGACGACGCTGGCTCCCCAGGGTCCAACAGTCATCGGATGCTCCAGTCATCATCAGATGCAATCAATGCATCCGACAAAGTCAAAAGTAAAGGACAACTTTACTTTAGTAAAAGTAAATGTAAATACTTTAACTTTAGTTAAATATTTTTAATTTTGGTTAAATGTTTTTACTTCAGTAAATATAAAAGTAATTTACTTTAACCTAAGTTAAATATTTTTAACTTATGTTAAATGTTTCTTACTTTTGTTAAATATTTTTACTTTTAACTTTAAGTAAATGTAAAAGTTACTTCGATAAATATAAACCGGTAACTTTAGTTCTATTTAATAGAGCTCAAGTGTTAGAGTTCTTCAGGCTTAAAAATGTAAACCATTCACACAGTAAGCTCCATAAGGAAGATGATGTTCCTTCGATCAGTTCATCAGCTTCCTCCACTTCCAATAAACCGGCAGCCAGCAAAGAGGATCCATACGGTAGCATCGACTTTCAAGATGCTCAAGATCCTTTTGCTTAGGATACTCCCTCAATTGCATGGGTCGTTGTCTGTGCCTCAACTCAAGTCATCATCAAAGATGCTCATTTTCAAAAGCAGCCGAAAGTAATACTAAAGCAGCCGAAAGCAAAGGCATGAGTCATTTGTCGTTTTGTAGAGTCATGGTCCTATTGTCGGCCATATGGTCAAAAGTTGTATTTTCTTTTGAATTATTGCATCTGTAATAATTTACTTTTGTAAAAGTATACTGTTCAACAACAGTTAAAGTTGTTTGTAATTATTGAGTCTGTAATAGTTACACCTTCCTTATTCTATAAAAGGAATGCGTAGTCATTTGAAGGAAGCAGGATTAGAAATCCAATAGAGTGTTTTAGAAAGACTCAGATTCCTATCTGACAAATCTTTAAACCTTTTATGCTTCTTAGTAATAAATGTTAGGATTTCTATAATCTGGTCATAATTGTAAGTTCATTTCAGTCATCTGTTTGTATATTTTTTGATTTGATAAATAAAATTTATCTTTTAGTAAATTGCTATACTTCTGTTATCATTTCTTCTAGTTCTTGCTATAGTTGTGATTCAGACTTGTATGCGCATGTTGTTCTTGTTCTTCTTCCCCCTTCTCTTATGCTTTCGCCCTCTTGGTATCAGAGCCAAGTTTTTCTTTAAATATTTAAAGAATTCAATAAGACATGAGAAGGTATGAAAAGGAGAAGAAGATAAATACGAGGGCCAAGTTTAAGGTTAAATATACATTACACAAATTAAAAATATTAATTAGTATTATTTTTATTCAAATTAAATTAACACCAAAATTAATATTTTTCTTAAGAATAACTAGAAAATAAAGAATAACAATTAACAACATAGTTTATAAAGTATTGCTCTTTGAAGTCTTTTAGTTATATTATCTTCCTTCTAATTTTGTCAAATGTAAATACAAAAATGAATAAGTCATGAATGACTTTTATATTTGTTTTACTTTTTAACAAAATTAAAAATATATATAAATAAGATAATTGTATTTCTAAACTTTTGGAATAAAATTGATTTCTTAAAAAAATATTAATTATTAGAATATTAAATATAAAAAGGTTTATTGTATTATATATTTGTATTTACGTAGTAATATGTTTGTTAGTATATATAAAACTTTATATATATATACATATATGTAAATATAATTATATATAATTTAATTATATAATATATATATATATATATATATATATGTGTGTGTGGCTTTGTCGGTGCAGTTCTTGGATGACATCGCAAATGCAAATGTGCGGTTCCTAATTTTAAAGACCGCACCACAAAATCGCACCGTATCGGGCGTGCAAATTTTACCGGCAACAATACACTTGTGATCTGATTTGCGATTTTCTTCTCTCTTCTATGTGAAATGAAAACATATAAAGCTTCACAAATTTGTAAATTTTATAATTTCATAAATTCATAAATTTTAAATGAGTAAAATACATTGACACCCCCTATAGATAATCATAATAATACTCACCACCCCTTTAGTTTTTCAAGTAACAGTCAATACCCCTCTAGTCTACAATATATAACATTCACTACCCCTAGTATGGTTGACCAACTAATATCCAAAAATATTTTAATATAATGTCTAATACACCCTTCAAGTTATAATGTTTAATTTATCCACTAAATATAAATTTTTATATTTTATTTTTTACTTAACTTGATCTAATTAATTAAATTATGAACTTGTGCAATAAATAAAATAAATATCAAAAAATAATAAATATTTATTTTATCAGTAAAATAAAGTCATACAACTTTTGCTCGTTAAATTTATCAAATATTAAAATTTGCGTGATATATATTCAAATATATTTTTTCGGGGCAGAGGTGCAAAATGCCCCTAACGTTTGCCCCGATGTCCCACTTCCACCCTAAACTTTTTTTTCTTCTAAAAGTACCCTTAACATTACAAATTTAAGCTCAGTTATGCCCCTCCTGTTAAAGATAATGCCAACTAGACAAACGGGGTACAACCTATCTGATGTGGCTGACACGTGACACCTTCCTCTTTTGTCTACTTTTCTCTCTCCTCCAAAAGTCAGCGCCTTCCTCTTGTATCTATTTTTCTCTCTCCTCCAAAAATAGAGCAACAAAAAGAAGAAAATGGATGAAGATTGGGGTTTACTCGCGATGGTCAGAGGCTGCTCCACCGCTGCCACGTCAACCAAACCCACCACCATCTTCTCATCCCCCTCCACCACAACCAAATTGTCGCGTATAATATATTCCAAGCTGCCTCATTTTTCCTAAGCGCCGCGGCAAACGATGACGGTGATGTTTGTGGAGTTATGATCTGATAAGGGGAACTGCTAGGGATTTGGGTGTGGGATTTTTCGATTTTGATGTTTCTGCTAGTGTTGGGGGAATTGGAAAATGTCTCCTATTCGGATATGCTCCTGTCGATCCGTGTGCTTGTCCAAACAGGGTTCATGTTTTATTTCTGCTAATCATTATCATGACCAGATTTGGAGTTTTTAAGTGATTTAAATTGAAGTTTCTCTTCAATAGGTCTAATCAATTTGTTATTTTCCCATCCGATTCTGTATGCTTGTTTTTGGTTTATCTTTTACGGAATCAATTAGGTGTTTCTTTGGATTTGTTCATCTTAACTCGTATTGGGATGGTTTTGGACCTGTCGGTTCCATATTAGTTTGATTTAGGGATTTTTTTTTCTGAATCTAGCTGATTTGGTGTTTTTAATGTAATTCTTTTTAGCTGCATTTTGGTATGTGCTCCATTATATCCAAAACTGCTTCTTTCTTAATGGTTTTGGGTCGTCTTCCGTGGCAATTTGGTGTTGATTTTGAAGCCTCATGGTTTGGGCTTTTGGATTCAGATTTGTTTTCCATTGTTCATTTTAACATGATTTTTATTTTCTTAATCGGTTGATATTTTGTTCAATGGTGATTGGGTTGTTGCTCTGTGGCAATTTTAGTTTTCTGTTACCTCCTCCTCGTCGATTGGCATGGCCGAAGTGGGGGTCTACTGTAATCGTCAGACAGTTTGTGGGTCGGAGTCGAGGTCGGTGGCGATAAAAGGCGTATAATATATTCCAAGTCGTCTTCAGAAAGAAACTGGGGAGGAAGCCAAAACTCTCCGTCATCCAAATCCTCTGCCATCTGTGGAAAATAGATCAAAGTCGTCGAAATTCAATCGAAAAATCCATACTTTTTTATCAAAAACTTCTAAGCCACCGTCACATATTAGATCTCAACACCATCACCATCATCCCACACCACCATCCCACGCCGATTCACAACATGATAAGATATGTAGTCGAACGCAGATCTAGATTTGAAGAAATTCCTTTGTAACTCTCTTTCGTGTCTATTGGAATGGAAATTTGGTAAAGAAAAAGGAGGAGATAGAATAAAGGAAGAAGATGGAAGAGAGAAAACAAATATTCTATCTAAATGTTTTTTTTCTTTGTCATGCCACACACTTTTGTCCACGTGTTACTTGTTCAAAAATAAAGTAACATCTGTTTGTCTAGTTGGCAGTATCGTTAACGGGAGGGACATAACTGAGCTTAAATTTATAACGTTAAGGGTACTTTTGGAGAAAAAAAGTTCAAGGTGGAAGTGGGACATCGGGGTAAACGTCAAGAGAATTTTTGCACCTTTGCCCTATTTTTTTGTAATTAAAAAAAAAATAAAATTTTAATACCCATAAAAAGTACAAATTAACGCAATAAAATTATAATTATTTTTTTCAAATATTAAAATTTACGTAAAATAAATTTATTATTACAGAACGAATCTTATTATTCATATAAAAGTATTAAAAATCATATTAATTATTTTTCTCGTATATTAAACTAAACATAAGTCACACTTAAGCATAATTATTTACAATAAAAATAACAAATATTGTTACTTAAAAAAGAAAAAATATATTAAAAAAAAATCTTTTTACAAGTTAGAGGTAGTAATAAATGTTATTATATTTTTTGTTTGTTTAACATTACACAAAAACAACGTCAACTGTATACTAAAAAAATGTAATCAAAATCATACACATCCCAAATTTTGACTTATACTCAATAAAATTTAGCACATAAAAATTATAATATGAAACTAAGAATTCAAATAATATTTTTTGTTGTTAAACACCAAAAACTAAAATATCAACATACTCAATCACTCTAATTAGAATAGTTCCATTAATAATTTAATTTAATTTAATTTTTTTAATATTTGTATCACTTATCTAAAAATATGTGTTAATTAAACTAAATTAGTTTTTTTATAAGTTATCAATAATTTAAATGAGGTCTCAATTATAAATAAAATTATAATTAAAATATATTGTATTAAAAAGGGATAATTAAACATATATATTATTTATGAATTAAAATTTGATAACATAAAACTTTATCTATTTAGTCAACTCTAAAAATATGTAGGGTAGTAACTGTTACTTAAAAATTATAGGGGATGTGAGTATTATTATGTTAACGAGAGGTGGTGTTACTCTATTTTACTCATTTTAAATTATAAAATGAGTAAAATACACTGACACCCCATATACATAATCATAATAACACTCACCACCCCTCTAATTTTTTAAGTAACAGTCAGTACCCATCTAGTCTAAAATATGTAACATTCGCTACCCCTAGTGTGGTTAACCAACTAATATCCCAAAATATTTTTAATATAATATCTAATACACTCTTCAAGTTATAATGTTTAATTTCTCCACTAAATATAACTTTGTATATTATAATTTTTACTTTACTTGATCTAATTAATTAAATTATGAACTTACGCAATAAATAACATAAATGTCAAAAAATAATAAATATTCATTTTATCAGGAAAATAAATTCATACAATTTTTGCTAATTAAATTTTTCAAAGATTAAAATTTACGTGATATATATTCAAATATATATTTTTGTAATTAACCATAAAAATTACAAATTAACGAAATAAAATTATAATTATTTTTTCCAAATATTAAAATTTATGTAAAACAAACTTAGTATTAAAAAACGAATCTTATTATTCATATAAAAAAGTTTTAAAAATTATATTAATTATTTTTCTCATATATTAAAATAAACATAAGTCACACTTAAACATAATTATTTACAGTAAAAATGACTAATGTTGTTACTTAAAAAAAGAAAAAATATATTAAAAGAAAAATATTTTTAAAAGATAGAGGTAGTAATAAATATTATTATATATTTTTTATTTAACATTGCACAAAAACAACGCCAACTGTATACTAAAAAAATATAATCAAAATCATTAACATCCCAATTTTTTACATATACTCAAGAAAATTTAACATATAAAAATCATAATATGAAATTAAGAATTCAAATAATTCTTTTTGTTGTTAAACACCAAAAACTAAACTATCAACATACTCAATCACTTTAATTAAAATAGCTTCATTAATAATTTAATTTAAAAGTTTTAATATTTGTATCACTTATCCAAAAATATGTGTTAATTAAACTAAATTAGTTTTTTTATAAGTTACCAACAATTTAAATGAGATACGTTTAATTACAAATAAAACTATAATTAAAATGTATTATATATGTAGACACTCGAAATTTTGCATTCATGTTACTAACCCTGCCGGAGGGCAAAATCGTCTTTTATCTTCTAAAGACAACACTGGAAGTTCAAACCAAAGTCAACCCTGGTCACTATACCGGGATGTCAAGTCAAACCCCGGCACTACCGAGATGTCAAGTAAAGCTCCAGTAACCATACCGGGATGTCAAGCAACTCCGGTGACAACCCCGGGATGTCAGGCTCAACCCCAGTCAATATATCGGGATGTCAGTCAAACCCCGGCAACACCAGGATGTCAAGTAAAGCCCCGGTGACCATACTAGGATGTCAAGCAGCCCCGGTGACAACCCTGGGATGTCAGGCTCAACCCCGGTCACTATATCGGGATGTCAAGTCAAATCCCGGCACTACCTGAATGCCAAATAAAGCCCCGGTAATAAATCGGGATGTCAGCAGCCCCGGTGACAACCCCGGGATGTCAAGCTCAACCCCGGTCACTATACCGGGATGTCAAGTCAAACCCCGGCAACACCGGGAGGTCAAGTGAAACCCCGGTAACCATACCAGGATGTCAGCAGCTCCGGTGACAACCTTGGGATGTCAAGCCCAACCCCGGTCACTATACCAGGATGTCAAGTCAAACCCCTGCAAACACCGGGATGTCAAGCGAAGCCCCGGTAACCATACCGAAATGTCAAGCAGCCCCGATGACAATCCTAAGATGTCAAGCTCAACCCCGGTCACTATACCGAAATGTCAAGTCAAACCCCGGCTACACCGGGATGTCAAGTGAAGCCCCGGTCACAACCCGAGAGGTACAGGAGCTCCAGCGACAACACATGGAGATTAATTCAACCTTTAGAGATAACCCCGAAGCATCACATCATCCCCAGAGACAACCATGGGAAACCAAGTCAGCCTCAGAGACAACCTTGAGGACAAACAGAGTCGGCTGGGATTAAAACCTCGAAAACAACCCTGGGAATATAGTCGAAGACTGTGCCAGTACAGGAGACATCTCCTGGAGGGGTAAAATGGTCATTTTACTAACTTGAATCCAATTCGGTCAAAATCATGCTGAATTGATGCCACCAAGGTCAGAAAAAACCATAACATTGATCCCGAGTGAAAACAGCACAAGACAGCTTAACGAATAAACTGTAAAGAAACGAACATCTGTTTATGAACTCAACTTCTTGGGCTCGGAAAAGGTTTAGTCCCATGTCATTGTGATGCTCTCGGCGAGGGCTTTCTGGAAAGGTATAGCACACCTAAAACGGACGCTCCGATCAAAAGTTAGAAAGTTTTGAACCTGACATCGCGTTGCTCGGAGTGCACGTACTTCCAGTCGACGGGACCCACCATGTGGGGTATCGACGCCGGGAAAAAAATCAAGTCCTCGGTCTCCTTTTTGTTGAAGGAGGAGGTCTCTTTTTTCTCTTTTGGAGTTGTTTGCCCTCGTCTCTTGTCCGTGGGACGAGAGAGGAGTGCCCCGATTTCCCTATTTTATTTTTTTCCCTTTCGCTTTCGCTTTGTCTTTGGGGTTCCGTTTTAAAGGGTGAATTTCATAGGAAACTGGTACCGACATATGTGTCGACGATTTTGAAAGATTGATTTTATTGATTGGATCGATTGAGACAGAGTCGCCAGTTGGTATTTTGGAAATGGATGTACAAACTCATCCGGGTTTTAATAGTTTTTCGCAAGATGGTCCAATGTGTGACTCCTTGATTTGGTCTTGAAACCCGAGATTCGTGGAATCCAGGGGCTAGGTTAAGTGTGGGGAAGGTGCCCCTGACTCCCGTGCAAGCACGGTACCGCATCTTATTGATTTTCTTATGCAAAAAGTGTGTGTGTGTGTGTGTGTGTGTTCGTGTGTATGATTTTGAAAGCTTTATTAGTTGGTTTCTAAGTCTTTTTGGTGACTTGAAAGTAGTGCTGTACCTCTTTTGCGCCTAGGTACGAAGGATTTGATTTAGCGAAAGATTCAATTTTAACAAGATATGCAAATTAAAATGAGGTTTTGGAAAGTAAGGTTTTCAAATCATTTGCCCGACTAGGAATCTAGGACTTTGATACTTCCTTTTATTCTTTACGTTCATTACGTGATCTACCCCGAATCGCTTTATTTTTCATCAAAAGCTCTTTGTGGTTTTCTTTGAGAAATCATTTTGATGATATGTATGCTAAAGCGTTAAGAAGGTTCGGATCATCATCAGACATAAAAGCCATCTCGATGAACCGAGCTTCCGTAATGAAGGTTTTCACTATCACGGGGTATTACATGAACATCGATATTTACGGTATTGAAAGCATTTATAACTTAAAAACAGGTCCATCGTGGGAATCAAGTCGGATCCGTTCGGGGATCTCGACACCGGGATTCCTAGGCTCACAATATTTGTACCATTTCATATATACATAACGTCCACGGCTCATTACTAAGTGATTTCATCGGTTGAAATCACCGTTCACGCCGATTCGGCCCCCCTTTCACCTCTAAATATATATTTAGGGCTATACAGTAACCGGGACCATTTACAAGTAAATACATCCATAGATATACCACGGATCTAAGCCGTTCTAGCTCCCGGGTTGAAGCATCATGCTAACAACCTCTTGGGAACTAGCTTAAGCTTAGCTTGAGGTATATCTAGTCTCTGAAGCTATATATAACGTATTAAAGCAATAAATAACCGATAGAAATGTTAAAACTACCAACTATTACACAATATGCTTATAATACAACAAATATAGCTAGATTCAAACAAGATCCTTCATTAATCTATCATTTGAACATAGTTTACAAAGAAAACGAAGCTAGAAGTGCGTTATTTCACCTTGGGGGGCGCGTGAACAAGCGTTTTGACTCCTGGGATGAAGTAAGAATACTAAGATGGCTTCAATAAGATGCTAGATGGAAGAAATAAGCTTCAAGTTGCTATGTTGATGCCTTTTTCTCTCTAGAAATGTCCTTCTCTCTCTATATCTATCTCTTCTTTTTTAAAAAAATGAACTAAGTGGGGGGTTATAACCTGTCCGGGGCAGCCGTATACATAGTGGAGGCTACCCAGGTGGGACCCCCTGCTTGGTTATGGCTGCTTCGGTCTTGATTCGACAAAAGTTAACGTCTGTTGTTTTATCTTTCGGACCGTATTTGATGAACGCAGCGAGATATGATTGAGTCCGACTGAGTTAGGGTTCGAGAAGTTGATACTCGTAGCTGAGATACCTTCTAGGTCCAGATATCAGTCTGCAGGCTTATCTCTTGATGGTACGTCGCTCGAGGTTTGCTGAGGTGGTTTCCGAGGATCACTATCTTAGCTCGTCAATCTTTGATCGGGTTGTGGTATGTTCAGACTTCATTGGTCCTCTTCACCATTCCCAGGGTTGCCTCCGAGATAACCGGGATCTTTTGCCCTACTTCAGGGTTATCTCCGAAGTAAAATAACGCTTTTACCCTCCTGCAGGGTTAGTACGATAAAAAGCAAAATTTTGAGTGTCTACAGATGCCCCTCTTTGTCATGTTCATGCAATGTAATGGAATGAACACGACAAAGATTTAATAGACACGGAGAATGCATAACAAGGTATATCTGATGATGCAATATCATATATGATCGATGCAATGGTATATGAGATGTATAAAAGGGTTACTTCCCCGGCTGGGGAAGTTAAGGATTACGTTATCGGGGTTGAGTCGACCTGCATTGAATTATAATCAACGGATTACACCATTGGGGTCATATCGATGCCTTCACTGGTTTGTAGCCAATGGATTCATTATCAGGGTTGAGCTGATTCCTTCACTGGGTTGTGGCCAACGAATTACATCATCGGGGATTTGCCGATCTGCGTAGGGTTGTAGCCAACGGATTACATTCATTGGGGATTTGCCGATTTGCATAGGGTTGTAGCCAACAGATTATATCATCAGGGATTTACCGATCTGCGTAGGGTTATAGCCAACGGATTACATCATCGGGGATTTGCCGACCTGTGTAGGGTTGTAGCCAACGGATTACACCATCGGGGATTTGCCGACCTGCTTAGGGTTGTAGCCAACGGATTACACCATCGGGGATTTGCCAACCTTCACTGGTTTGTAGCCAATGGATTACATTCATCGGGGATTTGCCGACCTGCGTAGGGTTGTAGCCAACGGATTACATCATCGGGGATTTGCCGACTTGCGTAGGGTTATAGCCAACGGATTACATTCAATGGGGATTTGCCAATCTGCGTAGGGTTGTAGCCAACGGATTACATCATCGGGGATTTGCCAACCTGCGTAGGGTTGTAGCCAACGGATTACACCATCGGGGATTTACCGACCTGCGTAGGGTTGAAGCCAACGGATTACACCATTGGGGATTTGTCGACCTTCACTGGTTTGTAGCCAACGGATTACATTCATCGGGGATTTGCCAACCTGTGTAGGGTTGTAGCCAACGGATTACATCATCGGGGATTTGCCGACCTGCTTAAGGTTGTAGCCAACGGATTATATTCATCGGGGATTTGCAGACCTTAACTGGTTTGTAGCCAACGGATTACATTCATAGGGGATTTGCCGACCTACGTAGGGTTGTAGCCAACGAATTATATTCATCGGGGATTTTTCGATACCTTCACTGATTCATTGTCGGTGGATTACATCGTCGGGGTCAAGCTGACGCCTTCACTGATTCATTGTCGGTGGATTACATTGTCGGGGTCAAGCCAACGCCTTCACTGATTTATTATCGGTGGATTACATCGTCGGGGTCAAGCCGACGCCTTCACTAATTCATTGTCGGTGGATTACATCGTTGGGGTCAAGCCGACGCCTTCACTGATTCATTGTCCATGGATTACATCGTCGGGAGCAAGCCAACGCCTTCATTGATTCGTTGTCGGTGGATTACATTGTCGGGGTCAAGCTGACGCCTTCACTGATTCATTGTTGGTGGATTACATGTTGTAAGGTTAATTTTGATTGATTTCCTGGTCTTCCGACGTTCAACGTCGGGTTGTCTGATCTTCGCCGAACTTCTACTATTTCGGAGGATTTTTAGTGTTTTTGGGGTTTCAAACTGTCCCGGAAAGGCATCATTTTTCATAATGTGACCATTCTAAACCCAAAAGAACACGTTCTGGACATCGTGTTACCAAACAAAATGCTACGGGACCCACTTAAGGTAGCCGCATACATGGTTACGGCTAGAGCAACCATGTTCAAGGCTACCCGCGTTCGAGCTTATACCTTCGAGTGGCCTCATTTTCACCCATTCCATTCGAATTTCATCTTGTTTCTCTCTACAAAATCGAGTGTTTCTTCATCTATACTCGATTCTGGCTTAATTTGGAGCGATCCACCACCGTATACTCCTTCGGACTATGGGTAACGTTTAAACTCCGTTCTTTCATGTTTTCGTTGGCAGAAACACGTATTTCCTTTCTTAAAGGCAATATATCTAACATGTATGCATGTATAGATGGATAAATATGTTTATGATGTAATGCATGGATACAAATCATCCTATGGATCGTATGAATGCGAGATATTGCTATTTATCAGTTAATCTAGACATACATTGTACATATGTATTATAATAACAGTTGAAATTGATGTTTGCATGCTTGGTTGTGATGATGTACCCTCATAGGGTGATTTAATACATGCTTCGGGCATGTGGATAGTCTGTTTTATAAAGGAGACTCTGGCAAAAAAAATTCATAAACCAAATGTCCGGATCATAGATACATTATAGATGTACTAAGATGCAAATGACATACACATTTAATGACACATGTAAGACATGCATGATGTGATGATCATATTTTATGGGTTTAATTTTAAATTTACAAATGGTAAGAATATACCTGACTTGGCTTTAATTCCTATGAACTCATTGTTCAGACATGGATCCTGAGGAGCTTAGTCGTGCCACTGGACGGCCGATTTTATCGGGAGTTCACCGGCGTAGGACCCCCTCTGAGGTTCTGGTTCCATGTATTAGTCGACGGGTACAACATTTGACCGAGCCCGCTCGCTTGTCGGCTGGGGAGGATCAGCCACTCCTGGACGAGGACATTCCCAAGCCTGAGGTTCTGCCTCCACTCTCTACTGCGCCTAGATTTCTTCCGGGCATTGAGGTAGAGGTCCCAGATTTGCTGGGCACGGATTTGAGCCACCATCCATCCATTCACTTGCAAGCGAATGAGGTATGGGATTAATTGGTTTTTTTTTTGTTTTTCTTTCTGCCATAGACGGGTTTTCTTAACCTTGACATCGTACAGGTGCCAGAGTTTACCCAGCTGAGGGGTAACTGGTTCAGTATCTACGCTCTGTATCAGTCACTACATCCCGAGTACAAAGAGATCATAGATTCTTGGGGATTCGGGGCCTTCTTCACCATTGTTCCCCGTCGTTGCCCTGGGGGCTATTTGCAGGCTTTGGGTGAGAGATGGTTTCACCAGAGTCAGTCGCTGCATCTATTAGATTGTGAGGTAATGATGACTCCCATGGATTGGAGGTACATCACTAGCTTGGAGTTTACCGGGGATATGGTGACCTTGGAGCCGTCTATCACCGGGGCTGCTGTGCGTGCCCTCCTAGGGTTTTCTCCTCAGGAGCGAGCCTTCAAGGCTCGTAGTATTCGATCAGGATGCCTGGGTGTTGATTCAACTCGAGGCACCTTGTAGCAGGAGTTACCTGTTGATTTGGCCGAGAGGGATCGCATCTTGCGGCGTCTATTCCTGACCATTATGAGGGGTTATTTTATAGCAAACAACTCCTCCACTGTCCCCTTCAGCATGGTAGGGGTTGTTCGATATGTAGACCGTATTGGGGACTACGATTGGGGGTCGTTCACATTCGCTCTTTTCTTGCATGGGATGCGACTGCGATCCGAGGGAGTTATCGATGCCTGGGTTGAATTTTTCCCCTTTCTTCTGGTAAGTCTTCTTGACCGAATTTCATTTATTTGCCTTTTAATTGATTTCTATTTTCCCACAACTGATGGAGGGTTTGTTTGAATTGATAGTTCTGGGCTTATGAGAGGCTTCCCTGTCTTCACCCTACCTCTGTCTTAGGCTTGGATACTTATCCTCGGGGACGTAGATGGCATCAGTCTACTCTGTCTGAGGTCCCGATCGCGGAGGACTTTGCCCATGCCCGTCTTCAGTTGGAGACGTTGCTTGCTTGAGACATATTCCCATATTCTGGAGAGCACTTAGCCGAGGGATTTGAGGATGGAGTGCCGACAGGGCCAGAGTTCTATTTATAGACTCGCCGGATTCCACTCCTTTTTGATGCAGGTTGGGAGCTCTACCTTGGAGAGTGCGCTATTTGATGCATTACTGGGGAGATTTGTCTTCCGTTTCTTCCTCCAGCCTAGCGCTTTTGGCCTCTGACTTCGTCAATTGCATCGATTCCCACCTTGGGGTTTGATGGTTTCCTCCTGTCTGAGGGTCCGATCTCTTCGGCAGACTTTATCGCTTAGTGGGTCCGGTGCACGATAGGAGCTCAGACCCGGGCTACCCAATTCTTGGGCGATCTGGTTCCAGGATCCCTTATGATAAGGGACTAGATATCGTGTTTTCAGGAGTCGTCTCATCAGGATCAGATTGCTGCCTTGAGACTTCAGTTGCAGGAGTTGTCGGCCTATTGTAGTCACAATGGCTTGGACCCGTCCTTGGCTCATACTTTTGCTTCTCGGGGTCATGAGGCTGGACCGTCAGGCGGTGGTGGCTCCCATGGTTCTAGAACCTTAGGTTTTGGTGGCTTCCGGGATAAAGATGTTCCCTTCACCGTTCCGCCAGATACGCAGGAGACACCTTATCGGCCGGATCAACAGGATGCACCCCCTCCAGGTAGACGACCTCAGGTTGATCAGTTTGATGAGACCCTCACCTTCTTGGATGATTTTGATGAGGGGACAAGTCCATAGGTCCTCTGTTAGTCATTAGGCATTTGTGCCCCAATATCCTGTACTTTTTATTTTTAGTTTTCACATGTATCGTAGGTATGACAGTGATGTTTATGAAACTAATGTACTTGGCAGATATTTATATATGATGCTTCTTGTTTATTCATCACACATGTTATTTTATCATTAGTATGATGCATGCTTCAGATATATTTAAATGATTGGATAGGGATTGACCCCTGTATGGTCTTATTGACACACGTTTTACAGATGTCGTCCTCTGCAGTGGTACGTTTGAACCACCTTCCTGCTAGCCATATAGCTGCCAGCTTGAGGGTTTGGTATGGCCAGCTGCCATCCACCGATCATATCGATGTCAGCCTCATGCTGGGCCACTCCATATCTTTACTGTCCTTCTAGATTTTGGAGGGATTCGTTGTCGGGATACTCAAGTATTGGACTCCTGAGCGTTATGTCTTCTGATTTGGCTCAGCCAAGTTGACTCCTACATTGGAGGAGTATAGTCGCATTTCAGGACTATCGATAGAGGGGCCATGTACTCGAGTGGCTTTGGGCCATATGCGCCGCCAGTTTATGACGATGACTGGATTGAGGAGAGCAGTTATGATGGCTGAGGTGGGTGGTAGCCACATCATCTCCATGGACTTTATGTTTAGGCATTTTGCTTTCGCGGATAGTTTCGCTATTTATCACGGAGACTTCGCCATTTTGGAGGAGCGCTGGTACGTTGCCTCATAGCTTATCTATACATGCCATTTTATACCGATCATCTAGATGTGGCGATGTCGGTGGCTGTTAGGGCCCTTCGAGAGGACTTTACTATATTGCCCTTTATCCTGGCAGAGACATTGATTTCAGCCTCTATCTACCATGACGCTGGTGATCAGAAGTTCAGAGGTAGTCCAGTGCTTTTATACATCTGGTTGATGACGCACCTCCGACCGATAGGGCGGCTTCGCCGTCATGGTTTCTATTTTGGACATGGCATGTCTCATGTTTATTCATATCGCCCGACTTCTTACGTCTATGAGGTGTCCTGGACTTCATTTTTGGGTGCCATGGAGGAGTCTTTTGCTATAGTAATGTATTCTGGGTACTGCTCCTTTATGAGTTTCACCACCCATGTCGCTGACCTGGATTTCCTCCCCTTGGCGGGTTTGAGGCGTGTGACGACCTATCATCCTCTGGCGGTGATGGGTCAGTTTGATCAGTACTTGGAGGTCCATGCATTTGAGGGGATTGAGGATTATCGATTACCCATCTGTTCAGTTATCGAGGCTGATTTGGCTCGGGTTTATGGGTTCTGGTCTCATCGACAGACAGCAGAGTTTAGAGATTGCCATCCAGGCCGCTCTGCAGAGTATTCAGCTTGGCTTGAGTCGAATTTGGCACCAGAGACCGCAGATCAGGTTGGTACAGGATCTTTATCTGATGACGATGGTTGGTCCATGGATGCGGCGGAACCGATGGAGTATCCTATATCTCCGACTGAGGATGCGTTATTTGCAGAGTTAACAGCTTCTTTAGTGAGCACTGTCCCGCGTTTGGCCTCAGTTTCCATGGAGGCGATGGATAGACAGCTTTAGCTAGTGACATTTGAGAGAGATCAGGCTCGAGCTCTATTATTGACCACCGTAGCTGGTAGGGATACTGCTATCATTGAGAGAGATGCAACCCGTGCTTCCAGAGATCAGGCCATCATTGATAGAGATGCAGCTGAGACTTTCTCAGATGGACTCATCGATCACGTACAAGGTGTAGTGCAGAGTCAAGAGGAGATTTTTTGCATGGCAGCGGAGATGCTGAGGAGGGTTGACATGTTGGAGCACGAGCTCAGAGCTGCTCCCTCGACTACAGAGACTGCTAGATATTTGGCAATGTTGGCTCGTCTTACCACTGATTTATAGCTCTGTTTTATTTTCCTATAGAGACTTTGTTATTATCATTTGTCATAGGTTAGAATCAACTTTTGTATTCTAAATAGTTGTATATACTAAAAAGAAGCAAGTTTAGTTCGCTTCCCTTGTTTGCGCATGTCTAACCATGTCCACTGTTGTCATTTTTGCTTCATGATTTATTATGTCGACATGGAACTAGTCTCATCATGTGGCATCAAATTCTGCAGGAATGATGATGAGATGTCTCTAGGTCATCTCCGCATGAGCCGTCGATTGGTTTAAGCTTGATGGATAGGTTTTGGATTTCTGTATAGGTTAGGAAAGTGTTTGACTTTTTCGAAGGTTAGACCGCACCATAAATGGCTGCCTACATACTCCCACAGATAGGAGATCAGGTCTTTCGTAGTTCAGGCTCAGACCTGAAAAGTTTGAAAGGGGTTTATTTGGGGTTTGAGTTTGATTTGATAAGATTTTGATGTTTCTTGGTTTGATTTAATGAGGTTTTTGATATTTTTCCATGGTTAGACCGCACCATAAATGGCTGCCTACGTACTCCCATAGATAGGAGATCAGGTCTTTCGTAGTTCAGGCTCAGACCTGAAAAACTAGACTTGATATATTTTTTCTTTTCTTTTTTCTTTTTTTTCTTTTCTTTTTTTTTATCAAGACATAGCAGTCCAGCCAGAAGGTGAAAAGAGGTCTCAGACCTAATACCGTTTCACCGAGTCGGAATTGATCAGTTGTGGGAATTCCTCACTGTCCATCTCTTCCAATTTCAAAGCTCCACCTGATAGGATTGCTTTCACAAGAAAGGGTCCTTCCCAGTTTGGGGCAAATTTTCACTTAGCTGCATCCTGGCCTGGAATGATCTTCTTCAGTACCAAATCATTCTCTTTAAATTCTTGAGGTCGCACCTTCTTGTTATAAGATAGAGACATTCGCTGTTGATAGAGTTGACCGTGAAATATAGCAGCAGCTCTTCTTTCATTTATCAGGGATAACTGATCGTATCAATCTTGTATCCATTAGCTCTCCTCTATCTGGGCATCAAGGATCACTCTTAGTGATTCCATCTCCACTTTGACAGGAAGTACAGCCTCCATACCATATACCAATGAGTAGGGTGTTGCTCCAGTCGAGGTTCGAGTCGACGTCCGATATGCAAGTAAGGTTAACGGCAATAGCTCAGGCCATCCCCGGTGATTTGCTGACATCTTCATCATTATCTTCTTGATGTTTTTTTTAGCCGCTTCCATCGCGTAATTCATCTTTGGACGGTAAATAACCGAATTGAGGTGTTTGATATTGAACTTACTGCACAGTTCCCTCATCATCTCCTTATTCAGATTCTTCGTGTTGTCTGATATAATAACCTCGGGTTGTCCATACCGGCAGATGACGTTGTTTCTAATGAAACCAACGATGACCTCTTTGGTGACCCTGGGGAAAGAAGCTGCTTCCACCCACTTGGTAAAGTAGTTAATCATAGTGAAGATGAATCGATGACCGTTATTGGCTTTAGGCTCAACTGGTTCTATCACGTCCATTCCCCACATGGAAAAAGGCCATGGTGATGTCATGCAATGCAGTTAATTCGGAGGCGCATGAATAATGTTGGTGTGGATCTGGCATTGAGAGCAACTCTTGACATGATCATCGCAATCCGCTATGTGCTCCGCATACTCCACCATGTACTTCATTTATAAGTCGTTGTGCTTGCTCCCTGTCTATACATCTCAGAAGGCCTACACCTGGATCTCTCTTATAGAGAGCATCTCCACTTAGGTAGAAATTCATAGCCATTTTCTATATTCTCTTCTTCGCGGCTTGACTCATCCCTTTTGGGGTTGACTGATCTCGTAAATATTCTTTTATATGGTGGTACCAAGGTGGCCCCGCAGGTAGTATCTCATCTGATATCTCCCCTACATTGTTCCCATATGACGGTGTCTTCGGCACAGTGAAAGTGATGACAGGCATTCCCCTTCTTGCTGACAGGTTCACCAGTGAAGCTAATGTGGCCAATGCATCGGCGAAATCATTTCGGTTCCGGGGGATATGCATAAAGGCGATGTCTTCAAATTCCCCTGCCAATCTGAGAACATGTCGATGATACGGCAGTAGATGTAGTTCTTCGGTGGTGTATACCCCGGTAGACTGTCTGATGACTAGCTCCGAATCTCCAAACAACGTTAAACGTTTCACTCCCATGGATTGAGCCAGCTTCAACCCCACAATGCATATTCGGCGGTATTGTTGGAGTTGTTGAAATGCAACTTGGTTGCCATGGGGTATTGATCTCCCGTGATGGATACCAGGACTGCCTCGGCTCCGGCACCTTCAGCGTTTGATGCGCTGTCAAAGTACATTTTTTAGAATTGACCTTGATCCTCCTTATTAATCAGGAGAACAGTCAACACTTCTTCCTCAGGGAAATATATTTCCAGAGGCTCAAAACCCCCTGTTGGTGCAGCCGACAGGTGATCCACAATCCCTTGCCCTTTGATGGACTTTTGGGTGACATATATGATGTCGAACTATTGAAGGATTAGCTGCCACTTGGATAGACGGCAGTTCAAAATTGGTTTGCTAAAGATGTATTTCAAAGGATCCATCCTCGATATGAGATAAATGGTATGGCCATGCAGATAATATTGTAACCTGGTGGCTGCCCAAGCTAATGCACAGCAGGTTCTTTCGATCAGAGTATATTTTTGTTCTCCGCTGCTGAAGCGCTTACTGAGATAATAGATTGCTCTTTCTTTCCCCATGTCATCCTTCTGCCCCAGTAGACAACCCATAGCATTGGAGTTGACCGAGATATATATGAACAACAGAATCCCATCCTTTGGGGGTACCAAAATAGGTGCTTCAATCAACCTCTTCTGGATGATATGAAAGGCTTTCCGGCAGTCTTCATTCCATTTTCTCGAAGAGTTCTTCCTTAATAGTTTGAAAATGGGTTCACAGGTTGCTATCAACTGCGATATGAACCGGCTGATGAAGTTGATTCTTCCCAGGAAACCTCGGATTTCCTTCTCGGTCTTTGGTTCAGGCATTTTCGTGATGGCTTGGATTTTGGCAGGATCCAACTCAATGCCCCGGTTGTTCACCAGAAATCCCAGTAGTTTGCCGAATTTCACCCCAAAAGCACATTTTGCTGGGTTTAACTACAAATTGAACTTGCGGAGTCGTTCAAACAACCTCCAAAGATGGGTGCAATGGTCATCAGCCTGCCGGGACTTTACGATGATATCATCTACATACACCTCGATTTCTTTGTGCATTATATCGTGGAATAAAGTCATTATGGCTCTTTGATAAATAGCCCCAGTGCTGGTAAGGCCAAAAGCTAGTTTTCGATAACAGAAGGTTCCCCACAGGGTAATGAAGGCGGTCTTTTCCCTGTCTTCTTCAACAACCATAATCTGGTGATATCCAGCAAAGCAATCAGTGAAAGAATACATCTCGAATTGTGCAGTGTTATCGATTAATACATGGATGAACGGCACTGGGAAGTCATCCTTAAGGCTGGCTTTGTTGAGATCTCGATAATCCACACAAACTCGCACCTTTCCTCCAGATTTCGGCACTAGGACTACGTTGGACAACCATTTAGGGTACGTTGACACCATAATGATTCCCGCTTTGAACTGTTTGATAATTTCCTCTTTGACCTTCAGGCTCCATTCTGGTTTCAACCGTCTCAGTTTCTGCTTGACTGGTTTGAACCCTTCTTTAATTGGTAGTCGATGGACGACGATGTCAGTGGATAGACCTATCATGTCTTCATGAGACCAGGCAAAAACATTCTTGAATTTGGTTAAGAGTTGGATTAGTTCTTTTTCTTGGTTAGAGGGAAGGTTGGTTTCGATCTATATTTCTTTGGGATCGTTGGGGGTTTCGATATTTATGGTGGTGGTTTGATCGAGGTTGGGTTTAGGTTTATCTTCGACCCATGCTTTGATTTCCTCGGGCACCTTGTCATCATCCCCTTCCTCCTGCTCGATTCCTATCAAGTCAAAGTCCAATTCTATGTTGAAATCGTAATCATTACTCAAAGGCAAACCATGGACGTGGCTAGAGACATGCAAATTTGGAAACCTGATACAAAAACTTGATTGCTAAATATATACAAGTAGTCGTCAATAAAAAAAAGATTCATTAGTTAATATGACAATTGGCAATAACAAGCTACAGATGAAATAAAACAGACATAAATATAGATAAAGGTGGAACTCCCTGTCAGCGGTCGCTTCTCGGTTTTTACCCTTTTCGGACGATCTGTGGAGTGATCGTCTACTTGCTGGTCTGTAGTTCCTGGGAAGTCATTGAGATAGACGCGCTACTGGAGTGGAAGTCTTCCAAGATGGACATAACTGGTTTGGAACCGGTCCCTGGATCACTGCTTGGGATGTTTACATTTCCCCAGTTAAGTGTCGGGAGGTTAGGTTGATCACTTGACAGATCTGCCCCGTCGAACTTCTTCAGGTCCTCTTCAGAGAGACAAAAACTGCTCACGAATTGCAACTGGATCTCTTCCAGAAACTTTTGGTGTTTGGCCTTCTGGGCCGCATCCTTGAGAGGCTTTTCATCCCCGTCTGTTTGATGTCCTCTTTGATCGACCTTAGAATTCAGAAGGTTTGAAATCATGAGGGGGATCTTCTTGAGTGGCTCTTTAGATCCGATTTCACCCAGGTTTGGCTTGAGGTGAATTAACTGATTAACTGGTTGACGCCTGTGAGGATTCTGATGCTTGGATCCACCATGGTATCCGAGTCCAACCTTTCCCAACTGCGTGGGTATACAGATTGGGTTCCTGATTCCTTGGCCATTCTTCCCCAGTCCTAGGCCTAGTCGATGTCCTCGGGACAGCATCTCTTGGCCAATTGCCATCACCTCTGTAGATATTCGGGGAATTAAGACCAGGGCTCCCAAAGAGTTATATCGCGGATTACTGATTTCGAAGGCTTGAAAATTGGCAGGCTCGACCCCTTCATTCACACCGATCAGGGGCATATCTCCCAGGTCATGAATAGGATAATTAGGTTCTGCACTGACTGTCACCAGATTGCCGTTGACGATATATTTTAGTTGTTGATGAAGAGTTGAAGGGACGGCGCCAGCCATATGGATCCATGGTCGTCCTAACAACAAATTATATCCAGTAGTGATCTTCAGGATCTGAAAAGGTATGTTGAAAGTAAAGGGCCAATCTCCATAGGAAGTTCAATCTCCCCCACGGTATCCCTTCTTGATCCATCGAAAGCCCGTACCATGACATGCCTGTCCCGAATTCGGTTTGGGTTGATCTTCATCTTCTCTAGAGTATCTTGTGGACAGATGTTTAAAGACAACCCTCCGTCGATCAGCATGCCACCTACTGCATATCCTGATGAAATGACAGCGATATGCAATGGTTTGTGATGCCCAGTTCCTTCGGCTGGTATATCGTCGTCAGTGAAGGATATCATGTTACTGTCTAGTACATGGCTGATCAAGTGCTGGAATTTCTCAGTATCGATAGTCTTGGGTAAGTGTGCTTCCTCCAATACTTGGATCAGAATTTGACGATGGTCGTCAAATTCTAACACCAAATCCAGGATAGAAATTTGATGGGGTTCAGCTTCCAATTGCCTCACTATCCTGGCTTCACCGTGCCCCATTTTGTGGAGGAACTCTATGATCTTTCCAGTAGATATCTTCCCTAATACCTTGGTTGCCGGTTTCGCCAAACGCCCCGGGAGGTAACATGTATTCTCCCTAGGTATGATGGCGGTACAGTCAGGTGCCAACTTTATCCCTTCTCCGTAATTCCACAGTACCTTCTTTAGGCTGAGAATTGGGAGTTGTGGCCAAGGGGCCAACATCAGTGGTTTAGGCGCTAGTATCTCGAGAGTGGCTTTATTTCTCTGCTCAGGTACCCCTTGGATGGTTATGGGTCCGCCGGATATTCCTTCCATGTAAAGGATAACGGCTATCATACCTTCTAAGTTCCTCGGTCCCCAAGGGTAGTATATTTCTTCCTCAGGGAAGATCTCAGCTTTGTTTATTGAGTCCAGCTCTCTGGATTCAATTAAGTTCTGGATTAAATGTCGTAGAGCCCAACATTCTTCCATGGCATGTCCAGGAGAAATAGAATGGTAAAGGCAGGATGTGGAAGGATCGAAACACTTCGATCTCGTATCTGGGGGTGGCAGAAATTCTGTAATATTCCCCTCCTCGATCAAGGTACAGCGAATCTCCTCCCTGGATTGCCTCAACGGGGTGAATTTCCATTTGGCGGCAAAATCTCGACGGCTCTATAATCTAGCTTCTCGAGCCATCTTTTCAGTCTATTTATTCTGCTCTGGGTAATGGATTCGATCCCTTCTGGAGGTAGAAACATCTTGGACAGATATGGGGTCATTTGGCTTTGATAAGACCTGGTCGATGAGCTGTCGGGTCAACTAGTGTTGGTATACCACCAATTCAGCTAGCTGATCCACCTGCGCTCTGATTGAAGCCAATTCTTGTTCTACCCCATAATTTTCTTCAGGGTATCCCCATATTGCAGGGTCATGTGCTGAGGGTAACTCTCCCATCTTCCTCAGGTATTTACGGTTTTCCCTGCTTCCGGCACTGATCATGTTGATTCCTTCTTCCTCATGCTGAGGCAGAGGGTTGTTGTTGACATTTGGCTGTTCGGGCGCTTTGACTATAATCTCCCCGCTGTCAATCAAGTTTTGAATTTTGTGCTTCAGAGTCCAACACTTCAGAGTATCATGCCCTGGTGAGTTGGAATGGTAGGCGCACTTCTTGCTGGAATCGAATTGCCTTCCATTTGGATCGAAAGGTGGAGCAAGCTCAACGATCTTCTTCTAGGCGATCAGTAGGGCTAATATGTTTTCCAAGGAGTCTCCTAAAGGAGTGAATATCCTTCTTCGCCTTTTTTCCCCAACTTTCATTGCTGTAGGATTTCGAAAATTTGCTGGATGAGGGTTCTTCCTCTGGATAGGTGAGTTAGGGCTCTTGTTAGCAGATTGTCCTTGCAATACTAACGAGACATCTTCTTCCTTCCTCTTTGATCCTCTCTTGGGAGTGCTTGCATAATTTCCCGACTGTATGTGCTCGGCTACGGCTTCCAAAGCAGCGAGGTCTTTGATTTTTCTAGACTTCAAACCCATTTCTGCCATTTCCCCGTGTTTGATCATTTCGAAGAAGGATTTTCCTAACCCGGCGAGGGCCCTCTCATAGAAAGGGGCTTCTTGTATATCAATGAAGGTGGTCACCATCTCACCCTTATCCATTGGTGGGTTGACTTGGGTCGCCATTCGCCTCCACCGCTGCGCGTATTCTCTGAATGATTCATTGCCCAGCTTTCTGGCTTTGGTAACCTGGTAGCGATCAGGTGCCATCTGGGATTGAAAACTGTATTGGTTGAGGAAAGCATGGGCTAAATCTTCCCAACCTTTGACTTTGGAATTGTCTATCTGTGCGTACCACGTGCGGGCTTCACCAGTAAGGCTCTTCTGAAACAGCTACATCCTGAGGTTTTCATCCTCAGCGTAAGTTCCAAGTTCACCTATGTAGACTTTCAAGTGAGTGTACGGGTCTCCCAGTCCGTTGTATTTCTCGAACTCGGGGACTTAAAACTTATCCGGGTATCTCGCCTTTGGGAAAATACACAGATCCGAGTAATTCACGCTCCCGTGGGATCCCGTCCCTTTCATAGACCAGATAGTGTCTTCCATCTGTCTAACTTTCTTCCTAGTGTCTCCAGTGTCTTTGTCCTCCCGGAGGTTTATGATGTCCCGTGTCATCTTCTGGATCGGGGCCTCCTTGGGTACTTCAACATCGAGGGGAGATATAGGTGTGGACGTATGGGTATCACCTTCCTTTTCGGGTACTTTCATGTATCCTTGCACATAGGATTCAGTCGAACTCTTGTGTTTAGATTCCTGAGATAGTTTGCACTGTTCTTTTAACAGGGTCGTCATCTCGGCCATTTGCTTCTTAAACTCCTCGAATTCATCTCGAGATACTGGGATGGGTTCTGATGAACTTGCTTCAGCCATCTGGACTGGTGAAAGGGCTTTTTTGGCTTGAGATTGAGTTTTAGGACCAATCTGCACAACAACCGATATCTAGTTTAGACTGGATACTGGTGGATAGGGATGTATGATATGTTATGCATCAGTTTAATGGTTTTTTAATCTTTTTCTGCAATACAACGAGTTAGTCGAATTGATGACAGGGTGTGAAAGATGTATGTATGACAGTTCAAGATAGCGGTCATTTATATACGCGGAAGATTTAAATGGGGCATGAAAAAGCACACCGCGCGTTTGGTTTATCAGAGGCTATAACCTATCTTAGGGTTACTCTCACGGGCTGTTTGAAATTGGTTCCCAGATCTTTGCAATCTACTTGATGAAAACATCCATGTTTTGATTGGAGCGGATCTGAGTGGTGCCTTTCCTGAGCCTCACAATGGAAACATCCATAGGAGTCCAGTAATAAACAACCGACGGGATTGCCCCCTAATGGAGGTACCACACAACATACATTCACATACATTCACGTCCTCACCGCATGTAATATGATGACATTGTGTGAAGCACTAATATATTGTGTGAGGCACTAATACAAAATGCTAAAATATTGACACACACAAAGATCATTCACACAAATATATCGAGTTTGATCGCGGCTTAAGCCCTCTTTGATCCCTAGCAGAGTCGCCACCTGTCGACGCCAGGCAAAAAATCAAGTCCTCGGTCTCCCTTTTGTTGAAGGAGGAGGTCTCTTTTTTCTCTTTTGGAGTTGTTTTCCCTCGTCTCTTGTCCGTGGGACGAGAAAGGAGTGCCCCGATTTCCCTATTTTTTTTCCCTTTTGCTTTTGCTTTGTCTTTGGGGTTCCGTTTTAAAGGGTGAATTTCGTAGGAAACCGGTACCGACATATGTGTCGACGATTTTGAAAGATTGATTTTATTGATTGGACCGATTGAGGCAGAGTCGCCAGTTGGTATTTTGGAAATGGATGTACCAACACATCCGGGTTTTAATAGTTTTTCGCAAGATGGTCCAATGCGTGACTCTTTGATTTGGTCTTGAAACCCGAGATTCGTGGAATCCAGGGGCTAGGTTAAGCGGGGGAAGGTGTTAGGCACCCCCTGACTCCCGTGCAAGCACTATCGCATCTTATTTATTTTCTTATGCAAAAAGTGTGTGTGTGTGTGTGTGTATGTGCTCGTGTGTGTGATTTTGAAAGCTTTATTAGTTGGTTTCTAAGTCTTTTTGGTGACTTGAAAGTAGTGATGTACCTCTTTTGCGCCTAGGTACGAAGGATTTGATTTAGCGAAAGATTCAATTTTAACAAGACATGCAAATTAAAATGAGGTTTTGGAAAGTAAGGTTTTCAAATCCTTTGCCCGACTAGGAATCGAGGACTTTGATACTTCCTTTTATTCTTTACGTTCATTACGTGATCTACCCCGAATCGCTTTATTTTTCATCAAAAGCTTTTTGTGGTTTTCTTTGAGAAATCATTTTGATGATATGTATGCTAAAGCGTTAAGAAGGTTCAGATCATCATCGGGCATAAAAGCCATCTCGATGAACTGAGCTCCCGTAATGAAGGTTTTCACTATCACGGGGTCTTGAATCCGAGCTCTCGAGACTAACCCCTCGAGTTCGTCTTCAAGATCCAAATATTACATGCACATCGATATTTACGGTATTTAAAGCATTTACAACGTAAAAATCGGTCCATTGTGGAAATCAAGTCGGATCCGTTCGGGGATCTCGACACCGAGATTCCTAGGCTCACAATATTTGTACCATTTCATATATACATAACGTCCATGGCTCATTACTAAGTGATTTCATCGGTTGAAATCACTGTTCACTCCGATTCGGCCCCCCTTTCACCTCTAAATATATATTTAGGGCTATACGGGTTAACCGGGACCATTTACAAGTAAATACATCCATAGATATGCCACGGATCTAAGCCGTTCTAGCTCCCGGGTTGAAGCATCATGCTAACAACCTCTCGGGAACTAGCTTAAGCTTAGCTTGAGGTATATCTAGTCTCCGAAGCTATATACAACGTATTAAAGCAATAAATAACCGATAGAAACGTTAAAACTACCAACTATTACACAATATGCTTATAATACAACAAATATAGCTAGATTTAAACAAGATCCTTCATTAATCTATCATTTGAACATAGTTTACAAAGAAAACGAAGCTAGAAGTGCGTTATTTCACTTTGGGGGACGCGTGAACAAGCGTTTTGACTCCCGGAATGAAGTAAGAACACTAAAATGGCTTCAATGAGATGCTAGATGGAAGAAATAAGCTTCAAGTTGCTATGTTGATGTCCAACCCGAGCCTTTCACTCTCTAGAAATGTCCTTCTCTCTCTATAGCTATCTCTTTTTTTTAAATGAACTAAGTAGGGGGTTATAACCTGTCCGGGGCAGCCGCACACATGTATGCGACTAGCCGCATATATTGTGGAGGCTACCCAGGTGGGACCTCCCGGCTTGGTTATAGCTCTTTCGGTCTCGATTCGACAGTAGTTGACGTCTGCCGTTTGATCTTTCGGACCGTATTTGATGAACGTAGCGAGATATAACCGAGTCCGACTGAGTTAGGGTTCGAGAAGTTGATACTCGTAGCCGAATTATCTTCCAGGTCCAGATATCAGTCTGCAGGCTTATCTCTTGAAACGTCGTTCGAGGTTTGTTGAGGTAGTTTCCAATGATCACTGTCTCAGCTCGTCGATCTTCGATCGGGTTGCGGTATGTTCAGACTTTATTGGTCCTTTTCACCATTCCCGAGGTTGTCTCCGAGATGACCGGGATCTTTTGCCCTACTTCGGGGTTGTCTCTGAAGTAAAATGATGCTTTTACCCTCCTACAGGGTTAGTATGACAAAAAACAAAATTTTGAGTGTCTACATAGGGCCCTGCCACATGGAGCCGCAGCCGCGGGTAGGATCGCTTCCATCGGGTCTTTAAATACAAGTGCCCCCTTGCCAAAAAAAGAAAAAAAATAGAAAACTCTCTGAAACTCCGCACATTTTGTTTCCTAGCCCGACTTCTTATACTCTAAACCTAGATTTTATTACTCTAAAACGTAGGTATACCCATATACTACAACATACCAATGATTAACCGGTGGAAACGCTCGTTTGAAGCCTACGAAGTGGCAAAAAGCCCGTGGGGCAACCCATTGTAAGTATTTTTACGATCAGAACTCGTTTCCTACTTCATTACGTATTTATACACTTGCACGTAAAGTTTCATTTTCTAATTTTACCCGGAACTCAGTTCCGTGGCCGTTTATACTTATTTTTAGTACATTTTAGTACATATATACTTTTTTCGCATTTGCACAGCCCGGATCGACGATCCGCGATTTTTACTCGCTTTTATGTATGTGTATATATATATATGTACTAACTTGCACGGCTTGGATCGCTGATTCATGGCCATTTTAAATTAATTATGTATATATTTAATTATATATACTAACTTTTCAATTCTGTCAAGCCCGGATGGCAAATCCGTAGTAGCTACTGATTTTATAAATATATATAAATTTTTTTGACTTCGTTTGGCCTGGATTGCTAAATTCGTGGCTTTTATTACTTTAATATATATATATATACTAACTGTATATATTAACTTTTATATTTCAGTTTGGCCTGAATTGAAAATTCGTGGCCTTTTTATCGCTTTTATACATATATATTTCCATTCTGTCAAGCCTGGAATATTTCGTGGTTTGTACTACTTTTATATATATATATATATATATATATATATATATATATATATATATATATATATATATATATATATATATATATATATATATATATTTACATTCGGTCAAGCCTGGAATATTTCATGGCTTTTACCGCTTTTATATATATATATATATATATATATATATATATATATATATATATTTACATTCAATCAAGCCTGGATCATTCCGTGGCTTTTTACAGCTTTTATATATATATATATATATATATATATATATATTCCAATTCTGTCAAACCTGGATTACTCCGTGGCTTTTTATAGCTTTTATAAATATATATATTTCCATTCCAGTCCGGGCATAGGATTTGAAATCCGTCGCCCTTCATTACTTTTATATATATAAATATATTTCCCTTCTGTCAAGCTTGGATTACTCCGTGGCTTTGTACAACTTTTATAAATATATATATATATATATATCTACATTCCATTATGGGCCTGAGAGTGAAAACCCATCGCCCTTTACAGTTTTCGTATATATATAAATATATATATATATATATATATATATATTCTTTATTCGCTGTGATTAAATATCTTCTGCAAATATTCATTTGATATGAATTCTTTTTAAATATTAATTCTGGCAAGTTAGATTTCTTTAAATCCAGCCATTTCTACCTTTCAAACGATTCAAAATAGGTCCAACCAGAATCGGAAAGCTAGAATGGCTAAGATTTATTTAAATCTAGCTTTCTTTCTAGTTTTATTCATTATTAAAGCAACCTCGCGACCCTTAGTTCACTATCTATTGAGAACGAGAAGCTTTGGCTATGCGCAGGCCAGGATTTGACTGATGAATCCTTGGTTTTTGCGACGTATAGATGTAGATATACATTTTCTGTGCATACTTGAGTTGTGCAGGTTTTCTTGGCTTCTCTTTATGAGCCTAGGAATCGTGGGATTCATGATCAAACTGATCAGAATTTGATTCCCACGATGGACAAACTCCACATTACAAATGTACCCTGCCAGTTTTTCTGTAAAAAATGTACATCCGAAAGACCTTAAAACGGTTATCCGAGTTTAAGGTCTCAAATATAATGAAATAATGGTTTATCGTGCTAGAGTCACTCCGAATGCTATCATGCCCATGAGAAGACCGACACTTGTAAATATTATGTGGTCGAGGATGTTTCGCAGCCCGACAATCACCATTCAAATTGAGCCAAAAGGCTGAAAAAATAAAAAATGGAAGTATCAACATGCTTCAATTCCTACGTCAGTGTAAAGGTTTGAAAACCTGCTTTCAAAACATCAATTTAATATCTTGTCTAAAAAAGGACTTTTGCAAATCAAATCAAACCCTTCGTATATAGGTTCAACGAAGTACGTCCATACTTTCAAATAAAACAAGCGTAGGCCCAATTTCTTCCAACATCCACACACACATCGCAAATAAAAAAGGAAATATTAAAAAGATGTGGTACCGTATTTTCACGGGAGTTGGGGGGTGCCTAACACCTTCCCCCCAGTTAACCAAACCCCCGAACTTAGAACTTCGATTTCAAAGATCAAGTTTTAACAGTGTCCAGCAATTGGGCCTACTTGCAAACAAAACTCGGTTGAGTTGGTACAACCATTTCAAATCTACCAACTGGCGACTCTGTAAACCGTTCAAATCGTCGACATGATACATGTTGGCCTTTTCCTAAAAAACCTACCTTTTCACCCTTCATAAAACAGATAAGGTAATAAGGGTAGAAAACAACAAAACTTAGAAAGAGAGAAAGATTCGGTCCAACGCGACAGGATTTTTTTCCAACGTCGATAGGTGGCGACTCTGCTGGGGACAGTAGAGGGCTTAGGCCGCGTTCATATCTTTTCAAAATTTCCTTTTATATCTACGTTTGTGTGGATGCTATGTTTTACATTGAATTGATGTGAATGAATGCTTTACTGCTTTATATTAGTGCTTCGTACAAATGTCATCATTTCATACAGTGAGACGCGATGTATTTGAATGTATGTTGTGTGATTTCTCCACCAGGAGGCGAACCCGTCGGTGTTTGAGTACTGGACTCAAAGAAGACTAATTCTACGAGGCTCAGGAAAGGCACCACTCAGATCCGCTCCAATTGAAAGAATGGATTAATTTCCCCTCTAGTAGATTGCGATGATTTGGGGACCTTCATGCAGAAAAACTGCGAGAGTAGCCTAAGATAGGTCAGCCTCTGATTAACCAAATTCGATGGGAAGCTTCTTCATACCTTCCTCTTTCAAATTCAATGTCAATTTTCCAATTCCTATATAAATTTCAAGATAAATGTACATTCCATGTCATGTAAATCCTGTCATACTATCCTTTCATCAAAATAACATACCTCTATTTTATATGATTAGATTAAAAAACCTCAAAAATAAACAAATTGCATAGCATACATCCGACTAATACCTACATCAGGAAATTGACACACCTATGTTTGTTGTAGGTAAAAATTATTCTCGTTACCAGGTCAAAATATAAGAAAGCACTAAGGCCATCTTCAGACATGACTTCAAGTGCTCAGCCAGAATCCACCCCTGTTTCTAGGGAAGAGTTTGAAGGATTGAAGAACCAGATATCAGAATTGGCTATTTTCTTGAAAGAACAAAGCAAAGGTCTTCAAGGGAAACAAACTGGTCAAACAGATCCATCTACACCTGGTGGTAGTCAAGAGACTGGAAAGAAACACACTCAGAGTCCTGAATCCCAGAACCAGGATATGACCAACAAAACTCCCGAAACCACCAACCTCAACAAAGAGCAGGAAGCTGGTGACATTATGAAGAAAGTACAACAGATGGAAGAAACCATTCGGTCCATTAAAGGGACTGGGGCATTTTAGAGTGTTAATTATTCAAACTTACGTATATTCCCCGGGGCTCGTTATCCAGAAAAATTTCAAGTCCCTGATTTTGAGAAATACGATGGATTAAAAGATTCCGACACCCATTTGAAGGTATTCATTGGAGAGCTCGGATCCTATGCAGAGGATAAAAAGCTTAGAATGCAATAATTCCAGAAGAGTCTGACCGGAGAGGCTAGAGCCTGGTATGCCCACCTGGATAATTCCAAGATTCATAGCTGGGAAGAGTTGGCACATGCCTTCCTTAATCAATACAGCTTTCAGTCCCAAATGGCTCCGGACAGATATCAAATCACCAAAATCAAAAGAAAAAAACACTGAGTCATTCAGGGAATATGCCCAACGATAAAGGCGGATAGCAGCACAAGTCACCCCACCTATGACTGAGTTTGAGATAGTCATGACCTTCATCGACATTCAAGAAGCTCCGTATTATGAAAGGGTCCTAGCAGGAATAGGAAAACTATTCTTGGAGATGATCAAGCATGGAGAAATGGCTGAAATGGGGTTGAAATATAGGAAGATAAAGGATCTTACCGCCTTAGAAGCTGTTGTCGAGCATATCCAATCCGGGAGTTATGGGAGTAATCCCTAGAGAGTACACAAGAAGAAAGAAGAAGAAGTGTCCTTAGTACCGCAAGGACAAAATCAGAGGGGCGATTCGAGCAGCATGCCCATTCAAAGGAGGAACTATCCCTGTTTTCAAGCTCCAGCCCAACCTTCTAATCCTCTATTTCAAAAAACTGCGGAGGCCAGACATCGGAGAACGTTCACCCCTTTAGAGGATTCACTCAAGAATGTGCTGAAATTGTTGACAGCACAAAAGAAGATTGTTCAACACCTTCCACCAACCAGTACCGGTGGACGGAATTTTGACCCAAACAAGAAGTGTGCATACCATTCCGGATCCCCGGGCCATGATACACAGGACTGTTGGTCTCTTAAGAACAAAATCCAAGACTTAATAGACAACGGAGAGATTGTGATGACCAAACCGGAGCAACTGCATGTGCAGGATAATCCCCTCCCTCAACACAAAGAGGAGAGTGTCAACATGATTAGCACAAAGAATGAAGAAGGATCCAAATACCTTCGGTATGTCGGAGACTCAAATCAATCCAGCCCAGGCAGTTGGGAACTCTTAGAAAGGCAGTTCCTGATGGAACAGGAAATCAAGTCCATTAAGGAATAGATTGGACAGTTAGCAAATTTGGTCGTATATCAACATCAGATAACAAGGCAACTGATAAACCAGACCAACCAGCATGAAGCGAGTCTTCCCACACCAAAAATTAGTCCCATCGCCATGAACCAATCGATGAAAGAAATCCTCCAAATGTTAATCAATGAAGGGATGGTTGCAGACTTGTTACCCCTAGTGAACCCTCGATCCAAAAAATTCAAGCCTGACAGAATCTGTCAGTATCACTCCAATGCACCCGGTTATGATACTGAAGACTGCTGGGGACTTCGTCATCTGATTCAGAATATAATTGAAAGTGGTGAGCTAATAAAAGCAAATCAAGACTACGGCTATCCCAGTGAGGAAGCACTCTTTATTCCCATGGCTTGGAATCAGGGAACAGTCGCTGTTATTTCCTGTGAGAAGGAGCTAGATGGGACACCCTTAATATTGCCTAAGAAAGGGGTCCAACACTACAAAGAAAAAGCTTATTTAATACGGAATTTTCAGTCGAAAATAAGCATATTCCGTCGGAATTAACTTATTTTTAACGAAAATATTCGTCAAAAATTCGGCCGAAAATATGCAGGTCAGAAATAAGTCCGTCGAGAATTCTGTCGGAAATAGTTATTTCCGACGGAATATTTCTCACGGAAATTCGGTCGGAAATAAGTTATTTTCCACGGAATTAAGTTATTTCCCACGAAAAATTCTGTCGAAAATAACCTTTTAAAAATTAAAAAAAATTAATTTTGTTTTTTATTTTCCCTAGGTTTTCAAACCAATTCATGCCCTGCAATATCCAACACAAACAACACTTCAAAATAATAGCTGGAATACTAAAACCTCCATTGCAGAAGATCAATTTCTAGGAAAACTCAACAGAATTGACTGTAAACTTTTTCAGAACATTTGCATTTCATAATGTATTTCAACAATTGCACCCCTTTTATCTTCTCAGGTCCACTAATTTCAACCTATTTGAGATGCAACATTGAACAAGTCTGCGGCAGGTTGCAATTCTCTTCTTCTTCCATATTTCCCTAGGAACAATCCAAAATAAGAATAAGTAAACACAAAATATATAAAATCGTAATCGCATAATATGTAATATATGTTAGAATTTGCATTTCTAAACTGACCATGTTTAAAACAAGGATTTCCAAGTTGGGTGCACTTTTAAGGAAGTGCAGCAAGAGATTCCACATAGAAGAAGTACCAACAAAAAGTTCTAATTTTGTCAAACCATGAAACATAGGTAGATTATCAACAGGACCAACATTTACAGCCTTCATGAGTATCAAAAAGAAAAGGTTAATTACTTCAATAAAAATGGTAAAGAAAGAACCCCAAACAAAAAAATTAAATAAAAAGGATCAATTCACTAACCTCCATAATACTTTCGAAAATTGATATATACTTAGCAAAAGAAAGTCCCCAAATGAGCTTAATTACGCGGTCATCAATGTCACCATAATCAATGTAACCATATTCAACACGCATATACCACCATGTACCAATGTTAATCTTTGCTTGGACATTCGACGAAATTTTTTTAAGTGTGTAGGAATACGGGGAATCATCTTCAAGGGAGATATGTTCCAACATAGGAGCAATAATCAGCACCTTCTTGTGTTTTATTTTCATCCCATACACTAAAATTTATCACCTTCAAAATTGGAGCAACAATATTGAAATGGCTACAACATGTCATATTCCCTAATGATACCGATAATTCCTTAAGTCGAGAAAGACTCAAAAAAAGCTTTGATGTTAACTCATTATCTGCATCTTCAAGCTTAATGTAAAACTTTTTGAGGTTAATAAAGCATTTCAAATTAGGCATCCGTAGACGAATATCCATGTTAATTTTAAGAACTTCAATTGATTCACAGTGTAAAAAACACAACCCAATCTCACAAACATCATTATCACGAAAAAAAGTTGAAGATCAAGCTCAATTACTTTGCGTGATATCGCAGTTTGTACCCAACCATTAACACGAAATAAATGTGTTCCTCTAGATTTCTCATTAATGAAATCTAAATTTTTCAATATTTGGTGAGATGTTACAAGAAGATGAAAAATGACTACAGACATGTACAGAGACATACACATAAACAAATAAATTTGACTGCATTATGTTTCATCGGCATTATATAAGTAACAAATAAAGAATGCAGAACAAGCAACCTTATATAAGTTATCCACATCCTAAGCAAGTTGCAAAATGGCAAGGAATTTCCAATAAAATGCCTACAGACATGTACAAAGACGTACACACAAACAAATGTATAGAGACTTGCACAAATCTCAACACTTTTTTTCGTGGGAACAAAAACTAAACAAATTAAGTCTTTTCTTTTTTTTCATGTCCATTCAGCTAATTTAATTTCTCCTCCACATCAATCAGATTCCCTTCTATTTCATTTTTAGTCACCCTTTAACAAGATATATCATTTGAAACCTTTTATCCCGCTATCCTAAATCTGATCACCAAAGGTTTATGTATAATTGCAAATTTTCCAGTGAAACAAAGAAACAATATAAAAATAGTCAATATAAGGCAAACAATATTATCTTCTAAGTTAACATTGGAAAAATAAGAACTGAATGAGGAAATATATTGCAAGATACTTCTTCATGAATACTATAACAAAGATGAAATTCATATTGTAATATAAAGCAGGGCATCAGCCAGCAGGCATACCACATCTAAATTACAAAACTTGCTTACTTCCTTGGGCACACTAGATATGTATATTGAATTAAAGAAAATATCTCCCAAAAACCTAATTTTTAGGGGAAATTCAAAATGAAGGAAATTTGTACCTTTAATTGAACAATAATGAAATAGGTTGAAGGAGAAAGAGAGCACCATTATGCCGCCACGGTACTACACCACCACCGCCACTAAATTTTTGGGCTAGGGTTAGAAGGAGTGGAGAAAGAGGAGAAACGAGATATGGGTGTTAGGGTTGTAATTTGAGAGAGGAATAGAAAGAGGCTAAGATGTTGCCGTCGATTTGGAAAAGAAGGTCGCGATCTGAGGAGCCACTGATCTGAGGAGGAACAATATCTGAGGTTGCTGTAATTTTTTTTCTTTCTTTGCTCAGTGCTGATTTGTGAAGAGGGGAATGAAATAAAAATAAGGGTCGTGAACTGTGTAATTAAAAGGGTAGGTTCTATTTCCGACGGAAGTAATTGCGACGGAAGTTTCCGTTGGGATTATATTATTTCCGACAGAAATAATTCCATGTGAAATAATTCAGTCGAAAATAACCTTTTTTCTTGTAGTGCAAGAAGCACAGAATTCTGTGAAGGTAGTTGTACCCGAACCTTTAATATTGCATTTCAGACCCCCAGTTTCCTGTCATCAGTCTGAAAAGAGACCCATAAAACTATAAGAAGGATGAAGGTTCAACATCAAACAACATTGCCACTGTATAGAAGGAAAACCCATCGTATCTGCCTCAGCGGGTGATCAATTCAGTCATCAAAGCTATAGGGAAGGTGGCTGAAGAGGAGATCGAAGAATTTCTCAGCAAAATAGGGCATAATGAGGTCAAGGTGGTGCAAATCTTGAAGGATGCACCCAAGCAGAAGTCCATCCTGGATCTCATTTTATCCTCGGTGGATCATCGCAACATTCTGGTGAAAGTACTGGAGGAAGCCCATCTACCAAAGACGGTCGATACTGAGAAATTTTGTCATATGATAGAGCACATTTTCAACAGCAATGTGATATCTTTCACTGATAATGATATACCCGCAGAGGGGTCGGGTCATCACAAGTCATTGCACATAGCAGTGATAACATCAGGATATGTGATCGGAAGAGTGCTAATAGATGGAGGATCGTCTTTGAACATATGTCCCTAAGATACCTTGGAAAGAATGAAGATCAACCCAAATCGGATCAGAACCAGTCATGTAGTTATCCGGGCTTTTGATGGGTCTCGCCGAGAGGCTGTGGGAGAAATTGAGCTTCCATTGGAGATTGGTCCCCACACTTTTTATGTATCCTTTCAGGTACTCAACATTACCACCGGATATAATTTATTATTGGGAAGACCGTGAATCCACATGGCAGTAGCAGTTCCATCCACCCTCCATCAGCAGCTCAAATACATTATCAATGACAACCTAATCACGGTGAATGCCGAACCAGAATACCATGTATGCATACAGGGAGACATGCCGGTGATCAGTCTGGATGAAATGGGTTGAACCTGCTAGTTTTCAGGCTCTGGAGGTGGGCAATATTCAGTACCTACCAGTTGGGGCACCAGCCTTAAAACTAAAGGTCTCTCCCGAAGTGATGACAGTGGGCTAGGAGATGGTATCTTTGGGATTCCTCCCTGGAGAAGGGTTAGGGAAAAATCAACAAGGTATCAAGAGTCCGGTGCAAATCCCGTGCCAGTCAAGAAAAATTGGATTGGGCTATTTATCCTGGTCAAACCACCAGAACCCACACAAGCATCCAAAGGCTCATGCTTCCACTATACTGTTGCCAAATCTCATAGATGCCGGATTCGTGAAGCCAATGAAGAAGATTTTTACTGTTGTGTTAGCCATGTTGTTTCCTCCAATCATACTGATAAGTGAGAGCAAAGCCCCAAAACCTGATGGAGAGAGCAAAAAGGGAAAAGAAAAGTGTTGTGTTTGTATGAAATTATGGGCGCAATCAAATTGCAAAATTAGCGAAAACATGGTATATCAGAGTTTAAAAAATTTCTACAAAACCATTACCCGGATCATCCTTTATGCAAATTATTAATTTAAAACGATAAATAAGAAGTTATGGAATCATACCCTTGTAGAACGAAGCTTCCACAGGTACGAGTTCAACTCCTTGTTCTTCGTAATCTCAAATTTTCGGGTTAAATTCCTTCTTTTGATCAACAATAGCCACCCAAGTGTTTGGCCTCTAGAGGTGATCCACCAAGGAAGAGGAATTATCAAGAAGGAGGGTGGTTGGCTAAATCCTAGTTTTCTATCCTCTATAGAAAAGGAGTACTCTCCAACCATTGAAATTGCATCAACTGATATCTATTATAAGACTTCTCTTATATAGATATTGGTCAACCCTTCTAATCCTATTAGACATGGGGTTTCATTTAATTAATTACACTCCTTTCAATTAATTTAGGCTTCCCACCACATTGGGAATAATTAATTAAATTCATTTAATTAATTTACCTCCTAATATTATTAGGAATAAATGAGAGTACTAATATTAAATTAATTCCTAAACTTCTTTAGAAATCAAAATGATAATAATTGTACTAATATTAATAAGACTCCTCTTATTAATTTATATTTAATATTTCTAAAATATTAAATAATAAACATTAAGCAATTTATTTTATTCTATCACCATATATTAAATTAATTACACTTAATGCATTATTACTATTATGTCATTACCTTCTTAAATAATTGTTCTTCCTTTTATTGTGTGATCCTTTAGGTTCTCCATATTAAACCGGTTGTGAATAAATCAATTAGAACAATTCTAATCTTATTTAAATAAATAAATTAAACTTATAATCTATTTAAATAAATAATATTTATTCTACAATAGGGATAAGCCTCCCTAGCGATCAACGACTTTTCAGATATATAGATTTCAACATTAATCATAAAAAACCTGTGAGTAAATAGTTATCGTACAATTCAATTCTTCCACCATAAAATGTCCCAATTAAATATAAGACCTAAAATTACTGTCAAATCTTATTTTATTTAATTATATGTATTTCAATTAGAAAATGTACAACTCCAAATAATGCAAATTAGAAACTACTTTCTAATTTCATTCTGCCTTGGCCAAGGACTACTGGGTTGTCATTTAACGAATCACATAGGACATATCTCTTTTTTTTACTAGAAGTGGAGATTCTTTATTGATCATTCATTATCTCCATATGTAACTCATTATACCCAAGCATACCCTTTGATATATCCTAAGGGTTTTTAAGGAATAAGTCAAAGTATAATTCATTACATACAAGATACTACAATGATATCAAGTCCAAGGATCACTTGTACTACTATCAGATTAGGAATTTCTATTGACAGACAAGTAAAACTCCATTAGGTATTCCATAGCGAGTCACATTCAGTGAATTTATTCTCCAATAAGCACCTACATACTTACTTTAGTGTCTCCACACAAATAATTATGAGATCAATCATCCTCATCCAATTAGCAAGCAACATGTGTACCAATCTATTCGGATTTACTAATCCCCTATTTAGTAATTCAACGATTGGGAACTATTTTAGTTTTCAGCTTTCTAAGAATTTAGATCTTATTAGCATGATCAACATCATGATTCTAAAAGCATTGCTTTAAAAGTATGGGTTATTTACATATTATAAAAATAGCATTATGTATATAATTAAACGCCTTTAATAAATGAATACTTTTATTAATAAATAAATAAGATTGTCTCCAAAGTATATACTTTATCATCATACATGATTGACTTGTATGCATACTACTTTCAATCTCCCACTTGCACTAAAGCCAATCGCCATGGTATCTCATACCCTTCTTATCTAAGTAACGATCAAACTGCTGTTGTGTTAAAGCTTTAGTAAATGGATCTGCAATATTGTCTTGAGAGTCTACAAGCTCTAAGGTGACGTCTCCTTTTTCAATGATTTCTTTAATCAAAGTGCTGCAACACATGTTTAGATTTAAGATGAGACTTAGAAACTATTCTGAGTACTGTAATGAACTTTTCATCCGAAACATCAATTTGCAGCTTCACTTACAGTTTATATACTTTGTCTTTGTCACTAGACCAACAATCTTTTGCTGTTTGGAACCTTTCCAATTCACTGCACCACCTTTCAACGTAACGGCTTACCCTAAAGTGGATTTGTTGTCATCTTGGCCAGTCTGAAAACTTGAGTCTGTTTAGTCCTCTAGTTTAATTCAGACCCATCATGTGTCATGATGACATCCTTAGTGTCAGTTAAGTACTTTAAGATGTTTATCACTGTCTTACAGTGATCTTCTCCAGAATATGACTTATCAACATCAAGTCTCGTATATTTCATTGCATACATGATAGTAACTCATGTGATCTCTCTTTTATTGAGGATAATTTTAGAGAGATACACTCCATGGCTCATCATCATGAGACACCCTTTGGAGTTTGCCATGCTAAACGCCTTTTAGCATCTAATGAATATATGTTCCTTGGGTTAAGCCGAGCATCCTTTTAAATCTATCTATACAGATTTATATACCCAATGTAGGATGTTCTACCCAAATCATTCATGGAGGAATGTTTAGACAACTTTATTTTGATCGATTGTAGCATAGGAATGTCATTCCCTATCAATAATATATCATCAACATATAATAAAGGAATGATACAGCGCTCCCACTAACCTTCTTGTACACACTTGGTTCATCCTCGTTTTTCATAAAATCAAACTCTTTGATTGTCTCATCAAAACGAATGTTCTATCTACGAGAAGCTTGCTTTAATCCATAAATGGATCGTTGTAACTCATATACATGATTTGCCTCAACCATTGAAACAAATTCATCTGGCTGTATCATACATACATTCTCCTCTAATAATATATATTTGAGGAAGGGCGTCTGTAAGAACCCAAATTTTCAGAAATTATTAAATAAGGATTTAATAAATAAAATTCTTAAACCGTGAGATGGGTTCGAATATATATATATATATATATATATATATATATATATATATATATATATATATATGTGTGTGTGTGTGTGTGTGTGTGTGTGTGTGTGATATGAGGTATGTGGTATTATATTACATAGGATAATATGGACTATGTAATATGTGTTTTTGTGATTTATAAATATATTATTAATATATATTTGTTACTTAGCGTAGAGACGATTCAGTTGAGATAAAGGAAGTGGATAAATTTCTATCGATATTAAATAATTTATAGAATTATTTTATCATAGTAAGTTGGTGACATTAAATATCCTTAACGTATAATCACCATATTCTTGTGTATGTGTATTAATAACTAGTATGTTTATAATATAGGTTATTAATAGCACTTAAGCTATCCGTGAATAGGTTTGGATAGTGAAGCATGAGTTTGTTAAGAATTAACTAATAAGAATAAATATTAGTTAATTTAAGTTGGGAGTTATATTATGGAATAATATAATGTTAATATTGAACCTTAATAATATGGTGCAGTGTTTAATTTACTTAAGTAAATGAGTGAATTAATAAGTGTGTTGAATATATAATTATAGTTGATACTTTTATATATATTACTTAGAATGGTAATATGTGAGAAAGTCTAATGTACAAATAACGTTAATAAATCTATATACGTTATTAAAGGGAGATGGAAATCATTATATCTTTAAATGAATATGTAATATTTGAAGAAATTATTTTGGGGACAATTTATAGAAAAGAAAGAGAAATAATCATTATATATTTCTAAGAAAGGATATTAAAATAAATTCTAATATTGAGTTATTTTAATAAAGGAGGAAATGTTATTTTTGAATAATAATATTACCTTATATGTTTTTGTATGAGGTAATAGGTATGATTAATTAATATGGTAAATATATTAAAACATATTTGATATATGTAAATAAATTGATGGAAATAATTTATTATAATAGAAAATAAACTTATTATCTATATATAATATATGTACATGTGTCGTACATATAGTTATTTGATATTATATTAAGAACAATATCATGAGACAATAAGTAAATTATTTTCTAATAATGAATGCCTTTAATTGGAGAAGACATAATATTTCATATCATGTTATGACGGAATACATAATAGTAATTATATCTTATGTATTTCCAAGAGGGATAAAAGTATATAAGAAAACTAAGTTATTTCAATTTGCTAAATAACTTGAGTAATTATATTACCATAAGTATTGTAAAGAATATTTGAATATTTTCATTCACGATATATTTTTATACGTGAACCTTGTGATTTAATAGTTCTAAGTAAATTGAACATATTATAAGTAGAAGAATGGTGGGAAAGGAATAAATGATGAGAATAATAATAAGCTTAAGGTAAGCTTGTGAGATATGCCTAGTATGGCAAAGTGATGGAATAAACATTCATTAAATAATTTAATGAATGAATAATTAAAGGAATTAATTATTATTATTATATGAATAAATTCCTATGTGCAATGATGTGTAATTATAAGTTATATAGTAGCTACATCTATATAATATGGAATGAAGTTCAAGGTAACTATATAATATAGGAAACTATATGATTAAGTGTAATAATAAAATTTACAATAATGGGGTGTGACACTACTCAATTAAAATATATTCGGTATTGTCAAATGTACATGGATTATATGATGGGGTGTATGTGTGACCCTATCATATCATATGGTAATAACATTAAGTTATTAGATATAAGCTTGCAAGTTAGTCCATGTGAGAACAATAATGGTCAATCAAGTGGTTAGGGTACATGAATAGTGGTAGTTGGTGGGAGTTAGCCACCAACTTCCCTTTTGCCCTTTGGGTAATAACCATAGGAGGATAATAGCTTGATAATGAATAGATGCAATACATTGGTGTGTAGAGTTTGTTAATTCAATTACTACATTGTTGCTAAGAAAGCATATAATAAGAAATGTAATTACATCATGAGCATGTTATAAGGTGTAATGATGAGGAAGGACTATGAATAGTAGTAGTTGGTGGAGTTAGCCACCAACTCTTCTTTGACCATTGGGTATTACCCATAGGAGGGTAATAGATTGATTACAATAGAGAACATGTAAATTAGTAATGCAATGGTATTACATTATGAACATATTATAATATGTAACATTGAATATAATATTATTTTAGGAGATTATATTATTATAAGCTTGTGGACTATTAAGTACTAAGTTCACATAATTATGCCTTGTGTGGCATAAATAATGAAGTTAAATCAAGGGGATTTAATTGGAAGTATTAGAAAAAAATGAATGGTTGATATTAATTATCATTATAATATTCGAGTATATTTATGATGATAATTTTATGGAAAATGTGGGATGATAGTACCCAACCATATTATATTTAGTCCAATTAGAATATTAACTTAACCTATGTACATGAGGTACATGATTATATGTAGTAGTGTATATTCAAAATATGAGTATACCTAATTAGGTGTGAGTGTACATATTTGTAGGTTTGTATATATGTACCTATAACCTAAGTCATATGGGATGAAATGTATACATAAATTATATAACCTAAGTGTATATATTATATATAGATGTGTATAACCAAGTGTGGAATTACATTTGCTAATTGCTATTGCTGATTTAGATTATTTGTCTCACAATGAGTGCCCAACTTCTCCTTCACGTGAATGGCCTAAGGCTAGCCTATCTCCTTCATCTCTCAACTTCTTAGCTAGCAATGAGTGTGATGATTATGAGGGGTGTGGGATTGATGATGGATTTCACCAACTCCTCACTAACCTCTTGTTAACCTCCATGTCTTTGATCAATCCATTGGTTTGAATTAGGGGAAGGTAGCATTGTATGGGTAATCCATCTTCTATAAATATAGCTCTCCCCTTCACATTTCTTTTTGCTGAGAATTCTGTCCAAATACAAGAATAGAGAGTGAGTTTATATACATTAGTAATAGACATTCTGAGAATTGAGGAAATTGAAGTAGCAGCATTAGCAACTCAATTGTTTCACAGAGGTATAATCTCTATAATTTCCCATTCTTGTTCTATAATGGCAAATTCTCGATTTCGTAATTTAGATAGTAATTAAAGTGTGGAATATAATGGTTATGTGTTATACAAACTTCAAGATATGATAGAACGGTTACATGGCTGAATTAGAATCGGATTGATAAGAAAATTTCTGAGTTGGGCTAAGAAATTACCGAAGCAGCCAAGCTCCTGGTCTAGAAACGGGGCCGCGAGGCCGCGAGTCTCCCTAGTACAAATGGGGCGCGGCCGCTCCCCTCTGCAGAAACTGTTGGTGATTTTGTGTTTTCTGGTTGGTTAAGCATACTAGTTAGACTATAATAACTGCATAAAGGGGGTCTGACATGTGTACTAAGATTGTCATACACGTAGTGAGTTGTATTAGTTGGTTTAACATAATTTCCTAAAAGAAAACGTAAAGTTTTGAAAATGAGACTTGACGAATTTTGTGTTCTTTGAGTCGGACTTTTGAGACATGTGTAAGTGTCTTGGTTATGTGTATCAATGGGTATGAAGGTAGTTGTTGATCAATTACCTTGGCTAATAGTAAACAATTATACCTTGTTGTAGTGGAGTTTTTAATGAAAACTTAAGGTTTTATAAACGAATTTTGGCGTATATAAGTCATGTTTATATTCTGACTTTTTAAGCATGATTATATGGTTTAGATATGCATGATATGTGAGTCGAAGGTATTGAGCATACACTAGAACACGTTGTTTAAATTGAAAATGATTTCAAAACACAAACTTAGAGTTTTTGGACATATATATAGGATGTCCACATTCTGATCATTGAGCATGTATAGATGACTTATATATGTGTTCTAATACATGAGAATCATGACTACGAGGTACTTTGCATATACTTAGTTACCTTTGTTGACTTAAAGCGATTTTTATGAAAAGTTTAGAATGTGTAAGATGATAGCATCAAACACGGAGTGAGTTACATTATGATCATACGAGCATGTATATTAGGATTCATTATGCCTATAGACATGTTGACATAAGCATCATGTGATGAAACATGGATTTCACCTATGCACGCATATTCGAGAAAATGAATTTCTAAAGCATAGACTATGTGATTAAGTATACATGTGTAGTATAAGCACGAGCATGCCTATTTAGTGTGGTTAAGCCTTGTTATGTGATAACATGACTTTAGTAGTTGAGCTTTATTGATTTAAGTAATTCAACGTAGAGCTACGCTATTCAAAGCTAAATAGTTCGAATATGAATTTGTAAACCTACTTAATGTGTGTGTATAATATATATCAGAATGCATAAAATATTAGGACCAAAGTGAGTTTATAAAATCTCAAGTTTGGTTCTGGCAGGGAGTCACGCGGCCGCGCCACTCGCAAGCTTAATTGCCGTGCGGCCGCGCCGTGTTGCAGAGCTGCCAAGAACAGTTTATTAACTGTCTGGTCCTAAGTTATTTTCCTTAAGGACCCTAAGGATCGAAATAGAATGGTTTCTATAGAATAAGTATGAAGGTATGACGTTGTAACATCGTGGTTGTCCTAAGATAGAGTAAAACAGAACCAAGATTAGAAAACGATAGATGAATTGTTATTCTATTAAGAGCATATGAAATGTATGACTGATGGATGTAAATTCATGATTATGTAACTGTGTAGGAATACACGAAGTGCAGATAGCTTTAAACAGTTAAGTCGTAGCTGTTAAACTATGAATCAGGAAAGTCTTTCAGTTCCTATTTGATATATGAATTCAATAACTGTTAGTTGAATTATATTATGTTGTGATAATGTGAACTTATATATGAACTGTATATGAGATATAAATGAGATTGAAAGTTGATCTTTGATGATATAATTGTCATGTGAAAAGTAACATGCGTAGTAAAAATAAATTGTTTATAAATGCATGAACTGAGTATGATGTTGTATGCTATGTGATGCATGAAAACTGTTAGAATTGCTGAGCTGTCGAGCTCACTCTTGCAAATAACCATTTTTTCAGGTTGAGGACTTACGAATAAGACTTCGTGTTTCTTGATTGATAAAGATAGATAGTATCGCAATGAAGAATACTGTTTAGATTATTACTTGAGCCACGTTTAGGTTCTAGGAGTTGTACTTGATAATTGTATACGTTGTTTAAAACTTTTCGTACTGTAAAGATGTATTAGTTGATACATAGAGGATATCAAGTCGAGTTGTAAACGTTATACGATAACTCAAATAGAATGAATCATATTATAAAGTTGATTCAGAGAATTGTAATTGATTCAAAGTTATGAAATCAATAAAAAGATTTTATTCAAGAGGATATTGAAAAGTTTAAATTATTCCGCATTTAAGTAACATTGAAGATGATGTAAAGACAAGATCTTGGATAGAAATAGAATTTATATTCTAAATTATAATAAACAAAGTTGTATTCTTTTACTAATGATTAAAAGATGTAATAGTTTGACGATAGTAGTATCATGACTGCACCGGATCCGAGGAAAGAGACAAACCAGAATTTGGGGGCGGCACAGCGTCTCCACATCCATTTGCCAAATTTAGTAATAATAAGCTACAATCACAAGTAAAATTCGAACGGTCTTGAGCATTGCTTCAAAGATCCATTTTAGATTTTATGGTCATCTACCATTTCTCTGAGTTTTTATTACTAATAGCCTGTTCGTAATTCAATGGATCATCGTTCATGACGTGTACCTCATCGTCATCCTCTATGACGAATCCATAACTTTCAGGTATCTTCGATACTCTTCCAAATTTACGAATAGGGTGTTGTACAGTAGGTGTCTCTACTTGGACAGGTTCATCCAATTGATTTGTAGTGGTTTGTGGTTCTTGAATTTATTCAAAATCTATTTTCCTCCCACTAGCCCTTTCAAGGATAAACTCCCTTTCCAAGAAGGTAGCGTGTTTCGCAACAAACACCTTTTGCTCAGTAGGATTGTAGAAATAGTATCCCAAACTTTCTTTAGGATATCCCACAAACATGCACTTATCAAATCTTGTCCCATGCTTATCATTTTGAAACCTTTTTACATAAGCTGGACATCCCCAAATCTTAACATGCTTAAGACCAGGTTTCATCCCTGTCCACATCTCATATGGAGTCTTGGGGATGAATTTCGAGGGGACCTTATGTAGTAGATTTGCAGCCGCTTCTAGGGCATAGCCCCCGAATGATACTGGAAGATCGGTAAAACTCATCATAGAACGAACCATGTCCAACAATGTTCAATTTCTCCTTTCAGATACTCCATTTAACTGTGGTGTACCTGGTGGAGTCCATTGTGGGATTATACATTTTCTTTGAAACAATCGAGAAACTCACCGCTTAAATATTCACCACCTCGATCTGATCGAAGAATCTTAATACTTTTACCCGTTTGTTTCTCTACTTCACTTCTGAAATCTTTTAACTTTTCAAACTATTCAGATTTGAATTTCATTAAATACATATATCCAAATTTTGAGTGATAATCAGTGAAAGTAATAAAATAAGAATACCCTCCCCGTGCATTCGTTGTCAGAGGTCCATAAACGTCTGTGTGAACAAACGCTAACAACTCTGTAACTCTTTTCTCCTTTTCCACTAAAAGGATATTTAGTCATTTTACCCATGAGACAAGATTCACAAGTTGGATATGATTCATAATCGGATAGCTCTAAGAGCCCGTCCTTATGCAACTTGGATAATCTTGTTTCATTGATATGACCGAGTCTACAGTGCCACATATAGGTATAATTAATATCATCTCTCTTTTTTTTCTTAGTTTGTTCAATTTGAAATATATTTTCATGGAAGTCAAGTATATAAAGTCCATTTCGCAAATTATCAACACCATATAAAACACTGTTATTATAAATAGAACAACTGTTGTTCTTTATTATAATGTCAAATCCATCCATATCTAATACGAAAACAAAAATAATATTTCTAATGATATTCAAAAAAATAATAATTATTTAAATAAATGTATTTGCCCGTAGGCAGTGCTAAACAATAAGTGCCTACAGCTAATGCAGCAACCTTTGCTCCATTTCCCACTCGTAGGATAACCTCATCCTTGTTCAATTTTCTACTTCTGACCAGTCCCTGCACAGTATTACATATGTGAGAACCACAGCCGGTATCCAATACCCAAGTAGAATTTTGACTTTCTGAAAAATCAATTTCAATCATGAACAAACCTTGATTGGAAGTCGAAGCTTCTCCAAGCTTCTTCTGTGCCAGAAACTTCTTGCAGTTCCTCTTCCAGTTACCCGGCTCGTTGCAATAGAAGCACATTCCTTTGCTTGCTGGATCAAGTTTCTTTTGATCCTTCACTTTTGCCTTGCCCTTAGCCTTCTTAGATTTATTCTTTTCAGAAGATACTTTGGGCCTCTTCCTTCTCTTGGAAGAATCCACCATTAAGACATGGTTCTTCTTGGATGGGAAGTGACCTTCTGCAGTTTTCAACATGTTAAGTAATTCAGGCAAGCTGACATCTAACTTATTCATGTGAAAATTAATAACGAACTGCGAGAAGGTCTCAGGTAGTGACGGCAAGACCAAGTCTTGACTTAACTCCCCATCTATGACGAACCCAAGCTATCCAAGGCGTTCAATCAGATTGATCACCCTTAGGACATGAGTCTCAACGGCGGTGCCCTCGGTCATCCGAGATCGGAAGAGCTCCTTAGATATCTCATATCTAGCAGTCCTATTTTGTTCACCATACAACTCCTTGAGGTGAAGCAACATAGTAGGAGCATCTATGTTTTCATGCTGACTCTGAAGCTCGTTATTCATGGATGCGAGCATAATGCATTGAGCCACAGATGCATTATCTTGCCACTTTATAATGGTGGCAATCTCTTCCTCAGAGGCTAATTCTGGAACAGTTTCAGGGACAGGTGAATTTAGGACAGAAGAACTCTTTTCAGCAGTGAGAACTATTCTCAGATTCCTTAACCAGTCCGTGTAATTCGGCCCGGTTAGTTTATTAGCATCAAGTATGCTACGCAGTGAAATTAGTGATTTTAACATTTTAAATTTTTGTATGTGAAAAGACAGCATTTTAGCAAACATTCATTTAATTAATTTTATATACCAAAATAAATTAGGTCTTATTTTAAATTGGTATTTCCCACTATTTTCTCCAACTATATTACCCTCACTTATATAGTTCGGCAACATTTAATTAAAGATTTGTTATTGAGAATAATGATCTCATTTCAAATGTATATAGCCTTGTGGGTAGCACAACAAACGATATATAAATAAACAGGTAGACAACTCTTTGTCAATTACATCAACATGTAACTCCTTTTTATTTTACCTCTTAAATCATAATGGTCAAGTGTGTGCACATCCGAACTAAAATAATTTAAGTTAAGTCCAACCTAGCACTTCCATAAATGCAAAAAAGAAAAATATTGTCCTTGTGGATAGCGCAACAAAATAATATTGTTCAAATGTGATTAAATTAATATCTTAAATACGCAATACTTGCCTTGTGGATAACACAACAAACAAGTATTAAATATTTAATACTATATTAATTTATCATGCTAGAAGGCGACATTCGATATTCTAAATATCTTTGAATGTTTTAGACTTAATATAATTTCTATGAGGGGTTTGTTATTATTTTTCTCATCTTCTTTAGCGCGCATGCACATATATATATAAAATACGCGTCATTTTATTAAAATATGCGAAGCATGTTTGCATAAAATATAATATATATATATATATATATATATATATAATACTTAGCATGCACATATAGAATATTATATTCTACCCGGATTGATTATGGACTTTTATTCTAGTTTGGTTCACTAGAGCCACCAAGTGAACCAAAAGGTCAAACCTAGGAGTGCAAGAATTTAAATTTAAACGTAACTATTACATTTAAACCCGGACTCCATACAAACGGGTCTTCACCGCGCTCCTTGCTCCTTGGTCTCCAATTTTTTTAAGATAATTTTAACTATTTCGATAACATTAAACTATTTAATTTAAATAGAAACCTTGATCAGCAGTCAAGGAGAAGTACATAGGGGGGAGATAGAATTTTACATCAAGAAAAAACGAGAGAAGACGAGGTACGCAAACCCTATTTAATAAAACTCATTTATTCAAGCATTCAACTAAAATAAAATCCAATCACATTGGTCAATAGTCCCATAATCAATCCTATTTATTTTTATACACATCACAATATGCATCAATAAATAAATATTCATCTCATAAATTAAAATATTCCATATATATATGAGTATCATTTAATGGGTAATTTTAAATTGCATGAAAACCAATTTAAAGATTAAAATAAACTCTTTATTTTAATTATAAAATTATTTAGAATAATATATATATATATACTATTACTATATTATATATATATATATATAAACGTTTATATATAATATATATATAGTAATAATATATATAACTATAATAGTAATATACATATAATATATAACCTTTTGTATCCTTAAGGAATACATAATATAATATATATATATATATATATATAATAAAACAGAACCCATTTTGAATCTTCAATTTGACAAACCACAACAACGGTTCAGATTTCTTCCAACTTAATCTAGAGGTTGACATTTCATCTTAGATAAAAATAAATCCCACCCAAATCAAACCCACATTCTCTCTCTTCCTGTCGTAAAAATTAAAATGTAGCATTGTAATTCGCCAACCAAGGAAATGGGATATGATCGGAGAAGCCATCTCCGGCGATCGGACTGGTAAATTCTTCCAAACCCATGAAGAAATCATCACTTAGAGCCATATCAGACCACCCATTATCATCATCTTCTTCCTCGACCTCTATCTTTTCCAATGACGGAGAGAGACTTTCCGACGGCGAGATCGAAGATGAGCAAGTGGGTTTGCTGGATTCACCATCGGTGACAGTTTGGGAGGAGGTGGGCTTCTAGCGGGTGCTGCCGGCGAGTGAATTCCAGTGGGTGGGCATAGGGTGGTTGTGCTCTTGCGAGTAGGTGAGGATGAACATATTTGGGTTGGATCTGTTTCGCTCCACTTTTTTTCTGGCCAAACAACTCTTTGAGGTGCTGCATCTGTAGTAATTATTTATTCAACTCTTTTATCATAACTAATGTAATTCTTTATTTTAACTATGCTTTCAAAATTAATTTAATTTTGTTTTTATATTCAGTAAAATATATAGCTAAATTTTAGGAATTTTGTATGTAAATGTGATTCTTTAACCCAAAAAAGAAAAAAGTGTGATTCCAAAACAATAAAAGTACTTCTAGAATTAAGTGTTTAAGAATTTGGGTTTTTCCTAAAAATTGGGTGTTTAAGAATTTGGGGTTTACCTAAAAATTGGGTGTTTAAGAATTTGGATTTTTCACTGCTAATCTCTTTCACACACACTCACACACATAGATTACTGGGTTTTGCTTTAGTAGTAACTTTATTCTTGAAGGAAGGATTTTTCCCTGCTAGATAATGTTTCTCTTTGTTCTTTTGTGTTTATTCTCTTTTATGGTTAATGGGTAAGTGGGGAGTGTTGATTTTTCCCCCAATTCTTTTGATTTGTTTATAAACAATTGCATAATCAGGTTAAATTGTTTTTAAATTGTCAGGATTTGTTCAGGAAGGCTGTCGATGTTGGGCGAAAAATCAAGTCCTCGGTCTCCCTTTTGTTGAAGGAGGAGGTCTCTTTTTTCTCTTTTGGAGTTGTTTGCCCTCGTCTCTTGTCCGTGGGACGAGAAAGGAGTGCCCTGATTTCCCTATTTTATTTCTTTCCCTTTCGCTTTGTCTTTGGGGTTTTGTTTTAAAGGGTGAATTTCGTAGAAAACCGGAACCGACATATGTGTCGACGATTTTGAAAGATTGATTTTATTGATTGGACCGATTGAGACAGAGTTGCCAGTTGGTATTTTGGAAATGGATGTACCAACTCATCCGGGATTTAATAGTTTTTTGCAAGATGGTCCAATGCGTGACTCTTTGATTTGGTCTTGAAACCCGAGATTCGTGGAATCCGGGGGCTAGGTTAAGCGGGGGGAAGGTGTTAGGCACCCCCCGACTCCTGTGCAAGCACGGTACCGCATCTTATTGATTTTCTTATACAAAAAGTGTGCGTGTGTGTGTGTTCGTGTATGTGATTTTGAAAGCTTTATTAGTTGGTTTCTAAGTCTTTTTGGTGACTTAAAAGTAGTGTTGTACCTCTTTTGCGCCTAGGTACGAAGGATTTGATTTAGCGAAAGATTCAATTTTAACAAGATATGCAAATTGAAATGAGGTTTTGGAAAGTAAGGTTTTCAAATCCTTTGCCCGACTAGGAATCAAGGACTTCGATACTTTCTTTTATTCTTTACGTTCATTAAGTGATCTACCCCGAATCGCTTTATTTTTCATCAAAAGCTCTTTGTGGTTTTCTTTGAGAAATTATTTTAATGATATGTATGCTAAAGCGTTAAGAAGGTTCGGATCATCATCGGGCATAAAAGCCATCTCGATGAACCGAGCTCCCGTAATGAAGGTTTTCACTATCACGGGGTCTTGAATCTGAGCTCTCGAGACTAATCCCTCGAGTTCATCTTCAAGATCCAAATATTACATGCACATCAATATTTATGGTATTTAAAGCATTTACAACGTAAAAATCGGTCCATCGTGGGAATCAAGTCGGATCCGTTCAGGGATCTCGACACCGGGATTCTTAGGCTCACAATATTTGTACCATTTCATATATACATAACGTCTACGGCTCATTACTAAGTGATTTCATCGGTTGAAATCACCGTTCACGCCGATTCGGCCCCCCTTTCACCTCTAAATATATATTTAGGGCTATACGGGTTAACCGGGACCATTTACAAGTAAATACATCCATAGATATACCACGGATCTAAGCCGTTCTAGCTCCCGGGTTGAAGCATCATGCTAACAACCTCTCGGGAACTAGCTTAAGCTTAGCTTGAGGTATATCTAGTCTCTGAAGGTATATACAACGTATTAAAGCAATAAATAACCGATAAAAACGTTAAAACTACCAACTATTACACAATATGCTTATAATACAACAAATATAGCTAGATTCAAACATGATCCTTCATTAATCTATCATTTGAACATAGTCTACAAAGAAAACGAAGCTAGAAGTGCGTTATTTCACCTTGGGGGACGCGTGAACAAGCGTTTTGACTCCCGGGATGAAGTAAGAACACTAAGATGGCTTCAATGAGATGCTAGATGGAAGAAATAAGCTTCAAGTTGCTATGTTGATGTCCAACCCGAGCCTTTCTCTCTCTAAAAATGTCCTTCTCTCTATATATCTATCTCTTCTTTTTTTTAAATGAACTAAGTGGGGGTTTATAACCTGTCCAGGGCAGCCGCACACATGTATGCAGCTAGCCGCATACATGGTGGAGGCTACCCAGGTGGGACCCCCCGGCTTGGTTATGGCTCCTTCGATCTCAATTCGGCAGAAGTTAACGTCTGCCGTTTGATCTTTCGGACCGTATTTGACGAACGCAGCGAGATATGATCGAGTCCGAGTGAGTTAGGGTTCGAGAAGTTGATACTAGTAGCTGAGATACCTTCCAGGTCCAGATATCAGTCTGCAGGCTTATCTCTTGATGGTACGTCGTTCGAGGTTTGCTGAGGTGGTTTCCGATGATCACTGTCTCAGCTCGTCGAACTTCAATTGGGTTACGGTATGTTCAGACTTCATTGGTCCTCTTCACCATTCCCGGGGTTGTCTTCGAGATGACCGAGATCTTTTGCCCTACTTCGGGGTTGTCTCCGAAGTAAAATGACGCTTTTACCCTCCTAAATTTCAAGTGTCTACAAAGGCTATATTGCAACGCGTTCCACCAGAAGATTTGCACTTCAGATTGTTCAAGAAGCCATAAAACCTCAGGTTGTTACTCATTCATTTATCTTTGTATGTGTATATACATCAGGACCATATTTTTAGAGTTTGTTTTCTATTATGATTTTTACTATAATTGACTCATGGCTCATTGATTCAGTTATTAAGTTGAGGTCCTAGATATATACTTTGTAGGACATGTATAAAACGGGTCAATTATAGGAAGATTCAATTTGAGATGGTTTCTATGATTTTGTTTATTCGTTCAATCAAATAATGTTGTTTCTTAGCTAAACATGTTTATGTAAAAATTGAACTCTGAAACCTACACATTTACATTTTAGGATCTTTGTTTCGCTCTTCCATCATTCATTTGAGGTGTATATAGTAGAATATTTTAGTTTAACTACAAAAGAAATTGATGAATAGACAATAAGGTATTTATATATTGACTCATGAAGCACAATATTATCAATATTGTAGTGTAAATAGTAAATCAAAGGATATATTTGCCGTAGTGTGTGAGTGTCTTGCTAATTTTCTACCTTTTTTCTTTCTTTATTATTTTGTGTCTCATTTATTTTGTTCTAATCGCACATTTGAACTGAGGGTAACTTTCACATTTTGATCCAAATTATTGTGTCAATCTTGTAGAACTGAGCTTATTTTGTCAATCTTGCAGAACCGAGTTTATTGTGACAATCTTCTTTAGCTTATTGTTTTAACGTTCATTTGAACCAAGCTTATTGTGCAATCTTCATTTGAACCGAGCTTAGTGTGTCAATATTCTTAGCATTGATATCAGCAAGTTTGGCCTGCGGGCTGCGAGAAATTCTTTTTTCTCACAATTTGTTTTGAAATCATTCATGCATCTGTGATATTTCAATCGATGATCTATTAATGTTCTTTTTGATGTTCCATTTGCCCCAATTCTCTCTATAGCATTCTTTGCATAATTTGGTTTGTGATTGGATGCAACTTAATTTGGTTTCAAGTCTAATATTAATTGTTACTTATCCTAACAAAAAAGAAGTCCTAATATTAGTTGTTTTATTTTTATAACCTGTGAGATGATGCAGTTATATCGAGAACGTCCACCCACAAGTTACAGAACCCCTTCTTTAAGAGGTCTGCTCCAGTACTGGTCCCCTTTAAGGCTGCAATCTCATTCGGAAGGAGAAAGTGAAGTCACATTATTCTAATAATTTATACTTCCTTTCAAACTATTAATCTTGACATTAAAGATGCATAAGTTGCTCTATTTGGTCTATAACTGGGTTTGGTGATCCTGAATTAGCCATTTTATCCTTATTTACTTCCTTTCTCTCAATTTGTTAAGTTCCAAGTTCCAACATCCAATGAATTCATTATTAAAATTTGTAAGAGAAAATTTTCTAGCTATTTTCCAATTGTGGGCGGTATGATTCTATTAGATTGTACACCCCTAGTTTCCCTACATATGAAACAACACAGCCACAGAACCAAAAAAGGGGAAAAAAGAGGATATTGAAATTGAATATTAAGTTAGGGATCCAATTTTGGTTATGATTCTATTATATTTTACACACCCACATAAAAAAAAGACAACAAAATAATAAAACTGAATAGTAATTTAGGGTGAACTTAAAAAGGCAGTATATTGATATATTATTCAACTTAATGGACATTAAAAACTAGGGCTGACTAGCAACTAAATGATAATTCCTTAAATGAAGAGTAGTGTTTGTGCAGAGTTATGCTAATTCCGTAAATGATGAAACACCACATCTCGGATCTCAGCCAAATGCCCAAACAAAATGAAAAAATGGCTCCATATTTATTAGAAGAATTTTTTTTATCATTGATCCTTTTCAGTTTCCACCCTTATAGAAGGGATGGGATCTGCAGAAGAACTTCAAGAAAATGTACATCACAGCTACATAATTGGAAGAAAGAAAAACCCAAGCTTTGCCATCAATTAGCAGAAGGAATGCTTATTGTCCTAGATGATACTTGAAAACTATTTCGCTATTGTAAACCACATTACATATAGCACATGTTCTGACAGCAGTGGCTGCTGCTCCACCTTCCATAACCTTCCTCCTCTTTGTCTCTAAATCTTCTAGAGGTTCAACTGCTTTCTTCTTTGATTTCTGCCTGCTGACAAAGCCACTCTTAGTAGGATTCTCAGGAGGTCCAATTACTGGATTCTCTGACCCTGCTAAAGCAACTGGGATAGGGGCAGGTATTCTACATATGATCCAGTTCCTGCGTTTGTTTTTTCCTTAAAAAAATTATGAATAAGTTAAGGTGCACTTTGGTTTATGTAAATTTGGCTGTGAATGATTCACTTGAAGAGCAGCTGAGTGCTTGCAATTGTTAATTAAGGGAGATAGTATGTTTTTTAGAAAGTTCAACTTAATAAAAATAGTGAAAGTAGGCTCAATGAGCCACACATTGTCATGGTGACTTGAAGTAGTAACTGCTATCACAAATAAGAGATTGTTTAGTTTCCTCTTTTTTAGTTTTCTCTTTTGTTATCGTATTGTTGTTCTCCAATTTTAGTTTTTTGTTCTTAATGTCTTTCTGAAAATGGGTATTGACTATCATTTTCAAAATAACTATTTTCAGTTATAACCTAAAAATAGAAAGAGGTTATGTTATCCAAATTGTTTACTATATTTTCTAGAAGACTAGAATCAAAGAATACAACAGAAAATTTATTTGGAGGAAGGGAAGGGTAAAACATGTGATTGAATTAAAACCTGGATCATATATTTTTTTGTAAAACTCTTCTGGAGGAAGGAAAAAACATGTGATTTGAAAATTTCATGTAGATTGCATCTAAGGTAAAGTGAATTTAAGATGAAACGATTTGGGGTTATTGTTTAAATAGTGGTAGAATTTGATTTAATATACATCAATACTATCTTCTGTGTAATAATTTGTCTCAGGTTGCAGGATATATTTTTGGACCAGGCATTCTTACTCTTTTTTATTTCTTCATTCACATGTATTTCTAACATAGTTTTATTTAATGATTTTGACCCTTAGGATTTGCAAAGTTGGAGGTCAAAGCTAGATACTCAAGTAAAGATGTACTGTGATGTAAGTTTTATTTTTGGGTATCCATTTTTATAGATGATTTATAGGCATTTTTATGGGTTTAATATGGTTTTAAAAGATTTGTTCTAATTGGTTTGCTTTAGGATTTAATTTTTCTCATTGTTTTAAGCATGCCTACTATTAAGATTGCATAGGAAAGGTTTAACTTTGATGTGATCAAAGTTCAAGATCCATTTTTTTAATATTACTTCCACCTTCCCAAGTTTATACCTTTCTGACCTTTTGATTTCTCATTACCTAACCTTAGTTACCATTTTAAATTGAGTAAAAAGAACTTTGGGTTGGGGTCTTATAAAGGGTAAATGGTAACTAAAATTAAATGAAAAATCGGTACCAAAACCGGTACCGAAAAATCGGTATTGCAGGTCTTTTGATGACTTTAATTGGTTCTCTTTTTGAGTGTAGTTATAGTACACCACTCCTCCCATGTTTTTAGTTTATGCTTGGGAACTGCTAGAGAGGAGGTACGAAAAATTAGATAAAAACTCTTTGCAACCTAAAATGTTGGGCTAAGTTGTTTGATTTTCTATTTTCTATGGTAAGAAATTCCTTTTTGAGCTACTAATATTCTTCAGAAATGTTTTGGATAGTTGAGGATCATGTTCTTTTAAATAAGTACTTGAAAATTTTGGCTTAACACATAAAGACGCATGTTTCGTCTTTTGTAACTTTAATTAATTATACAAGGTTATGATGATTTTGGGTATGGAATGATGGATGTTTTGGTGGTTTGGATATATATTGATGATTGCAAGTTTTGTAGATATGTTTAGATTTTTCTGGATATCTATTTTTAAAGGAAACTCTGCCAAAATTTTGAGAAACAGACTTTAGCAGCGAAATAGATGTAAAGAGTAGGGACAACTTCACATTTTGGTTTTATTGCTTGGATCTGTTAGGATTCTCATGTATCAAGTATTAATTGCTTCTTTGAGTATAGTCTATTGATGTGATAATGGATTAAGTTTTGGTTCATCCTATATTCTTGCTTTAAGTGAACTAGATTTACTTGGACATGCATGTTGAGCTTTGATGGAGGTTCTGAGGCAATATACTTCATCAAAATTTTAGCTTTTAGTAAAATAGTCATACAAAGGCATACAAAGGCTATATAATTATCTTTATTTTTTGTTATGTTATTTCAATTGTTGTTTAGATTCATGGCTTTAGTGGTATTGAAACTGAGAGAGCATCTGCATTTTGTTTTTATTGCAGGTCTTTTGATGACTTTAATTGGTTTTCTTTTTTAGTGTAGTTATGGTACACCACTCCTCCCATGTTTTTAGTTTATGCTTGGGAACTGCTAGAGAGGAGGAACAAAAAATTAGATAAAGACTCTTTGCAACCTAAAATGTTGGGCAAAGTTGTTTGATTTTCTGTTTTCTATGGTAAGAAATTCCTTTCTGAGCTACCAATATTCTTCAGAAATGTTTTGGATAGTAGAGGATCAAGTTCTTTTTAATAAGTACTTGAAAATTTTGGCTTAACACATAAAGACGAATGTTTCGTCTTTTGTATAGTTAATTAGTTATAGATGGTTATGATGATTTTGGGTATAGAATGATGGTTATTTTGGTGGTTTGGATATATATTAATGATTGTAAGTTTTGTAGACAGGTTTAGATTTTTCTGGATATCTATTTTTAAAGGAAACTCTGTCGAATTTTTTTGAAATTAGTAGCGACTAGCTTTATGTTTTGGTGGTTGGATATGTGTTGATGATTGAGTATGTATTAATTATTGTGATGTTATAGTGAATTATGATAATTGTTATGTCTGATTGTAAGTTATTTTAGTTTGAAAAGAGTCTTTAGGTAATGTAGTATTTTTCGTTACGCCGTGCCTTCAGGCACGGGCAAATACTAGTATATATATATATATATATTACAAAGTCATCTCTCCACCTCTTTATGAAATCCTTCAGGATACTTTTAAAAACCCAATCAATTCGGTACACTATACCGAATTCGGTACAGGATATATATAGTATAATATACTTTTCAAAGCAATTCGTGGCTCTACTTCATGGTACTTTAGTACTTTATATATATAATCTATATATATAACAAGCAGCGCTAGTTATAAGTCCCCAAAAAAAAACTAAAAAAACTTTCGTGATTCTTTTATATAACCTCACGAAATGGAAAAAAAATTCATAAAAAAAATAATTTTATACAATTAATTATGCCCAATAAATTATTCTAAATACATACTCATACATATATGAAATCAAAAAATAATTAATAAATTGCATAAAGGTTTGACTCTGATGCCACTATTAGGTTTGTAAGAAATCATGGGCGCAATCAAATTGCAAAATTAGCGGAAGCATGGTATATCAGAGTTTAAAAAATTTCTACAAAACCATTACCCGGATCATCCTTTATGCAAATTATTAATTTAAAACGATAAATAAGAAGTTATGGAATCATACCCTTGTAGGACGAAGCTTCCACAGGTACGAGTTCAACTCCTTATTCTTCATAATCTCCTTGAATTTCCGGGTTAGATTCCTTCCTTTGATCAACGTTAGGCACCTAAGTGTTTGGCCTCTAGAGGTGATCTACCAAGGAAGAGGAATTATCAAAGAGGGTGGTTGATTAAACCCTAATTTTCTATCCTCTATAGAAAAGAAGTACTCTCCAACCATTGGAATTGCATCAACTCTTATCTATTATAAGACTCCTCTTATATAAATATTGTTCAACCCTTCTAATCCTATTAGACATGGAGTTTCATTTAATTAATTAAACTCTTTTTAATTAATTTAGGCTTCCCACCACATTGGGAATAATTAATTAAATTCATTTAATTAATTTACCTCCTAATCTTATTAGGAATAAATGAGAGTACTAATATTAAATTAATTTCTAAACTCCTTTAGAAATTCAAATGATAATAATTGCAATAATATTAATAAGACTCCTCTTATTAATTTATATTTAATATTTCCAAAATATTAAATAATAAACATTAAGCTATTTAATTTATTCTATCACCATAGATTAAATTAATTACACTTAATGTATTATTACGATTATGCCATTACCTTCTTAAATAATTATTCTTCCTTTTATGGTGTGATCCTTTAGGTTCTCCACATTAAACCGGTTGTGAATAAATCAATTAGAACAATTTCAATCTTATTTAAATAAATAAATTAAACTAATAATCAATTTAAATAAATAATATTTATTCTACAATAGGGATAAGCCTTCATAGCGATCAACGACTTTCCAGATAATATAGATTTCAACATTAATCATAAAGAACCTGTGAGTAAATAGTTACCGCACAATTCAATCCTTCCACCATACAATATCCCAATTAAATATAAGACATGGAATTACTGTCAAGTCTTATTTTATTTAATTATATGTATTTCGATTAGAAAATGCACAACTCCAAATAATACAAATTAGAAACTACTTTCTAATTTCATTATACCTTGGCTAAGGACTACTGGATTGTCATTTAACGAATTACATAGGACATATCTCTTCTTTTACTAGAAGTGGTAGATACTTTATTGATCATTCATTATCTCCATATGTAACTCATTATACCCAAGCATACCCTTTGATATACCCTAAGGGTTTTTAAGGAATAAGTCAAAGTATAATTCATTACATACAAGATATTATGATGATCTCAAGTCTAAGGATCACTTGTACTACTATCACATTAGGAATTCCTATTGACAGGCAAGTAAAACTCCATTAGGTATTCCATAGCGAGTCACGTTCAGTGAACTTATTCTCCAATAAGCACCTACATACTTGCTTTAATGTCTCCACACAAATGATCATGAAATCAATCATCCTCATCCAATAAGCAAGCAACATATGTACCAATCTATCCGGATTTACTAATCCCCTATTTAGTAATCCAACGATTGGGAACTATTTTAGTTTTAAGCTTGCTAAGAATTTAGATTTCATTAGCATGATCAACATCATGATTCTAAAAGCATTGCTTTAAAACTATGGGTTATTTACATATTATAAAAATAGCATCATATAGATAATTAAACGCCTTTAATAAGTGAATACTTTTATTAATAAATAAATAAGATTGTCTCCAAAGTATAAACTTTATCATTATACATAATTGACTTGTATGCATACTACTTTCAAACAGTTCCTGTACGAAGGACGAGACCCATTTGCTAACATTTATTTTTTGATGCACTACGAGGGAATGAACGATGATATCCTGGATAGTGATGAAGAAGATCAGATCCGACTTCCTCACATCAAGAAGGGGAAGGGTGGCAGTTCAAAGAAACCCGACCTTGATCTAAAGGATGTCTCAGTCGTCATCAAAGACGAGGCAGACGAGCACAATTTCTTGATCCTCCCTATTCATGAGGATTTGACCCTGGACAACTGGAGCAGCTTCCCTTGCCTCATTCAAAAAGGGTAAAAGGGCAGAGAGTCCATTTGACCTGTAATATGGTTTCATTTATTGCTTATTTTGGTTGCACAGCTTTACCAGTAACTTTTGTCATGCTTTGCTAAATGCTTTGTATGCTTAAACAGCTTCATATATTAATGCAAAAGCATTTTGTTTTTAGGACTCCAGAATTGAATGTGTTTGTCCATGCTGATGAGATGCCAACCTGTCACAGTGACTACAACTTTGATGTAGAAGTGAACTTCGACTTGATGGAAGTTGATCAAGAGAAGATAGATGACTATGAGGAGCCTGAGGAGATCAAATAATGGGCCGAAGACAAACCCAAACCAAACCTCGACTATACCACCAATGTCAATATCGGAACCTCAGAAAACCTCAAAGAAATCCAGATAGGCCTAGACCTCACCCCAGACCAAAGAACCAACCTGATTGAAATCTTAACTCAGCTCCAAGATGTGTTTGCATGGTCACATGAAGATGTGATTGGCTTGTCTACTGACATTGTCATCCATCGACTCCCCATCAAAGATGGATTCAAGCTATTCAAGCAGAAGCTCAGGCGACTGAAACCTGAATGGAGTCTGAAAGTCAAGGAAGAGGTTGTCAAACAATTCAAAGCTAACATCATTTATGGTATAAACATACCCGGAGTGGCTATCGAATATAGTTCTCGTGCCTAAGCTCGGCAGAAAGGTACGAGTGTGCGTGGATTACTGAGATTTGAACAAAGCTTGTCTCAAAGACAATTTACTGGTACCTTTCATCCACATCCTGATAGACAATACTGCGCAGTACGGCATGTATTATTTTGTGGATTTCTTTGCTGGTTACCATCAAATCATGGTCGCTGAAGAGGACAGGGAGAAGACAACCTTTATCACTCCCTGGGGAACCTTCTGTTATAGACGATTGTCCTTCGGCCTTATCAATGTCAATGCCATATATCAACGAGCCATGATGGCCTTGTTTCATGACATGATACACAAAGGAGATAGAGGTTTATGTGGATGACATTATCATTAAATCTCGAAAGGAGGGCGATCACATCAACCATCTCAGGAAGCTGTTCAACAGGTTGCGTAAGTATAACCTCAAGCTGAATCCGGCCAAATGTGCATTTGGTGTCAAATCGGGCAAGTTATTGGGATTTCTGGTAAGCAATAGAGGCATTGAGCTGGATCCCGCCAAGATTAAAGCTATCACGGAGATGCCCGTACCAAGAACAGAGAAGGAGATACGCGAATTCCTGGGAAGGATCAATTTCATAAGCAGGTTCATTTCCCAACTCACGGCAATGTGTGAGCCCATCTTCAAGCTACTAAGGAAGAATTCCTCCACGAAATGGAATGAGGATTGCCAAAAAGCCTTCCTTGCCATCAAGAAGCAGCTGATCGAAGCGCTTGTCTTGGTACCCCCGAGGGATGGAGTTCCCCTGTTTATGTACTTGTCCGTCAATACCAACGCAATGGGCTGTATGCTAGGACAGAAAGATGATAGTAGCAAGGAGAGAGCTATCTACTACATCAACAAAAGATTCAGCAGTAGCGAACAGAAGTACACTCTGATTGAGAAGACATATTGTGCGTTAGCATGGGATGCCATGAGGCTACAACACTATTTGCATGGGCACACAACTTATCTCATATCCCGCATGGATCCACTAAAGTATGTATTCAACAAGCCAATATCGAATTGTCGGCTGTCCAAACGGCAATTGATCCTCCAACAGTTCAACATTGTCTACATGACTCAGAAGTCCATCAAAGGTCAGGGCATTGCACATCAATTGGCCGAAGCACCGTCAGGGGATTTTGAACCTTTGGAGACTTATTTCCCGGACGATGGGATCATGACAATTCAACAAATACCTCAGGAGAATACAGTCCAACCTTGAAGAATGTATTTCAATGGAGCGGTGAACATGGAAGGTGCAGGAGCTGGGGCAGTCCTCGTCTCTAGTATAGGAGAACAGTATCCTGTGGCTACCAAGTTACAGTTTGTCAACACCAACAACACGGCTGAGTATGAAGGATGCATAATGGGGTTGAAACAAGCCCAGTTCATGGGTATCAAGCGTTTACTAGTCCTTGGAGATTCTGAGTTGGTCATCAGACAAACCACCGGGACATATCACACCAAAGAATTGCATTTGTTGCCCTATCATCGGCAGGTCATCAAAATATCCACGGCTTTTGAAGAAATAACCTTCATCCACATCCCTCGAGGAAGGAATGACTTCGCTGATGCATTGGCGACATTGGCTTCCCTGATCAACGTATCAAGTAGGAGGGGAATTCCCGATATAAAATTCACAAGCTAAAAGGCCCCGACATATGAGAATTACATTGGAGAAGTATCAGATGAAATACCTCATATCAATTAGCCTTGGTATCAAGACATCAAGGAATATCTCCGAGATGGATCTACACCCGTTGGGGCAAGCCAAGCCGGACGAAAGTGGATTCACAATATGGCTATGAAGTTTTATCTGAGCGGAGATGCACTCTATAAGAGGGTTGCTGGAGTAGGCCTTTTAAGATGCCTTGATAAATAGCAAGCTCAGAGATTGATGGATGAAGTCCACGGTGGAGTCTGCGGTCCACACATGAGCGGTCATTTGCTGGCCAAGAAGATATTGAGAATGGGGCATTATTAGATCTCTCTCAAAGCTAACTATGATGATCACGTCTAGAGAAACTACTAATGCCAAGTCCACAGAAATGCCATTCACGCTCCTCCAAATGATCTGCACAATATGAGTTTACCATGGCCTTTTTCCATATGGGGAATGGATGTGATTGGGCCAATAGAACCCAAATCCAGCAACGAACATCGATTCATCTTCACCATGATCGAATATTTCACTAAGTGGGTTGAAGCGACCTCTTTTCCCAAAGTCACCAAGGAGGTAATCATTGGTTTTATCAGAAATAATATCGTTTGTCGATACGGACAACTGGAGGTGATCGTATCAGACAATGCTAAGAACTTAAACAATCAGATGATGAGAGATTTATGCAACAAGTTTCATATCAAACATCTCAATTCCATCATATACTGGCCCAAGATGAATGGTGCTGTCGAAGGGGCTAATAAGAACATCAAGAAGATCATGCAAAAAATGTTCGTCAATCACAAAGGATGGCCTGACCTGTTATCTCTGACTCTGTTAGCATACAGGACGTCAATGCATACCCCTACTGGGGCTACCCACTATTCTTTGGTCTATGGTATGGAAGCAGTACTTCCCATATAAGTAGAGATGGAGTCCTTGCGAGTGTTAATAGACACTCAGATGGAAGAAGATCAGTGGTTGCAAGAGCGGTACCACCAGCTGTCCCTGATAAATGAAAAGAGGGCTACAGCCATTTTCCACGGGCAGTTATACCAGCAAAGGATTTCTCGATCATATAACAAGAAAGTCTGAATTCGACAATTCAAAGAAAATGACTTGGTATTAAAGAAAGTTCTGGCCAATCAAGATGAAGCCAAAGGAAAGTTCGCACCGAGTTGGGAAGGTCCTTTCATTGTCAAGAGGTGTTGACAAGAGGAGCTATCAGATTGCAAGAGATGGACGGCAGCGAATTTCCCCAACTCATCAATTCAGACACCGTGAAAAGATACGATGTCTAAAGCACATGTTGTAGGGATTTTGGCACATAAACGTAGCAGAAATTAAAAAAAATCGAAACCCTAAAATAGGATCCATGCGAAAACATATTAATTCAGAGGTTTAGATCTGTTTTACCGATTATTCAAGCCTGACCAGAGACGATGGAGATTCTGGAACAGCTTCGAATCTTCAACGCAAACCGAAGGAACTGCGTCTCTACGGTATCCACACGAACGTCCCGCGAATTGCCACACGATTTGCAGTAAGGAAAGCTGCGGTACTAGCCGCCAAGAATCTGGACTTTCAAAGTTTTTCTCTCTAGTCTCTCTCTAAGAGCGGCTAGGGTTTTTTTGGGTTTATAATCAATACCCTAAAAATGGCTAATATATCATATATATATATATAGCAGTTAAAGGAATTAACCAAAACCTAATCCAATTAGAAAAATAAAATCCGAATTTATATATATATTATATCTTAATTAAGTCTTACTTATATACAAATTATCCTATTAATTTAAATACTATCAATCATATTGATATATTTAAATACTTATATTTTAAATTAATTCCCTTTTAATTAAGTTCTTAGTGTGTGAGCCTATAGGTTATTATTATGTTGTCAATAATTTTAAAATTATATTATAAAATTATAAACAGTGAGCGGCATCTAGTAATGCATCACCGCTACCCAAATAATAATAAGATCAGTGATTCGATACAACCTTTTCGTGACCAATGTTTCAATGTAATTTAATCCTTTTAACCTTGACATCCTAGATTAAACTTGAGGCATGGAATGTGTCATCCTCTTCATAATTTAATCAGAGTTTTCTCGATCGATGAGTAGACTATATGAAACAAATCACTATTTGAGCATAGCCATGCATTTTATAGTCCTACTCAATCAAGAGGCCTATGGATATCACCCCTAATATATAGGAGGGTTAAATTCCATCTAGATCACTCATATTCCTCACACGATTCATGATGTACCCAATAATCACCTTTATTGTTCACCCTATTAAAGATGACTTTTGATTATATCAAAGTACATTAATTCCTGTGTAGTAATACAGTGATTTCAGGTCGGAGGATCATTACATCATTGTCACTATGAGAATTGCTTATGACACTCTGCATAATGCTCCATGTAGAATTCTCATGGTGGGTCTGTCCAGTACATTGTTCTCTAACATGTACCTATGCATTGACTCAATATCTTATATATTTATTACCAATGAGATTTGGCCATCAGTCAATCCACATACTAGTCTCAATGTATCATTGTTGTCCCATTAACAATGACACTCGACTAGGAACATTTAAGAGTAATGATACTAATTGTAATTATATGATCTCATGTTCAAGTCACATACTTGAAGTCATATAATTTGTATCACTATTCTAAGGACTTTTATTATGTTAACATTTATATGACGCAGTAAATAAAATTATAATAAAATAATTCATTTATTCAATCAAATATAATATCAAAAATGTTAAGCAATTACATCAAAGAATTGGCCTCTAGGGCATAAACTCTAACACATGTCAGCCATCATCCTGGTCCTGCGAATCAATCAAATCATTTTGATTTTCACTAGAAGATCGAACTACGAATGACCTGATCTCCCTCCGCCCGGGAGTACGTAGACAGACATTCCTGGTGCGATCAAACCAAATAAAAACTCAAAAACCCATCAAACCAAACTCAAAAGAAACATTTCTCAAACCTCTCACACAAAAATTGAACTACGAATGACCTGATCTCCCTTCACCCGGGAGTACGTAGGCAGTCATTAATGGTGCGGTGTGACCATCAAAGAAAAACAAAAAACCAATAAAAACCAGTCCCAAGACACCGAAACCCAATAAAACCCAAATTCTATCAAGTCTCCCTAGTCAACAGGCCCGTCTGAGATAATCTCCGACATCTCAATGTCAGTCCATCAAGGAAAAGCTCGTGCTACATCAACAACAATAAGTCATGAAAGAAGTGGTAATCACTCAGCAATGACAATACATATCCAACAGGGAAGTGAATCAAAATATATTTCTCTGATATACGTGAAGGAAATTATTTCTAGACACGGTGTTCCGGTGTCAATTGTGTCCGACAGAGATCCACGTTTTACGTCTAATTTTTGGAAGCGTTTGCAAGAATGTATGGGAACGCAATTGCGAATGATTACAGCGTATCATACTTAGACTGATGGCCAGAGAGAGAGAACAATTCAGACGCTAGAGGATATGCTGAGAGCTTGTGTGATGGACTTCAAAGGAAGCTGGGAGGATCATCTACCGTTGGTAGAGTTTGCCTACAACAATAGTTACCATGCGAGTATAGGCATGCCGCCTTACGAAGCATTATACGGCAGAAAATGCAGAACCCCTTTGAGCTGGGATGAAGTCGGTGAACGTAAATTATTGGGACCAGAATTGGTACAACAAACCGCCGAAATTGTGAAGCTGATCAGAACAAGATTAGTTGCTGCTCAAGACAGACAGAAGAAGTATGTCGATTTACATCGACAGAACCGAGAATTCTTACCAGGAAGTTTCGTGTTCCTGAAAGTATCTCCCTGGAAGGGGAAGATTCGATTTAGTAAAAAGGAAAAACTAAGTCCCAGATTTATTGGACCTTTCGAGGTACTACGAAAGGTGGGCGAGGTTGCTTACGAGATTGCATTACCTCCGGAGCTCGAGAATATACATAATGTCTTTTATATTTCTGTGTTATGACCTTACAAGCACGATTATAAACATGTAATAGAATATGAACCTCTGCTATTTGATAAAGACTTAACGTATGAAGAAGTGTCTGTTCAAATAGTTGGTAGAAAGGAAAAAGTACTTAGAAATAAAGTGATACCTTCTGTTAAGGTAATCTGGAGGAACCACAGTGCTGAAGAAGCTACGTGAGAACTCGAAGATGTTATGATGAAATCTTATCCGCATTTATTTGCTTAGTTGTGTGTAACCCCTTATATACTAATTCTGGGGACAGAATCCTTTTAAGGAGTGAAGAATATAATAGACGAAATTTTATTTGTGTGATTCTGGGGACAGAATCCTTTTAAGAAGGGAAGATTGTAACGATTGATATTTAAAATTTAATATTAAATAATTATTGAGTTAAATAAATATTTTATGTGATTTATTTATTGGATTAAATAAATAAATTATGTGATTTATGGATTGATTAAATTAAGTCTTATATATTAATTAAATGAATGTGTAATATTGATTTAATAAATGTATATTAATTTTATACTATAGTTCTAATTTAATTGAGATAATTAAATTAGATGAAATATGTGATGAAGTGTTACATAAATTATAATTAGCGAGTAATTATAATTATGTGGTAATTTTATGTGATTTATTGATGTTAGAGTTTAATTGATTAAATTAGATGATTAATATTTAGTTAATTAAAATGTGACATTAAAGTATGTGTTAAATAATTTGCTAAAATAAAGAAAAGGATTTTTAAATAATTTTTAACCAAACAAGGCCCTTATAATTGTTTTAAACCTATTTCTACCAAACGGGGCCCTAACTATCAAAAAGCTATTTAAATAAACTATTTACCAAACATGGCCTTAGCATCAATAATCTGTTTTTGAAAATAACCTTGTTTTGCCAAACAAGGCATTGTGGTTTTTGAAATTTGTAACTGACATTATACTTAATATATTTGTCAGTTATACTATATAATTAAACCTATATCTATTACTACGTATTATATTATACGTTAGTCTAAACTACGTTAGAAAGAATATCAGTGTAAGAGAGAAAAGAAAGAATAGAGGAAGAGTTAGAGAAGAGAGAAGAAGAAGAAAAGGAAGAGCTTAAGCATCATCAACTTCTTCACTAACGATTAGCAAAAAGGTTATAATCTATAATTTTACTCTTACAATTGTAGAACTTAATCTATATGTTCCTTGTATTTTATTCTCTGTCAAAAGTTGAGTTTTCATAGAAGTTGTGAAATCATGAATTTTATATGTATGTATTGTATCCATGTGTTGATTGTGGTAATTGTATGACATAAGAGGATTTTCAGGAATTAAATTACTGTTAAAATAAGTTTCATGAAAAAAGTTTTGTTCATATTGTTTTATGTGTATTGATTGGTTTTAGAATGGAAAATTTAGGAATTTGTATGTGTTAGTATGTCTAATTAGAATTGATTATGATGTTATATTCAATTATGAAGAGATTTCATGTGTTATAAGTTGAATTACTTGAGGAATTCTATTACAGTAGATTATTTTATGGAAAAATATGAGTTTTCATGAAAATGGCCAAATTAGATTTTTAAAACTATTGATTCTCGTTGTTTAAATGAGTTTATGTTTTGAAAGCATGATAGATGTAATACCCGAGAATTTCCTAATATTATTAAATAAATACATTAATGAAAATGAGAAGTTATTTGAATATAAATGATTTTGAGATGAATTAATTCAATTATATAAAATTGAATAATTATAATAATTGAAAAAAATGTGGAGTTTATAATAAACTCGGGAAGCCTTGTGTGGCACCGCGATGAGATATATTAATAATGGTAAGTGAACAATTAATCCATATTAATTGTTAATTGTTGTTACTTGTTATCGTAGAATATTAATTAATTGTTATAAAATATTAATGATAATTACTTGATGATGTGGGGATTATTATTATTGCAAATAATATATTAGTAATAAGCAACGTGTTTATAAATATAATAAGAATTACAATTATTCATGTGATATTTAATCATGTAAGTGTTAATCTATTATTGTGAATATTAATAATTGTATGGACTATTGAAAAGCGAATTAATTAATATTATTATTAATTAATTGATGAGATAAGTAAATTAATTACTTCTATGTGCGAGCATACGAATCAAAAAGTATAACGTATAGTAGCTAACTATATATTATATAAAGTGTAAATTGCAATGCGACTCTATTATATATAAACTATATAGTAAAGTTATTAAATTATGAAAGTTACATGAAATGCCTATGTAACAATGTGAATATACATTAAAGTGAGACATCATGAGTATGTGGTAGATAATTTAATAATACATGAGATAATGTGATGCGATTATATCCGAGTAAATTATACCAGTATGATAAAAAATATACATGAATTATATGTGTACAAGTCACACTTACTACATTATGTGAATTATAGTGTGACATTTCAATTAAAGACATATGTATAAAATATATATATATATGTAGATAGCCTAAGTATTTAATACATATGTGTATAATGATTTAAGTGTAGTATGTTGCAAATGCTGAGTTAGTATTGTGCCTTGTCCCTAAATGCTAGTCTTATTCTCATTCACGTGAAGAACAAAAAGACTAAGGAGCTACTCCTTCTTCTTCTCCCAAGCTCCTTCTAGCTTATGATTATGGGGGGAGTGGTTATCATGATGATCTTCAACAACCATTTACCAACTCTCTTTTAACCATCATGTAATCTAACATTCTCATTGGTTTAATTTGATGTATATATGCATTGTCTGTGTAAGAATTGCTCTATAAATATGGCTCCCTCCCTTCTCTTTTTATTTGCTGAGATTTTGTCTAAGTATTGAATTGAGAGTGTTGTGAGTTTAATAGCAAGATAATCACAGAGAGAGAGATTTCAATATGCTTACTTTGCATTATAGAGGTATAAATCCTTCGTTCTTGGTTCATCATTTTGTTTACTGTCAAAGTTTTCAATTCTTGATTTTGATTACAATTCATGCTAGATTGGATTAGAACATGTTCTTAGTTGTTATATAGACTTATAAATATGTTTAAACCATAATGTGGCTGCTTAGAAAAGTTTTCGTGAAGTAATTTCGTGAGTTGGGTTTGTTATGTGCCGTTGCAGGCTGCTCTCTGGACTGGAACGGGAGCCGCGCGGCCGCGCGTCTCCCTAATACAATTTGGGCGCGGTCGCGCGGCACTGCAGAATTTGTTGATGATTTCTTTTATATCTTCTGATGTATTGAGCATGATGTACTATTAGGATATGCATATAACTCACATTAACATATGGAATAAGGTTATTAGGTTATAGCAATCCATGCTAGTTGTTTTAGTTGAATATTTCAAAGAAAACTTGAAGTTATGAAAAGAGGAACTTGGATATATAAATACCATAATAGTATTCTGACTTTTGAGACACGTTTGTATGACCTAGAGACACATGGAATGCATATTGACTTAAGTATATATGTATCGTGATATAATATGAACATGTGAACCCAACTAGTGCAGCTTTCTAACAAAAATACATGTTTTGAAGGTTGATATTGACATGTAAAGACCATGTATACATTCTGACTTTTCAAGCATGTTTATAGGGCCTTGAAATGCATTAAAAGCATGTTGACTTGCTTATATATGTTTCATAAGATGACATGAGCATGTGGGCTTCATTTGTGAACTTTACTAAGTGAAAGTGTAAGTTCGAAACGTAAATCTTGACATGTTATATCGAAGCCTAAATTCTAAAAATTTTGGACATGTTTGGTAGTGCTCATAACCTCATTAAAATGTCATAAACATACACATGCCATGTTAGATGCCATGAGAACTAGTTAGGCACAAGTGAAACATGAATTAAGTTGTAACGGTGGTAGTTATAGGTGTATAATATAGATTCTTGCAAGCATGCTTAAAACAAGTTATGTGATCACCTCGTATAATAAAGCATGATAGGCTTTGTGAATTCCATGACCTTGAATGACCGTAAATTATTGAAAGGGTTAACTTAGAAGCTATATCACATATGTTTGGAACGAGGGAAGGTTATACAAACATAAAATTATTCTTTAAAATGTATACATGCTACGTGATATTATATGATGTGACTTGAACCCGATTTTGACGGTTAACTTACGAGAATGCCATAACTTGCTAAAATAAAATACATTTAGTATTAATTGTGGTCTTATGTGATATTAATAATATGCGAGTATGTTTGCTAATTGTGGTAGTCTCACATGATAGTAACAATGTATGAATATGATCAACTCAAAAGAGGAACGTTAAGAATAGAAGTTATATTAATATATAACTGTGTAGCTAGGCTAAGACTTAACTTGTGTGTTGGTCGTATGTCCAAGATGAGATATAATGTTAAACTATATGACTAATGGATATCGTATATACGTAACTATATTACGATAGGAATTCGAAAGTGTTGATTTGCTTTTCGTGGATAAACTACGCTAAAGGCAAGTTCTCTAACTTACACTCTTTTAAAGTGCAAGTTCTCTAACTTACGGTGCAAGTATCTAAACCTTATCTCTTTGGATGCAAGTATCCTAACCGACGCATTTACTTCATGCAAGTATTCTATCCTTGTATATTGCGAACTAGTTTCTTTACTTAATCGTTTGAATTGAATTAGCATACTTGAACTCTTATTTCATTAAAGCTATTATTCGTGTGAAACTTGGTATTGTTCTTGAATATTGTGAAAGTGTCTATGCCATTTGATTCGGCTAGACTTATATTATTGAAAGGAGACCCAAACCAATTGATTGGTGCGGGATCTTTTATTTGACTGAGAAGAAGAACCTTCTTTGAAGGGAATATATAATTGTCAGAGAACCGACATGCGCACTTGAGTATGATTGATTGTTATGGATAACGATGGTACTTTAGGCTGATCACCTGTTGTACCTGTTTTTGTTGGATTTTCAGTTTATTACTATTAATTCTAGTAGAAGTTCATAGTCCTTAGTGACTGCTCAGTATTCAGTTATCTTAAAATCTTGAATTGATTTATTATTGAATCACATTGATATTATTCTGTCCTTAGCGACTGTTATTGAAATTTGTTGATTTTCTTGTTATCCTGAACTATCAAACCTTGTTATACCCTTTTGAGAATTGAGAATTATATCACTTACCCTTATTGTATATTACTTGCTGGGCAATTTGTGCTCATTCTTGCTTTCCCTAAAATATTTCAGTTAAGGCAGAGCATGGCGAACCTTCGGGCGTTGATAAGGGCAAGGGCAAGGCTACCAACTAGCTTGTCTTTTTTATGTTTTAAATATTTTAATGTTGTATTAAGATGATGTAGTAAGACTGGATTTGATTATGTTTAAGCTTAAGTTAGATTATGTAATAAGTCGTTAATTGATATTATTATGTAATCTATTAAGTACTGTAGGTTGCGAGACTTAGGAGAATAATTATAATAAATCATTGTAAATTATTCTAGATTAGATTTTCCGCTGTGATTGTGTGATTTTTAGTTATTATTATTGTGATGTATTACCATGAGCACGTGATGAACCGAATTCGAGAGACCAAGAGGCGGTCCTGGAATTTGGGGGCGTCACAGGTTGGTATCAGAGCTGTAGTTATAAACCTTAGGAACGAGTGTCCTTAGACTATAGCTTTGGCGAACTTAGAAGTTGGAAAGGAGATAAAACTCACATAGAGTTTTCCCTAGAGCAAGACTTAGCATGTTATGAAATGTAACTTCATTCTATACAATGTACTTATGTTTTATTTAACATTCTAATGGAGTTGCTGTTTGTTTGTCTTGTGTTTGTGATTGTAGGATGGCAGACACAGGTGTACCTAGTAGAGTGGCAGAGGAGGAGCCCAGGGATATACATGTAGTATACAAGGCACCTCTAGAGGCTACACCAGTGCAGGCTGTTGCACCGTTCGAGTCTGACGACGAGGACGAGATTGAGATAAAGTCTGTTCTAGAGGAGGAGCCGATGGAGGATGAGCCAGTAGAGGACTCTGATGAGGCTACTGTAGAGGAGCAGATGCTAGGAGAGTATTAGGAGCGGATCCTAGAGTTAGACTGCAGGGTTCAGGAGTTGGAGGAAGAGGCCAAAGAGAGAGCGTCTGAGTTCCAGAAGCTGAGGGACGAAGACCACCAGAGGAAGCTAGCCATGCAGGAGTTAGAGGTGGAGATTGCCTACCGTAGGGAGGCAGGGATCCAGATGGGGACTCTGTTCCACAGGTCGGTGGCAAGAAATGTAGATCTGGCAGGGAAGCTGGAAGAAGTAGAACAGAGAGAATTGAGTGAGAAGACTGAGAAAGAGGCACTCTGTACTCTGCTAGAGTTGGAGGTGATGGATAGGATACACTTCGAGGATAAGTGGGAAGCGTCCAATGAGAGAGCTGACGACCTAGAGGACGAAGTCAGGTGCAAGAAGAGAAAGATGAACAAGATGGGGTACGTGTTCCGTTCGGCATTTGAGAGGGTGATTGATGGTGTGTACCACTACCCAGTGGAGCAGGGACAGACTCTACATACCCTGAGTCGAGAGCTGGTTGCTTATATAGCACAGTTGGAGTACAAGAGCGCAGTGGAGCGCGGGATGATGGGATGAGATTCCCTTAGTCAGTCTAGTAGTAGTTAGTAGCATTTATCTTTATGTGTTGTACATTCTATGTTGTAATCCCGATCTTTTGTGTAAGATGTGGGATAGTGATGTAAACCTCGTGTTAGCTTTTGTTAGAGGGGTAGTATGGTAGTAGGTTGGTATATTCCCCGTCTTTTGTGATATTAAGGGATATACGTGATGACATTTATAGCAGTATGCTAGGATAATCATGTAATGAAATGAAATGGCATATGAATATAAATGGAGGTTATTCAAAAACGTGTTATAAATTTATTCTTTTGTATTAAAAAGAAATACTTAAGTAATATCCTTGAATAATAATAAAATAAAAATTTGTGATGCAGATAATGCCGCCCAGACGTAGATTGACTGCACCTGAGGAGTCAGTGAACAATGAGAGGGAACAAGTAGACCCGATTCAGAAACTGGTAGACCTGTTAGGAGAGGCATTAAGGGGAAGGAACAATGAACCCGTTCGCCCAAACCCTCAGGCTGTGCCAGGAACAACCTTCAAAGACTTTAGAAGTGTAGGACCCCCGGAGTTCGAAGGAACCACCGACCCAATCGTCGCACAAACGTGGATCAAGAAGATCGAAAAAGCTTTCACTATAGCTCGTGTAAGCGAAGATCAGAAGACGGTATTTGCCACATACATGATAAGGGGATAAGCGAACTACTGGTGGGAGGCTAATCAACAAAGAGCTGGAGAAGGGATAATAGCTTGGGATAAGTTTAAGACGCTGTTCTTCGAGAATTACTTCCCGAAGAGTATGAAGAATCGGATGGAGGTAAAGTTCTTAGAACTAAAACAAGGTGACATGACGGTGGCGCAGTACGCAACTAAGTTTAATGAACTAGCGTGATTTGCGGAACACCAAGTTGGTGATGAAGAGAGGAAGGCTAGACGCTTCGAACAAGGGTTGAAGCCGTGGCTGTTCAATAAGGTATCAGTTCTTCAAATTGATTCCTTTGCAACATTACTGGAGAAGGCAATCATTGCGGAAGGTGGCAGTGAGGCCTTAAGTCTGTATAACAAGGAGAAGAAAGGAAAGAATACTGGAGGAGAGAACCGTACAGGAGGAAGCAGTAGTGGAGGAAGCACTTGGGAAAGAGAAAATGGGAGAATAACAACAACAACAACAAAAATAACAATAATCAATCAGGGAATTTTCGTGGAGGTTTCAAGAAGAGGGCTGAAAGATGCCCAAAATGTGGGAAGAATCACCAGGGTGAGTGCTGGAAGGGACGTGGCACTTGCAACAACTGCGGACAGGAAGGGCACATCTCGCCCAACTGCCCAAAACCAAAGAAGATCCAAGGGTGTTTTGCTTGCGGCTCAACTGAGCACCGTATTAAGGATTGCCCAAAGAAGGGAAGTGGCGGGGGTAGCAATCAGCAAGGAGGCAACAAGTTGATGATCAGCGGGCCGGCACAATCCAACCGCCCAACCTCCAGAACTTTTAATATGACCGTCCAGGACGCCGTGGCTGCGAAGAACGTGGTGTCAGGTATAATCCCAATCAATGATATAAATGCTTATGTATTATTTGATTCGGGTGCCACCTGTTCTTTTATATCTGAAGAATTTGCTAGTAAACTTAGTACACCCTGAGAACGATTAGAAAATCCTTTGATCATAGAAGTTGCGAATAAGGAAGTAATCCCTGTAGAATACGTTTATCAAGATTGTCGCGCAAACATTAGAGAACGTGAACTGTGCGTAGACTTGATTCCTATTAGATTGGGAGAATTTGACGTAATACTGGGAATGGATTGGTTGTATAACCATGCTACGATAATTGACTGTCAGAACAAATGTGTGAACCTTCAGACTCCGAGTAAGTCTAAGGTAGTGTTTTATGGTAGCTCATCGCTTAAGCAATCGTGTTGCGTTACGATGACGCAGGCCAAGAAATTATTAAGGAAAGGATGTGTAGGTTATCTAGCTTACATCGTTGATACTCGAAAAAGGGGAGTAGAAATTAAGGATATATCCGTAGTTAAGGAATTTCAAGATGGGTTTCCGGACGATCTGCCTGGTCTTCCGCCAGACAGAGAAATCGAATTCGTAATAGACTTAGTACCGAGAACGGCACCGATTTTGAAAGCTCCATATCGTATGGCGCCAGTAGAAATGAAGGAATTGATGATACAATTGCAAGAGTTGTTGAATAAGGGTTACATTCGATCGAGTGTGTCTCCTTGGGAAGCACCAGTGTTATTCGTTAAGAAGAAGGACGGATCGATGAGGCTCTGTATCGATTATCGAGAATTGAACAGAGTAATGATCAAGAATCGATATCCGCTACCGAGGATAGACGACTTATTTGATCAACTGAAGGGAGCAAAGTGTTTCTCAAAAATTGACCTACGAACAGGATATCATCAACTAAAAGTGAGGGATGAGGACATACCAAATACTGCGTTTCGAACCCGTTATGGACACTACGAGTTTTTGTTAATGTCATTTGGATTGACTAATGCTCTGGTAGCATTTATGGACTTGATGAACCGAGTTTTCAAGCCATACTTGGATAAATTTGTAGTGGTTTTTATCAACGACATTTTAATCTACTCGAAGACAAAGGAAGAACACGCCAAACATCTGAAGAATGGTTTGGAGGCTCTAAGGAAGGAGAAGATGTATGCGAAGTTTTCTAAGTGCGAATTTTGGATGGAGAAGGTTCAATTCTTAGGCTACGTGGTGGATAAGAATGGAATCTCAGTAGACCCTGTGAAGGTAGAAGCGGTAAGTAATTGGGAACAACCGAGAACACCGACGGAGGTGAGAAGCTTTTTAGGGTTAGCTGGGTACTATCGAAGATTCATCCAAGATTTTTCTAAGATAGCAACCTCGCTGACCAATTTGACTAGAAAGACGGTGAAATTTGTATGGATCGACAAATGCGAGGAAAGTTTTCAAGAGCTGAAAAGGAGACTGAGCGAAGCACCTGTGTTATCATTACCAGAAGATGCGGGAAATTTTATGGTGTATAGTGATGCATCGCACAAGGGACTTGGCTGTGTGCTTATGCAGCATGGCAAAGTCATTGCATATGCATCACGACAATTGAAGGATTACGAAAAGTGATACCCTACTCATGACTTAGAGTTAGCGGCAGTAGTTTTTGCGTTAAAGATCTGGAGGCATTATTTGTACGGGGAAAAATGTAAGATATACACGAACCACAAAAGTCTGAAATATATCTTCACACAAAAGGAGTTGAATATGTGGTAGAGAAGGTGGTTAGAATTAATCAAAGACTATGACTGCGATATTCTTTATCACCCGGGAAAGGCAAACGTGGTTGCCGAAGCTCTGAGCAGGAAAGGAAGGGAGAAGTTGTTTAATTTGACGACTCAGGAAGAGTTGATAAGAGAGATGGAGAAATTGGAAATAGAAGTGCAAGGACCAGAAAAGTCTGGTGAGAGGTTGTTTGTAGTGGAAGCTCATCCGACATTGTTGGATAGAGTAAAGGAAGCCCAAGAAAAGGATGAAGAGTGTGAGAAAATCCGAAAGAGGATCACAGAAAATGAGGAAGAGAAATTTCGAATGGATAAAGACGGTATTTTGAGATTTGAAGAAAGAGTATGGGTACCAGCGGTAACCGAGTTGAGGGAAGAGATTTTGTACGAGGCACATAATACGACATATTCCGTTCATCCGGGAGGCACTAAGATGTACCGAGATTTAAAGCAACATTTTTGGTGGCCTAATTTGAAACGGGAAGTCACAGAGTGCGTCAGTAGATGTTTGACTTGCCAACGCGTTAAAGTAGAGCATCAACGGCCGAGTGGTTTACTACAACCGTTAGAAATACCAGAGTGGAAATGGGAGCATATTACCATGGACTTCGTGGTAGGACTTCCAGTTACACAGAAAGGTTATGATGCTATTTGAGTTATCGTGGATCGACTAACGAAGACCGTACATTTTCTACCAATCAAAATTCGCTACAGTTTGAATCAGTTAGCAAGCCTATACGTAAAAGAAATTGTCTCACGACATGGAGTGCCGGTGTCTATTGTCTCTAATAGAGATCCGCGCTTCACGTCCAATTTTTGGAAGAGTTTGCAAGAGAGAATAGGAATGCAGCTGAGGTTGAGTACCGCTTATCATCCTCAGACAGACGGACAGAGTGAGCGAACAATACAAACGCTGGAGGACAGGCTTAGGACTTGCGTGATGGATTTTAAAGAAAATTGGGACGACCACCTACCCTTAGTCGAATTTGCGTATAACAATAGTTACCATGCGAGTATTGGCATGCCACCGTATGAAGCTCTTTACGGAAGAAAGTGCAGAACGCCATTATGTTGGGACGAAGTCGGAGAGCGACGAATACTCGGACCAGAGTTAGTTCAACAAACTGCAGACGTGGTGACAGTGATAAGAGCCAGGTTAGTAGCAGCTCAAGACCGCCAGAAAAAGTATGCAGATTTGCATCGGCAGGACCGAGACTTCAAAGTCGGCAGTTTCGTATTCTTGAAGGTATCTCCATGGAAGGGAAAAATCCGTTTCGGCAAGAAAGGAAAATTGAGTCCAAGATTCATAGGACCGTTCGAGATACTGAAGCGAGTGGGCGAAGTGGCATACAAAGTTGCATTACCACCCGAGTTGGAGCACATCCACAACGTATTCCATATTTTCGTGTTGCGACCGTACAAGGCCGACTACAAGCACGTGATTTCTTACGAGCCCATTCAAGTGGAGAAGAACTTGGTGTATGAAAAAAATTCCTGTCCAAATACTAGATAGGAAAGAGCAAACTTTGAGAAATAAAATTATATCTTCTGTAAAAGTACTTTGGCGTAACCACGATGTCGAGGAGGCAACGTGGGAGTTAGAAGATAGGATAATGAGAGATTATCCCCATTTATTTGTGTAACCTTGTAGCAATTCCGGGACGGAATTTTTATAAGGGGGGAGGATGTAATACCCGAAAATTTCTTAATATTATTAAATAAATACATTAATGGAAATGAGAAGTTATTTAAATATAAATGATTTTGAGATGAATTAATTCAATTATATAAAATTGAATAATTATAATAATTGAGAAAAATGTGGAGTTTATAATAAACTCGGGAAGCCTTGTGTGGCACCGCGATGAGATATATTAATAATGATAAGTGAACAATTAATCTATATTAATTGTTAATTGTTGTTACTTGTTATCGTTGAATATTAATTAATTGTTATAAAATATTAATGATAATTACTTGATGATGTGGGGATTATTATTATTGCAAATAATATAATAGTAATAAGCAACGTGTTTATAAATATAATAAGAATTACAATTATTCATGTGATATTTAGTCATGTAAGTGTTAATCTATTATTGTGAATATTAATAATTGTATGGACTAATGAAAAGCGAATTAATTAATATTATTATTAATTAATTGATGAGATAAGTAAATTAATTACTTCTATGTGCGAGCATACAAATCAAAAAGTATAACGTATAGTAGCTAACTATATATTATATAAAGTGTAAATTGGAATGCGACTCTATTATATATAAACTATATAGTAAAGTTATTAAATTATGAGAGTTACATGAAATGCCTATGTAACAATGTGAATATACATTAAAGTGAGACATCATGAGTATGTGGTAGATAATTTAATATTACATGAGATAATGTGATGTGATTATATCCGAGTAAATTATACCAGTATGATAAAAATGTACATGGATTATATGTGTACAAGTCACACTTACTACATTATGTGAATTATAGTATGACATTTCAATTAAAGACATATGTATAAAATATATATATGTGTAGATAGCCTAAGTATTTAATACATATGTGTATAATGATTTAAGTGTAGTATGTTGCAAATGCTGAGTTAGTATTGTGCCTTGTCCCTAAATGCTAGTCTCATTCTCATTCACGTGAAGAACAAAAAGACTAAGGAGCTACTCCTTCTTCTTCTCCCAAGCTCCTTCTAGCTCATGATTATGGGGGGAGTGGTTATCATGATGATCTTCAACAACCATTTACCAACTCTCTTTTAACCATCATGTAATCTAACATTCTCATTGGTTTAATTTGATGTATATATGCATTGTCTGTGTAAGAATTGCTCTATAAATATGGCTCCCTCCCTTCTCTTTTCATTTGCTGAGATTTTGTCTAAGTATTGAATTGAGAGTGTTGTGAGTTTAATAGCACGATAATCACAGAGAGAGAGAGATTTCAATAAGCTTACTTTGCATTATAGAGGTATAAATCCTTCGTTCTTGGTTCATCATTTTGTTTACTGTCAAAGTTTCCAATTCTTGATTTTGATTACAATTCATGCTAGATTGGATTAGAACATGTTCTTAGTTGTTATATAGACTTATAAATATGTTTAAATCATAATGTGGCTGCTTAGAAAAGTTTTCGTGAAGTAATTTCGTGAGTTGGGTTTGTTATGTGGCGTTGCAGGCTACTCTCTGGACTGGAACGGGAGCCGCGCGGCCGTGCGTCTCCCTAGTACAATTTGGGCGCGGCCGCGCGCCACTGCAGAATTTGTTGATGATTTCTTTTATATCTTTTGATGTATTGAGCATGATGTACTGTTAGGATATGCATATAACTCACATTAACATATGGAATAAGGTTACTAGGTTATAGCAATTCATGCTAGTTGTTTTAGTTGAATATTTCAAAGAAAACTTGAAGTTATGAAAAGAGGAACTTGGATATATAAATACCATAATAGTATTCTGACTTTTGAGACACGTTTGTATGACCTAGAAACACATGGAATGCATATTGACTTAAGTATATATGTATCGTGATATAATATGAACATGTGAACCCAACTAGTGCACCTTTCTAACAAAAATACAAGTTTTGAAGGTTAATATTGACATGTAAAGACCATGTATACATTTTGACTTTTCAAGCATGTTTATAGGGCCTTGAAATGCATGAAAAGCATGTTGAGTTGCTTATATATGTTTCATAAGATGACATGAGCATGTGGGCTTCATTTGTGAACTTTACTAAGTGAAAGTGTAAGTTCGAAACGTAAATCTTGACATGTTATATCGAAGCCTAAATTCTAAAAATTTTGGACATATTTGGTAGTGCTCATAACCTCATTAAAATGTCATAAACATACATATGCCATGTTATATGCCATGAGAACTAGTTAGGCACAAGTGAAGCATGAATTAAGGTGTAACGGTGCTAGTTATAGGTGTATAATATAGATTCTTGCAAGCATGCTTAAAACAAGTTATGTGATCACCTCGTATAACAAAGCATGATAGGCTTTATGAATTCCATGACCTTGAATGACCGTCAATTATTGAAAGGGTTAACTTAGAAGCTATATCACATATGTTTGGAACGAAGGAAGGTTATACAAACATAAAATTATTCTTTAAAATGTATACATGCTACGTGATATTATATGATGTAACTTGAACCCGATTTTGACGGTTAACTTACGAGAATGCCATAACTTGCTAAAATAAAATACATTTAGTATTAATTGTGGTCTTATGTGATATTAATAATATGCGAGTATGTTTGCTAATTGTGGTAGTCTCACATTATAGTAACAATGTATGAATATGATCAACTCAAAAGAGGAACGTTAAGAATAGAAGTTATATTAATATATAACTGTGTAGCTAGGCTAAGACTTAACTTATGTGTTGGTCGTATGTCCAAGATGAGATATAATGTTGAACTATATGACTAATGGATATCGTGTTGGGTTTGTACGAAATCGTGACGCAATCAAATTGCAAAAATTAGCGGAAGCATGGTATATCAGAGTTTAAAAAATTTCTACAAAACCATTACCCGGATCATCCTTTATGCAAATTATTAATTTAAAACGACAAATAAGAAGTTATGGAATCATACCCTTGTAGAACGAAGCTTCCACAGGTACTAGTTCAACTCCTTGTTCTTCGTGATCTCCTTGAATTTCCGGGTTAGATTCTTTCCTTTGATCAATGTTAGCCACCCAAGTGTTTGGCCTCTAGAGGTGATCCACCAAGGAAGAGGAATTATCAAGAAGGAGGGTGTTTGGCTTAGTGTTCTATCCTCTATAGAAAAGGAGTACTCTCCAACAATTGGAATTGCATCATCTAATATCTATTATAAGACTTCTCTTATATAGACATTGGTCAACCCTTCTAATCCTATTAGACATGGGATTTCTTTTAATTAATTAAACTCCTTTAATTAATTTAGGCTTCCCACCACATGGGAATAATTAATTAAATTCATTTAATTAATTTGTCTCCTAATCTTATTAGGAATAAATGAGAGTACTAAATATTAAATTAATTACTAAACTCCTTTAGAAATTAAAATAATAATAATTGTAATAATATTAATAAGACTCCTCTTATTAATTTATATTTAATATTTCCAAAATATTAAATAATAAACATTAAGCTATTTAATTTATTCTATCACCATAGATTAAATTAATTATACTTAATGCAATATTACGATTATGCCATTACCTTCTTAAATATTTATTCTTCCTTTTATGGTGTGACCCTTTAGGTTCTCCATATTAAACCGGTTGTGAATAAATCAATTAAAATAATTTTAATCTTATTTAAATAAATAAATTAAACTAATAATTTATTTAAATAAATAATATTTATTCTGCAATAGGGATAAGCCTCCCTAGCGATCAACGACTTTCCAGATAATATAGATTTCAACATTAATCATAAAAGAACCTGTGAGTTAATAGTTACCATACAATTCAATCCTTCCACCATACAATGTCCCAATTAAATATAAGACATGGATTTACTGTCAAGTCTTATTTTATTTAATTATATATATTTCGATTAGAAAATGCACAACTCCAAATAATGCAAATTAGAAACTCCTTTCTAATTTCATTTCACCTTGGCCAAGGATTCCTGGGTTGTCATTTAACGAATCACATAGGACATATCTCCTCTTTTACTAGAGGTGGTAGATTCTTTATTGATCATTCATTATCTCCATATGTAACTCATTATACCCAAGCATACCCTATATATGCCTTAAAAGGTCTTAAGGAATAAGTCAAAGTATAATTTGTTACATATAAGATACTATGATGATCTCAAGTCCAAGGATCACTTGTACTACTATCACATTAGGAATTCCTATTGACATGCGAGTAAAACTCCATTAGGTATTCCATAGCGAATCACGTTCAGTGAACTTATTCTCCAATAAGCACCTACATACTTGCTTTAGTGTCTCCACACAAATGATCATGAGATCAATCATCCTCATCCAATGAGCAAGCAACATATGTACCAATCTATCCGGATTTACTAATCCCCTTTTTAGTAATCCCACGATTGAGAACTATTTTAGTTTTAAACTTTCTAAGAATTTAGATCTCATTAGCATGATCATCATCATGATTCTAAAAGCTTTGCTTAAAACTATGGGTTATTTACATATTATAAAAACAGCAACATGTAGATAATTAAATGCCTTTAATAAATGAATATTTTATTAATAAATAAATAAGATTATTTACAAAGTACGTGCTTTATCATCATACATGATTGGCTTGTATGCACACTACTATCAATCTCCCACTTGCACTAAAGCCAATCGCCATGGTATCTCATACCCATCTTCTCTAAGTGACGATCAAACTGCTGTTTTGTTAAAGCTTTAGTAAATGGATCTGCAATGTTGTCTTGAGAGTCTACACTCTCCTCTTTCAATGATTTTTTTTTTTTTAAAGTGCCGCAACACATGTTTAGATTCAAGATGAGACTTAGGAACTATTCCTAGTTCTGTAATGAACTTTTCATCCGAAACATCAACTTGCAGCTTCACTTACAGTTATATACTTTGTCTTTGTCACTAACCCAGCAACTTTTGCTGTTTGAAACCTTTCTAATTTACTGCACCACCTTTTAAGGTAACGACTTACCATAAAGTGGATTTTGCTGTCGTATTGGTCAGTCTGAAAACTTGAGTCTGTTTAGTCTTCTAGTTTAATTCAGACCCATCATGTGTCATGATGACATCCTTAGTGTCAGTTAAGTACTTTGAGATGTTTATCACTGTCTCACAGAGATCTTCTCCAGAATATGACTGATCAACATCAAGTCTTGTATATTTCATTGCATACATAATAGTTACTTATGCGATCTCTCTTTTACTGAGGACAATTTTAGAGAGATACACTCCATGGCTCATCATCATGAGGCACCTTTTGGAGTTGCCATGCTAAACGCCTTTAGCATCTAATGAATATACGTTTCCATGGGTTAAGCCGAACATCCTTTTAAATCTATTAATACAGATTTATATCCCCAATGTGGGATGTTCTACCCAAATCATTCATGGAGGAATGTTTAGACAACTTTACTTTGATCGATTTTAGCATAGAAATTTTATTCCCTATCAGTAATATATCATCAATATATAATACAAGGAATGAAACTGCGCTCCCACTAACCTTCTTGTACACACATGGTTCATCGTCATTTTTGATAAAATCAAACTCCTTGATTGTCTCATCAAAACTAATGTTCCATCTACGAGAAGCTTGCTTCAATCCATAAATGGATCGTTGCAGCTTACAGACTTGATTTATTCCAACCTTTGAAACAAATCCCTCTGGCTGTGTCATATACACATCCTCCTCAAGTTTCCCATTGAGGAAGGCCGTTTTCACGTCCATCTGCCAGATCTCATAGTCGTTATAAGCTGCAATCGCAAGCAAAATCCGAATGGACTTGAGCATAGCTACTGGTGAAAAGGTTTCATCATAATCAACTCCTTGTCTTTGTTTGAAACCTTTTGCAACCAGTCGGGCCTTATGGGTCTCCACCTTGCCGTCCGCTCCAGTCTTTCTTTTAAAGACCCATTTACACCCAATAGGCTTAATGCCTTCAGGTGGTGAAACCAAAGTCCATACTTTGTTTTCATACATGGAGTCCATTTCGGATTTCATGGCTTCAAGCCATTTCCCTGAGTCTTTATTACTCATAGCCTGTTCGTAATTCAATGGATCATCATCATTCATGATGTGTACCTCATCGTCATCCTCTATAACGAATCCATACCTCTCAGGTATCTTCGGTACTCTCCCAGATTTACGAACATGGTGTGGTATAGTAGGTTCTTCTACTTGGTCAGGTACCTGACTTTGATCCGTGATAATTTGTGGTTCTTGAACTTCTTCAAGATATATCTTACTCCCACTGACCCCTTCATGGATAAACTCCTTTTCCAAGAAGGCAGCATGTTTCGCAACAAACACCTTTTGATCAGTTAGATGATAGAAATAATACCCTACAGTTTCTTTAGGGTATCCCACAAATCTACACTTTTCGGATTTAGTTTGTAGCTTATCATGTTCAAACTTTTTGACATAAGCTGGACAACCCCAAGTCTTAACATGCTTAAGATTTAGTTTCCTCCCTTTCCACATCTCATATGGAGTCTTTGGGGCAGATTTGGTAGGTACCTTGTTAAGTAGGTATGCAGCCGTTTCTAGGGCATATCCCCAGAAGGAAATTGGAAGGTCGGTAAAACTCATCATGGATCGAACCATGTCTAACAGTGTTCGATTTCTCCTTTCAGATACTCCATTTAACTGTGGTGTACATGGAGGAGTCCATTGTGAGATTATACCATTTTCTTTGAGACAATTGAGAAACTCATCGCTTAAGTATTCTCCACCTCGATCTGATCGAAGTATCTTTATACTCTTGCCCGTTTGTTTCTCTACTTCACTTCTGAACTCTTTGAACTTTTCAAATGATTCTGACTTGTATTTCATAAAATACACATATCCAAATCTTGAGTGATCATCAGTGAAAGTAATAAAATAAGAATACCCACCCCGTGCACTTGTTGTCATAGGCCCACAAACGTCTGTGTGAATCAATGCCAACAACTCTGTAACTCTTTCTCCTTTTCCACTAAAAGGAGATTTAGTCATTTTACCCATGAGACAAGATTCACAAGTTGGATATGATTCATAATCGGATAGCTCGAGGAGCCCATCTTTATGCAACTTGGATAATCTTGTTTCATTGATATGACCGAGTCTACAGTGCCACATGTAGGTATAATTAATATCATCTCTTTTCCTTTTCTTAGTTTGTTCAATTTGAAATATATTTTCTTGTAAGTCAAGTGTATAAAGTCCATTTCGCAAATTTCCAATACCATATAAAACATCGTCTTTATAAATAGAACAACTATTGTTCTTTATAACAACGTTAAATCCTTCCATATCCAATACAGAAATTGAAATAATGTTTTTAATAATATTCGGAACATAATAACAATTATTAAGATAAATGGACTTGCCCGAAGGCATTGCTAAATAATAAGTTCCTACAGCTAATGCAGCAACCTTTGCTCCATTCCCCACTCGTAGGATCACCTCATCATTATTCAGCTTTCTACTTCTGACCAGTCCCTTCACATTATAACATATGTGAGAACCACAGCCGGTATCCAATACCCAAGTAGAATTTTGACTTTCTGAAAAATTAATTTCAATCATGAACAAACCTTGATTGGAAGTCGAAGCTTCTTCTTTGCCAGAAACTTCTTGCAGTTCCTCTTCCAATGACCTGGCTCGTTGCAATGGAAGCACATTCCTTTGCTAGCTGGATCAGATTTCTTTTGTTCCTTTATGTTCACTTTGCCCTTGGTCATCCGAGATCGGAAGAGCTCCTTAGATATCTCATATCTAGCAGTCCTACTTTGTTCACCATACAACTCCTTGAGGTGAAGCAGCATAGCAGGAGCATCCATGTTTACGTGCTGACGCTGAAGCTCGTTATTCATGGATGCGAGCATGATGCATTGAGCCACAGATGCATCATCTTGCCACTTATTGAAAGTGGCAATCTCTTCCTCAGAGGCTATTTCTGAAACAGATTCAGGGACAGTTGAATTTAGGACATAAGAAATCTTTTCAGCAATGAGAACAATTCTCAGATTTCTTAGCCAGTCCTCATAATTAGGTCCGGTAAGTTTGTTTGCATCAAGTATGCTTCGTAGTGAGATTAGTGATTTAGACATTTTTAAAATTCTGCATGTGAAAGAAAACATCATTTTAGCAAACATTCGTTTTATTAACTTTGCATACCAAAATAAATTTAGGTCTTTATTTTAAATTGGTATCTCCCACTATTTTCATCAAACTATATTACCCTCACTTATATAGTTCGGCAACATCTAATTAAAGATTTGCTAGTGAGAATAAGGATCCCATTTCAAATGTATATAACCTTGTGGATAGCACAACAAGCGATATACAAATAAATAGGTAGACAACTCTTGTCAATTACATCACCATGTAATTCCTTTTATTTTGCCTCTTAAATCATAATGGTCAAGTGTGTGCACATCCGAACTAAAATAATTTAAGTTAAGTCCAGCCTAGCACTTCCATAAATTCAAAAAAGAAAAATGTTCGTCCTTGTGGATAGCACAACAAGACTAGATCGTTCAATTTTCTTGATAAGCATCAAATGTGATTAATTAACATCTTAAATACGCAATACTCGCCTTGTGGATAGCACAACAAGCTCATATTAAATATTTAATACTCTAATAATTTATCATGCTAGAAGGCGACGTTCGATATTTCAAATATCATTTGAACGCTTCGGACTTAATATTATTTCTTTGAGGGGTTTGTTATTATTTGTCTCATCTTGTTTAGCGCGCATGCACAAATATATATATAAAATACGCGTCATTTTATTAAACATGCGAAGCATGTTTGCATAAAATATAATATATATAATATTTAGCATGCAATATAGAATATTATATTCTACCCGGATTGATTATGGACTTTTATTCTAGTTTGGTTCACTAGAGCCACCAAGTGAACCAAAAGGTCAAACCTAGGAGTGCAAGAATTTAAATATAAATATAACTATTACATTTAAACCCGGGCTCCATACAAACGGGTCTTCACGCGCTCCTTGCTCCTTGGTCTCTAATTTTTAAAGATAATTCTAACTATTTCTATTACATTAAACTATTTAATTTAAATAGAAACCTTGATCAACAGTCAAGGGGAAGTACATAGGAGGGAGATAGAATTTTACATCAAGAAAAAAAAAATTAGAGAAGACGAGGTACGCAGACCCCATTTAATAAAACCCATTCATTCAAGCATTCAACTAAAATAAAATCCAATCACATTGGTCAAATAGTCCATAATCAATCCCCATTTATTTTCATACATATCACCATATATATCAATAAATAAATATTCATCTCATGAATTAAAACATTCCATATATATATGAGTATCATTTAATGGGCAATTTTAAATTGCATGAAATCCAATTTCAAGATTAAAATAAACTCTTTATTTTAATTATAAAATTATTTAGAATATAATATATAAATATATCATATTTATTTTTTTTAAAAAAAATCACCTTCTTTTATTAAAAGAGTCCTGCAGGTTTATTAAAAGAGTCTTTTCCTGATGGGTCACCTTCTTTTTGGAGTAAGAAAGAGACAACACCTTTTCTTTGCAGAATTCAAGATTAGCACCCAAAAAAAAATTGTGATTCGTCCCAAAAAAAGTCTTTTTTTTTTTCTTAAAAAATATAATTTTATACAATAAAATTATGCCCAATAAATTATTTTAAATACATACCCATATGTATATGAAATCAAAAATAAATTAATAATTGCATAAAGATTTGGCTCTGATGCCACTGTTGGGTTTGTACGAAATCGTGACGCAATCAAATTGCAAAAATTAGCGGAAGCATGGTATATCAGAGTTTAAAAAATTTCTACAAAACCATTACCCGGATCATCCTTTATGCAAATTATTAATTTAAAACGACAAATAAGAAGTTATGGAATCATACCCTTGTAGAACGAAGCTTCCACAGGTACTAGTTCAACTCCTTGTTCTTCGTGATCTCCTTGAATTTCTGGGTTAAATTCTTTCCTTTGATCAATGTTAGCCACCCAAGTGTTTGGCCTCTAGAGGTGATCCACCAAGGAAGAGGAATTATCAAGAAGGAGGGTGTTTGGCTTAGTGTTCTATCCTCTATAGAAAAGGAGTACTCTCCAACAATTGGAATTGCATCATCTAATATCTATTATAAGACTTCTCTTATATAGACATTGGTCAACCCTTCTAATCCTATTAGACATGGGATTTCTTTTAATTAATTAAACTCCTTTAATTAATTTAGGCTTCCCACCACATGGGAATAATTAATTAAATTCATTTAATTAATTTGTCTCCTAATCTTATTAGGAATAAATGAGAGTACTAAATATTAAATTAATTACTAAACTCCTTTAGAAATTAAAATAATAATAATTGTAATAATATTAATAAGACTCCTCTTATTAATTTATATTTAATATTTCCAAAATATTAAATAATAAACATTAAGCTATTTAATTTATTCTATCACCATAGATTAAATTAATTATACTTAATGCATTATTACGATTATGCCATTACCTTCTTAAATATTTATTCTTCCTTTTATGGTGTGACCCTTTAGGTTCTCCATATTAAACCGGTTGTGAATAAATCAATTAAAATAATTTTAATCTTATTTAAATAAATAAATTAAACTAATAATTTATTTAAATAAATAATATTTATTCTGCAATAGGGATAAGCCTCCCTAGCGATCAACGACTTTCCAGATAATATAGATTTCAACATTAATCATAAAAGAACCTGTGAGTTAATAGTTACCATACAATTCAATCCTTCCACCATACAATGTCCCAATTAAATATAAGACATGGATTTACTGTCAAGTCTTATTTTATTTAATTATATATATTTCGATTAGAAAATGCACAACTCCAAATAATGCAAATTAGAAACTCCTTTCTAATTTCATTTCACCTTGGCCAAGGATTCCTGGGTTGTCATTTAACGAATCACATAGGACATATCTCCTCTTTTACTAGAGGTGGTAGATTCTTTATTGATCATTCATTATCTCCATATGTAACTCATTATACCCAAGCATACCCTATATATGCCTTAAAAGGTCTTAAGGAATAAGTCAAAGTATAATTTGTTACATATAAGATACTATGATGATCTCAAGTCCAAGGATCACTTGTACTACTATCACATTAGGAATTCCTATTGACATGCGAGTAAAACTCCATTAGGTATTCCATAGCGAATCACGTTCAGTGAACTTATTCTCCAATAAGCACCTACATACTTGCTTTAGTGTCTCCACACAAATGATCATGAGATCAATCATCCTCATCCAATGAGCAAGCAACATATGTACCAATCTATCCGGATTTACTAATCCCCTTTTTAGTAATCCCACGATTGAGAACTATTTTAGTTTTAAACTTTCTAAGAATTTAGATCTCATTAGCATGATCATCATCATGATTCTAAAAGCTTTGCTTAAAACTATGGGTTATTTACATATTATAAAAACAGCAACATGTAGATAATTAAATGCCTTTAATAAATGAATATTTTATTAATAAATAAATAAGATTATTTACAAAGTACGTGCTTTATCATCATACATGATTGGCTTGTATGCACACTACTATCAATCTCCCACTTGCACTAAAGCCAATCGCCATGGTATCTCATACCCATCTTCTCTAAGTGACGATCAAACTGCTGTTTTGTTAAAGCTTTAGTAAATGGATCTGCAATGTTGTCTTGAGAGTCTACACTCTCCTCTTTCAATGATTTTTTTTTTTTAAAGTGCCGCAACACATGTTTAGATTCAAGATGAGACTTAGGAACTATTCCTAGTTCTGTAATGAACTTTTCATCCGAAACATCAACTTGCAGCTTCACTTACAGTTATATACTTTGTCTTTGTCACTAACCCAGCAACTTTTGCTGTTTGAAACCTTTCCAATTTACTGCACCACCTTTTAAGGTAACGACTTACCATAAAGTGGATTTTGCTGTCGTATTGGTCAGTCTGAAAACTTGAGTCTGTTTAGTCTTCTAGTTTAATTCAGACCCATCATGTGTCATGATGACATCCTTAGTGTCAGTTAAGTACTTTGAGATGTTTATCACTGTCTCACAGAGATCTTCTCCAGAATATGACTGATCAACATCAAGTCTTGTATATTTCATTGCATACATAATAGTTACTTATGCGATCTCTCTTTTACTGAGGACAATTTTAGAGAGATACACTCCATGGCTCATCATCATGAGGCACCTTTTGGAGTTGCCATGCTAAACGCCTTTAGCATCTAATGAATATACGTTTCCATGGGTTAAGCCGAACATCCTTTTAAATCTATTAATACAGATTTATATCCCCAATGTGGGATGTTCTACCCAAATCATTCATGGAGGAATGTTTAGACAACTTTACTTTGATCGATTTTAGCATAGAAATTTTATTCCCTATCAGTAATATATCATCAATATATAATACAAGGAATGAAACTGCGCTCCCACTAACCTTCTTGTACACACATGGTTCATCGTCATTTTTGATAAAATCAAACTCCTTGATTGTCTCATCAAAACTAATGTTCCATCTACGAGAAGCTTGCTTCAATCCATAAATGGATCGTTGCAGCTTACAGACTTGATTTATTCCAACCTTTGAAACAAATCCCTCTGGCTGTGTCATATACACATCCTCCTCAAGTTTCCCATTGAGGAAGGCCGTTTTCACGTCCATCTGTCAGATCTCATAGTCGTTATAAGCTGCAATCGCAAGCAAAATCCGAATGGACTTGAGCATAGCTACTGGTGAAAAGGTTTCATCATAATCAACTCCTTGTCTTTGTTTGAAACCTTTTGCAACCAGTCGGGCCTTATGGGTCTCCACCTTGCCGTCCGCTCCAGTCTTTCTTTTAAAGACCCATTTACACCCAATAGGCTTAATGCCTTCAGGTGGTGAAACCAAAGTCCATACTTTGTTTTCATACATGGAGTCCATTTCGGATTTCATGGCTTCAAGCCATTTCCCTGAGTCTTTATTACTCATAGCCTGTTCGTAATTCAATGGATCATCATCATTCATGATGTGTACCTCATCGTCATCCTCTATAACGAATCCATACCTCTCAGGTATCTTCGGTACTCTCCCAGATTTACGAACATGGTGTGGTATAGTAGGTTCTTCTACTTGGTCAGGTACCTGACTTTGATCCGTGATAATTTGTGGTTCTTGAACTTCTTCAAGATATATCTTACTCCCACTGACCCCTTCATGGATAAACTCCTTTTCCAAGAAGGCAGCATGTTTCGCAACAAACACCTTTTGATCAGTTAGATGATAGAAATAATACCCTACAGTTTCTTTAGGGTATCCCACAAATCTACACTTTTCGGATTTAGTTTGTAGCTTATCATGTTCAAACTTTTTGACATAAGCTGGACAACCCCAAGTCTTAACATGCTTAAGATTTAGTTTCCTCCCTTTCCACATCTCATATGGAGTCTTTGGGGCAGATTTGGTAGGTACCTTGTTAAGTAGGTATGCAGCCGTTTCTAGGGCATATCCCCAGAAGGAAATTGGAAGGTCGGTAAAACTCATCATGGATCGAACCATGTCTAACAGTGTTCGATTTCTCCTTTCAGATACTCCATTTAACTGTGGTGTACATGGAGGAGTCCATTGTGAGATTATACCATTTTCTTTGAGACAATTGAGAAACTCATCGCTTAAGTATTCTCCACCTCGATCTGATCGAAGTATCTTTATACTCTTGCCCGTTTGTTTCTCTACTTCACTTCTGAACTCTTTGAACTTTTCAAATGATTCTGACTTGTATTTCATAAAATACACATATCCAAATCTTGAGTGATCATCAGTGAAAGTAATAAAATAAGAATACCCACCCCGTGCACTTGTTGTCATAGGCCCACAAACGTCTGTGTGAATCAATGCCAACAACTCTGTAACTCTTTCTCCTTTTCCACTAAAAGGAGATTTAGTCATTTTACCCATGAGACAAGATTCACAAGTTGGATATGATTCATAATCGGATAGCTCGAGGAGCCCATCTTTATGCAACTTGGATAATCTTGTTTCATTGATATGACCGAGTCTACAGTGCCACATGTAGGTATAATTAATATCATCTCTTTTCCTTTTCTTAGTTTGTTCAATTTGAAATATATTTTCTTGTAAGTCAAGTGTATAAAGTCCATTTCGCAAATTTCCAATACCATATAAAACATCGTCTTTATAAATAGAACAACTATTGTTCTTTATAACAACGTTAAATCCTTCCATATCCAATACAGAAATTGAAATAATGTTTTTAATAATATTCGGAACATAATAACAATTATTAAGATAAATGGACTTGCCCGAAGGCATTGCTAAATAATAAGTTCCTACAGCTAATGCAGCAACCTTTGCTCCATTCCCCACTCGTAGGATCACCTCATCATTATTCAGCTTTCTACTTCTGACCAGTCCCTTCACATTATAACATATGTGAGAACCACAGCCGGTATCCAATACCCAAGTAGAATTTTGACTTTCTGAAAAATTAATTTCAATCATGAACAAACCTTGATTGGAAGTCGAAGCTTCTTCTTTGCCAGAAACTTCTTGCAGTTCCTCTTCCAATGACCCGGCTCGTTGCAATGGAAGCACATTCCTTTGCTAGCTGGATCAGATTTCTTTTGTTCCTTTATGTTCACTTTGCCCTTGGTCATCCGAGATCGGAAGAGCTCCTTAGATATCTCATATCTAGCAGTCCTACTTTGTTCACCATACAACTCCTTGAGGTGAAGCAGCATAGCAGGAGCATCCATGTTTACGTGCTGACGCTGAAGCTCGTTATTCATGGATGCGAGCATGATGCATTGAGCCACAGATGCATCATCTTGCCACTTATTGAAAGTGGCAATCTCTTCCTCAGAGGCTATTTCTGAAACAGATTCAGGGACAGTTGAATTTAGGACATAAGAAATCTTTTCAGCAATGAGAACAATTCTCAGATTTCTTAGCCAGTCCTCATAATTAGGTCCGGTAAGTTTGTTTGCATCAAGTATGCTTCGTAGTGAGATTAGTGATTTAGACATTTTTAAAATTCTGCATGTGAAAGAAAACATCATTTTAGCAAACATTCGTTTTATTAACTTTGCATACCAAAATAAATTTAGGTCTTTATTTTAAATTGGTATCTCCCACTATTTTCATCAAACTATATTACCCTCACTTATATAGTTCGGCAACATCTAATTAAAGATTTGCTAGTGAGAATAAGGATCCCATTTCAAATGTATATAACCTTGTGGATAGCACAACAAGCGATATACAAATAAATAGGTAGACAACTCTTGTCAATTACATCACCATGTAATTCCTTTTATTTTGCCTCTTAAATCATAATGGTCAAGTGTGTGCACATCCGAACTAAAATAATTTAAGTTAAGTCCAGCCTAGCACTTCCATAAATTCAAAAAAGAAAAATGTTCGTCCTTGTGGATAGCACAACAAGACTAGATCGTTCAATTTTCTTGATAAGCATCAAATGTGATTAATTAACATCTTAAATACGCAATACTCGCCTTGTGGATAGCACAACAAGCTCATATTAAATATTTAATACTCTAATAATTTATCATGCTAGAAGGCGACGTTCGATATTTCAAATATCATTTGAACGCTTCGGACTTAATATTATTTCTTTGAGGGGTTTGTTATTATTTGTCTCATCTTGTTTAGCGCGCATGCACAAATATATATATAAAATACGCGTCATTTTATTAAACATGCGAAGCATGTTTGCATAAAATATAATATATATAATATTTAGCATGCAATATAGAATATTATATTCTACCCGGATTGATTATGGACTTTTATTCTAGTTTGGTTCACTAGAGCCACCAAGTGAACCAAAAGGTCAAACCTAGGAGTGCAAGAATTTAAATATAAATATAACTATTACATTTAAACCCGGGCTCCATACAAACGGGTCTTCACGCGCTCCTTGCTCCTTGGTCTCTAATTTTTAAAGATAATTCTAACTATTTCTATTACATTAAACTATTTAATTTAAATAGAAACCTTGATCAACAGTCAAGGGGAAGTACATAGGAGGGAGATAGAATTTTACATCAAGAAAAAAAAATTAGAGAAGACGAGGTACGCAGACCCCATTTAATAAAACCCATTCATTCAAGCATTCAACTAAAATAAAATCCAATCACATTGGTCAAATAGTCCATAATCAATCCCCATTTATTTTCATACATATCACCATATATATCAATAAATAAATATTCATCTCATGAATTAAAACATTCCATATATATATGAGTATCATTTAATGGGCAATTTTAAATTGCATGAAATCCAATTTCAAGATTAAAATAAACTCTTTATTTTAATTATAAAATTATTTAGAATATAATATATAAATATATCATATTTTTTTTTTTTAAAAAAAATCACCTTCTTTTATTAAAAGAGTCCTGCAGGTTTATTAAAAGAGTCTTTTCCTGATGGGTCACCTTCTTTTTGGAGTAAGAAAGAGACAACACCTTTTCTTTGCAGAATTCAAGATTAGCACCCAAAAAAAAATTGTGATTCGTCCCAAAAAAAGTCTTTTTTTTTTCTTAAAAAATATAATTTTATACAATAAAATTATGCCCAATAAATTATTTTAAATACATACCCATATGTATATGAAAACAAAAATAAATTAATAATTGCATAAAGATTTGGCTCTGATGCCACTGTTGGGTTTGTACGAAATCGTGACGCAATCAAATTGCAAAAATTAGCGGAAGCATGGTATATCAGAGTTTAAAAAATTTCTACAAAACCATTACCCGGATCATCCTTTATGCAAATTATTAATTTAAAACGACAAATAAGAAGTTATGGAATCATACCCTTGTAGAACGAAGCTTCCACAGGTACTAGTTCAACTCCTTGTTCTTCGTGATCTCCTTGAATTTCCGGGTTAGATTCTTTCCTTTGATCAATGTTAGCCACCCAAGTGTTTGGCCTCTAGAGGTGATCCACCAAGGAAGAGGAATTATCAAGAAGGAGGGTGTTTGGCTTAGTGTTCTATCCTCTATAGAAAAGGAGTACTCTCCAACAATTGGAATTGCATCATCTAATATCTATTATAAGACTTCTCTTATATAGACATTGGTCAACCCTTCTAATCCTATTAGACATGGGATTTCTTTTAATTAATTAAACTCCTTTAATTAATTTAGGCTTCCCACCACATGGGAATAATTAATTAAATTCATTTAATTAATTTGTCTCCTAATCTTATTAGGAATAAATGAGAGTACTAAATATTAAATTAATTACTAAACTCCTTTAGAAATTAAAATAATAATAATTGTAATAATATTAATAAGACTCCTCTTATTAATTTATATTTAATATTTCCAAAATATTAAATAATAAACATTAAGCTATTTAATTTATTCTATCACCATAGATTAAATTAATTATACTTAATGCATTATTACGATTATGCCATTACCTTCTTAAATATTTATTCTTCCTTTTATGGTGTGACCCTTTAGGTTCTCCATATTAAACCGGTTGTGAATAAATCAATTAAAATAATTTTAATCTTATTTAAATAAATAAATTAAACTAATAATTTATTTAAATAAATAATATTTATTCTGCAATAGGGATAAGCCTCCCTAGCGATCAACGACTTTCCAGATAATATAGATTTCAACATTAATCATAAAAGAACCTGTGAGTTAATAGTTACCATACAATTCAATCCTTCCACCATACAATGTCCCAATTAAATATAAGACATGGATTTACTGTCAAGTCTTATTTTATTTAATTATATATATTTCGATTAGAAAATGCACAACTCCAAATAATGCAAATTAGAAACTCCTTTCTAATTTCATTTCACCTTGGCCAAGGATTCCTGGGTTGTCATTTAACGAATCACATAGGACATATCTCCTCTTTTACTAGAGGTGGTAGATTCTTTATTGATCATTCATTATCTCCATATGTAACTCATTATACCCAAGCATACCCTATATATGCCTTAAAAGGTCTTAAGGAATAAGTCAAAGTATAATTTGTTACATATAAGATACTATGATGATCTCAAGTCCAAGGATCACTTGTACTACTATCACATTAGGAATTCCTATTGACATGCGAGTAAAACTCCATTAGGTATTCCATAGCGAATCACGTTCAGTGAACTTATTCTCCAATAAGCACCTACATACTTGCTTTAGTGTCTCCACACAAATGATCATGAGATCAATCATCCTCATCCAATGAGCAAGCAACATATGTACCAATCTATCCGGATTTACTAATCCCCTTTTTAGTAATCCCACGATTGGGAACTATTTTAGTTTTAAACTTTCTAAGAATTTAGATCTCATTAGCATGATCATCATCATGATTCTAAAAGCTTTGCTTAAAACTATGGGTTATTTACATATTATAAAAACAGCAACATGTAGATAATTAAATGCCTTTAATAAATGAATATTTTATTAATAAATAAATAAGATTATTTACAAAGTACGTGCTTTATCATCATACATGATTGGCTTGTATGCACACTACTATCATATCGTATATACGTAACTATATTACGATAGGAATTCGAAAGTGTTGATTTGCTTTTCGTGGATAAACTACACTAAAGGCAAGTTCTCTAACTTACACTATTTTATAGTGCAAGTTCTCTAACTTACGATGCAAGTATCTAAACCTTATCTCTTTGGATGCAAGTATCCTAACCGACGCATTTACTTCATGCAAGTATTCTATCCTTGTATATTGCGAACTAGTTTCTTTACTTAATCGTTTGAATTGAATTAACATACTTGAACTCTTATTTCATTAAAGCTATTATTCATGTGGAACTTGATATTGTTCTTGAATATTGTGAAAGTGTCTATGCCATTTGATTCGGCTAGACTTATATTATTGAAAGGCGACCCAAACCAATTGATTGGTGCGGGATCTTGTATTTGACTGAGAAGAACAACCTTCTTTGAAGGGAATATATAATTGTCGGAGAACCGACGTGCGCACTTGAGTATGATTGATTGTTATGCATAACGATGGTACTTTAGGCTGATCACCTGTTGTACTTGTTTTTGTTGGATTTTCAGTTTATTACTGTTAATTCTAGTAGAAGTTCATAGTCCTCAGTGACTGCTCAGTATTCAGTTATCTTAAAATCTTGAATTGATTTATTATTGAATCACATTGATATTATTCTGTCCTTAGCGACTGTTATTGAAAATTGTTCATTTTCTTGTTATCCTTGAACTATCAAACCTTGTTATACCCTTTCGAGAATTGAGAATTATATCACTTACCCTTATTGTATATTACTTGCTGGTGAATTTGTACTCATTCTTGCTTTTCCTAAAACATTTCAGTTAAGGCAGAGCATGGCGAACCTTCGGGCGTTGATAAGGGCAAGGGCAAGGCTACCAACTAGCTTGTCTCTTTTATGTTTTAAATATTTTAATGTTGTATTAAGATGATATAGTAAGACTGGATTTGATTATGTTTAAGCTTAAGTTAGATTATGTAATAAGTCGTTAATTGATATTATTATGTAATCTATTAAGTACTGTAGGTTGCGAGACTTGGAGGAATAATTATAATAAATCATTGTAAATTATTCTAGATTAGATTTTCTGCTTTGATTGTGTGATTTTTAGTTATTATTATTGTGATGTATTACCATGAGCACGTGATGAACCGAATTCGAGAGACCAAGAGGCGGTCCTGGAATTTGGGGGCGTCACAATAGATATATGTATTACAGCGTATATATGATTTATAGTGTCTATGTTACTATATTTTTGGCTTGTATGGGTTATCCGGTAAAGCAGAGATCCGTGGCTGTCTGCGTCTGGCCGAGCTGCTGCGCCGGCAGCAAGGCCAGGAGCAGCGCAGCTGCGCCGATTGCTTTTACCAAAGCCTTTACCTGCGCAGCTGCGCCGGTTTCAAGGCAGCTGGCTGCGCAGCTGCGCCGTGTCCTGGGTAGAGGCAGTGGTTTTAGTTTATTTGTACAGATTATTTTTGAGCCTTAGTTTAATTATTCCTTGATAGTGGACATATGTTTAAATGATATAACATGTTGTTATATGATTTTGACAAATTTATATTTGGGAAATAAAAGAAATTTTGAAAACTTTAATTAGATTATAAATGTTTTGTTGTAAATGAGTTACTTAATTATAATTTGATTAATTATAATTAAGAGTAAACATTAAATTATAATACGGTTAAATTATAATGTATAGAAATTGATTTATTTTAATCAATTAAATGTTAATTTAAATTATAATTTAAGTAATTATAATTTAATAAATGCATGTTTAATTGTGGATTTTAAATTGATAATTACATGATTAATTATAAATTGTGTAATTATAATGCATGTTATAGTTTAATTAATTATTGATTATAATTGATAAATACATGATTAATTATAAATTGTGTAATTATAAATGCATGATATAGTTTAATTGATTATAAATTATAATTTGTATATAATTTAAAAGGTAATTATAATTTAAGTAATTATAATTTGATTAAGTGTTTGAATTATAATTGTTTAATTATAATTTAGTTAAATACATAATTAATTTAATTATGTGAATGCGTAAGTGATGTAATTAACTATGTGATAGTTAATTATTATTATTATTGAATTAAAGTTAGTTAACCATGAGGTTTAACCACTTATGTGAATTAGTTATGTATTAACTAATTTAGGTTGTTATAATTGAATGTGTATAGGAGGTATTAAAGTACGTGAATTGAGTTAAGTAGCTTGCGCTTAAGGCAAGTTTTCTAAACCCTAAAGTCGTTAATTCTATGCAAGTTTTCTAAAACCTAATCTTGTATTAATTTTTATGCAAGTCTTCTAACCCTAAACTTGTTAATTCTATACAAATTCTTGAATTCATATATTCATTGTTGAGAATGTCCTTTCCATTTCTGTATTGTATAATTTTTTATTTAATTAAAATGATCTTAACTTATTGTTCAAGTAAGATCCAGTTATTATTTAAAATGCTTTAAGTTGATTCTAAAGCATATATTAGTTCATAATTCTGTTATTTACGAATTATTGATAGTCGATTCAACTAATCCTTAGTTGATGAACGTGAATTCTAAATTACCCTTGTAAGCTTATCCAAACCAAACTTTCTTTGGTGCGGACTTGAATTCAAATTGCTGAGTTGAACAACCCTATTTACTAGGGGAGGTTACTACATATAGCGTTAAGATGTTTGTGCACAATACATGGTACAAAGGGCTGATCCCCCTAAGTACGAGTTAAGGTCCATAGTCTTATTGACTGTTAAAGGTTTAAATAGAAATATTTATAACCTAGGACAAGAGTTCAAAGGTCTTATGACACTCAGATAAATTCTATTTTTGAATTGTAATTGCGATGAAAGAATTATTATTCAATTCTTTATTGTTGAAGCAAATCATATTATTCAGATTCTTTGAAAGATATCCTTTCATGTATATATTATTATTAAACTCCAGTGAGCTGTGGTTTGCTCACTCTTGCATTAAATAACAATTTCAGTTAAGGTTGATAACGCTGATGCTCCGTCTACAAGTAAGGGCAAGGGAAAGCAAAGCAAGTGAAGACTTGTTGTTTTTATTTTAACTGAGAATGATTGTAATAAGACTTGAATGTTATGTTTTTATTTCCGCACTTTATTATATTCATGTCAGGGTTAGAGTAACCCGGGATTATTTTGAAAAGGTTGTAACCCTTGTTGTAAGGGGGAGATTTATTTATTTTAGTTTAAGTTGTAGTTTATTTTGCATTATTCATTGGGTAGATGTATGTTATATTAGAAAGTGAACACCAAATCATGTGAAAACGAAGTACCCAAATTTGGGGGTGTCACATCAATAGCCCCCTCAAACTGGTGAAGGCTCTGGAACTGATCGAACTGACCCATGACTGCCAACGGATGGTAAGTGGTCACCCATCTCAATCCCGCTAGGGGAAAATAGTCCATGCCGACTGCATGAGTGATGAAGCTGTAAGGGGATACAAGCCCTGAGCATGGCAAGATTAAAAATGGATGCTCAATATTTGATAAAAAGGCCAACCATGTCGCTGCTTCCGAACACTCCGCTAGCTGGAAAGAATAAGACATTGCTATCTCATGGGTAAAGCAGTACCCATGGTGTCTAAAGGTGCCAATCGGACGCAAATGTGTCATGAGCCATACATATAGCAGGATAGAGCTACCTCTAAAGAACCCCTCGGGATGGGTGCCTCAAAAGGTAGCCGACGTCAAGGTCTCGGCCAATATCATCGGCAGAATAGTACTACCCTGTCTGAGGGCACGGACCACGGCTATCAAGCCAATATCCAAATGGTCCAAATATAGTGGCATGTATACATAAGCCGTGATGCACATCAACAAGACGTCTACCCGGGCCAACTGCCACTCCTCTGCCGAAATGATAAAATCCCCAGAGTGTTGATCGTAGCTGTCTAGTTGGCCGAAGCGATCGATCAGAAAGTCGATGGATATCACATGTTATGAAATAATCTCCTCGGTGACTACTCTACGTCTCAGACCCGACACAGTCATAAATGGTCCCCTCATATCACTGATAGCTGTGCGAGCGCTGGGTAGATCCAGTGCCAAGCCTGTAAGACGCTCATACTCCTCTAAGGTAGGAGTCAACTTATGGAGCCCAAAGCGAAAAACCTGTCGCTCAGGTATCCAGCAGGATAGAATGCCATCCACGAATCCATACGGAACCTGGAAATCTAGAAGGGCCAAGGAATGCCCCAACATCCGATCTACTGTCCCTCTAGCTGTATGGGGCTGACTGTCATACCACGACCTCAATGAGAATGCTACCAAGGATGGTGGCGAGTGCTCAATACGGCTGACCGTAGATGACGACATCTGTATCACAGTATCATAAGACCATCCAGGGGTCAAATCTAAACTCACCTGTCTAAATGCATATCCATGACATAATACATACATAATGACAATAATAAACATGATGCAATAGACAGGAAATATAATGTATATCTAATAAACTATCTACTGCAAGCATCATCTCTGTCTGCTCATACAATACAAAATAAAAAGTACAAGGATATGGGCACAGTCGCCCAACTACTAACAGAGGCCTATCAAAAGATATAGCGAGAAATGGGGCACAACCGCCCAATAGCTAAACAGAGGCCTATCAAAAGATATAGCAAGAAAAGCTATCCGAAGAGATCAAGAATATCTGTCTCCAGGCTATTAACCTGCTCCAGCTCCTCCTGAGTCACAAAGTCTCGGCCAGTGGGAATGTCCGGTCGATACAAGGGAGGATCAACACCTGCAAAGCTGCTAGAAAATGGACCTAATGAGGGGCCAGCTCTAGAGCTGGAAGGATCAAAAGAGTCTGCCTTGGATGGCTCCCGGCCAAGGTGCCTGATGAATAAATGAGCTCTCTCCAACTGCTGGGTCAGTCTTATAATCTGGTCCAGATGAGTAGGATCTCGGAGGCAAGCTATCCAGTCTGTCATCATCACAGACCCTGACACCATGTCTGTCATAAACTGAGTAACGCGAGTCTGAGCTCCAATGGTACGAGGACTCCACCAGCTGTGAAATGCCTCCTGGCTGTAAGGACCCTCTGACAGGGTGAAGCAATCTATGCCCACCATAGGAATGTCTGTGAGTGGCTGAGCTAATGGCCAATGATGCCAAACAGGATGAACAAAGAGAATGCGGATATCTCCCGTGGTGCTCCTAATAGCACGCTCTCCTAAATAGAGCTCCCAGCCTCCCTCTGTCAAAAATGGAACTCGGCGGGTGGATAATGCAAACTCCCGGCCAGTGGGAAAGCCGTCCTCAAACCCGATTGTCAAAAAGTCTAAGGTATACAAGACCCACGAGATTGATTCGGCCGTCAATAGCTCTAGCTGCAGGTGGAAATGGGTGAATCCCTTGGCTACAAGGACCTCCGTTAATGTAGAGTGATGCCAGCGTCGTCCCAGAGGATAAGCCTCTATGCCTAGAGTAGAGGCAGGACGTACGTAAAAAAGCCTTTTATATGCTCAAAATAGGCCATGAAAATATCAAAAGTCCTCAGTGATCAAGACTGACAAATAAAAATAAGGAAATCAAAAAGGTACAAGAGAGATGTACTCACCAGCAGAAATGGGTAAAAGCCTAACCAAGCCTCCGTCACACCCTCCGAGCGCATGCGCATCCCTCGGAGAAAATAGGCAAAGGTGTAGGTACCCCAATCAAAATCACTGAGGCGCTCCACATGTCGAGTAGCGCTGACTAGGGCAAAGGACACGGTCGAGGAGTTGTCTGCAAGGAAATAACCCCTGATGATCACCAAAAATAGTCGCCGTAGAATGCGATCTCTAACCCTCTGATCATTAGGCAAAGGCTCAAGCAAAGCCCCACTCTGGACATCTACGCTCAAAGGACCAAAACGGACCGGCCGACCCTTGATGACCGTCGCAGGAACTCTCAAGAGGGACCGAACCGCAGTAGGTGAAATGTCAGCCACAACCGGCACTGGTTCACCTGCGAACTTTATCCCGGTGATGAACCTCCAGTCCAAAGGCATCATCATCACCTCGCAATCCAACAAATGGAGAGACTGGGTCTGGTGGAACCAGCGCTCAGACAAAGCCCTCATAACACCCCAGGGGCAACAGCGGGAAAGGATAGAAAAGAACGCCTAAAACCCCCAGGTGTCAACAATGGCCCTGTACTTCGGATGCAGAGTGTGGTACAAAGAATGCACATTAAACCAGTTCCCTCTGGGCTATGTAAAGCCGGGAACCTGCATCAGAAAACTAATCCTGATCAAGCCTATGCATTGAAAATGGCAAAAGAAAGAATGAAAATCCAGAAGAAAAACTTCAGTCACCTCGTTGGGGTGAAGGTATCTCGATGGATGGCACCTCAAATCTCCCAGAAGCTCCTGAAGTGGCACCACAATGCCTGGAAGCTCCGCACGTGGAGCCTGACCTGGGACAGGATCAACAAAAGGTACATCCTCATCGTCCACATCAACCAATGGATCAACTCGGATATGACGAATCACTGACTCAACCAATCTACGAGTAGGTCGGGTCGGCCGTGGCTGAGGAACATCGAAGACTCTCCTCCGTCTATCTCTTGGAATGACCCTGCTAGCACTACCGGGTCTATCTGGCTCCATAACCTGGACAAAGTCTCCAAATCACCTCAGAAGGGGTGAGGTAAGCCTAAAACCTGTGGCTTTTTTAAATTAAATCAGTAATTCCTGCATTTTAAAGTCCTAAAACATGCATGGGTCAACCAAAATCCTCAGTAGAGTCAAAATTGCATGTTTATTAAATACTCAGGCTTTTAAAAAATTTCGCAAGAGTCTCCTTTGTAAAATGAACTGTCCGCATGCACTCAGGCATGACTAGGTGGCCATTCAGTAACACACCTACCCAAAAATAGAAACAGTTCATATTTATGAAAAAAAAATCAAAAGTAAACTCCACATAGTAGCTAAATTACCATGGACATTTTTAGTTGAAAATCTAGACTCACTAGGCCTAAAAAAGGATGAGTAAATTGATCAAAAAGGGCATCAATTGACTGTCTCAGAGTTCAAAATTTTTTACATCAAAACGTTCAGCACAGTAAAATATGCATATTTACTAAGTCTGAAAATTTTTATCAAGTCATATATGCATACATATTTGATACATTGTGTTTAAAAGCGCACTACGTGATTTACAACATTCTAACTGTCAAAACTGGAAAAGAAAGAATGTAAACGTTACTAGAGATGTGCAGAGCGTTTGTACGGTGACGGATTTTGAAAAAAGCTGCCCAAACTCCGTAGATCTGAGAAAGAAAATCGGATTTCCTTTAGGATTCAAAACTGAAAATGAATTTGAAAAGCCACGGGAGCTCAACTTAAACTCGCAGGAGGGAGCAGCCCCACATGTGGCTGCCGCACCCCTACCTACGGCTCCCTAAGGTGGGTCCACCCCCTTTGTCTTGGTCCAGTTCAAGTGGAAACAAAGTTTACAGAAGCTGAAAAGTCAAATTTGGAAAAAAATTGCTACGCGATTGAACGGATTGGCCTGAAATCCTGCGTAGGAGCGGCGGATTCCTGACGAAAAGAAGAACTTCATGTAAGTCATTGGTTATCATCCAGAAGCGATATTCGGGGACCAATGACGGAAACTGCTAAAAAATTGCAAAAAACTGCTGAAAACTGCCGCTATTAGGACATCGGGAAGGTCCAACGGTATGAACGGCAGGTTCTGACTGTATTAGGGCGTCCAGGTTGATCCGAGGGTGTGATTTGTCAGAAAGAATACCCCCAAGTCGAGATTGATCAGGACACTATCAGCCATTGGTGACAACCCCAGCGAAGCATCAGGAATGGTGGTGGTATCAACCGTTGAAGGCTACTTCAGCGAAGGTCAGAGGGTCTGACACGTTCAGCCGTTGGCGACAACTCCAGCAAAGCATCGAGAACGATCTGGTGGAATCAGCTGTTGAAGGCTACTTCAGCGAAGGTCAGAGGGTCTGACACTATCAGTCGTTGGCGATAACTCCAACGAAGCATCAGGAACGATCCAGTGATAAAGTCATTGAAGGCTACTTCAATGAGGGTCAGTTTGAACGACACTATCAGCCGTTGGCGACAACTCCAACAAAGCATCGGGAATGAGCCAGTGATGAAAATAGTATATAAGTTTATCCCCATAGAGGACCGATGATGGAATCTGTTATACAAATCCCCAAATGGAACACCGAGAAGGATTGGTAATTCGTCCAAACATTGCAAACTACCGTTCGAGTAAGCACCGAGAAGGTTCAGTGACGGTCAATTCTGTAAACTACCGTTCGAGTAGGAACCAAGTTAAGATCAATATACCGGTGTAGACTATCAATCTGGTCGGCCTCCACAGGAACGTAAGCGTCGACTAAATAGTAATTCAAACCGTTAGGGATAACTCCAACGTAACATCGGGAAAGATCCAATGATGTGAACTGGTTTAAGCTATCATCAGGATAGGCATTGGAATTATCTAAGGAGGTCACTCATCATAATAAGAATATCCCCAACGGAGGAAAGTCAGAAAGCTGATTGGGAGACGCAATGTGTTGATGATAACCCCAATGTCGAGTTCAGAAATGTCCAACTGCATCAGCTAAAAGAAAATCTTTCCCAAAAGGCTATCATGGATAACGTTATCCCTAGCAGGAAATGATGTAAATAGACAACGTTAGCCTAGCACCACATAGAGTATCAACGAACATTGTAAACCATTGGTTTCAACCCAGTGTAGCATCGAGAAAGATTCGGTGATGGTCTAGACATCGCAAACTACTGGTCGGGTAAGCGTCAAGAAAATGAAGTAAAGGCTATCACAGAAGACGTCGTCCTTAGCAAAAAATGACGAGAACAGCCAGTAATGGCCTACCAGTGATAGCCTACCAGCAAAAAATGAAGTAAACAGTCATTGATAACCCCATCACCATGAAGGTATCTAACATTCATAACCTATCATGCCATGTATTGCATTAAATTTGCATCTATCATATTTCCAATGTCTAGCAATCTTTGTCCTGTTCATTCTATTGCATTGCATAAACATGATAAAAAGGGTCATCTATAGACACTCGAAATTTTGCATTCCTGTTACTAACCCTGCAGGAGGGCAAAATCGTCTTTTATCTTCTAAAGACAACACTGGAAGTTCAAACCAAAGTCAACCCCGGTCACTATATTGGGATGACAAGTCAAACCCCGACACTACCAGGATGTCAAGTAAAGTCCCAGTAACCATACCGAGATGTCAAGCAGCCCCAGTGAGTCGGTGACAACCCCGGGATGTCAAGCTCAACCCCGGTCCCTATACCAGGATGTCAAGTCAAACTCCGGCAACATCGGGATGTCAAGTAAAGCCCCGGTGACCATACCGGGATGTCAAGCAGCCCCGGTGACAACCCCGGGATGTCAGGCTCAACCCCAGTCACTATACCGAGATGTCAAGTCAAATCCCAGCACTACCGGGATGTCAAGTAAAGCCCCGGTAACCATACCGGGATGTCAGCAGCCCCAGTGACAACCCCGGGATGTCAAGCTCAACCCCGGTTACTATACCGGGATGTCAAGTCAAACCCCGGCAACACCGGGATGTCAAGTGAAGCCTCGGTAACCATACCGGGATCTCAGCAGCCCCGGTGACAACCACAGGATGTCAAGCTCAACCCCAGTCACTATACTAGGATGTCAAGTCAAACCCCGACTACACCGGGATGTCAAGTGAAGCACGGTCACAACCCGGGAGGTACAGGAGCCCCAACGACAACACCAGGAGATCAATTCAACCTTCTAAGACAACCCCGAAGCATCACATCATCCCCAGAGACAATCCTGGGAAACCAAGTTAGCCTCGAAGATAACCCTGAGGACAAACAGAGTCGACTGGGATTAAAACCTCGGAAACAACCCCGGGAAGACAATCGAAGACCGCGCCAGTACAGGAGACAACCCCTGGAGGGACAAAATCGTGATTTTACCAACTTGAAGCCAATCTGGTCAAAATCAAGTCGAATTGATGCCATCAAGGTCAGAAAAAACTATAACATTAATCCCGAGTGAAAACAGCACAAGACAGCTCAACGGACAAATTGCGAAAAAACGAAGATTCGATTATGAACCCGACTTCTTGGACACGGAAAAGGTTTAGTCCCATGTCATTGTGACACTCTCGGCGAGGGCTTTCCGGAAAGGTATAACACACCTCAAACGGACGCTCCGATCAAAAGTTAGAAAGTTTCGAACCTAACATTGCGTTGCTCAAAGTGCACGTACGTCAAGACAACAGGACCCACCATGTGAGCCCTGCCATGTGGAGCTGCATATAGACCCGCGGCTGCCGCGGGTAGGACCTCTTCCATCGGGTCTTTAAATAGAAGTGCCCCTTGCCAAAAAAAGAAGAAAAAAGAAGAAGAAAACACTCAGAAACTCCACCCATTTCGTTTCCTAGCCCGACTTCTAGTATTCCAAACCTAGATTTTATTACTCTAACACGTAGGTATACCCATATACTATAACATACCAAAAATTAACCGGTGAAAACGCCTGTTTGAAGCCTACGAAGTGGCAAAAAGCCCGTGTAGCAGTCCATTGTAAGTATTTTTACGATCATAACTCATTTCCTACTTCATTACGTATTTATACACTTGCACGTAAAGTTTTATTTTCTGATTTTTCCCGGAACTCAGTTCCGTGGTCGATTTTACGTACTTTTTAGTACATTATAGTACATATATATGTTTTTTTGCTTTTGCACAGCCCGGATCGACGATCCGCGGCTTTTACTCGCTTTTATGTATATATATATGTACTAACTTGCACGGCCTGGATCGCTGATTCGTGGCCTTTTTAAATTAATTATGTATATATTTAACTTTATATATACTAACTTTCCAATTCTGTCAAGCCCGGATGACAAATCCGTGGTAGCTACTGCTTTTTTATATATAACTATATATATATAAATTTTTCTGACTTCGTTCGGCCTGGATTGCTAAATTCGTGGCTTTTATTGCTTTAATATATATATACTAACTGTATATATTAACTTTTATATTTCAGTTTGCCCTGGATTGGAAATCCGTGGCCTTTTTATCGCTTTTATACATATATATATTTTCATTTTGTCAAACCTAGAATATTTCGTGACTTTTACTGCTTATATATATATATATATATATATATATATATATATTTACATTCAGTCAGGCCTGAAATATTTTATGGCTTTTACTGCTTTTATATATTTACATTCAGTCAAGCTTGGATCATTCCGTGCCTTTTTACAGCTTATATATATATATATATATATATATATATATATATATATATTTCAATTCTGTCAAGCCTGAATTACTCCGTGGCTTTTTACAGCTTTTATAAATATATATATATATATTTTCATTCCAGTACGGGCATAGGATTTGAAATCCGTCGCCCTTCATTACTTTTATATATATATATATATATATATATATATATATATATATATATTTCCCTTCTGTCAAGCCTAGATTACTCTGTAGCTTTGTACAACTTTTTATAAATATAAATATATATATATATATATATATATATATTTACATTCCATTATGGGCCTAAGAGTGAAAACTCATCGCCCTTTACAGTTTTCGTATATATAAAAATATATATATATTCTTTATTCGTTGTGATTAAATATCTGCTGCAAATATTCATTTGATATGAATTATTTTTAAATATTAATTATGGCAAGTTAGATTTCTTTAAATCTAACCCTTCTACCTTTCAAACGGTTCAAAATAGGTCCAACCGGAATCGGTAAGCTAGAATGGTTAAGATTTATTTAAATCTAGCTTTCTTTCTAGTTTTATTCATTATTAAAGCAACCTCGCGACCCTTATATCACTATCTATTGGGAGCGAGAAGCTTTGGCTACACGCATACCAGGATTTGACTGATGAATCTTTGGTTTTTGCGACGTATAGATGTAGATATACATTTTCTGTGCATATTTAAGTTGTGTAGGTTTTCTTGGCTTCTCTCTGTGAGCCTAGGAATTATGGAATTCATGATCAAACTGATCAGAATTTGATTCTCACGATGGACAAACTCCACATTACAAATGTACCATGCCAGTTTTTCTGTAAAAAATGTACATTCGAATGACCTTAAAACGGTTATCCGGGTTTAAGGTCTCAAACATATTGAAATAATGTTTTGTCGTACTAGAGTCACTCCGATGGCTATCATGCCCATGAAAAGACCGACACTTGTAAATATTCTGTGGTCGAGGATGCTTCGCAGCCCGACAATCACCATTCAAATTGAGCCAAAAGGTTGAAAAAATAATAAATGAAAGTATCAACATGCTTCAATTCCTACGTCAGCGTAAGGGTTTGAAAACCTGCTTTCAAAACATCATTTTAATATCTTGTCTAAAAAAGGACTTTTGCAAATCAAATCAAACCCTTCGTATATAGGTTCAACGAAGCACGTCCATACTTTCAAATAAAACAAGCGTATGCCCAATTTCTTCTAGCATCCACAAACACATTGCAAATAAAAAAGAAAATATTGAAAAGATGTGGTACTGTATTTTCACGAGAATTGGGGGGTGCCTAACACCTTCCCCCCACTTAACCAAGCCCCCGAATTTAGAATTTCGATTTCAAATATTAAGTTTCGACAGTGTCCAGCAATTGAACCTACTTGCAATCAAAACTCGGCTGAGTTGATACAACCATTAAATCTATCAACTGACGACTCTGTAAACCGTTCAAATCGTCGATATGACACATGTTGAACTTTTCTTAAAAAACCTTTTCACCTTTCATAAAACAGATAATGTAATAAGGGTAGAAAACAACAAAACTTAGGAAGAGAGAAAGATTCGGTCCAACGCGACATGATTTTTTTTCCGACGTCAACAATATTAAAAAAGAATAATTAAATATATATATATATATATATTATTCAAGAATTAAAATACAAAGGTAAATATATAACTTTATCTATTTAGTCAATCTTAAAAATTTGTAGGGTACTAACTCTTATATAAAAAAACCAGGCGGAGGTTGGTGTCATTATATGTATTTTATTCGGTGTCGGACTGTAGCCGAAGTCCAAACCCTTTTTCGTCTCTCTATTTATCTCCTCTATTCCCTCGCTCTCTTGCACTTTAGTCGTCTCCGGATCTTCCTCACGGTTCCCAAGTGGCCGCGTACGTCGCCGTCCGTCACCGTCCCAGCGTGACAGCATCCCTCACCGTGTCACTGAGTACTTTTATGTTTATGCTGTAAGGTATGTAATAACTTGAATCAGATCATTAGTTGATTGCTTCATTAATTGATTAGTTAATTAGTTTTTTTTATTGTAATCATTAGTTAGTTGATTTATTCTTCCTTGTTCTTCGTGTCTTTACTATTACTGCTGTAATTTGATGCCGAACGGGCTCATAGAAAGAATCCTATCTGTAAAATTTTCAAATTTTAAGGATATGTTTTCTTTCATTTTCATCCCTAAATATAATGAGTGTTTCGTTTAATAGTAGTGGCATGGTAGTGGAATTGTATTGAAATCGTGTTGATATACTTTGGACATTATGTCATTTTGTTTTATCATCAATAAAAATGAACTCTATTTGTGGAACAACTTCTATTTCTTTTGACACGGGACTTTCTTTTGTGGAACTGATACAATAGTAATATAAGCATCAGATGAAAAGTTTGAAAGGACAAAAAAGAGAGAAAAGAATTAAGTATAAGACCAGTGATAAAACAGTATTGTCTTGGTTCCAGCCAGCCCCACCGGTGCGATACTTGTTTTTGGGTTAAAGGGTACAGTTTGGATTGGTATGGTACGGTTTTTTTACTGTTGTACACTCTTATTACTATAAGGAATAAAATCTTACGATGCCGTATTATTACGTTCACAGGATATAGTAGTATAGTACATACATTTGGACCTCCTCCTTCCTGTATTACGACAAACAGTTCTCAGCCTTCTGTATTTCAAGGCAGATAGAGATCAATAAAAACAATGGGGGTTGGTCGTGAAGTGACAATCTCGTTAGATGGCGTGAGGGACAAAAACTTGATGCAACTGAAGAAGCTCAATTCTGCCCTCTTTCCTGTACGATACAATGACAAATATTATGCTGATGCTCTTGCCTCTGGCGAATTCACCAAGTTAGGTGAGATTTCCTCTTCCGTGATAAAGATTCCATTTTATGAAATGGGTTTCCGTTTTTAACTGTTTAAAACAAGGCTTTATTGATGTTATTGATTAATTGAATATTCTAGGGTTTTTGGTTCTCTGAAATTATTGGTTAATTGAGGGTTTGGGATTTTGCTTTTTGTGGTGTTTAGTTTGTTTCAATTGCAATACTTCTCCAATGCCATTTCCTTTCTCAAATTGACAAAGATGGATTTGGGCTATATTTGAAGTGTATATACACACCTTATGGCTTAGTTCCTTATTGGCTTAGTTTTAAATGATATAATTGGGGATATCATGCTATACAGTATTAGAAGTGTACATTGGGATATGGATATTTGGTACTTTAGTACGAGGTAGAGATAAAAGACACATTCTTTAACAACCGGACCTTGCTTATCTACGTAATAAAGCAAACCAAGCTTATATTTGGCTTGAATGCTCAAAATTTCAACCATCTGAGCCTGTGCGAGGAAGAGATAAAAGACACGTTCTTTAACAACTTGACCGTGTTTATCTACATAATAAAGCAAACCAAGCTTATATATGTCTTGAATGATCAAGATTTCAATCATCTGAGCCTGAGCAAGGCCTCAAGCACACAAATCTAACTTCGGTTTAATATTTTTGCTGTAGCTAAGTATACATTTTACTAAGTTCCTCGTATAGGGTTATATGAATGCGGCTGGTGCCATGTCATAAGCATTTCATTGAATTTTTAAAGTGAATGTCAAATAGCACTCAGTTTTTCCAGGCCATCAAATTTCTTCTTATTAATGAACCTAGCGTTTGAGCAATATGGCAGCCATATTTATGATAGGATAACACTGCTGTACAATTTTGCATTACTATTTAGAAAGCTTATAAATCATATTATGATGTAGAAATATAATTTTGGTTGCTTTGTTTTTACATCCTTTTCCACTTTGTTATGTACATGTTTTTAATAGATCTGGGACATTTGGTCTTCAGGATTTTATTGACAAGTTCATTTAGTCTACACAATTTATCAGGACGTGCTACTACTTGCTCGTTATTTGTTTTTAATCCTACTTAAATGACAGGAAAATAAAAGAATTAAAGAAAACATATTCTTCGTGTGTATTGCAAATGAAGGACTGAACTTCCATGATTTTCAGAGCTGTGTTGCTAGGTGGTGATGTTATTCTCCTAATAAATGTTTCATTTTTCAAGGACATAATGCCCATCATGGATCAAAAAGGTCTACAAACTTAGTTGCCTACTAAGTACTAACATTACCTTTGTTTTATTACTTGAAAATTTGAAAGACTGAAGGATGTAAATTAATCAAATCCGAATACAGCTATTACAATCATTACATGATGCTAGACACATTAGTAATAATTGCAAAATCCTGAAACTTTCATGCATAATGTTGTTTTGTCAAAGTTGTGTTTGTTTGATGTAGTTTTAGGATTATTGAGGATTTTAGATGCTTAGGTTACTTGAAATAATTCTGTATTTGGGAATGTTTTTAGTTGACTAGCCTGAGGATTTTTTGTTGATTAGATTTCTGCTTTGGCAGGCGTAGAGGTGCTACAGTGTTGTTTTTTTATTTTTCCTCTTTAAGTTGTGGTGTTTACGGAATGAATTTAATGATAGCTTTTAAGGAAGAAAAGTTTGCCTCCACATTTGTCGAGTAACAGTGTTTATTCCTTGTATCTTTGGAGGACGCCTTGTATGGTATTTATATCCATAAAATGTAACCACACTCTTTCGCTACCGCTCCGTGGGGATAGTTGATCTTTCTTTATTCTTTTATCTAAACATATTCCCTTCTCTAAAATTCTAGATCGGGAGTAGTAAATTTTTCCTTTGCCTCCATGTAATGCAATTCCTTAAACGTTTGATAGAGTTGATAAGCTCTGGTTGCTTCAAGGCACTGCCCATTTCCTGCAAGGAAGAACTAATTTTAGCTTGTGAGATACTAAATCCCTTACGAGGATCGCAAGCTTTCATTTCTTCTCTTTTGCTCTACTTTATTTGGGAAACCTAGTTATCTTCTTTTCCGATTTTTTCTCTTGATTCAATAAGATGACATGAAGACTTGTTTAAGTGGAAGAAATTATTTGAAGGCAAATTTAAAATAGTTTTGGAGTTGATAAGACCATATTTGAGAGCTGAACGTGATACAGTGAGAACTCTATACCTATGAGAGCTGAATGTGATGCATTGGGAACTTTTACATCTGTGAGAACTTTTATAGTTGGTTGGTGTAGAACAAGGATGGAAAGAAGGATTAAGGAGAAAATAATGCTAAAAAGCCACTAACTGACTAAAGCGCAAGTTTTGAAATCAATAATATCAATTTAATCCAATATATGTTGTAAATATGGATTACAATTGTTTATATAGGAATAAGATAAACTGCAATACTTAATGACCAAGAATATTAATTAACCTAATTAAGGGAAAAAATACCATATCAAGTATACCTATTAAAAATATCACATCAAAATCAAATGAATTTGAAAAATTATGTTTGATATTTTATTGTATTACCTTTAACATTGAATATTTCTTTTGCTTGCTTTTAGAGGTGAGTTCTGCATAAGTAGAATGTTTAATATTGAATTGATGCCAATTTATACGTGGTTCTTTTTTTTTCCTTTTTTTCTTTGGCTAAATTTCAAGTTTATTAAGAAAAGAACATAGAGTTATTTCAAAATAGGTCGTTCTAAATATTATCACTTCCATATATATATATATATATATATATATTTGTTGAGATTACTATTGTTAGGAGGGAAAGTCAAGAGCTCTTCCATCCATTAAATTTGTTTTTTGAGTAGAAGGCTCAAGGGTCTTTGGAAATTATAAGTGTTCTTTTCTTTAGTTGCAATAAGCATATGATGGAGAAGTAGGAAGGCTCATCATGAATCTATAGTGGGCAAGAGGGGTGCAGTAGGTATTCTTCTCCAGTAGAATTGAAAATCAGTATACCATTTTACCCACCTTGTTTAAAAATTAAAAATAAATAAATCACAATAATAGCCCTGGTTACATCTTGTGAGCTTGCTTGACACTTGCGAAACTAGAATATACCATTCATTACATTAAATTTTAGCAAAAGGGTTCTTTTTTGTAGACCTTGGTTTGTTCAATTGGCGTACCAAGTAGCTTCTGGACACGTTCATAGTCTAAACCGTATTGGCTAAGAAATGCCTAAGAGTGTGTTATAAGCAGTCAAACTAACCTATAATCAGTTTTAAGTAAACGGAAATAAGGTTTGACCAAGTATATTACTAATCTATCCCTATCTATTTTAATAATTCCACTCATTACCCCTCTTTACTTCTCATAATCTTCCTTTTTAGTAATCTACACTACACTTGAAATAAGTGATGAGCAGTTTTCTTAATACCTAACATTTTTTTACTTTTTTACTAGTTTAAGTGCTTTTTTTTAATTACCAAACACAAGCTGTACTAGCGATGCCATGATGCAGAAGATGGAAAATGATGAAGCAAATAAGAATACTTGAAGTTAAGGGGAAAAAAAGATCACCTTGGAGGGAAAGATACAACAAAAGATGGAATGGACAATCTGCACTAACAACCTCTCAAACCATGTGACTCCATTTTCTGGAAACCTCTTAACTAACAAAGAGATGCCTAGGTTTTTATTTGTTCTATTAATGACCCATGGCCTTTCAGGAAATCTATTTTTAAGTCCAAATAACTAGTAGGGGTCCACTTCTCTAAAGACTGAAGTACATATCAAACCTTCTCTTTGTACTGTGTATTGACATGTACACATTTGTTACGTTAGCTTGCTTAACTCCGTTTAGAGCTTAGGGTGGCAAAAATGGTGAATTCTTGCTTAAAGATTTCTGAAGTCATTCATGGAGAATGCTCTCGATTTTTGTAAAGATCGGTTTGGTGCACAAAAGCTTAAATGAAGTTTGTGTTTTGTACGTGTGGCCTACATCTTGAGAAACACCTTTTTCTTGGTAAGTAACTTAACAAACAATTTGATGTGTGAATTAAGGCAGAGAGGTGAGCACATTGTTCAATGGTAATTCATGTGCAACGAGGTGGGAAAAAAGTTAGAGGGTTTAGGCCAGTGAAATTCTTAAGGCAACCCCTGTGTTTTTAATTTAGGTTGTGGCACATTTATAGAGCTTGCTCGTGTTTTGGATCTCACTCATTGTTATTAAAGGCATGAGGTGCACCGAGGCGCAAAGGTCTGGGGGCGAAGCGAGGCGTGCGCCTTATCGAAGTGAGGCGCACATACTCAAAAATATTTTTAAATATAAAAATATGTATAACCATATCTAAATTTATTATATAAGCTCCTAAACAATGACAACTTATAAAAAGGGTATTATGAACTAAAAAGTGTCAAGTATGTTGTCATTCCATCAAGTAGATAATTCAACAAAAATAATCCAATTAATTATAATAATCTTATTATAACTTGAATAATATAATCAATTAAATTACAATAAAAAGATAACTTGACCAAATGTAACTAATAATAATCTTATCAAAACCTAAGTAAAAGTATAATTTATAATATGAAATTGTAATTTAAAGAAAATAATTATGAACTATAGTTACTAACTATATATTTTATTAAATTTCGGACTATGGTTCATGTGTTGTCTGGACTTTGGACTAAATGGAAGCCATTTAAAAACTGCCTAACAAACAAAAAATAAAATAATTGAAAAAATTGTTGTCATCCATCATGGATGCGTTAATAGTTCAGGATAGTTGTTGCTAATAATCAACTCATTAAGGAAATCTGTCTTTTCATTTGTTTTTGTTGAGTTCTAGGAAGCAGGGGTGCGGTATAGTTGTCACGGCGCCACGACGAGTCATGGCGGTAGTCGACTGCCTGGACGCCTAGGCGACAAGGCGACAAGGCGACCGCTATGGCGTCCGTATGGCGACAAGTCGTTTACAATGTACAATTTATATATTATTTATTTTACTTAACAAGTATATTGACAATAAAATTTCATATGCATTAAAACTCAAAACATAACACTATGGAATAACATTAAATGCATAATTATGTAAATACTTAGCAATAACAATCCAAAAACAAAACACTTGATATTAAAAATTAGTAAAATAAATGAAGAATTCAACAGATACCACATAGAAAATAAAGTTGCAACCATCACAAACATGTAGTCTGATAAAGATGTGTCGAATTTGATTACTGATAAGTTTTTTAGGGTTTTATTTTCTTTCTCCTTGGTTTTTAATCGATGGGTCATGGGTTAATGGATCAGAACTGTAAAATACTTTGATTGGGCCAGAGCTGCCAAGGCGTCCCAGGGCGCACGCCTTAGCTGTTCCATCTCAAGGCGCCCATCGCCGTATCAGTTTTTCATCGCTTGGACGCCTAGGCGACGCCTTAACAACTATGGGGTGCTGCCGTCAAGTGCCGCACAACGTACGCAGATGTTGTACGTGGTGTGTACGTGGTGCGGCAGATGCCGTATTCCCAAATTTAATAGCTGGAAATTGAAAAAAAGAAAGAAAAAACGAAGAGAAATGGACTTAACCTTTAGGGTTAGTTGACATACCTGGTGGCGATTGGAGGTGGGAGAGTAGGAGATCTGACTTCTTTTCATTTCTGTTGCCGCTGCTTCTCATGGATGCCATTGCTGCCAATGTTCGAAAAAGCTAAAAGCGGTTCGAGGAGTTTTTCTCCGGACGAGGCGAGGCGAGGCGAGGCGTAAGCTTCAAGGCGGAGTGAGGCGGAAGTCTCGATTTGAAGACCTAAAAGTCCCCAAAAAATTATGAAAAAAATACTAATAAAACTATAAAATAATTCATCATTATAATTAAGGTCATAAAAGACATAATTTAATATTCATGTACTCATGTTAAGATTGATAGAATTTAATACTGTTCAAGTTTTTATATGCAAGCAGATTAACAATCATATGACAATATTTAGATCAACTATATGAGTATGAAGAAAATTGACAGCCTAAAAAAACCAAATTGAATTATCATATGCTATCTTTGTTCAAAAAGAAATTAATGAAAACACAAACAGAGCAATATATCAAGCGATCAAGATTCTCTCAAGTACAGAAAACCAAAACATATTGGAAACACTTGAAGAAAACTATAAAAAGAAATGATCAGAATATGTTTTAGTTAGTCCATGAACAGATTATGTTTTAGTTAATTAAAAGAATTAACAAATAAAAACAAAATAAATAACAATAAATAACCTTAAACAGAAGAATAAATAAACAAATAAGAAGGAAGAAAAAACTAACAGTCACGGACGACACAAAAGAAGAAGGACGAAGAAGAAGGCTAATAAACCCTTTAAGGGTTATTATGTTTGGGCCCATATTAATGTGAGCTGCACTAACATTTAAGTTTAATATAATTAATACAGCCAAAAAGCTTATGTGGCTTGCACTAACTTAAGATAATAAGCCTTTGAACTTATGATTGGCCCAGATTAATGTGGGCTTGCACCACTTTTATTTTTATTAAGAAAGCTACAAATACAACAAGATTCTCTTATTTTATTTCATTAATATCAAATAAAAATAATATAAAACTCCTAATTTCTCAATTATTTCTTACTAAATACATTTATTTTAACTTGATATCTAATCAAAAGATAAAAGAGTTTTTTATGTATAAATATAGGAAATTTTTATCTCGTAATAATAATAATAATAAATATAATTATTAAATGTGTCATATCCCCGCGCACCCGAATCTCCACTTTTTGAAATTTAACGAACTCCCATATCCCTGTACTGGGCACCCGAATCCTTGCTTAGGTTAATTTCAAAGTGGGTATGAATGTCTCAAATCATAATAGGTTACAAAAATGGACAATTGAGATTAATTTGGGTGAATTTTCAAAGAGGCGAGTGCCTCATGCGCCTCGCGCGTTTCTCGGTCGTGCCTCATTGGAGGCACCTCGACTCGGGCAAAGCGAGACCCAAAAGTGCGCCTCGCTATGCCTCGTGCGCCTCAGGTGCGCCATTAATAACTATGATCTCACTCCTTTTCCCTTTGTCTTTTGTCTCTTGTGGCAGATTTTAACTTTTATGTTTTAGTATTAGAAATTAGCATCTAGTATATGATTTATTTCATATTATAGAGGGCAAGAAATGTACTTCTTAAATATGAGAAAAAAGATTACCATCAAATTAGATATCAACTCCTGTGACCAAAAAAGCGAGAATTACCACTATGGTTCAAAGTTTTGGCGTATCAGAGCGGTTTCGGTTCAAAGTTTCAGCGTATCAGTGATAATTAATGTAAAAAGTATGCTTTGGCTAAATTTTGTTGTACCAGTGTAGTGGAATGGTTTTGGACCAAATAGTAGAGAAATTTCGGCTTAAAGGGAAGAAATGTCACACGCAATTTTTTTTTGTATTTAATACATTTTAACTAGTATCAAAATTAGTACTAAAAAGTAAAATAAAACGATTATTCAAGTTAACTACAACTTGTAAAATTATATATAAAACTACTTACCAAAGAAACTATTATACATACTATATAGTACCTAAGTTAACTAAAGCTTAAAAAAATTGTACTCATTTTATGTAGAAATATATATATATATATATATATATATTATACATATTAATTAAAAAAAATAGTAACTATATAGTATGTAGTTAATTATAACTTGAAAATATATTAAGAATTTACTACTCAATTTTTATGCAATGTGTTGTTTCCCGGAAGCACAAGAGATCTAGAGGGGGGGGGGGTTTAATAGATCTTCTAAACTTTTGCTTGTTTAAAGATTTGTTACGAGATAATTAATTAGTTCAATTTATCTTAGCTCAGCGGAATATTAGTTTTAAAACTCCCCTTAAAGATTTAAAGAAATCTCAGTTCTAAATTTAGTTCAATGGATGTTAACCACTTGGCAGATATAACAAGTATAACATATATAACAGATAAATGACTGAAAGTGAGAGACACAAGATATTTTTAAGTGGTTCGGAGCACAAACAACTTTTAGTCCATTTTTCTACTTCAACAAGTAGGATATCCACTAAGGATAGGTCACAAAGACTAGACCACTAAGATCTATTACAACTGAACCACTAAGGTTCCTTCGAGTAACTGAGTCTTAGCAATTTGGTCACACAGACCAGGACACTTAGTCTTTTGAATCACTTAGATTCCTTCGAGTCACTTAGTCTCGGTATAGTGGTCACTAAGACCAAGTTGAATCACTACTGAATGATGATTGGTTGAAGTGTTGCTGAGCTTTGCAACGAGGCTTGATTCCTTCAGGTATTTGGTAGCTTTGAACAAGTTGTTCTGAATCGTAGAGCTATGAATATTTCGACAAAGGTTCAGCTTTGTGTTGTGTAATTCGTACTTGGATTTGAATCCTTGTACGCCTTTTGTAGACATCTGGAAATTGTCCAGTTGGTGCATTTAATGCTCTGCTCCAGATGTTTTCTGATGTTGACTTATAAACTGACTACTAGACTTGTTTTCGGCTCTGACTAGGTCACATCAGATTGCAGTCTCACCTACCATATGTTCGCAGTGTCGCATCTTCTATATATCGGTTTAGACTAAACCTCATTGGATCTTCTAATCTGAATTTGAAGATGGTGAGAAGCATCTTGAAATCTTTGCATGGGGACCATCTGAAGTTGTTAGTCTGAAGACAGTTCTGACATGCTCTACGAAATTAGTTGATGGTAGAGTAACGGGAACGTAGAGTTCAGCTCTACGTCCTGCTCTACGATTTTTTGCTTTCTGCTCTATGAATGAGTACTTCACGATGCATGAGCAGACTTGCTTTAGCAGCTCTACGATGTCGAAAGCTCTACGATCTTGTTGTCTTTTTGTAGCTTTACTTATTCTTAGTTGCTGCACTACGAAAACTACGTTAACTCTACGAACACCATTGACTATACAAAATGGCAGAGTAACTTTACGATCGTTTAACAAGACTATACGATTGATTTGATCCTATTACATGTTCATAAAATCAACTCAAAGGATTAACATTTTGATCGTTTTATTTCTAAGTCCTTGTACATATATCACATATAAGGACTTTACAAAAACTACTGAGCAATTATACATTATAATCACATCATCATATTTAAATATGCATGGCATAACCATTCCTAACACAATGTAGTATTAGACATGTCTGCTAGATGTCTGTTTTATCATTTGGACAGTGCTATGTGTATTAGATAGTGTTTTTGTGAACTTAATTGATCTATCTTGTTGTTCTAACTATTTATAATTTTTTTTAAAAAATTTGAAGCTCCTAATTAGTGTACCGGTGTGTATTGCCCGAAATCAATACCGAAACCGATACCGAGCCAAATGACCTTCCGAAACATAGGCCGCTACCGTGACTTTGAACCGTGGTTACCACCCACTGGATATACATAGGGATTGGGGGCTGTCCTCTGCTAAGGACATGTTTTCTTTCAACTATTGTTTGGTGAACTTCTTGTCCACATATATTTTCTCTATCTTCTTTCTAATAAAATTCTTCCTTCATTGAAAAAATAAAGAAAAAGAAGAAGAAGAAGGAACCATCAACTGTATATATTGCTTGTACCTAAGTTTTGGCGCCCCATTTTACCTTCTAGTGGAGGTTGCTTTATTTGGTGTATTCCTAATATAAGGGGAAAAATATAATTATTTAACATGACAACACCTTTCTACTGACATGTTTGTTCCCACTGTCAGCTCTCTGAGTGGTGATATGTAACGTTAAATAGGCTATAATGTCATTTCAAAGCCTTCTACTTCCTTCTGTTTGAGAGGCGTTTTCTCATTTGAGCCACTTTAACATTAATGGCCTGATAGGCTATGATTTCACACGATATATCACCACTGTTCTTAGTGATCTACTTGTTGATTTTTATGTACATGGTCAACAATTTCTACGAACTTTGTCTGATTTCTGCTTGACCAGTCCAATTCCTAGCTTTTCACATATGTACACTGTTGGTTTTCTTATGTGCTATCCGTCCAACATGAAATTATCACTTTACAAACCTCTTGTTCTTGACATATTGTATTAATTGACTAATATTAGATACAAATAGCAGGTTCTAAATATCGTTGCTTCATTTTCAAATCCTTTATGGAAACACTTTGATAAATGGATGATTTTTTCGTTTGCGCTAGTCATAGTTGTCATAGGGTCGCCTAGGCAACGGCGATGGAAGGAATGGCATGGCATGAGTTGACTTGAGGCATAGCTGCCAAGGCATGCGCCTTGGTAGCTCGGCGTCTCATGTCGTCGCCTAGGGGGGCTTAATTGATTATTTTAGCACAAATATGAGACTTATCAACACATGAGCACTAATTATAAGCTCATCTGCCTTTGTTTGTAATAATAGAATGTGCTGAAAACTGCGCACTATGTCATTTAGGGACTCATTGGGCTTCAATATTTAATTTGTTCAAATAATAAAACCACTAATTGATGCTCCTAACCAGTGTTCTAAAAATCCCCGCCTAGGTCCGCCTAGGTCCCTCCTAGGCGCTAGGCCCCCCATGGCGCCCTGCCTAGGCGCTAGGCCCCCTTCTGGCGCCTCGCCTAGGCACTAGGCTCTCCTGGCGCCTCGCCTAAGCCTAATGAAGCAAAAAATCTCTCCAGAAAATTAGGCGGGGCCTAGGCGGAGAGGTTTTTTTTTTATTTTAATAACTACCCAAACCAAATCTTGATATATTTTTTTTTTTAATGATTTACCATATTCATTATGCAGTTTGTAGCATATCAAATCACAACAAGAAGTGAACAAGATCAAGTTAAAATGGATAATTTTATTATAGTTATAATTTTTTGAACTTGTATCAACTTCAAATTATATAACTGATGATACATTTGTAATATTTAGTTTAATTCAATATAATTCTTAAATTTATATTTAGTTTCTTAAGTTTTAATATTGAAATGAATTCTTGAAATTTTAAATTTTATTATTTAATAGCAATCTTGTTTATGAATAAAACTAATACTTTAAATATATGTTTGAACTTTGAACAATTGCATGTTTGTGTTTGAACTTTGACATTGACAATATGGATATGTGCTTGAACTTTAAGTAAAGGCCTTTATTATCTTTATTATAGACTGTTTTGCTTTATATTATTTTTTTGTTTGGATAAATGTAAGATAAAATATTAAAATTGGCTTAGAATAAAAAATCCCGCTTAGGCCCCGCCTAGGCCCCCCCAGGCCTCCCGCCTAGCGCCTTTTAGAACATTGCTCCTAACAAATGATGTGTAGATCTGGTTTTGACAAGTGCCTAACAGAAAACATAACAAATACTTGGAACATATTAACATTGTTTTGTGAAGCACTGTGACAAACTAAATAAGTAAACCCGTGCCTATATCTCAGGCTTTTGGGGATTTTCCACTTCCAGCATCCGATGTTTTACAGTGCCACATATCAGTTTAATAAATAAGTAAACCCGTGCCCATATATCAGGGTTTTGGGGATTTCCACATCCAGCATCCAATGTTTTTCTGTGCCACATCAGTTTAAATAACATAGGGACTGGCAAGTTGTGCTCCTTTTACACCTGGATGGTTGTTTTACTTATTTTCTTCTTTCATTTGTATTTTATTTTGGGAGGACTTGTGGTCCTCCATCGACATTGTAGTTCCACTATCTTCTCTAATATAATCTCATTCTTTTTATCTGAAAGGTAAAACAAAACATGAATTTTCCCCCAGAAAGTAATAATATTTTGATTTTCATTCCCCAGCATACTACAGTGACATTTGTGTCGGTTCAATTGCATGCCGTCTTGAGAAAAAGGAAGGAGGGGCTGTTTGTGTATACATTTTGACATTGGGTGTTCTGGCGCCATATCGTGGGCTCGGTATTGGTGAGTTATCAACTTATTTAAGTACAGCTCTCATTTGTAGTAATTGTTCTTAAAGCTTCTAACATGTCACTCTTCTAAATCTGTTACTGATGCTTTACCCTAATTGCCTGGGATTAGGCTTATTTAAGATTAAGTTGATTGTGTTTTAGTTGGCAATCACCAATCATCATGTACACAAAGCAAGGTTCAAATTTCAAAAAGGTAGATCACAATGCCTTATTCAAATGTTCCAAGTAATTCTACCTTGTATCCTACTAGATTAAGGTTAGTGTTTTGCTTGTGGCTCAATGTTTTCTTTTAGTTTTGGTGTTCTTAGATTTTCTGGCTTAGTGAGCTGCACGGTACTACAGTCTGATGTTACAAGTACCAAACCAGATATGGCTGGTTGAACCACTTTAATTGTCAAGCTGCAAAATAGTCTCCCACATTTGTCTTTCATTGAATTCTTTGAGTTGGCCTGTTTATCTGTAAACCGGGCACGGTGAATATCAAATGACTGGGTTTCAATATTAATTTATTAACTGATCCTTCCATTTCCACATGATAAAGATTTCAAGAATCAAGACTTGGTTGACAGTCCCAGCATAACTGCATTACGTTCCAGGTCTAAAAGATATATGCTTGAAGTTATTTCCTTTGGAGAATTCAATTGATTTAGGACTTCATTGTGCACTATTGAACCATGACAATAAGACAGTTGAACTATGACCAAGATTTTGTTTTTAATTTGAACCAATCCTTCCATTCCCACTTGAACGAGATCCAACCACGTGAACTTTTACTAACTCCCATACAAGATGTCTGAAGCTTTTCGGTTTTGGAGATTATCCTCTATATAAAAGTTCATGCTTCATTCACAGTTCAACCCACAAACAAAGTAGAACTGCTGGACTATGAGCCAGTCCTTTCTGCTGGTTGATCTGCTGCCAGGTTTACTTTGATGTTATTTTGACCTTTGATTTTGAACTGTGGAACAAAAGTCAGTTCAATAAAGTAAGACCATAATCAAACTTCACTGGAATTGGCTGAAAATTGTTTTTCTCAAATCATTAGTTCAATTTTTATAGACTAGGGACCAAGGTTTGGGAGAGTTTAATATATTTATTGTTTTTGTCTTTAAATTTGAATAGAGAATCTTATGCTCTTATATTTGAAACTGAAATCCTGTTCACTGGTCTCAGCATCTATTTGAGGAAAAAGTGTCGCGTGTTTAGTTTATGAGGATTTTGGTATTTGTGCAGGTACGAACCTCTTAAATCATGTCATTGAGCTCTGCTCCAAGCAAAACATTGGCGAGATCTACTTGCACGTGCAGACCAACAATGAAGATGCTATCAACTTTTATAAGAAATTTGAGTTCAAAATCACGGATACCATCCATAACTATTACACAAATATTACTCCGCCAGATTGCTATGTCGTCACCAAGTTCATCACCGGGCAAACAAAGAAATAAATTGCAGGTGCAGATTTATTCGAACTCCACCTTGCAATCAAATGAGCTTGGACTGCAATATTGAAATCTGGTAAAGAATCATCGATAGGCAGGAGCGGGAGTGGGAGTCGTATTTTACTACAATGTTTGGGATGTTCTCCAACTCCTTTATTTAATAACAGTTAGCATCTTTCTTTTACTCAACTAGTTGAAGGGTTACCTCTTAGTTAAGAAAATATACACAATTTACTTTAGCAAATTGAGTTTAATCAGTATTCCCATCTATCCTGTCTCAAAGGTTGCTTGGCTATAGTTTAGAAAAAAATTCTCGTCTTTGTGCTGAATTTTGATGCATTTAGGCCTTTTGAGTTTCATGTTTTCTCTTCATGTGTTATTTTTTTTACTTACCATTTTGCCTAGCTAAAATTTATAATTTATTTTGAAAATCTATTTTGTTTTTACACATCATCACTGATTTGTCCTATAATTACCACTATTAATTAAGATAAGAGAACAATTTTTTCAATACTAATGTGGCTAATGACTAATTTGAACTTAGATTTAACACAAACTAACATGGCCTACTTTCTGTCCAAAAAATCTTTACTTCTGCTAAATTATTTAACAAAACTGGTCGTAGGTGGTGTTTGTTTGGGTCTTAATGGCTCTTAATAGGCGTGCCTCTGATTTGTTTAAAATTCAAAAATAATATTAAATCATTTAGAGTTACATCTGAACGAATTTATATTTTTTGGACAAAAATAACATCAACAATATTTACAAAATTCTTCCTTTATCCCCAATACAATTTCACGGTTCAAGTTCAAGATCTGGGTTATCGCCCCATTCGTCAACAAATGTGGTCGGAGTCTTGTCGGGATCTTCATCGTCCTTATCGGAGGGAGGTTCCGGCAGGTGAAACAAAACAAATCTATAGCTGTTTGAACAGATTAAATAACAAATCAGCATCTCAAATTTAATTGACTGTTAATTCAATCTAGGAGATCATTTGTAAATTTTCAAAACTTCGAGAAAGAATCAGCAAAAATGGTGGGGGTGGGATGTTATAATGATATCGATACCCGTCAACTGAAAGAATGAGCAAGTCCTTCTCAAATTGGTCGCAATAACGAAATAAAACTAACCGATTGGAAGTGGAAATTTTCAAAGTGGGATATTTTTTTAACCCCGTATCTTACCGCAAAAAACTAATGAAAAATATTTGCATAATTAACCTACTGTATTTTTAGTTTAATCGGTGTAGTGAATTATTTTATTTGGGTAAATCGAAGATTTAATTATTTTACTTCGAGTTATTAATTAATTAGGTTAATTATTTTGTTTGAGTTACTTAGTTTTAATTATTTTACTTGGATTATTAGTGAGATTAATTATCTTATTTGAGTTAATTATTCAATTGTTTTAATTATGTTACTTGATGAGTGTACAATATTCATTTATTTTTATTCTTTTATATTTAGTTTATTATATGTTTTATTGTGTATATGGACTTATTAAGATGTTTATTGATTTCAGGAGGAATTTGAGCTAAGAGGGCTGAAATGATGAAAAAAAAATAAAATAAGTTGTGGATTTTTAAACCCAGTTCGGAAATTGCATGCAAAAGTGGGCTTTGATTAGTCATCAATGCATGACAATTAAAGAAGCTGCTGAATTCCTATTCATGCTAGCTCACGGATACACTAGCAGCCCAATATCATGCCACAAGCAGCTCACGTGGGGAAGCTCACGAATTCCTATTCCTAGCAGTTTTCGGATTCAAACAATGTTACGTGGGGCCACGGTTTTGGGAGTTGCAAGTGGAGAAAGGAATGGCACATGGGCTCAAAATCCAAGCAGCTCAAGGGTCATTGCAATTAACGAATTGGAGTAGCTCACGGAATTCTACAAGGATATTACGAAAAGGAGCAGCTTGCTAAGGATTGGCATGGGCCACGGTTTCAGCATATATGCTATGTGGGCCAGAGATGTAGATGATTAAAGCCTTTGATTAGCAGCAACGAAATTAGAGGCTAAATGCAAAATAGAATTTAGGAATTTATAAGCCGGACAGTGTGATGCCCCGTTGGGGCAGGGCATTAGGCCGGTGAACCCCCGCTGGGGCGGGGAGGCAGAGAAATCAGCCATCAATTTCTTACGCGACACGGATTTGGACGGAAGTTAGGCATGATTAGGGTTGTAATTATAATACTATAAATAGAGGATGATAGTTAAAGTTTTAATTCATTCAATCTTCTACCAACTCTCATATCTCATTGAAGTGCAGACTTGGAGCATGTCAGGCTAGTTTCTTTAGTCAGTTTTAAAGGGAGGTGAAACCTTGTTATAAGTAATTGATTAATTGAGTATTATTATTTATTCCTTGTGTGAAATTTCTTCTGATAATCTGTTTTCATTGATTGCATGTTAATTGACCTAATTAATTTGATATGGCCAATTGAGTTAATTTAATCATTATCATATGCTAGATTAAGATTGGTATTACGTGTAATTGATATCTGTCTTCATCACAAGTAGCAAATTAGTGATACTAATTGTGGACAAGCTTTTGGGTATTGCTAAGATTATCAGAAAACAAGTTAAACGAATCGAGCTTATGTGTTTTTTGCTTGGATTAGCCTAATTCTCTACTTCTTAATGCTTCTATCATATTAAATCTAGAGAGCTTGTTCTAGGTTGTATGCTAGTTGAATCTGGTGAAGAGCTTGTTTCATATAGTGAATATCTAAGGAGAATTTCGGATAGCAGAACTTATTGTTATCTATGGCTAATAGTTTCATTGAAGGGTAAATAATAACAACTTGATTAATTGATTGCTGTGCTCGGTGAAACTGAACTGCAGGACTGAAGTTTTTGCATATTTGGTTAATCTCATTATTTAATTCTGTTTTTCTTAGTTTAAAACAAATTCAAAAATCCCCCATCTTTATTTTCTGTTAAAATAGCAGAATAAATCTAAAATAAACTTACTCTTTGGGGGATCGATCCTTGCTTACTACTGTGCTAATTATTTAAATTTGTGAAGTGAAAGTGAGGTTAATTTTAGAGTGTCAATGACAGCTCCCAAATTTTGGCGCCGTTGTCGGGGAGTAATTGTGCGTTTTATTTTTATTCCATTATTTCTTTTGTTTTTACTTTATGACTCGATCTTTTCAGGCTACTATATTAGATTTTTATCCAGAGATTAAGAAAACTGCAAGGAGGCTAAGGAAGCAAAAAGTTCAACAGTCTACTGCAGATTTAGACGAGACTTCTGCTTCATCACCGGGCCTCAACTTAGCTTTGAAATTACTTTCTGACAAATCATTCACCAAATCAGACGAAGAAGAAAAGATGGCGGGGCCAAACAACAACCGGGCATTGAAACAATTGGCTACTCCTAATCTTACTCATCAACCTTTGTGCATTGAATATCCTGCTTTAAATGCTGCATTTGAACTTAAATCCAGACTAATCCATCTTTTACCTACTTTCCGTGGTCTTACAGGTGAAGATCCATACAAGCATTTGAAGGAGTTCCATATGGTGTGCTCTACCATGAAACCACATGGAATTTTAGAGGAGCAAATCAAGTTAAGAGCCTTCCCATTCTCCCTAGCAGATTTAGCAAAGGATTGGCTGTACTATCTCCCATCCGAATCAATAAATTCATGGAGCGACATGAAAGGGCTATTCTTAGAGAAGTATTTTCCTGGTTCAAGAGTGGCTAACATAAGGAAGGAGATTTGCGGGATCCGACAATTTAGTGGAGAGACACTATACGGGTACTGGGAGAGATTCAAGAAATTGTGCTCCAGCTGCCCTCCCCACCAAATCGATGAGCAACACTTGATTCAGTACTTCTATGAGGGACTGATACCAATGGAAAGAAGTATGATCTATGCGGCTAGTGGAGGAGCATTAGTAGACAAGACACCGGAGGCTGCAAGAAATCTGATTGCAAACATGGCTGCTAACTCACAACAATATGGAACAAGGAATGATCATGCTCCACAAAGGGTAAGTGAGGTAAGCACGAGTGAATTAGTACAAAAGATTTCTAACTTAACTGTTGTGGTGCAATAATTAACAACAGGAAACGTGCCGGTTGCGAAGACTTGAAGAATATGCTTAATGGCAGGGCATGCTACTGATTCGTGCCCAACATTGCAAGAGGATGAGAATGCACAACAAGCCAATGCAGTAGGTAACTACCAAAGATAACCAAAGAAGTATGATCCTTACTCAAACACTTACAATCCAGGCTGGAGAGATCATCCGAACCTCAGTTATGGAGGGAATAGGCCACCAACACAAGGAGTGTTCCCACCTAGACAACAAGGTTTCCAACCGACACAACCTCAGTACCAACCGCGACAAGCAGCTCCAGCCACTTCAGGAACATCCCTTGAAGACATGTTCAAAGCATTCATGACTCAGACACAACAGTTCCAGCAGGAGACAAAAGCTTCAGTTTAAGATTTGAGGAACCAAGTAGGACAGCTGGCTACAACTGTGGGGATATTGGAATCTAGAGGCTCAGGAAAATTACCATCTTAAACAGTAGTCAACCCAAGGGAGAATGCAAGCGTCATAACTTTGCGGAGTGGAACACAGTTATATACACCACCGGACCCCGTAGAGTTTGAGGAAGAAGCAGCTAAGGAGGAAACAAAAAAATCCAAGTACAACCTAACCCTCCTAATCAGCTTAAAAATAATCCTCTTCCCTTTCCTCCCGAAAATTCTAAAACCTCAAAGAAAGATGAAAAAGAAAAAGAAATTCTGGAAAAATTTAGGAAAGTAGAAGTAAACATCCCTCTCCTTGATGCAATCAAACAAGTATCAAGATATGCAAAATTTTTAAAAAAATTATGCACTAATAAAAGAAAATTGCAAAATGATGAAAGAGTCACAGTTAAGGAAAATGTATCTGCTGTTCTTCAAAGAAAAATGCCTCCTAAATGTAAAGATCTAGGAATGTTCACAATCCCATGCAAAATAGGAAACACCAGATTTGAAAAGGCCATGCTAGATTTAGGAGCTTCAATTAATGTTATGCCTTTATCTATTTATGCCTCTTTAAATCTAGGTCCTTTGAAAAATACTGGTGTGATTATTCAATTGGCAGATCGTACTAACACTTACCCCCGAGGGGTGATTGAAGATGTCTTAGTGCAGGTGAACGAACTAATCTTTCCTGCAGATTTTTACATTGTGGACATGGAAGATGATACATCACCAAACCCTTCCCACATCTTGTTAGGAAGGCCATTCTTAAAAACCGCAAGACCATGATTGATGTGCATAATGGGACCTTGACAATGGAATTCGATGGAGAAAAGATTCAATTCAACATCTATGATGCTATGAGGTACCCTAGTGATATAGGACAGGTTTTTGCTATTGATGTGAGAGACTCTTTAGTGCGTAGAGCTTTTGAACAAATACATAGGGATAGTATGGAGGTTGTCATCACCAACAGTCTGGATATGGACAAGGAAGATGAGATTGAGCAAACTTAAGAGTTGAAGGAAATTGTGGCTGCACTACACTCATTATCGAAATCCTCAGATAAGTATGCAGTACATTCTATTCAATTACCTGTTTCTCATCAAAAGTTACTACCATTTGTTGTGAAATCTCCAACCCTAGAATTGAAACAATTACCTGCACATTTGAAATATGCATATTTGGGGACTAATGATACTTTGCCTGTTATTATTGCTAGCAATCTAACCAAAGTACAGGAAGAAAAATTGCTGAGTCCTAAGAGACCATGTTATAGTTTTTGATTGGACAATAGTGGATATCAAGGAAATTAGTCCTGCCATGTGCATGCATCGGATATTGTTAGAGGATGAAGCTAAGCCTACAAGAGATGCGCAAAGGAGATTGAATCCACCCATGATAGAGGTGGTGAAAAAAGAGGTGCTCAAATTGCTTGATGCCGATATCATTTATCCCATCTCCGATAGTCAATGGGTAAGTCCAGTGCAGGTTGTTCTAAAGAAATTTGGAATAACGGTTGTCAAGAATGATGATAATGAGTTGGTGCCCACACGGATGCAAACAAGATGGAGAGTGTGTATTGACTACAGGAAATTAAATGTTGTAACAAGAAAAGATCACTTTTCTCTTCTTTTTATTGATCAAATGTTGGAAAGATTAGCTGGGCACACTTATCATTATTTTCTAGATGGTTTTTTAGGATATAACCAGATTGTGATTGCACCCGAGGACCAAGAAAAGACCACATTCACATGTCCCTTCGGCACATTTGCATACTGACGTATGCCATTTGGACTCTGTAATGCTCCCGGTACTTTTCAGAGATACATGGTAAGCATTTTTTCAGATCTTCTAGAAAACAGCATTGAGGTCTTTATGGATGATTTCACAATACATGGTAATTCTTTGGATACATGCTTAGATAATTTGAGTCGTGTTTTGGATAGATGCATGGAAATTAATCTTGTTCTAAACTGGAAAAAATGTCATTTTATGGTAAAATAAGGAATAGTACTTGGTCATGTTGTGTTATCTAAGGGTCTCGAAGTTGATAAAGGTAAGATAGATATTATTTTTGCTTTATCTTACCTCGTCAGGGTGCGGGAGATTCGTTCTTTTCTTGGTCATGCAGGATTCTATCGAAGGTTTATCAAGGATTTCTCGAAGATTGCATTGCCCTTGTGTAAGTTGCTACAAAAGGATGTGGACTTTTAGTTTAATGATGAGTGCAAGGAGGCTTTTGATATTTTAAAAAAATTATTGACCTCTGCCCCTGTGATCCAACCACCGAATTGGAAGTTTCCATTTAAAATCATGTGTGACGCAAGCAACTATGCAGTGGGGGCTATTTTGGGACAAAGGATTAACAAAGTTGTTCATGCCATCTATTATGCTTCTAGAACTTTGAATGGGGCTCAGATAAACTATTCCACAACTGAAAAAGAACTTTTATCTGTGGTTTTTGCTTTAGATAAATTTTGATCATATCTACTTGGTACTAAAGTTATTGTTTTTTTTGACCATGCTGCTCTCAGGTATTTGCTAACTAAGAAGGACTCTAAACCTAGGATTATTAGATGGATTCTCCTTTTGCAAGAATTTAACTTGGAGATCAAAGATAAGAAGAGTGCGGATAATTTGGTAGCGGATCACCTGACTAGACTGTTGAGAGAAGAGGATGAACTACCCTTGCGTGATTCTTTCCCAGGTGACAGCTACTTTCCATCCATGCTGAAACTCCCTGGTATGCAAATCTGGTTAACTATTTGGTAAGTGCATATTTTCCTAAAGAAATTTTCAAATCCCAGAAGGAAAAGCTAAAGAGTGATGCTAGACACCATGTTTGGGATGATCCATACTTATGGAAATTTTGTGCTGACCAGATAGTTAGAAGATGTGTGTCAAATAATGAATTCCAATCTATTCTAGCTTTTTGCCATTGTCATGCTTGTGGAGGACATTTTGGTCTAAAAAGAACTGCTAACAAAGTTTTGGAAAGTGGTTTTTATTGGCCGTCACTTTTTAAAGATTCCTATCTATTTTGTAAAACATGTGATAATTGTCAAAGGACGGGGAATATCTCTCAAAGAAATCAAATGCCCCAAACTCCTATTTTAGTTGTTGAGATTTTTGATGTTTGGGGTATAGATTTTATGGGATCTTTTCCTTCATCCTTTGGGAATGTATATATTCTTTTGGATGCTGATTATGTCTCAAAATGGGTGGAAGCTAAAGCCACTAGGACTGACGATTCTAAAGTTGTTGCAGATTTTGTCAGGACTAACATATTTGTCAGGTTTGGAGCACCACGGGCCATCATTTGCGATCACGGAACTCACTTTTGTAATAGCGTATTAGCGACTTTGTTCAAGAAGTACAATGTTTTGCATAAGGTTTCTACATCCTACCATCCGCAAAGTAATGGCCAAGCTGAGGTGTCCAACCGGGAGATCAAATCCATTTTGGAGAAGGTAGTCAACCCAAGCAGGAAGGATTGGAATCTGAGACTAGATGATGCACTTTGGGCCTACCGAACTGCATTCAAAACTCCTATTGGGATGTCACCATATCGGATTGTGTTTGGGAAACCCTGCCACTTACCGATAGAGTTTGAGCATAGGGCTTTTTGGGTAATCAAACAGTGCAACATGAGTTTGGAAGCAGCTGGAGTTCATAGGAAGTTGTAGTTACAAGAGTTGGAAGAATTGAGGAATGAAGCCTATGAAAGTTCTTCGATTTACAAGGAAAAGACCAAGGCCTTTCATGATAAGCAAATTGTGCGAAAAACCTTTGTTGTGGGACAGAAAGTTTTGTTATATCATTCTCGGCTTAAGTTATTTCCAGGTAAATTGAGATCTAGATGGGTTGGTCCTTTCGTTATCACTAATGTGTTTTCTCATGGTGCAGTTGAGATTTATAGTCCAAGTACAGGAAAGATTTTTAAAGTGAATGGACATAGATTGAAACCATTCTATGAGGGACATCAGGTGGAAAATATTGAGATGTTGGAGCTAGATGATCCGGTCTATGAAGAATGACAAGGGAGACATGATGTCAAGCCAATGATAATAAACAAGGGCAGCTGCTTGGGAGGCAACCCAAGAAATCAGATTTGATTTTTCTATTCCTTTACTTATTAGTTTTTTGTTCTTTGCATGATTTTCTTACATTAGGGACAATGTAAGGTTTGAGTGTGGGAGGAGAGATTTAGGTTTTTTATTTTATTTTTAGGGATATTGATCTGCGATTTTGATAGGAAATAGGACCATCTTGATGCCTTAGAATTTTTTTTTCTTCAGAATTTGAGTTCCATGATTCTATTTGCCTATGTGTTCGAAGGTTAAAGTCAACAATTGGAAATCAATGCTAAAAATTCAAAATCTGTTTGATGCTTAATTGGTTGATGATTGAGAAAAACTAAGTCATGATCCATAGTAATTGATTTGAGTTGAATTTGTGTCTCATGAGTACTTGAACATGTGATATATGCTGAGTTGGCTTAGTTATCTGTGGAGTTGTTTATGTGCACTAATCTCATGCTTTAGAACTATTGAACTGCTTATGTTTTTTGCAGAACCATGTGAAAAAAAAATCAAAAAAGTTAAAAATCAAAAAAATTATTGAAAAAGAGAAAAAGAAGCAAAAAAGAAACCATGTGGTGGGATGAGATGGAGCGTAAAACGCACTTTCTCATAAACACGCGCGAATAAGTGAATGGAGCATAAAATGCACTCACTTACAAAAGAATGATTGAGGAAGGTAAAACGGAGCATAAAATGCATTCACCGAAAACAAAGAGGAAAAATGAAAGGGTCCTGGTGAAAAAAAAATAAAGCAGAAATGTTTTGAGTTTTTGAGTAGTGTGTACGATTTTTGCTCTATGGTAACTATGTTGAGAAAGTGTGTGGATCATAGAAGAGTGCTTATATGATTACAATTTGACTTAATGAAATTCATTGGTGAAGTGGCAATGTGGTTATCTTGAGTTGATTGATGAAGTGTTGATTATGTTTTTGTGGGTTTAGTGTTGATAATCATGATTTGATCTTAAAATTTTTTGACACTATGGTTGAATAGAATTTTCCTAGAAATTAAACTTTTAGTTTACACGAGGACGTGTAAAGGCTAAGTGTGGGGAAATTAGACGAGTGCATAATATTCATTTATTTCTATTCCTTTATATTTAGTTTATTATAAGTTTTATTGTGTATATGGACTTATTAAGATGTTTATTGATTTCAGGAGGAATAAGAGCTAAGAGGGTTGAAATGATGAAAAAAAAAATAATTTGTGGGTTTTTAAACCCAGTTCGAAAATTGCATGCAAAAATGGGCTTTGATTAGTCATCAAGTGCATGGCAATTAAAGAAGCTACTGAATTCCTATTCATGCTAGCTCACGGATACACTAGCAGCCCAATATCATGGCACAAGCAGCTCACATGGGGAAGCTCACGAATTTCTATTCCTAGCAATTTTTCAATTCAAACAATGTTATGTGGGGCCACGGTTTTGGGAGTTGCAAGTGGAGAAAGGAATGACATATGGGCCCAAAATCCAAGCAGCTCAAGGGTCATTGCAATTAACGAATTGGAGTAGATCACGGAATGCTACAAGGATATTACGAAAAGGAGCAGCTTGCTAAGGATTGGCATGGGCCACGGTTTCAGCATATATGCTACGTGGGCCAGAGATGTAGGTGATTAAAGCCTTTGATTAGAAGCTATGAAATCAGAGGCCAAATGTAAAATAAAATTTAGGAATTTATAAGCCGAATAGTGTGATGCCCCGCTGGGGCAGGGCATTACGCCAGTGAAACCCCGCTGGGGCGGGGAGGCGGAGAAATTAGCCATCAATTCCTTATGCGACACGGATTTGGATGGAAGTTAGGCATAATTAGGGTTGTAATTATAATACTATAAATAGAGGATGATAGTTAAGGTTTTAATTCATTCAATCTTCTACCAACTCTCATACCTCATTGAAGTGCAGACTTGAAGAATGTCAGGCTAGTTTCTTTAGTCAATTCTAAAGGGAGGTGAAACCTTGTTACAAGTAATTGATTAATTGAGTATTATTATTTATTCCTTCTTGTGTGAAATTTCTTTTGATAATCTATTTTCATTGATTGCATGCTAATTGATCTAATTAATTTGATATGGCCAATTGAGTTAATTTAATCATTATCATATGCTAGATTAAGATTGGTATTACGTGTAATTGATAGCTGTCTTCATCACAAGTAGCAAATTAGTGATACTAATTGTGGACAAGCTTTTGGGTATTACTAAGTTTATCAAAAAACAAGTTAAACGAATCGAGCTTATGTGTTTGTTGCTTGGATTAGCCTAATTCTCTACTTCTTAATGCTTCAATCATATTAAATCTAGAGAGCTTGTTCTAGGTTGTATGATAGTTGAATCTAATGAAGAGCTTGTTTCATATAGTGAATATCTAAGGAGAATTTCGGATAACAGAGCTTATTGTTATCTAGGGCTAATAGTTTCATTGAAGGGTAAATAATAACTACTTCATTAATTGATTGCTGTGCTCGGTGAAACTGAACTGCAGGACTAAAGTTTTTTCAAATTTGGTTAATCTCATTATTTAATTCTGTTTTTCTTAGTTTAAAACAAAATCAAAAATCCCCCATCTTTATTTTATGTTAAAATAGCAGAATAAATCTAAAATAAACTTACTCTCTGTTGGATCAATCCTTGCTTACTACTGTGCTAATTATTTAAATTTATGAAGTGAAAGTAAGGTTAATTTTGGAGTGTTAACGACAGCTCCCATTACTTGATTGATTAGTGGGTTAATTGTTTTATTTAAATAAATTAATTGAGTTAGTTGTTTATTTAAGTTAATTAGAGGAGTTAGTTAATTTAATTTGACTAATTAGTAAATTAAATTATTTAATTTAATTAATGAGATTAATTATTTTATGTGTAGGGTGGTAATGTATAGTGAATTTTATTTTGTTTATATAATAGACACATGTATCTACTATTTAATTATATTTATTTGATTGTTTTTTTTTTCGCTTCTTGTTTTGATGTTTTCCACCAAAAAAATTATATTTGTTTAACTGAAGTTCAAGATGAAAATTTTAACATCGAACGTAATGCTTAATTTATATAAACTCTCATATAAAATTCATAGAAAAAGAATATACATTCCACGCAATAGAAAATTTTAAAGCACATGGGACGGGTGACTATGTTTTCATTGAACATGTTACATTTTGTTTCGTCATATTGTGGTCAAAATATTATAAATATGTATTTAAAATATTATTCAGACCTTTCAGATTATCAAACATGTTTTGCTTAAACTGTTCGGAGGGTTAAACTGGTAAAATACTGTAATTCAGATATTTTGGAAAAATTAATTATCAAGTAATTTTTTTTCATTCAGACACAATTCTGGACAGAGACACTATATTATTCAGATATCTAAACTGTTCAGATCTTAACACTCAGTTTTATCAGACACTACCTTAGTCTCTTTTTCATAGAACTAACGTTAGTTTGATGGTGAGCTTTGCTTAAAAAAATGTTTTAAGAAATGGGTTTGTAAAATTCATACAAATTAAGGAATAAATTTGGAATTCAATCTCCATAACACATAAAAGAATCTCTTTACAACTCAAGAATGTAAGAGATGTTGAATTGTAAGATGATATAGAATAACAATATTATCGCCTGAATCGAATGGTGACAACTCTTTCCTTAAGACTATATTCGTTCTTTACTTTTGCTACACAGGGTTACTGGAAATTAGTCTCCCAAGATAAGACAGACTCAAATTTTACTCTGTACTAGAATTTATTGTGTAGAAACAAAACTAGTGCAAACTATAAATGAGAGGAAAATTATAACAAGAAAATTATTTAGAATAATAATTTTCTATGAACTTGAAAATGATTTAGAATGATTTGAAGTTTTAAGAACGTGAGAAGGATTGAAGTTGAAGTGATTGTTTGGGTAGACTTGGAACTTATTTATAGGTTTTCAAACACCCCTTTAAAGAGGTATGTTAATATCGGATCCAGTTAGCATGAAGTTCACTTCATACTAACCACTCTCAATAATATCCAAACATACACAATGGCATCCCCCAACCACTCCCAATAATATCCAAACATCCCTTTGTGACATCCTCGAACTTTGTTTGGCGCATCACATCCTAATTGAGTTGTCGAATCTCAATTTTTAGTCACATCCCAGTTGAGTTGTCATTGGCATCTTATTGTTGGCCTTTTTTAATAATTAATTAAAATATTATAAGAATGATGTTGCCATGAATTGAACCCAAGTCCTTAATATTATAACCCATTTCTCTTATCCAACTGAACCAATTTATTTATTAGCTACATGGATAACATATAATATATTTATTATATACTTTTTTAGATAATGAAAATATCCAACAATCCTCTCCTATTTTTATAATCTTCCAATCTTTTTCCTTTGACATTCTTCTTTCTCTTATTAGATATAGCATACATAAGTAAGATGTGTCTTTCGACTCGAACCTTTACGTAGTCTATATCACAAAATATCTGAATTCTTAGTAGTGTTAGTGTAATACCCTAGAATTTTATAAATAATTTTAGAATTTAAAACAAACGTTATTGCAATTATTTGTGTACATATATATATATATATATATAAATGTGTCATGTGATTAATAATTGAATCAAGTATGTTGATAATAATGATAAGCTTGATTAAGCTTAAGTGTTAAGCCTTGTGTGACATAATTAATTTCCTAATTGGACTAGTTGGGTCATGCTTTAATAATGTATTGGACTTAGGTTATATCCAAGCCCAACAACGTTAATGTGACATGCTTGTAGGCGTTAGGAGATGTGACCCAACCAATATATATGTGCTAGGTTAATATTAGAGTTCATGTGCTTTAGTGATGTACCTAGCCCAATTTGACTTAGCTTGGAATGGCCCAATGAGTATTATATGATGATGGATATATGTATACATATATATAGGTATATATGTATATGGGTGTATAATAGAGGTATTTATATATATATATGTGTGTGTGTATTGGGGACATGTATGCTAGCTTGTTGTGTACAAAGGGAATTAAAATGTGACATGGTGCAATAAGACCCCTCCTAGCCGCCCAACCCCCTCTTCCATTAGCACAAATGTTGATTTTTATAGCTTAGTTAAGCTCACAAGCAAAAGCCATGTGGGGAGAATGATGGAGAAGTACCATGAATAGTAAGGGTTGGTGAAGTTAGTCACCAACTCCTTTCTTTGCCCTTTGTGTAATGACCATAGTGGGATAATAGATTGTCTATAAATAAAAGACTTGTGTTGGTGTTGAGAGTTTGCCTATTCAATTGCTAAGTGTATAAATATAGAAAGTTAGAGAGAGTTGAGAGAAAAAGGAGAAACCTAGAGAAGTTCTTGCAAGTTGGTGGTTCAAGGAACAAGGTGGAGACATACTCAAAGTTCCTAGCCAAGAGAAAGAAAGCCATCAAGAGGTAAGATCACTAACTAACTTCTTTTATGCTTGTTAAGTTAAGTTAGTATAGTAGAAATGCATGTTAAGCTTGAAACCTAGTTATAACACTTGAAAGCATGAGATATGTTGTTAAGAATCATAAAATGTATAAGCCTTACATATGATCCAATAATGTTATGCTGAACCTCTATGAAATACGGATATAATCCAAGTGGAATCATGGTAATCGGATATAAAACGAACCCGTAGCGGAACTTTCCGTAAAACATGTCGACATGCAAACCCTAGCTTGGAAAAGCAATAAACTTAATTAATTAAATAATTTAGAAAATTGTGCAAGATATCATATATTGAAGATATACAAGTTTATGAGATATTGGGAGTGATTTCAACTTATTTGGATGTAAAATGAATAAGTTATGCAAGTTTGAATCAAATAAGGTAAGAAAATATTTTCTGAAAATTTCTTGCCTAAGCATTCTGCTGGGCGGGTGCTGCCGCGTCGCTCAGGAAGCTATATCTGGCGCTGCAGCGCCAATGACCTTTCAAAATAGCAGGACCAGCACTGCAGCGCCGTCTTCAGTACAAACTTCAGCACCGTAGCACCACAACCAGGTTCGGGTTCTGCAGGGCTGACGCTGCCGCGCCATCTGCAGTACTAAACCCGGCGCTGTAACGCCAGGACGAGTTCGCAGTTGACCCAGATCCGGGTCAAACCAGGTCGGGTCGGGTCGGGTCAGACAAGATCAGAAACCTAATTTTTCTAACATTTAAAATAATAATTAATTAAATAATAATAATACTTAATTTGATTAATATTAAGAGATTTTATTAATCAAAGACAATTAAACAATTAAAGTAATTTAATTATGAGTTAATTAAATACAATTTGGAATTTAAAAGATTAAGACTTATTTGACTTAAAGAATATTAAACAATTAAAATAATTTTAATTGTAAATCAATAAGTGATAATTATTCTAATATTTAGAAATTTCTTTAAAGTTCCTAAAGTATAAACTGTAGGGATCTCGGCATATAAACGCAGCGGAAATTAAAATTTTCCAAAACCCTAAAACGGGATCCATGCGAAAACAAATTAATTCAGAGGTTTAGATTTATTTTACCGATTATCCAAGCTTGAATGGAGACGATGGAAATTCTGGAACAGCTTCGAATCTTCAACGTAATCCAAAGGAACTGCGTCTCTACGGTATCCACACGAACGCCCCGCGAATCGTCACACTATCTGTAGCAAAGAGAACTGCGGTACTAGCCGCCAAGATCTGGATTTTGGAGCTTTTCTCTCTAGTTTCTCTCTAAGAACGGCTAGGGTTTGGGTTTATAATGAATACCCTAAAACGGCTGATATATCATATATATAGCAGTTAAAGGAATTAACCAAAACCTAATCCAATTAAAAAAATAAAATCTAAATTTATATATATTATATATTAATTAAGTCTTACTTAATTAATATACATATATATACAAATTATCCTATTAATTTAAATTCGTAATTTAAATACTATCAATCATATTGACATATTTAAATCCTTACAATTTAAATTAATTTTCTTTTAATTACGTTCTAAGTGTGTGACCCTATAGGTTATTATTATGTTGGCAATAATTTTAAAATCATATTATAAAATTATAAACAGTGAGTGACATCTAGTAATGCATCACTGCTACCCAAATAATAATAAGATCGGTGATTCGATGCAACCTTTTTGTGACCAATATTTTAATGTAATTTAATCCTTTCAACATTGACATCCTAGATTAAACTCGAGTCATGGAATGTGTCATACTCTTTATAATTTAATCTGAGTTTTCTTAATCAATAAGTAGACTATATAAAACAAATCACTATTTGAGCATGGCCATGCATTTCATAGTCCTACTCAATCAAGAGGCCTATGGATATCACCCCTAATATATAGGAGGATTAAATTCCATCTAGATCACTCATATTCCTCACACGATTCATGATGTACCCAATAATCACCTTTATTGTCCACCCTATTAAAGGTGACCTTTGATGATATCAAAGTACATAAATTTCCGTGTAGTAATATAGTGATTTTAGGTCGGAGGATCATTACATCATTGTCACTATGAGAATTACTTATGACACTTTGCATAATGCTCCACGTAGAATTCTCATGGTGGGTCTGTCCAGTACATTATTCTCTAACATGTACCTATGAATTGACTCAATATCTCATATATTTATGACTAATGAGATTTGGCCATCAGTCAATCCACATACTAGTCTCAATGTATCATTGTTATCCCATTAACAATGACACTCGACTAGGGACATTTAAGAATAATGATACTAATTGTAATTATATGATCTCATGTTCAAGTCACATACTTGAAGCCATATAATTTGTATCACTATTGTAAGGACTTTTATTATGCTAACATTTATATAATGCAGTAAGTAAAACCATAATAAAATAATTCATTTATTCAATCAAATATAATATCAAAAATGTTAAGCAATTACATCAAAGAATTGGCCTCTAGTGCATAAACTCTAACAGTCTCCCACTTGCACTAGAGCCAATCACTCATGTATCTAGTACCCATGGAACTAGTGTGACCTTCGTGCTTCCGATGCGACAAAGACTTGGTCAATGGATCTGAAACATTATCATCTATTGGCACTCTGCTTATATGTACATCTCCTCTATCAATGATTTCACAGATGAGATGGTACCGCCTAAGTATATGCTTGGATCGTTGGTGAGATCTGGGTTCCTTAGCCTGTGCAATGGCTCCATCATTATCACAGTATATGTAACGACCATGAATTTTAAACTCCTTATTAATTTAATATGTGATTTAAAATTCTAAGAGTAAATTTTTCGAGCTTATTTAAACCTTATGTGGTTATGCGATTATGTGAATTGAACCTATGCGAACAAATGCCAGGATTTTATTAAAGGAAATCACTAATGGTTATTTAAATTAGTAGATTAATCCTGAGGCCTTTATATCAGAGTACTGATAAAAGTGTTAGTAATTACATATTCAAATTTACTTGATTATAGTGTAGAGATTTAATCGTGATTGATTAATTGATATTTGAGTAATTAATCGATAATGTATAAAATTATTATTGTTGAGAATAATAAAACATAAGAGTATAATTTAATAATAATTACTGAGTAAGAGATTCATAAATATAATAATATTATATTTACTTGGTTAATTATTTTATACAAATATGTGGTAATTAAACCTTTGGTATAAGGTAGTTACTTTTATATATTGTATAAGGTGCTATGTGACATTAATATGGCTTGTATTGTATGTATGAACTATATGGTAAGATTAACTGTATTAGATTAGTTATATATATTATTCCTTATGTAACATGATAGGTATGGATAGACATTATTATGTATACCTATTATATTATATAAATAAACGATTGTTATTTGATAATGATTTTTAATAAGTTATGATAATTATAATAATAACCGTTGTGATAATAATAACTCCCAATTACTTTATATTTGGTATTAATAGAAAATGTACATGGATTATATGATTGGTGTATATGTACCTACTTGATACATTGTAATGAGAAATTACATTTATATTCATAACCCAAACTATATAAGGTATATACATATATAACCTAAGTGTTATACTACACTAGCAAGTTACTAAATTTTAATTGGTTGTCCAACATTGCAATAACCATTTTAATGTATAACTTAAATATATACTATGTGTATATATATCTAAATATAACATTAGTACATGGAATGCTAGTTGATGAGGTTTGTTGAGAGCCCAACTCTTCCCACACGTGAACTCACATGCTACACTAGTCTATCTTCTTCTCAATTTCCTCACAAATCATAGCTAATCATGAGATGGGGAGTGGAATTCATGAGTAGAATCACCCACCCTCACCAACTCTCTCTTGTCCATTGTACATTCTTGAAATCCTTTGTTTTGATTTGGTGGGCAAAGTCAAGAACTGGATATCCATTTGCCTATATAATGAGCTTCTCCTTTATTGTTAACATTGCTGAGTTTTCATAAGTGTAAGTTATTGAGAGCATATATATATATATATATATATATATATATATCTGTGATTAGCATCCATGAGTAAAGAAGGAGTTAAGATAGCAGCAAGTTACAGAGGTATAATTACTTCCTTGTTCTTCATTCTCTGATAAATTCTAATTCCTTAATTCTTTGAATTAAGCATGTATTTGTTGATAATTGATTTGGGATATGTTGCTTAGTGTTATACAAACTTCTAATGTTGTTGGAATAGCAATGTGTTATGTTAGAAACGATTTTCGTATAAAATTTCTGAAATGGGCTGAAGTTACTGCCGAAAACTGCGCAGCTTCTGGTCTGGCCGCCAGCCTGCGCAGCTGCGCCAGTATTGCACTGGCCAACGGCGCAGTTGCGCCAGTACCTGTCTGCAGATTTTTGTTTTCTTTTGCAATCTGTTCATGCTAACTTATGATACTAGTTTAGAATGAGCATGCTAGCATGAGTGATATATATCTATGGTTATATTGAGGCAATGTAAGCATGTTTCACTAATAGTTGCACAAATACTTATAGTTTGAGATAAGCTTAGCATTTTATAAACTAACTTTGAATTTGGAAACAAACTCGATATGTATACTTGCCATGTTAGCATTTTGACCTTGCAAGCATGATAGCATGACTTAGAATTACATGAGGAGAATGTCAACTTGCATACATAAGTTTCATGATGGAATGTGAACATGTGAATCCCACTATTGAACATTTCTAACGAAAAATATAAGTTTCAAAGGTGAACTTTAACATGTAGATATTGTGTATGCATTCTAATTTAACGAGCATATTAGTATGACCTAGATAGGCATGAAGAGCATGCTAATTGGTATAGACATGTTTAATAATATGCACGGTCATGTTAGATGTGACGAACGAGAATTTTGTAAAGATATTTGAATATTTATTGAAATAAATAAATATTTTTAATGATTTAATTATTGAATTAAATAATTAATTCATGAATTTATGGTAGATTAATTTGATTATATGTGTGACATTAATTAAATTAATATGTAGTAATTTAATAGTTCAAAGAATATATTTAATTGAGTTTATTTGATTAATTGAATTAATTAAATAAGCATATATTACTTTAGTTAATTTAATAATTAATTAATGAATTGACATAATTAATAAATAAAAATATTAATTATGTGACAATGTGATTTAATGTGAATTATCTTATTTTATTTAATTAATTTAAATAAAATTAATTAATCAATAAGTAAGGTGACAATTAACTATATAGTAAATTAGTTTAATAAAATAAATGGGGAAAGAAAAGAAGAGGAAGGCAAACAAGGCCTTAAGAGAGGTTAATCCATTTATTATACAACGGTATAATATATATACATATACGTATATGATTGTCAGACATAAGTTTATTTTCAAAGTCAGAGAAAAAAAATTTAGAAAAGTTCAAAGAAGAAAATAGAGAGATCGGGAAGAAGAAATTGAGAGTGAAAGGGAGAAAGAGATTTGAGAAAATCTTAAGTGTTGTCTTTGATTATCTTCATACTAACAAAGGGTAATCTTCTTTCAAAGTTTTTAAAATTATATTTTCTAAAGTTTTCATATACGACTTTAGAGTTTTCTGTGAAATTGAATTTCCCAATTGGGTTACGATATGGCTTTATCTATATGGGTATGTGATCATAACGTGTTTTTCTAACATATAAACATGTTTTAAAGGATCAATTTTATATAATTTGGCCTTAATTGATTATTCAAAAAGTTACAGAGTTTTCTACGATATTGTAAAATTTCTCTGTCAGTACTTGTTTTTGGGAAATTAAAGTGTGAGGTTATTATATATGTGACCGTATATGTTAGTATTACGTGTTGGATCATGTATCCATGATTTACACTGATCACACCAAGTAATTTTGTTAATAATTGGGTTTATGAAATTACAGAGTATTGAATATGGGTGAATAACCCATATGGGTTAAATTAATGATTAAATCATATGTTTATATTTAAATTGATATATGAATATGATTTTATATGTTAAAACAAAGAAAATGGAATTGAAATGAATGGATTCGGTGTAGTAACGAATCCGTAAGGAGATTTTTTTTATGTTTTTCATTAAACTCTTGAAAGTTTTGAAGAACAGTGAAAATTTATGTTTTGATTTGTGTAATTACATGACTTGGAATGTTAAGAACATGTTATAAGTGATATATAATGTTCCTGTGAAGTTTATACTTCATGGGTAACATTATAAATCAGTGTATTGGTGTAAAATTTGAGAAAGTGGCCGAATTTCTGTGTTCTTCGCGAACTGGAAATTTTGGGAAAACGTAGCCGCGCGGCCTCGCCGGGTACAAGACTAAATTGCGCACGGCCGCGCCCGTCTGAAATTTTCGAAAAAAATTGCTAAGTGTTAAAATTTGAGAAAAATATTTTTAATCTAATGAACATGAAAACATGTTGTAAATATGATAGGATATTGATATGAGTTTAATAAATTATGTTACGTGATTAATTAATGAATTAATTATGTGACTTAAATTATTATTTATAAACTTTAAATAATGTGATATAAATATGAAGACATTTTTTTAAGTTTAATAAACATGAAGACATGTTATGTATGTAATAAGTTGTTAATACAAGTTAATAACTCAAGTTATGTGATTAATTAACAAGTTAATTAATCAACGTGAACCATTATTTGAAAAACCTAATAATGAGTTCAAAGAACACTAATTGTAAATCAATAATCATATCGAACCTCTGATTAATTGATATTGTAATGTGTGATAGGTAAGAGTAATTAAAGAACTGAGAAATAATTGTAGCTTGTGCACGAGGCAAGTTTTCTATCCCTAACTTATTATTATTATTGGGCAGGTTTCCTAAACTAAACTCTTTAAATTAAGCAATTGCTATGCTTAATTACTATTGTTGAGCAAATTCTTACTCTTGAATATCCAAGTTTAGAATTTCATATGAGATGCCATGATTCTTTTGAAAGTATCATTTAAGTGTACAATACTTATTCGATTGTATACCTTGAGAAGTTAATATTCAAGTTGAATATCATTTATTGTTGAATCCTTTAATACTAGTGAACCCTTATTGATTCGACTAGTCCATAGTTGATGAGCCTCCTAAATTCCAGAATAATTATTGAGTTATCCTGGGAATGGATTGGCTATTCAATTATGGAGCCGTAATTGATTGCCAGAAGAAATGTATTAACCTTATGACTCCGTCAAAGGTTATGTTTTATGGTAGCAAGTCGCCTAGACAAGCGAGTTGTTTGACGATGATGCAGGCCAGGAAGTTATTAAGATAAGGCTGTGTGGGATATTTAGCCTACATAGTCGATAGTCGTAAAGAGAATTCAAAGTTAGAAGAAATACCAGTCGTAAGAGACTTCGTGGATGTTTTCCCGGATGATCTGCCAGGACTTCCGCCTGACAGGGAAGTAGATTTTGTTATCGATTTGGTGCCAGGAATGACTCCAATATCGAAAGCACCGTACCGGATGGCTCCGGTAGAAATGAAGGAATTGATGGTACAGCTACAAGAGCTGTTGGACAAGAAATATATTCAACCGAGCGTATCACCGTGGGGAGCGCCGATATTATTTGTTAAGAAGAAGGATGGAACGATGCGACTCTGCATTAACTATAGAGAATTGAACAAGGTTACCATTAAGAATAGGTATCCGTTGCCAAGGATTGATGATCTGTTTGATCAATTAAAAGGAGCAAGATATTTCTCTAAGATAGACTTGAGAAGTAGTTATCATCAGTTGAAAGTAAGGCCAGAAGATGTCCCGAAGACAGCGTTTAGGACACGATATGGTCACTACGAACTTTTGGTTATGTCATTTGGTCTAACAAATGCGCCTGCAGCATTTATGGGCCTAATGAATGGAGTGTTCAAGCCGTTTCTGGACAAATTCGTAGTGATTTTTATTGATGATATATTGGTCTATTCTAAGACCAAGGAAGAACATGTTGAGCATTTGAAGTTGACTTTAGAAGTATTAAGAAGAGAGAAGTTGTATGCCAAATTCTCAAAGTGTGAATTCTAGATTGAAAGGGTGCAATTTCTCGGACACGTGATTGATAAGGACGAAATTTCGGTGGATCCCTCCAAAGTCAAAGCAGTAATGAATTGGGATCAGCCGAAAACACCGTCGGAAGTAAGAAGTTTTCTTGGATTAGCCGGTTATTACAGAAGATTCATTCAGGATTTTTCCAAGATCGCCACTCCGCTAACGAATTTAACTAGGAAAGTTATAAAATTCGTTTGGACGGAGAAATGTGAGGATAGTTTTCAAGAGCTTAAGAGAAAGTTGAGTACAGCACTTGTGTTGTCCCTACCGGATGATACAGGAAACTTTGTGGTATATAGTGATGCGTCGCATAAAGGGCTAGGCTGTGTGCTTATGCAAAACGGCAGAGTCATTGCGTATGCGTCACGACAGTTGAAAGATTATGAGAAGGGATATCCAACCCACGATTTGGAATTAACTGCGGTGGTACTTGCTTTAAAGATTTGGAGACACTATCTCTATGGGGAGAAGTGTGAAATATATACAGACCATAAGAGTCTGAAGTATATTTTCACACAGAAAGACTTGAATATGCGCCAAAGAAGGTGGCTGGAGTTAATAAAGGATTATAATTGTGATATCTTATACCACCCGGGAAAAGTGAATATTGTAGCCGACGCCTTAAGCAGAAAGGGTCGGGAGAAGTTGATGATGCTGACAGCACAGGAAGAGTTGATTTCAGCGATGGAGAAGCTGGAATTGGAAGTAGGATGTTCAATGGAGATTGATGAGAAACTGTTTCATATGCAAGATGGAACAACTTTATTGGATAAGGTTAAAGAAGCTCAAATTCTGGATAAGGAATGTGATGAAGAAAAGAAAAAGATATCTGAAGGGACTGAACTTAGATTTAAACTGGACAGTGAAGGATTGTTGAGGTTTGAAAGTAGAGTTTGGGTACCGCCAATACCAGAAATCAAGGAGGACATTCTGAGCGAGGCTCATAGTTTGAGGTATTCCATTCACCCAGGAAGTACCAAGATGTATCAGGATTTACGACAACACTTTTGGTGGCCAAATATGAAGAAAGACGTTGCCGATTGTGACACCCCCAAATCCGGGTACTTCGTTTCCACATGATTTGGTGTTCACTTTCTAACTAAAACAAACATCTACCCAATATATCTTAAAATAAATTACAACCTTTATTCAACTATTAATAAAATCTCCCTTAAAACAAGGGTTACAACCTTCTCAAAATCAATCCCAGGGTTATTCTAACCTTGATATGAATATAATAAAGTGCGGAAATAAAACATAACATTCAATTATTACAATCATTCTCAATTAAATAAAAACAAGTCTTCACTTGCTTTGCTTTCACTTACCCTTACTTGTAGACGGAGCATCAGCGTTATCAACCTTAACTGAAATTATTATTTAATGCAAGAGTGAGCAAACCACAGCTCACTGGAGTTTAACAATAATATATACATGAAAGGAATTCTTTAAAAAGAATCTGAATAACTTAGCTTACTTCAACAATAAAGAATTGAATAATAATTCTGTATCAACATTAAAATTCGAATATAGAATTTATCTGAGGGTCATAAGACCTTTGAACTCTTATCCTAGGTTATAAATATTTCTATTTAAACCTTTAACAGTCAATAAGACTATGGATCTTAACTCGTACTTAGGGGGATCAGCCCTTTGTACCATGTATTGTGCACAAACATCTTAACGCTATGCGTAGTAACCTCCCCTAGTAAATAGGGTTGTTCAACTCAGTAATTTGAATTCAAGTCCGCACCAAAGAAAGTTTGGTTTGGATAAGCTTACAAGGGTAATTTAGAATTCACGTTCATCAACTAAGGATTAGTTGAATCAACTTCCAATAATTCATAAATAAAAGAATTATGAATTAACATATGCTTTAGAATCAACTTAAAGCATTTAAAATAATAACTGAATCTTACTTGAACAATAAGTTAAGATCATTTCAATTAAATAAACAATTGTCTAATACAGAAATAGAAAGGACATTCTCAACAATGAATATATGAATTCAAGAATTTGTATATAATCAACAAGTTTAGGGTACAGAAAACTTGCATAAAATTAACGAGTTTAGGGTTTAGAAGATTTGCCTCAAGCGTAAGCTGCTTAACACAATTCACGTACTTTAATACTTCCTACACATATATATTTAATCACAATAACCTAAATTAGTTAACACGTAACTAATTCACATAAGTGGTTAACCCTCATGGTTAACTCACTCTAATAATAATAATCAACTATCACATAGTTAATTAAATCAATTATGTATTTAACTAAATTATAATTAAACAATTATAATTCAAATACTTAATCAAATTATAATTACTTAAATTATAATTATAAACAAATTATAATAATTATAATCAATTAAACCACATCATGCATTTAATTACACAAATTATAATTAATCATGAAATTATTAATTTATAATCCATAATTACACATGCATTTATTAAATTATAATTACATAAATTATAATTTAAATTAACATCTAATTGATTAAAATAAATCAACTTCTATACATTATAATTTCACAAAAATTATAATTTAAATTAAACATTTACTCTTAATTATAATTATTAATTATAATTAAGTAACTTATTGTACAATTAAACAATTATAGTTTATAATTTAAATACCATATTAATTTTTCAAAACTTTTTTTTCTCAAATTATAACACATGTTATAGCAGCTAGATGCATGCTCCTTGTCATAGAATAATTAAACTAAGCTTATAATTAACACTGCACAAAAACTAAAGTCACTGCCACTGCCCGGGACACGGCGCAGCTGCGCAGCCACAGGCCTTGGCACCGGCGCAGGGTAAGGATCTGGGAAGGACAAGCGGCGCAGCTGCGCTGCTCCTGGCCTTGCTGCCGGCGCAGCTGCGCAGCAACTCGGCCAGACGCAGACAACCACGTTACTCTGCTTCACCGATTAACCAATACAAGCCAACAAATGGATATTTACAGCAACTTAAACATTGTAAATCATACCTATGCAATTATACATATATATAACATGCTTCCACAACACAAAACCATTTAAACAATGATAATCACAAGTTTTAAAAATCCAATTTGGCTATTTTCATGAAAACTCATATATTTTCCAAAATAAGTCATTGTAATCAAATTCTTAAGCAATTTAACTTATAACACATGTTTTATTCTCATGATTCAAGGTAGTATCATAGAAAATTTCTAAACAACATGCTAACATATACCAATTTCTCAATGTAAAATCACCCATAATATATAAACTCATGAAATTCCATATGAACTCATATAAACATGAATTTTCTGTTAAAATATATTTCTACAGTAATTTGATTTCTGAAAATCATTGATAACCCTATAATTCACCATGAACAACACCACCTATATATATATATATCCTCCATGTTTATGCTATTACATGAAAACTCAGTTTTCACAGAGAATAAAACATGAAACTTAAATCGAGTTTTAAAAATATAAAAGTAGAGATTATGGTTTACCTTTCGGCGATAGGAGAAGAAAACAAAGATTCACTCTAGCCTTCACAAGCTTCTTCTTCCTTCTCTTCTCTGCTTTCTCTTTTTCCTCTGCTCTTTTCTTTCTTCTTTGCTCTTAGTTTAGACTTAGGATTAATCTAACGTAGTATAGAACTAACGTAATATAATATAATACGCGTACTAACTAATACTAATTAGCCTAATTAATTTAGCAGTTACATAAGTTTCAAAATTCAAAAAGCCTTAATGCTTTGTTTGGCCAAAACAACATTATTTAAAAAAAAATAGGTTATTATTACTAAGGCCATGTTTGGTAGAATAGATTTAAAACAAATGCAAAGCCTTGTTTATTTAAACTCATTTAAAATCCTTTTTCTTTTATTTTAACAAATTATTTAATGCATACTTTAATGTCACATTTTAATTAATTAAATATCAATCATCTAATTTAATCAATTAAAATCTAACATCAATTAATCACATAAAATTGCCACATAATTATAATTACTCGCTAATTATAATCCATGTAACACTTCATCACATAATTCATCTAATTCAATTATCTCAATTAAATTAGAACTATAATATAACATTAATATTAATTAAATAAATATTACACATTCATTTAATTAGTATATAACACTTAATTAAATCACTCCATAAATCACATAATTTATTTATTTAACTCAATAAATAAATTACATAAAATATTTATTTATCTCAATAAATATTAAAATTAATTATAAAATCTCAATCGTTACACCGATTATGTTGCCAAGTGTCTGACTTGCCAAAGGGTCAAGGCAGAACACCAAAGACCAAGTGGTTTGTTACAACCTTTAGAAATCCCAGAATAGAAATGGGAACATATTACATTGGATTTTGTTGTTGGCCTTCCGACGACCCAGAAAGGTTATGATGCAGTATGGGTTATCGTCGACCGATTAACAAAATCCGCACACTTTCTTCCATTCAAAATCAGATTTAACCTAGAACAATTGGCGAAGTTATATGTAAAAGAGATTGTTTCAAGGCACGGGGTGCCAGTGTCAATTATTTCTGACCGTGATCCGCGCTTCACATCGAATTTCTGGAAGCGACTACAAGAATGCATGGGAACACAGTTGAGGATGAGCACCGCTTATCACCCTCAGACTGACGGGCAAAGTGAAAGAACGATCCAAACATTACAGGATATGCTTAGAGCATGCATAATGGATTTTAAAGGCAATTGGGATGATCATTTGCCGCTTGTAGAATTTGGTTATAATAATAGTTACCACGCTAGTATTGGTATGCCTCCTTATGAAGCGTTGTACGGTAGAAAGTGCAGAACTCCACTGTACTGGGATGAAGTTGGTGAAAGACAATTGCTAGGACCAGAGTTAGTCCAACAAACGACAGAAATAGTTAAAGTAATTCGGACAAGATTAGTAGCGGCTCAGGATAGGCAGAAGAAATACGCCGATCCACACCGCAAGAATGTAGAGTTTGAATCGGGTAGTTTTGTATTTTTGAAGGTCTCTCCTTGGAAGGGAAAGATCAGATTTGGTAAGAAGGGAAAATTGAGCCCGAGGTTCATTGGACCCTTTGAGGTACTCCGAAGAATTGGAGAAGTAGCCTATGAGGTAGCTTTACCTCCGGCACTGGAGCATGTCCACAACGTTTTCCATGTGTCGGTATTACGACGTTATAAACCCGATTACAAACATGTGATAGAATATGAACCCCTACAATTTGAGAAAGATTTATCATACGAAGAAGTTCCTGTTCAGATAGTTGACAGGAAAGAGCAAGTTCTCAGGAACAAAGTAATACCTTCTGTTAAGGTAATTTGGAGGAACCACAACGCTGAAGAAGCTACGTGAGAACTCGAAGAGAATATGATGAAGAATTATCCACACTTATTTTCTTGAATAGGTGAACGTGATTCTGGGGACAGAATCCTTTTAAGGGGGAAAGATGTGATAAACGAGAGTTTTACAAAGTTGTTTGAATATTTATTGAAATAAATAAATATTGTGAATTTTGCAAAGTTGTTTTGAATATTTATTGAAATAAATAAATATTTTGGTTATGAGAATGTGATGGGACGAAATTATTAATCGAACCGCGATTCTGAGGACAGAATCCTTTTAAGGGGGGAAAGATGTGACGAACGAGAATTTTGTAAAGATATTTGAATATTTATTAAAATAAATAAATATTTTTAACGATTTAATTATTGAATTAAATAATTAATTCTTGAATTTATGGTAGATTAATTTGATTATATGTGTGACATTAATTAAATTAATATGTAGTAATTTAATAGTTCAAAGAATATATTTAATTGAGTTTATTTGATTAATTGAATTAATTAAATAAGCATATATTACTTTAGTTAATTTAATAATTAATTAATGAATTGACATAATTAATAAATAAAAATATTAATTATGTGACAATGTGATTTAATGTGAATTATCTTATTTTATTTAATTGATTTAAATAAAATTAATTAATCAATAAGTAAGGTGACAATTAACTATATAGTAAATTAGTTTATTAAAATAAATGGGGAAAGAAAAGAAGAGGAAGGCAAACAAGGTCTTAAGAGAGGTTAATCCATTTATTATACAACGGTATAATATATATACATATACGTATATGATTGTCAGACATAAGTTTATTTTCAAAGTCAGAGAAAAAAAATTTAGAAAAGTTCAGAGAAGAAAATAGAGAGATCGGGAAGAAGAAATTGAGAGTGAAAGGGAGAAAGAGATTTGAGAAAATCTTAAGTGTTGTCTTTGATTATCTTCATACTAACAAAGGGTAATCTTCTTTCAAAGTTTTTAAAATTATATTTTCTAAAGTTTTCATATACGACTTTAGAGTTTTCTGTGAAATTGAATTTCCCAATTGGGTTACGATATGGCTTTATCTATATGGGTATGGGATCATAACGTATTTTTCTAACATATAAACATGTTTTAAAGGATCAATTTTATATAATTTGGCCTTAATTAATTTTTCAAAAAGTTACAGAGTTTTCTACGATATTGTAAAATTTCTCTGTCAGTACTTGTTTTTGGGAAATTAAAGTGTGAGGTTATTATATATGTGACCGTATATGTTAGTATTACGTGTTGGATCATGTATCCATGATTTACACTGATCACACCAAGTAATTTTGTTGATAATTGGGTTTATGAAATTACAGAGTATTGAATATGGGTGAATAACCCATATGGGTTAAATTAATGATTAAATCATATGTTTATATTTAAATTGATACATGAATATGATTGTATATGTTAAAACAAAGAAAATGGAATTGAAATGAATGGATTCGGTGTAGTAACGAATCCGTAAGGAGATTTTTTTTTATGTTTTTCATTAAACTCTTGAAAGTTTTGAAGAACAGTGAAAATTTATGTTTTGATTTGTGTAATTACATGACTTGGAATGTTAAGAACATGTTATAAGTGATATATAATGTTCCTGTGAAGTTTATACTTCATGGGTAACATTATAAATCAGTGTATTGGTGTAAAATTTGAGAAAGTGGCCGAATTTCTGTGTTCTTCGCGAACTGGAAATTTTGGGAAAACGTAGCCGCGCGGCCGCGCCGGGTACAAGACTAAATGACGCACGGCCGCGCCCGTATGAAATTTTCGAAAAAAATTGCTAAGTGTTAAAATTTGAGAAAAATATTTTTAATCTAATGAATATGAAAACATGTTGTAAATATGATAGGATATTGATATGGGTTTAATAAATTATGTTACGTGATTAATTAATGAATTAATTATGTGACTTAAATTATTATTTATAAACTTTAAATAATGTGATATAAATATGAAGACATTTTTTGAAGTTTAGTAAACATGAAGACATGTTATGTATGTAATAAGTTGTTAATACAAGTTAATAACTTAAGTTATGTGATTAATTAACAAGTTAATTAATCAACGTGAACCATTATTTGAAAAACCTAATAATGAGTTCAAAGAACACTAATTGTAAATCAATAATCATATCGAACCTGTGATTAATTGATATTGTAAATGTGTGATAGGTAAGAGTAATTAAAGAAGTGAAAAATAATTGTAGCTTGTGCACGAGGCAAGTTTTCTATCCCTAACTTATTATTATTGTTGGGCAGGTTTCCTAAACTAAACTCTTTAAATTAAGCAATTGCTATGCTTAATTACAATTGTTGAGCAAATTCTTACTCTTGAATATCCAAGTTAGAATTTCACATGAGATGCCATGATTCTTTTGAAAGTATCATTTAAGTGTACAATACTTATTCGATTGTATACCTTGAGAAGATAATATTCAATTTGAATATCATTTATTGAGTTATCCAAATCAACTTTATTTGGTGCGGATTCTGATGTCAAACTGAGATGAACAACCCTAATATAGGGGATTAATGAAGATGCTTTAAGCGTTAAGATAGTGTGCACAATATCAGTACGAAGGGCTGATCTCCCTAAGTACGAGAAGTAAAGTCTATAGTCTTATGACTGTTAAAGGTTGGAAAGGTTAATATACTTGACAACCTAAGACTCGGTTCAAGGTCTTAATGACCCTTAGAAGTAATTTGACTCTTGATTAATATTCTTGATTCAAAAGTTGAGAAGTAATTTGACTCTTGATTAATATTCTTGATTCAAATGTTGAGCTTTCTGTTATTCAGAATTCTTTTATTCATTTATTATTATTCTGTCATATTTTTATACTTGCGGGCATTCGTGCTCACTCTTGCACAATAACATTGCAGATAAGAATGAACAGTCTGGTGAGCCTTCTTGTAGCAAGGGAAAAGGAAAATCTAACAAGTGATGAAGACTTGTGTTGTCATTAACAATGTTAAAGTTCAAGACTTATGTGTGATGATTTAAGACTTATTTATTTACGTTTCCGCAACAGAGATTTAAGGTTAAGTATAACCTGGGATTTATGATGTATTATTATGTCAGATGATGAAAGATGATGATTTATTTATCTAATAAATGAATTTTATTATTTATGGGTAGATAGTTGTATGATATTGGAACAGTGAACACTAAATCCAGTGGAAATTAAGATACCGAATTTGGGGGTGTCACATTAGACCTCATTAGGGAAAACTTATTAACGAAACGTGAGCATTGAGCATGGACTTGGCATGTTACATTGAGATATGAATTTTGATTTTATGAACATGACCGTATGGTCTATATTGACATAAAATGTACGTTTAAAGTGGTGAACACACTAGCATGCACGATTGCAAGATTTCAATGATTTCAAAAGAGAAACTTAAGACTTTCAAAGTAAACTTAACCAAGACTTTTGTCTTTTAGATTGTGACCACTTAAATACATGTATGTGACTTATGTATGCGTTCTAATACATGTGAATAACGGGTATGAGATGCTTTACATATACTGTGTTATCTTTTTGACTTAGTGTACTTTGCAAATGGAAACTTAGAATGTGGAAGCTAAATAGCATTGATTACCATGTGAATTACATTATGATCATGCGAGCATAAGTATTAAGATTTCATTATGCCTATAGACGTATTGACATAAACCTCATGTGTTTATATACAAATTTCACATGTGCATGCTCAATCATAGAAAATAAACTTCAAGTATGAACTACGTGATTAAAGTATATGTGTGTAGTATACTCGAGCATACATATTAAGTATTATTTAGCCTCGTTGTGAGATAGTATGACCGGAATAGCAAACCTTTGAAGTATGAACTTGTTTAACTTAAGGTTTACCGGCATGAAAACATATGACTTTGAATTGGATTCGGATGAGCATGCTAGATTCGAACTCGAGTTTATAAAACTTATAAGCATGTGTGTTGATTTATATAAGTGATTGAAAGTGCTATGTGTTCAAGCCTATATTGATGCATAGGAATTAGACAATCTAAAGTTATTAAATCTAAGACAGGATTAGATTGACTTACGTGAAATATGTGATAGAATTATATGATAATCAGACCCTTGTTGGTATAGACTTATATTAGTTTATACATGCTAATTGAAAGGCCGACTTGTTAATGCTAGGTTGTTTCGACGAGTTTAATTAAAGCTAGAATTATTTATAGCTGAGCAAACAGGCAAGTTCCCTATCTTCCTCAAGTTATATTTGAACAAGTATTCTAAATTCTTGCACTACTTTATTCAATGAATCGTGTAAGCGAATTCCTTAACTTCACTTGATTTGAATGCAAGTTCCCTTACACACTTTATTGTGCAAGTTTTCTATCCTTCTCATATTGTATTGAGCAGGTCATTATTGTATTGTAAGTTCTCTAACTTACACTCTTTTACGATGCAAGTTTCTTAACTTCATTCGATTGTTATATTGGATGCAAGTGTCCTAACCTGTGCATTTACTTTATGCAAGGAATCTATAATCGTGCAAGTCTCCTGACTTACACTCCTTATTTGTGAAAGTTCCTCGAAATTACACAAATTCATATATTGTGCAAATTTCTAAACTTCACTTTTATTGTGCAAGTTCCCTATCCTTCTCATAATGTATTGAGTAGGTTCTTGTCAAATTGAAAGTTGTTTACTTAATGCTTGAACTTTATTTCCAAGCATGTTATTTAGTGGTTTAACTATTTTACAATTATTCCACATCGATATTATTGATATCCGCACTTAGTGCATTTGAGTTCGTACAGTCTTAGACTTGTACATTATTCAAAGTTCTAAATTCTTGAACTGTGTTCGATAGAGTCTGAACCTTTGTTCGGTCAGACAAGTGTATGAAGTTTTCTTTAAAGCTATCCAAACCAATTGATGGTAAGGATTCTTAGACAGAACAGAACACCCCTCATATGTTAGGAGTGTGCGCAGGTATCTAATATATGATACGAGTAAGCAGATATAAGTGTTATGCATATACATGTTGTACCCGAGGCTGATCTTCTCGAGGTACTGATTTTCTGTAGCCAGTAACCAAAGGGTTAATTAGCTATTAAACCCATTGAAAAGTTATAGTTCAAAGTCTACTTGACTATCAGTCATTCTAAAAGCAATTTGTATCTTTGCTTTTAGATATTCATATTGTTAAATTTTTCTAATATTCATATTGTTGAATCTTTCTAATATTCATATTGATGAATCATTCTAATATTCATATTGTTGAATTCATATTGTTGAATCCTTAAGATATCCATATGTTGAATTCATTGTCAGATATTTACCATTCATCATGATATATCCTTTATTGTTGTATTTAAACTTGCTGAGGAAACTTGTTGCTCATTCTTGCTATATCATGACTTCTATTGCAGTTAAGCCCGAGACTTCAGGGAAGGACAAGGGTAAAGGAAAGATGTAGGAATAGTTTGCAAGGAGCAGACTTTATCTTATGACTAGTTTAATTACTATTATGTAATATGAACCCTAATAATTATTCTAGAGTATGTTTGTGAGATTGTATTAAGGTTACCGAATCTTGGGACTAGTAACACCTTTTGAATGAACGACGTACGTTTATTATATTCCGTATTTTTAGTTATCGTATGTTGTTTATAAGAGGTGGATGTTAGTATTGTATCGTGACAATCGGACTGGGGTCAGAGGACCCGAATTCGGGGGTGTCATAGGTTGGTATCAAAGCTGTAGGTTATAAATGTTAGGAATGCGAAACCTAGGTTATAATCTTAGTAGAAAACTCAAATAGAGTATTTAAGTGATGCGTTGAGGAAATCCATTGAGTTTTATTGTGATACTGAAGTTGTTTATTTAAATCAAATTTGATTGATTTAAAAACATTAAAATATTTAAAAACATAAAAGAGACAAGCTAGTTGGTAGCCTTGCCCTTGACCTTATCAACGCCCGAAGGTTCACCATGCTCTGCTTAACTGAAATGTTTTAGGGAAAGCAAGAATGAGCACAAATTGCCAAGCAAGTAATATACAATAAGGGTTTGTAATATAATTCTCAATTCTTAAAAAGGGTATAGCAAGGTTTGATAATTCAAAGATAACAAGAATATCAACAGTTTTCAATAACAGTCGCTAAGGACAGAATAATATCAATGTGATTCAATAACAAATCAATTCAAGATTTCAAGATAACTGAATACTGAGCAGTCGCTAAGGACTATGAACTTCTACTAGAATTAACAGTAATAAACTGAAAATCCAACAAAAACAGGTACAACAGGTGATCAGCCTAAAGCACCATCGTTATGCATAACAATCAATCATACTCAAGTGTGCACGTCGGTCCTCCGACAATTATATATTCCCTTCAAAGAAGGTTGTTCTTCTCAGTCAAATACAAGATCCCGCACCAATCAATTAGTTTGGGTTGCTTTCCAATAATATAAGTCTAGCCGAATCAAATGGCATAGACACTTTCACAATATTCAAGAACAATACTAAGTTCAACATGAATAATAACTTTAATGAAATAAGAGTTCAAGTATGCTAATTCAATTCAACCGATTAAGTAGGAAACTAGTTCGCAATATACAAGGATAGAATACATGCATAGTAAAAGAGTGTAAGTTAGGAAACTTGCACAATCATAGATTTTCTTGCATAAAGTAAATGCGTCGGTTAGGATACTTGCACTTTAAAAGAGTGTAAGTAAGAGAACTTGCCTTTAGCGTAGTTTATCCACGAAAAGCAAATCAACACTTTCGAATTCTTATCGTAATACAGTTACGTATATATATGATATTCATTAGTCATATAATTAAACTTCACATTTTATCTTCGAATATACGATCAACACATAAGCTAGGTTTTACCTAGCTACACAGTTATATAGAATATAATTTCTATCCTTAACGTTCCTCCTTTAGAGTTTAAACACATTCTCATATCTTATAAGATCGCAATCAATACTAAATATATTTCATTTTAGCAAGTTACGGCATCCCCTTAAGTTAACCGTCAAAATCGGGTTCAAGTAACATCCTATAATATCACGTAGCATGTATTCATATTTAAAGGATACTTTCATGCTTGTATAACTTTTCCAAATCCAATCGTACATGGTATAGGTTCTTAAGTTAATACTTAAAGCCATTCAAGGACACGAACTCATATGGTCTAACATGCTCGCTTTTTTAAACACATAAGATATTCATATAACTTGTATTAGGCATGCTCATGAGTACTCGTATTGAATATATGTAGCTAGCATTGTTATTATCTTGAAAACATGCTTCGTTTATGCTAAACTTTAATCATGACAACTAATCATGGTATATATACATGCATGACACATGAATGAGTCTAAGAGTACTATCACATGTGTCCAAATTATCAGATTCTAACTCTCGTCATAACATACCAAAGTTTATGTTCAAAGCTTATACTTTGTTAGTTTAGTTCATTAATAAGGTCTATCATGTCCATGCTTCCTTATGAAACCTATATATATAAATTAACATGCTTTTCATGCATTTCAAGGCCCTATAAACAAGCTCAAAAAGTCAGAATGTATACATGGTCTTAACATGTCAATATCAACCTTCAAAACTTGTATTTTTGTTAGATATGTTCAATAGTGAGGTCTAACATGCTCTTGTCATACTATGAACCATATATACACAAGTTAATATGTCTTTCATGCATCTCTACCTCATTCCGACATGCCTTGAAAAATCAGAATATTAACATGCTTCATATATGTTAACGCTCGTTTATGAAACTTTAAGTTCGTTTCTAAACTATATGTCGTTTGGTTAACCATGCATGCTAATATACTAAAACATGCTTACATTGCCTCATTAGGTTTATATATATGTATTAATCATGCTTCCATGCTTGTTTAAACAAAAATCAAACAATTAGTACATAACAGTTTTGTTGCAGAATGCAGAAAACTGCACACAGAGGCCGGCGCTGCGACGCAGTAACAGCAGCCACAATCTGGCGCTGCGGCGCGGGCATAATGCCTTGGGATTGGCGCTGCGGCATGGGAGGCACTGCGGCACGGACAATGGCGCTGCGGCGTGGGGACAGTTTCTGCAGTTCACACTGCAGCCGAAACCCACCCAAAACCTCCCATTTCATCGATTTCAACATCACCATATGCCATTACATTAACCTTTTTAACTTACTAACACATATATATGCTTATATAACAGTTAATCACATTTATCAATTCTCAAATTCATGAACCCTAACTAATTTCACACGAATTTGATGCTTTACAAAAATTACAGAGCAACAATGGAAATGAAGGTCAAGAAAGCTATATAGTGGCTCCATCAGGTATGTATGTTCATATAACAACAATATAAGGGTCCTACAAACCAATTATGAACCAATTTGGCATAATCAAGAATTTGAAGAAAACTTCAGAAATAGAAAACGAAAATGAAGAACAAAGGAAGAGGGATTATACCTCAGTAAATGATTGAGCTTGCAGCTATTCAATTCTTACAAATCTAGACTGATATTATATATGCTCTCAATTTATCAAACTCAAGCAAACTCTTAGCAAGATGAAATGTGAAGGAGAGATGCTTCATTTATAGTAAAAATCAAAACATAGTCCATGCTTCTGACTCTCAAAATAAACTAACATGTGTTTGATTTGCATGGTAGATAAGAAGAAGTTGGTAGATAGTTGTTGAAAGCCATCATCATGCCCACACCCCATTGTATGATTGCTATGAAGGCTTGCTGAGTTTTAAGGTTATAGGGGAGTAGGATAGCTTGAGTATATCACGTGAAAGAGATAGTGGCTCTCCCAGCAAAACAAACTCAGCCTTCTAGCAACATACCACACTTGATTCATTATACACATATGTATTAAATACTTAGGCTATCTACACATATATATATATATATTTTATACATATATCTTTAATTGAAATGTCACACTATAATTCACATAATGTAGTAAGTGTGACTTGTACACATATAATCCAGGTATATTTTTATCATACTGGTATAATTTTCTCGGATATAATCACATCACACTGTATCCTTTATTATTAAGTTCTACTAATCAACAATTGTTTATCATATATTCATGATGTACTAATTTAATGTATACTTACATACATATTGTCACATAGGCATAAACATGTAGCTTATATATTTCAATCAATATAATTGTTAATCTCCATAACAATTTAAATATGATTAATTATCACTTTAATATAAATCTTATTATATTTATAAACACGTTTCTCATTATTATTATGTTTCTTGCAATAATAATAATCACATATTATTAATCAATCACCATTAATATTTTATAACAATTATTCTACGATGACAATTAATTAATATTCTACGATTAACAATTAATATAGATTAATTGTTCGCTTAAATTAATATAATCATTCTTATATTACGTCACTGTGCCACACAAGGCAATCAACGAGTTTATCGCAAACTCCACCAATTTCTCAGTTATTATAATTATTCAATAATTGAATTAATTCATCTCATAATACAAAATTATTTATATTCAAATAAATTCTCGTTTCCATTAATATATTTATTTAATAATATATGAAAATTCACGGGTATTACATCCTCCCCCCCCCTTATAAAAATTCCGTCCCGAAATTGCTACAAGGTTACATAAATAGATGGGGATAGTCCCTCATCATCCTATCTTCTAACTCCCACGTTGCCTCCTCGACATCGTGGTTACGCCAAGGTACTTTTACAGATGAAATAACTTTATTTCTCAAAGTTTGTTCTTTCCTATCTAATATCTGGACATGTATTTCTTCATACGCCAAGTTCTTCTCCACTTGAATGGGCTCGTAAGAAATCACGTGCTTGTAGTCGGCCTTATACGGTCGCAACACGGAAATGTGAAACACGTTGTGGATGTGCTCCAGTTCGGGTGGCAACGCAACTTTGTATGCCACTTCGCCCACTCGCTTCAGTATCTCGAACGGTCCTATGAATCTTGGACTCAATTTTCCTTTCTTGCCGAAACGGATTTTTCCCTTCCATGGAGATACCTTCAAGAATACGAAACTGCCGACTTTGAAGTCTCGGTCCTGCCGATGCAAATCTGCATACTTTTTCTGGCAGTCTTGAGCTGCTACTAATCTGGCTCTTATCACTGTCACCAAGTCTGCGGTTTGTTGTACTAACTCTGGTCCGAGTATTCGTCGTTCTCCGACTTCGTCCCAACATAATGGCGTTCTGCACTTTCTTCCGTAAAGAGCTTCGTACGGTGGCATGCCGATACTCGCATGGTGACTATTATTATATGCGAATTCTACTAAGGGTAGGTGGTCATCCCAATTTCTCTTAAAATCCATCACGCAATTCCTAAGCATGTCCTCCAGCGTTTGTATTGTTCGCTCACTCTGTCCGTCTGTCTGAGGATGGTAAGCCGTTCTCAACCTCAACTGTGTTCCCATTCTTTCTTGTAAACTCTTCCAAAAATTGGACGTGAAGTGCTGATCTCGATCAGAGACAATTGACACCGGCACTCCATGTCGTGAAACAATTTCTTTTACATATAGGCTTGCTAATTGGTTTAAACTGTAGCGGATCTTGATTGGTAGAAAATATGCGGTCTTCGTTAGTCGATCCACGATAACCCAAATAGCATCATAACCTTTCTGTGTAACTGGAAGTCCTACCACGAAGTCCATGGTAATATGCTCCCATTTCCACTCTGGTATTTCTAACGGTTGTAGTAAACCACTCGGCGGTTGATGCTCTGCTTTCACGCGTTGGCAAGTCAAACATCTACTGACGCACTCTGCGACTTCCGGTTTCAAATTGGGCCACCAAAAATGTTTCCTTAGATCTCGATACATCTTTGTGCCTCCCGAATGAACGGAATATGTCGTATTATGTGCCTTGTGCAAAATCTCTTCCCTTAACTCGGTTACCGCTGGTACCCACACTCTTCCTTCAAATCTTAAGATACTGTTTTTATCCATTTAAAATTTCTCTTCCTCATTTTTTGTGATCCTCTTTTGGATTTTCTCACACTCTTCATCTTTTTCCTGGGCTTCCTTTACTCTATCCAACAATGTCGGACAAGCTTCCATTACAATTAACTTCTCACTAGACTTTTCTGGTCCTTTCACTTCTATCTCCAATTTCTCTATCTCTCTTATCAACTCTTCCTGAATCGTCAAATTAAACAACTTCTCCCTTCCTTTCCTGCTCAGAGAATCGGCAACCACATTCGCCTTCCCCGGGTGATAAAGAATATCGCAATCATAGTCTTTGATTAATTCTAACCACCTCCTCTGCCGCATGTTCAACTCCTTCTGTGTGAAGATATACTTCAGACTTTTGTGGTCCGTGTATATCTCATATTTTTCTCCGTACAAGTAATGCCTCCATATCTTTAACGCAAAAACTACTGCCGCTAACTCTAAGTCGTGAGTAGGGTATCGTTTTTTGTAATCCTTCAATTGTCGTGACGCATACGCAATGACCTTGTCATGTTGCATGTGCACACAACCAAGCCCTTTGTGCGATGCATCACTATACACCACAAAATTTCCCGCATCATTTGGTAATGATAACACTGGTGCTTCGTGATAGTAGTGTGCATACAAGCCAATCATGTATGATGATAAAGCACGTACTTTGTAAACAATCTTATTTATTTATTAATAAAATATTCATTTAAGGCATATAATTATCTACATGGTGCTATTTTTATAATATATAAATAACCCATAGTTTTAAGCAATGCTTTTAGAATCATGATGAGATCATGATAATGAGATCTAAATTCTTAGAAAGCTTAAAAACTAAAATAGTTTCGAATTGTGGGATTACTAAAATGGGGATTAGTAAATCCGGATAGATTGGTACATATGTTGCTTGCTCATTGGATGAGGATGACTGATCTCATGGTCTTTTGTGTGGAGACACTAAAGCAAGTATGTAGGTGCTTATTGGAGAATAAGTTCACTGAACGTGACTCGCTATGGAATACCTAATGGAGTTTTACTCGCCTGTCAATAGGAATTCCTAATGTGATAGTAGTACAAGTGATCCTTGGACTTGAGATCATCATAGTATCTTGTATGTACAAATTATAGTTTGACTTATTCCTTAAGGCCTTTTAAGGCATATATAGGGTATGCTTGGGTATAATGAGTTGTATATGAAGATAATGTATGATCAATAAAGAATCTACCACCTCTAGTAAAAGAGGAGATATGTCCTATGTGATTCGTTAAATGACAACCCAGGAATCCTTGGCCAAGGTAGAATGAAATTAGAACGAGGTTTCTAATTTGCATTATTTGGAGTTGTGCGTTTTCTAATCAAAATACATATGATTAAATAAATTAAGACTTGACAGTAAATCCATGTCTTATATTTAATTGGGACATTGTATGGTGGAAGGATTGAATTGTACGGTAACTATTAACTCACAGGTTCTTTTGTGATTAATGTTGAAATCTATATTATCTGGAAAGTCGTTGATCGCTAGGGAGGCTTATCCCTATTGTAGAATAAATGTTATTTATTTAAATATATTATTAGTTTAATTTATTTATTTAAATAAGATTAGAATTGTTCTAATTGATTTATTCACAACCGGTTTAATATGGAGAACCTAAAGGGTCACACCATAAAAGGAAGAAGAATTATTTAAGAAGAAAATGGCATGATAGTAATAATGCATTAAGTATAATTAATTTAATCTATGGTGATAGAATAAATTAAATAGCTTAATGTTTATTATTTAATATTTTAGAAATATTAAATATAAATTAATAAGAGGAGTCTTATTAATATTATTATTATTATTATTATTATTTTAATTCTAAAGGAGTTTAGGAATTAATATAATATCAGTACTCTCTCTCAATCCTAATAAGATTAGGATATAAATTAATTAAAAGTGTTTAATTAATTAATTAAATAAAACCCTATTCTAATTAGATTAGGAGGGTTAACCTAATATCTATATAAGAGAGTCTTATATCAGAAATAAGGAACGTGAATTTTTCCATGAGTTGGGAGTACACATATTCTATAGAGATAGAAACAAGGGTTAAGCCAATAACCCATCTTCTTGAGTTCTTCATCTTCCTTGGTGGATCACCGTTAGAGGCCAAACATTTGGGTGGCTGACATTGATCAAGGGAAGGAGCCACTACAGAGGAATCAAAGGAATCAAAGGAGTTGAACTTGTACCTGAGGAAGATTGGTTCTTCAAAGGTATAATTCTATTTTTTCTCCTTCTATATTCACTGATAATTGATGCACAAGAATGATCATGGTTATGGGTTTGTATAAATTTTGAAAACCTAGTTTTTGCGCTTCCGCCCTATTTTTGCAATTTGATTGCATGATTGCGTTACGTACAAACCCAACACTTCGCTCTATCTCCTTTTCAGTTCTTGAAAACTTTCTTCGCATTTGCCGGTCCATACAAATTTCACCGTCTTTCTAGTCAAATTGGTCAACAAGGTTGCTATCTTAGAAAAATCTTGGATGAATCTTCGATAGTACCCAGCTAACCCTAAAAAGCTTCTCACCTCCGTCGGTGTTCTCGGTTGTTCCCAATTACTTACTGCTTCGACCTTTGCAGGGTCTACTGAGATTCCATTCTTATCCACCACGTGGCCTAAGTATTGAACCTTCTCCATCCAAAATTCGCACTTAGAAAATTTTGCATACATCTTCTCCTTCCTTAGTGCCTCCAAAATAATCTTTAGATGTTCGGCGTGTTCTTCCTCTGTCTTCGAGTAGATCAAAATGTCGTCGATAAAAACCACTACAAATTTATCCAAGTATGGCTTGAAAACTCGGTTCATCAAGTCCATAAATGCTGCCGGAGCATTAGTCAATCCGAATGACATTACCAAAAACTCGTAGTGTCCATAACGGGTTCGAAACGCAGTCTTTGGTATGTCCTCATCCCTCACTTTCAGTTGATGATATCTTGTTCGTAGGTCGATCTTTGAGAAACACTTTGCTCCCTTCAGTTGATCAAATAAGTCGTCTATCCTCGGTAGCGGATATCGGTTCTTGATCGTTATTCTGTTTAATTCTCGATAATCGATACAGAGCCTCATCGATCCGTCCTTCTTCTTAACGAATAGCACTGGTGCTCCCCAAGGAGAAACACTCGGTCGAATGTAACCCTTATCCAACAACTCTTGCAATTGTATCTTCAATTCCTTCATTTCTACTGGCGCCATACGATATGGAGCTTTCGAAATCGGTGCCGTTCCCGGTGCTAAGTCTATTACGAATTCGATTTCTCTATCTGGCGGAAGACCAGGCAGATCATCCGGAAATACATCTTGGAATTTATTAACTACGGATATATCCTTAATTTCTACTCCCTTTTTTCGAGTATCAACGATGTAAGCTAAATATCCTACACATCCTTTCCTTAACAATTTCTTGGCCTGCATCATCGTAACGTAACACGATTGCTTAAGCGATGAGCTACCATAAAACACTTCCTTAGACTTACTCGGAGTCTGAAGGTTCACACATTTGTTTTGACAGTCAATTATCGCAGCATGGTTATACAACCAATCCATTCCCAGTATTACATCAAATTCTCCCAGTCTAATAGGAATCAAGTCTACGCTCAGTTCATGTTCTCTAATGTTTGCGCGACAATCTCGATAAACGTATTCTACAGAGATTACTTCCTTATTAGCAACTTCTATGACTAAAGGATTTACTAATCGTTCTCGGGGTGTACTAAGTTTACTAGCAAATTCTTCAGATATAAAAGAACAGGTGGCACCTGAATCAAATAATACATAAGCATTTATATCATTGATTGGGATTATACCTGACACCACGTCCTTTGCAGCCACTACGTCCTGGACGGTCATGTTAAAGGTTTTGGCGGTTGGGCGATTGGATTGTGCCGGTCCACCGATCATCAGCTTGTTGCCTCCTTGCTGATTACTACGCCCGCCACTTCCCTTCTTTGGGCAGTCCTTAATTCGGTGCTCTTTCGAGCCACACGCAAAGCATCCTTGTATCTTCTTTGGTTTCGAACAGTTGGGCGAGATGTGCCCTTCCTGTCCGCAGTTGTAGCAAGTGCCACGTCCCTTCCAGCACTCGCCCTGGTGATTCTTCCCACACTTCGGGCATCCTTCAGCCCTCTTCTTAAAACCTCCACGAAAATTCCCTGATTGATTATTGTTGTTTTTGTTGTTGTTGTTGTTCTCCCACTTTCTCTTTCCCAAGTTGCTTCCTCCACTGCTGCTTCCACCAGTACGATTCTCTCCTCCAGCATTCTTTCCTTTCTTCTCTTTGTTATACAGACTTAAGGCCTCATTGCCACCTTCCGCAATGATTGCCTTTTCCAGCAATGTCACAAAGGAATCAATTTGAAGAACTGATACCTTATTGAACAGCCACAGCTTTAACCCTTATTCGAAGCGTCTAGCCTTTCTCTCTTCATCACCAACTTGGTGCTCCGCAAATCGCGCTAGTTTGTTAAACCTAGCCGCGTATTGCGCCACCGTCATCTCACCTTGTTTTAACTCTAAGAATTTCACCTCCATCCGATTCTTCATACTCTTCGGGAAGTAATTCTCGAAGAACAGCGTCTTAAACTTATCCCAAACTATTATCCCTTCTCCAGCTCTTTGTTGATTAGCCTCCCACCAGTAGTTTGCTTCTCCCCTCATCATGTACGTGGCAAACACCGTCTTTTGATCTTCGCCTACGCTGGCTATAGTGAAAGCTTTTTTGATCTCCTTGATCCACGTTTGTGCGACGATTGGGTCGGTAGTTCCCTCGAACTCCGGGGGTCCTACACTTTTAAAGTCTTTAAAGGTTGTTACTGGCACAGTCTGAGGGTTCGGGCGAACGAGTTCATTGTTCCTTCCCCTTATGGCTTTTCCTAACAAGTCTACCAGTTTCTGGATCGGGTCTACTTGTTCCCTCTCATTGTTTACTGACTCCTCAGGTGCAGTCAATCTACGCCTGGGCGGCATTATCTGCATCACAATTTTTCATTTTATTATTATTCAAGTATATTACTTAAGTATTTCTTTTAATACTAAAAGAAAAAAAAATTGTAACACATTTCTGAAATAAACTTCATTTATATTCATATGCCAAATCGTTTCATTACATGCTTTCCCTAGCATACTGCTATAAATGTTATCACATATATCCCCTAATATCATAAAAGACGGGGAATATACCAACCTACTACCATACTACCCCTCTAACAAAAGCTAACACGGGGTTCACATCATTATCCCCCATCTTACACAAAAGATCGGGATTACAACATAGAATGTACAACACATAGAGATAAATGCTACTAACTACTACTAGACTGTCTAAGGGAATCTCATCCCATCATTCCGCGCTCCACTGCGCTCTTGTACTCCAACTGTGCTATATACGCAACCAGCTCTCAGCTCAAGGTATGTAGAGTTTGTCCCTGTTCTGCCGGGTAGTGGTACACACCATCAATCACCCTCTCAAAAGCTGAACGAAACACATACCCCATCTTGTTCATCTTTCTCTTCTTACACCTGACCTCGTCCTCTAGGTCGGCAGCTCTCTCATTGGATTCTTCCCACTTCTCCTCGAAGTGTAACCTATCCATCACCTCCAACTCTAGCTGAGTACAGAGTGCCTCTTTCTCAGTCTTCTCACTCAATTCTCTCTGTTCTACTTCTTCCAGCTTTCCTGCCAGATCCACGTTCCGAGCCACTGACCCGTGAAATAGAGTCCTCATCTGGATCCCTGCCTCCTTACGGTAGGTGATCTCCACCTCTAACTCCTACATAGACAGCTTCCTCAGGTGGTCCTCGTCCCGCAGTTTCTGGAACTCAGACTCTCTCTCTTGGGCCTCTGCCTCCAGCTCCTGAACTCTGCAGTCTAACTCTAGGATCCGCTCCTCATACTCTCCTAGCATCTGCTCCTCTATAGTAGCCTCATCAGAGTCCTCTACTGGCTCATCCTCTATCGACTCGTCCTCCATCGGCTCCTCCTCTGGATCAGACTCTATCTCAATCTCGTCCTCGTCGTCAGACTCGAACGGTGCAACTGCCTGTACTGGCACAGCCTCTATAGGTGCCTCGTATACTACATGTATATCCCTGGGCTCCTCCTTTGCCACTCTACTAGGTGCACCTGTGTCTGTCATCCTACAATCACAAACACAAGACAAACAAACAGCAACTCCATTAGAATGTTAAATAAAATATAAGTTCATTGTATAAAATGAAGTTACATTTCATAACAGACTAAGCCTCTTAAGGAAAACTCTACATGAGTTTTATCTCCTTCCTAACTTCTAAGTTCGCCTAAGTTATAGTCTAAGGACACTCGTTCCTAAGGTTTATAACTACAGCTCTGATACCAACCTGTGACGCCTCCAAATTCCAGGACCGTCACGGGATCTCTCGAATTCGGTTCATCACGTGCTCATGGTAATACATCACAATAATAATAACTAAATATCACACAATCACAGCGGAAAATCTATTCTAGAATAATTTATAATGATTTATTATAATTATTCCCCCAAGTCTCGCAACCTACAGTACTTAATAGATTACATAATAATATCAATTAACGACTTATTACATAATCTAACTTAAGCTTAAACATAATTAAATCCAGTCTTACTACATCACCTTAATACAACATTAAATTATTTAAAAACATAAAAAAGACAAGCTAGTTGGTAGCCTTGCCCTTGACCTTATCAACGCCCGAAGGTTCACCATGCTCTGCTTAACTGAAATGTTTTAGGGAAAGCAAGAATGAGCACAAATTGCCCAGCAAGTAATATACAATAAGGGTTTATAATATAATTCTCAATTCTTAAAAAGGGTCTAGCAAGGTTTGATAATTCAAGGATAACAAGAATATCAACAGTTTTCAATAACAGTCGCTAAGGACAGAATAATATCAATGTGATTCAATAACAAATCAATTCAAGATTTCAAGATAACTGAATACTGAGCAGTCGCTAAGGACTATGAACTTCTACTAGAATTAACAGTAATAAACTGAAAATCTAACAAAAACAGGTACAACAGGTGATAAGCCTAAAGCACCATCGTTATGCATAACAATCAATCATACTCAAGTGTGCACGTCGGTCCTCCGATAATTATATATTCCCTTCAAAGAAGGTTGTTCTTCTCAGTCAAATACAAGATCCCGCACCAATCAATTAGTTTGGGTTGCTTTCCAATAATATAAGTCTAGCCGAATCAAATGGCATAGACACTTTCACAATATTCAAGAACAATACTAAGTTCAACATGAATAATAGCTTTAATGAAATAAGAGTTCAAGTATGCTAATTCAATTCAACCGATTAAGTAGGAAACTAGTTCGCAATATACAAGGATAGAATACATGCACAGTAAAAGAGTGTAAGTTAGGAAACTTGAACAATCATAGATTTCCTTGCATAAAGTAAATGCGTCGGTTAGGATACTTGCACTTTAAAAGAGTGTAAGTAAGAGAACTTGCCTTTAGCGTAGTTTATCCACGAAAAGCAAATCAACACTTTCGAATTCTTATCGTAATACAGTTACGTATATATATGATATTCATTAGTCATATAATTAAACTTCACATTTTATCTTCGAATATACGATCAACACATAAGCTAGGTTTTACCTAGCTAAACAGTTATATAGAATATAATTTCTATTCTTAACGTTCCTCCTTTAGAGTTTAAACACATTCTCATATCTTATAAGATCGCAATCAATACTAAATATATTTCATTTTAGCAAGTTACGGCATCCCCTTAAGTTAACCGTCAAAATCGGGTTCAAGTAACATCCTATAATATCACGTAGCATGTATTTATATTTAAAGGATACTTTCATGCTTGTATAACTTTTCCAAATCCAATCGTACATGGTATAGGTTCTTAAGTTAATACTTAAAGCCATTCAAGGACACGAACTCATATGGTCAAACATGCTCGCTTTTTAAACACATAAGATATTCATATAACTTGTATTAGGCATGCTCATGAGTACTCGTATCGAATATATGTAGCTAGCATTGTTATTATCTTGAAAACATGCTTCGTTTATGCTAAACTTTAATCATGACAACTAGTCATGGTATATATACATGCATGACACATGAATGAGTCTAAGAGTACTATCACATGTGTCCAAATTATCAGATTCTAACTCTCGTTATAACATACCAAAGTTTACGTTCAAAGCTTATACTTTGTTAGTTTAGTTCATTAATAAGGTCTATCATGTCCATGCTTCCTTATGAAACCTATATATATAAATTAACATGCTTTTCATGCATTTCAAGGCCCTATAAACAAGCTCAAAAAGTCAGAATGTATACATGGTCTTTACATGTCAATATCAACCTTCAAAACTTGTATTTTTGTTAGATATGTTCAATAGTGAGGTCTAACATGCTCTTGTCATACTATGAACCATATATACAAAGTTAATATGTCTTTCATGCATCTCTACCTCATTCCGACATGCCTTGAAAAATCAGAATATTAACATGCTTCATATATGTTAACGCTCGTTTATGAAACTTTAAGTTCGTTTCTAAACTATATGTCGTTTGGTTAACCATGCATGCTAATATACTAAAACATGCTTACATTGCCTCATTAGATTTATATATATGTATTAATCATGCTTCCATGCTTGTTTAAACAAAAATCAAACAATTAGTACATAACAGTTTTGTTGCAGAATGCAGAAAACTGCACACAGAGGCCGGCGCTGCGGCGCGGTAACAGCAGCCACAATCTGGCGCTGCGGCGCGGGCATAATGCCTTGGGATTGGCGCTGCGGCGTGGGAGGCACTGCGGCGCGGACAATGGCGCTGCGGCGTGGGGACAGTTTTTGCAGTTCACACTGCAGCCGAAACCGACCCAAAACCTCCCATTTCATCGATTTCAACATACTCATATGCCATTACACTAACCTTTTTAACTTACTAACACATATATATGCTTATATAACAGTTAATCGCATTTATCAATTCTCAAATTTATGAACCCTAACTAATTTCACGCGAATTTGATGCTTTACAAAAATTACAGAGCAACAATGGAAATGAAAGTCAAGAAAGCTATATAGTGGTTCCATCAGGTATGTATGTTCATATAACAATAATATAAGGGTCCTACAAACCAATTATGAACCAATTTGGCATAATCAAGAATTTGAAGAAAACTTCAGAAATAAAAAACGAAAATGAAGAACAAAGGAAGAGGGATTATACCTCTGTAAATGATTGAGCTTGCAGCTATTCAATTCTTACAAATCTAGACTGATATTATATATGCTCTCAATTTATCAAACTCAAGCAAACTCTTAGCAAGATGAAATGTGAAGGAGAGATGCTTCATTTATAGTAAAAATCAAAAACACAGTCCATACTTCTGACTCTCAAAATAAACTAACGTATGTTTGATTTGCATGCTAGATAAGAAGAAGTTGGTAGATAGTTGTTGAAAGTCATCATCATGCCCACACCCCATTGTATGATTGCTATGAAGGCTTGCTGAGTTTTAAGGTTATAGGGGAGTAGGATAGCTTGAGTATATCACGTGAAAGAGATAGTGGCTCTCCCAGCAAAACAAACTCAGCCTTCTAGCAACATACCACACTTGATTCATTATACACATATGTATTAAATACTTAGGCTATCTACACATATATATATATTTTATACATATATCTTTAATTGAAATGTCACACTATAATTCACATAATGTAGTAAGTGTGACTTGTACACATATAATCCAGGTATATTTTTATCATACTGGTATAATTTTCTCGGATATAATCACATCACACTGTATCCTTTATTATTAAGTTCTACTAATCAACAATTGTTTATCATATATTCATGATGTACTATTTTAATGTATACTTACATACATATTGTCACATTGGCATAAACATGTAGCTTATATATTTCAATCAATATAATTGTTAATCTCCATAACAATTTAAATATGATTAATTATCACTTTAATATAAATCTTATTATATTTATAAATACGTTGCTCATTATTATTATGTTTCTTGCAATAATAATAATCATATATTATTAATCAATCACCATTAATATTTTATAACAATTATTCTACGATGACAATTAATTAATATTCTACGATTAACAATTAATATAGATTAATTATTCGCTTAAATTAATATAATCATTCTTATATTACGTCACTGTGCCACACAAGGCAATCAACGAGTTTATCGCAAACTCCACCAATTTCTCAATTATTATAATTATTCAATTTTATATAATTGAATTAATTCATCTCATAACACAAAATCTTTTATATTCAAATAAATTCTCGTTTCCATTAATATATTTATTTAATAATATATGAAAATTCACGGGTATTACAAACAGCGGTAGTTTTTGCCTTGAAGATTTGGAGGCATTATTTGTATGGCGAGAAGTGTAAGATATACACAGAACACAAGAGTCTGAAGTATGCCTTCACGCAATAGGAGTTAAACATGAGGTAGGGCCAATGGCTAGAATAGATCAAAGATCATAATTGTGAGATTTTGTACCATCCAGGCAAAGCAAATGTAGTGGCAGATGCCTTGAGCAGACAAGGCAGATGGAAGTTATCGAAGTTGACCATTCTAGGAGAATTAGTGAAAGTTTTTGAAAGACTGGACTTAGAGGTTAAGTATCCGATGAAGACCAATGAGAAATTATTTACAGTGTCAGCAAGCCCGACTTTATTGAATAAGGTTAAGGAAGCACAAGAAAAGGACGAAGATTATGATAACATTAAGAAGCGAGTAGCTGAAGGTGGTGAAATGAAATTTAAGATTGATAGCACTGGACTGCTAAAATTCGAGGGACGAATTTGGGTACCGTTATTACCAGAACTAAGAGAAGAGATTTTACCAGAAGCACTTTATGGGAGGATGTGTCGAACACCGTTGTGTTGGGACGAAGTAGATGAAAGTCGACTGTTGGGACCAGAAGTGGTACAGAAGACGGTAGAGATTATAAAGGTGATGAGAGCGAATTATTCGTTTTTTATTTGAGTAACGTTATTTTTACAATTTAGAGGACGGAATTTTTATAAGGGGGGAGGGATGTAACGACCATGAATTTTAAACTCCTTATTAATTTAATATGTGATTTAAAATTCTAAGAGTAAATTTTTCGAGCTTATTTAAACCTTATGTGGTTATGTGATTATGTGAATTGAACCTATGCGAATAAATACTAGGATTTTATTAAAGGGAATCACTAATGGTTATTTAAATTAGTAGATTAACCCTGAGACCTTTATATCAGAGTACTGATAAAAGTGCTAGTAATTACATATTCAAATTTCTTTATTATAGTGTAGAGATTTAATCATGATTGATTAATTGATATTTGAGTAATAAATCGATAATGTATAAAATTATTATTGTTGAGGATAATAAAACATAAGAGTATAATTTAATAATAATTACTGAGTAAGAGATTCATAAATATAATAATATTATATTTACTTGGTTAATTGTTTTATACAAATATGTGGTAATTAAACCTTTGGTATAAGGTAGTTACCTTTATATATTGTATAAGATGCTATGTGACATATTAATATGGCTTGTATTGTATGTATGGACTATATGGTAAGATTAACTGTATTAGATGAGTTATATATATTATTCCTTATGTAACATGATAGGTATGGATAGACATTAATATGTATACCTATTAAATTATATCAATAAACGATTGTTATTTGATAATGATTTTAATAAGTTATGATAATTATAATAATAACCGTTGTGATAATAATAATACCCAGTTACTTTATATTTGGTGTTAATAGAATATGATTGGTGTATATGTACCTACATGATACATTGTAATGAGAAATTACATTTATATTCATAACCCAACTATATAAGGTATATACATATATAACCTAAGTGTTATACTACACTAGCAAGTTATTAAATTTCAATTGGTTGTCCAACATTGCAATAACCATTTTAATGTATAACTTAAATATATACTATGTGTATATATTGATAGTAGTGTGCATACAAGCCAATCATGTATGATGATAAAGCACATACTTTATAAACAATCTTATTTATTTATTAATAAAATATTCATTTAAGGCATTTAATTATCTACATGGTGCTGTTTTTAATAATATGTAAATAACCCATAGTTTTAAGCAATGATTTTAGAATCATGATGAGATCATGCTAATGAGATCTAAATTCTTAAAAAGCTTAAAAACTAAAATAGTTCCCAATTGTGGGATTACTAAAATGGGGATTTGTAAATCCGGATAGATTGGTACATATGTTGCTTGCTCATTGGATGAGGATGACTGATCTCATGGTTATTTGTGTGGAGACACTAAAGCAAGTATATAGGTGCTTATTGGAGAATAAGTTCACTGAACGTGACTCGTTATGGAATACCTAATGGAGTTTTACTCGCCTGTCAATAGGAATTCCTAATGTGATAGCAGTACAAGTGATCCTTGGACTTGAGATCATCATAGTATCTTGTATATAACAAATTATACTTTGACTTATTCCTTAAGGCCTTTTAAGGCATATATAGGGTATGCTTGGGTATAATGAGTTGCATATGGAGATAATGTATGATCAATAAAGAATCTACCAACTCTAGTAAAAGAGGAGATATGTTCTATATGATTCGTTAAATGACAACCCAGGAATCCTTGGCCAAGGTAGAATGAAATTAGAACGAGGTTTCTAATTTGCATTATTTGGAGTTGTGCGTTTTCTAATCAAAATACATATGATTAAATAAATTAAGACTTGACAGTAAATCCATGTCTTATATTTAATTGGGACATTGTATGGTGGAAGGATTGAATTGTACGGTAACTATTAACTCACAGGTTCTTTTATGATTAATGTTGAAATCTATATTATCTGGAAAGTCGTTGATCGCTAGGGAGGCTTATCCTTATTATAGAATAAATGTTATTTATTTAAATAGATTATTAATTTAATTTATTTATTTAAATAAGATTAGAATTGTTCTAATTAATTTATTGACAACCGGTTTAATATGAAAAACCTAAAGGGTCACACCATAAAAGGAAGAAGAATTATTTAAGAAGAAAATGGCATGATAGTAATAATGCATTAAGTGTAATTAATTTAATCTATGATGATAGAATAAATTAAATAGCTTAATGTTTATTATTTAATATTTTAGAAATATTAAGTATAAATTAATAAGAGGAGTCTTATTAATATTAATATTATTATTATTATTTTAATTCTAAAGGAGTTTAGGAATTAATATAATATCAATACTCTTTCTCAATCCTAATAAGATTAGAATATAAATTAATTAAAAATGTTTAATTAATTAATTAAAAAAAACCTATTCTAATTGGATTAGGAGGGTTAACCTAATATCTATATAAGAGAGTCTTATATCAGAAATAAGGTACGTGAATTTTTTCAAAGGTTGGGAGTACACATATTCTATAGAGATAGAAACCAGGGTTAAGCCAATAACCCATCTTTTTGAGTTCTTCATCTTCCTTGGTGGATCACTGTTAGAGGCCAAACATTTGGGTGGCTGACATTGATCAAGGGAAGGAGCCACTATATAGGAATCAAAGGAGTAGAACTTGTACCTGAGGAAGCTTAGATCTTCAAAGATATAATTCCATCATCTCCTTCTATGTATTGACTGATAATTGATGCACAAGAAAGATCATGATTAAGGGTTTATAAAAAATTTTAAAATCTAATTTTTCATCCCTTCCGCTGGGTTTATGTAATTTGATTGCATGCTTATGTTTCTAGCAAACCCAACAGTGGTATCAGAGCCAATCTTGTGCTAATTATCACTTTATGTTATTCCATACATGTATGATATGCGATTGGATAGAGTTATTGGGCAACAAAATTTTTCCAGATTCTGCGAAACTGCGCAGATGGGCCGGTGCAAGGCATTCTTGCTGCGCAGCTGCGCCGGTGTCTGTTCCTGGTTTTCATGCCGCGCAGCTGCTCCGGTTCCCTTTACATTCCTGGCGCAGCTGCGCCACTGGACAGGAACTGAAATTTTTTTCTTTTGTTTTGATTAATTAAATAAATGGTTTATTTAATTAATAAAGGTTTAAAATAAAGATGTTTATTTTATATGAAATATGATTTCAGAATTGCTAAAATTAAAGAGTTTAATTTGGAATTGTTTTTGAATGAAATAAAGGAGTTTATTTTTCCAAAAATAAAGTTTAGCAAATTTTTGCCCATTAACTGATATTAATACATATATGGAATGAATTTATTTTCATGAGATGAATAAATTTTATTGATACGTATGCTGATATGTATGTTAATAAAAGGGATTGATTATGGACTATGACCAATGCGATTGGATTTTATTTTGGATGAATGCTTGAATGTATGGGTTTTATAAAATGGGGTCTGCGTACCTCGTCTTTTCTGGTTTTTTTTTAATTGTAAATTCTATTTCTCTCCTATGTACTTCCCCTTGACTGTTGATCAAGGTTTCTATTTAAATGAAATAATTTATGTAGTAGGATTAGTTAGAATTTTTGAAGAACTGGAGATCAAGGAGCAAGGAGCGCTTGAAGACCCATTTGTATAGAGCCTAGGTTTAAATGTAATCGTTACGTTTAAATTTAAATTCTTGCACTCCTAGGTTTGACCTTTTTGGTTCACTTGGTGGCTCTAGTGAACCAAACTAGAATAAAAGTCCATAATCAATCCGGGTAGAGTATAGTATTCTATATTGCATGCTAAATATTATATAGATTATATTTTATACAAATATGCTTCGCATGTTTAATAAAATGACGCGTATTTTATATATATATATATATACATATATATGTGCATGCGCGCTAAACAAGATGAGACAAATAATAACAAACCCCTCAAAGAAATAATATTAAGTCCGAAGTGTTCAAATGATATTTGGAATATCGAACGTCGCCTTCTAGCATGATTAATTAATAGAGTATTAAATATTTAATATGAGTTTGTTGTGCTATCCACAAGGCGAGTATTGAGTATTTAAGATGTTAATTAATCACATTTGATGCTTATCAAGAAAATTGAACGATCTAGTCTTGTTGTGCTATCTACAAGGACGAACATTTTTTTTTTTGAATTTATGGAAGTGCTAGGCTGGACTTAACTTAAATCATTTTAGTTCGGATGTGCACACACATGACCATTATGATTTAAGAGGCAAAATAAAAGGAGTTACATGGTGATGTAATTGACAAGAGTTGTCTACCTATTTATTTGTATATCGCTTGTTATGCTATCCACAAGGTTATATACATTTGAAATGGGATCCTTAATCTCACTAGCAAATCTTTAATTAGATGTTGCCGAACTATATAAGTGAGGGTAATATAGTTTGATGAAAATAGTGGGAGATACCAATTTAAAATAAAGACCTAAATTTATTTTGGTATGCAAAGTTAATAAAATAAATGTTTGCTAAAAATGTTGTCTTTTCACATGCAGAATTTTAAAAATGTCAAAATCACTAATCTCACTACGAAGTATACTTGATGCAAATAAGCTTACCGGGCCGAATTATGAGGACTGGCTAAGAAATCTGAGAATTGTTCTCACTGCTGAAAAGATTTCTTATGTCCTAAATTCAACTATCCCTGAATCTGTTTTGGAAACAGCCTCTGAGGAAGAGATTGCCACTTTCAATAAATGGTAAGATGATGCATCTGTGGCTCAATGCATCATGCTCGCATCCATGAATAACGAGCTTCAGCGTCAGCACGTAAATATGGATGCTCCTGCTATGCTGCTTCACCTCAAGGAGTTGTATGGTGAACATAGTGGGACTGCTAGATATGAGATATCTAAGGAGCTCTTCCGATCTCAGATGACCGAGGGCACTGCCGTCGAGACTCATGTTCTGAAGGTAATCAATTTGATTGAATGCCTTGGACAGCTTGGGTTCGTTATGGATGGAGAGTTGAGTCAAGACTTGGTCTTGCAGTCACTCCCTGAGACCTTCTCGCAGTTTGTGCTTAATTTTCACATGAATAAGCTAGATGTCAGCTTGCCTGAGCTGCTTAACATGCTGAAAACTGCAGAAGGTCACTTCTCATCCAAGAAGAACCATGTCTTGATGGTGGATTCTTCCAATAAAAGGAAGAGGCCCAAGGTATCTTCTGAAAAGAAGAAATCCAAGAAGGCTAAGGGAAAGGGGAAAGAAAAGGAACAAAAGAATCCTGAACCAGCTAAAAAAATGTGCTTTCATTGCAACGAGCCGGGACATTGGAAGAGGAACTGCAAGAAGTTTCTAGCAGAGAAGAAGCTTGGAGAAGCTTCGACTTCCAATCAAGGTTTGTTTATGATTGAAATTAATTTTTCTGAAAGTCATAATTCTACTTGGGTATTGGATACTGACTGTGGGTCTCACATATGTAACACCGTGCAGGGACTGGTCAAAAGTAGAAAGCTGAACAATGAAGAGGTGATCCTACGAGTGGGGAATGGAGCAAAGGTTGCTGCATTAGCTGTAGGAACTTATTGTTTAGCAATGCCTTCGGGCAAGTCCATTTATCTTAATAACTGTTATTATATTCTGAATATTATTAAAAATATTATTTCAATTTCTGTATTGGATATGGAAGGTTTTGACGTTATTATAAAGAACAATGGTTGTTCTATTTATAAAGATGATCTTTTATATGGTATTGAAAATTTGCGAAATGGGCTTTATATACTTGACTTTCAAGAAAATATATTTCAAATTGAACAAACTAAGAAAAGGAAAAGAGATGATGTTAATTATACCTACATGTGGCACCTATAGACTCGGTCATATCAATGAAACAAGATTATCCAAGTTACATAAGGATGGGCTCCTAGAGCTATCCAATTATGAATCATATCCAACTTGTGAATCTTGTCTCATGGGTAAAATGACTAAATCTCCTTTTAGTGGAAAAGGAGAAAGAGTTACAGAGTTGTTGGCATTGATTCACACAGACGTTTGTGGACCTATGACAACAAGTGCACGGGGTGGGTATTCTTATTTTATTACTTTCACTGATGATCACTCAAGATTTGGATATGTGTATTTAATGAAATACAAGTCAGAATCATTTGAAAAGTTCAAAGAGTTCAGAAGTGAAGTAGAGGAACAAACGGGCAAGAGTATTAAGATACTTCAATCAGATCGAGGTGGAGAATACTTAAGCGGTGAGTTTCTCAATTGTCTCAAAGAAAATGGTATAATCTCATAATGGACTCCTCCAGGTACACCACAGTTAAATGGAGTATCTGAAAGAAGAAATCAAACACTATTGTACATGGTTCGATCCATGATGAGTTTTACCGACCTTTTAATTTTCTTCTGGGTTTATGCCCTAAAAACGGCTGCATACCTACTTAATAAGGTACCTACAAAATCCGCCCCAAAGACTCCATATGAGATGTGGAAAGAGAGGAAACCAAATCTTAAGCATGTTAAGACTTGGGGTTGTCCAGCTTATGTCAAAAAGTTTGAAAATGATAAGCTATAGACTAAATCCGATAAGTGTAGATTTGTGGGATACCCTAAAGAAACCGTAGGGTATTATTTCTATCATCCAACTGATCAAAAGTTGTTTGTTGCGAAACATGCTGTCTTCTTGGAGAAAGAGTTTATCCATGAAGGGGTCAGTGGGAGTAAGATATATCTTGAAGAAGTTCAAGAACCACAAATTACCACGGATCAAAGTTAAGTACCTAACCAAGTAGAAGAACCTACTACTCGATAGATAGGCATGAAGAGCATGCTAATTGGTATATACATGTTAAATAATATGTACGGTCATGTTAGACCTCCTTAGGGAAAACTTATTAACGAAACATGAGCATTGAGCATGGACTTGGCATGTTACATTGAGATATGAATTCTGATTTTATGAACATGACCGTTTGGTCTATATTAACATGAAATGTACGTTTAAAGTGTTGAACACACTAGCATGCACGATTGCAAGATTTCAACGATTTCAAAAGAGAAACTTAAGACTTTCAAAGTAAACTTAACCAAAACTTGTGTCTTTTAGATTGTGACCACTTAAATACATGTATGTGACTTATGTATGCGTTCTAATACATGTGAATAACGGGTGCGAGATGCTTTACATATACCGTGTTATCTTTTTGACTTAGTGTACTTTGCAAATGGAAACTTAGAATGTGGAAGCTAAATAGCATTGATTACCATGTGAATTACATTATGATCATGCGAGCATAAGTATTAACATTTCATTATACCTATAGACGTATTGACATAAACCTCATGTGTTTATATACAAATTTCACATGTGCATGCTCAATCATAGAAAATAAACTTCAAGTATGAACTACGTGATTAAAGTATATGTGTGTAGTATACTCGAGCATACAGATTAAGTATTATTTAGCCTCGTTGTGAGATAGTATGACCGGAATAGCAAACCTTTGAAGTATGAACTTGTTTAACTTAAGGTTTACCGGCATGAAAACATAAGTTTTCTCGATCTATCTCGATAGATCTTGATACCTAAAATGTAGGTTGCATCGCCCAAATCTTTCATGGAGAAACATTTTCCTAACTATATTTTTATAGCCTGTAAGGAAGGAATGCCATTCACAATAATTAATATGTCGTCAACATATAATACCAGGGATACAATGTGACTCTCACTAACCTTCTTATATACACAAGGTTCATCTTCATTTTTTATAAAGCCAAACTTTTTGATTGCTTCATCAAATCAAAGATTCCAACTCCGAGAGGCTTGCTTCAATCCATAAATAGATCGCTGCAGCTTATATACCTTTCCAGCATCCTTTGGATTGACAAAACCCTCAGGTTGTGTCATATACACATCCTCAAGGAGATTTTCGTTAAGGAAAGCAGTTTTGACATCCATCTGCTAGATTTCGTAATCATAAAAAGCTGCAATAGCAAGTAAGATCCTGATGGATTTAACCATTGCCACTGGAGAGAAGGTTTCATCATAGTCAACACCTTGAACTTGTTTGAAACCTTTTGCTACCAGTCGGCCTTTATAGGTTTGTACATTACCATCCATGTCGATTTTCTTCTTGAAAACCCACTTGCACCCTATTGGTTTTACCCCTTTGGGTGGATCAACCAAAGTCCATACTTGGTTAGTATACATGGAGTCCATCTCAGATTTCATGGCTTCAAGCCATCTCTCAGAATCTGGTCCATTCATAGCTTCTTGGTAGGAAACAGGCTCATCATGATCTATGAGCATCACATCGCCATTTTGAGTTACAAGAAATTTATAATATCTCTCGAGCTCTTGGCGTGTCCTACCAGATCTACGAATGCCTCGTGTAATTTGAGCAGGTTCACTTTGTTGGGTTTGTACGAAATCGTGATGCAATCAAATTGCAAAAATTAGCGGAAGCATGTTATATCAGAGTTTAAAAAATTTCTACAAAACCATTACCCGGATCATCCTTTATGCAAATTATTAATTTAAAACGATAAATAAGAAGTTATGGAATCATACCCTTGTAGAACGAAGCTTCCACAGGTACTAGTTCAACTCCTTGTTCTTCGTGATCTCCTTGAATTTCCGGGTTATATTCCTTCCTTTGATCAACGTTAGCCACCCAAGTGTTTGGCCTCTAGAGGTGATCCACCAAGGAAGGTGAATTATCAAGAAGGAGGGTTGTTGGCTTAGTTTTCTATTCTCTATAGAAAAGGAGTACTCTCTAACAATTGGAATTGCATCAACTGATATCTATTATAAAACTCCTCTTATATAGATATTGGTCAACCCTTCTAATCCTATTAGACATGGGATTTCTTTTAATTAATTAAACTCCTTTAATTAATTTAGGCTTCCCACCACATTGGGAATAATTAATTAAATTCATTTAATTAATTTATCTCCTAATCTTATTAGGAATAAATGAGAGTACTAATATTAAATTAATTACTAAACTCCTTTAGAAATTAAAATAATAATAATTGTAATAATATTAATAAGACTCCTCCTATTAATTTATATTTAATATTTCTAAAATATTAAATAATAAACATTAAGCTATTTAATTTATTCTATCACCATAGATTAAATTAATTACACTTAATGCATTATTACGATTATGCCATTACCTTCTTAAATAATTATTCTTCCTTTTATGGTGTGACCCTTTAGGTTCTCCATATTAAACCGGTTGTGAATAAATCAATTAAAATAATTTTAATCTTATTTAAATAAATAAATAAAACTAATAATCTGTTTAAATAAATAATATTTATTCTACAATAGGGATAAGCCTCCCTAGCGATCAATGACTTTCCAGATAATATAGATTTCAACATTAATCAAAAAGAACCTGTGAGTAAATAGTTACCATACAATTCAATCCTTCCACCATACAATGTCCCAATTAAATATAAGACATGGATTTACTGTCAAGTCTTATTTTATTTAATTATATGTATTTCGATTAGAAAATGCACAACTCCAAATAATGCAAATTAGAAACTCCTTTCTAATTTCATTTCACCTTGGCCAAGGATTCCTGGGTTGTCATTTAACGAATCACATAGGATATATCTCCTCTTTTACTAGAGGTGGTAGATTCTTTATTGATCATTCATTATCTCCATATGTAACTCATTATACCCAAGCATACCCTATATATGCCTTAAAAGGTCTTAAGGAATAAGTCAAAGTATAATTTGTTACATACAAGATACTATGATGATCTCACGTCCAAGGATTACTTGTACTACTATCACATTAGGATTTCCTATTGACAGGCGAGTAAATCTCCATAAGGTATTCCATAGCGAATCACGTTCAGTGAACTTATTCTCCAATAAGCACCTACATACTTGCTTTAGTGTCTCCACACAAATGATCATGAGATCAATCATCCTCATCCAATGAGCAAGCAACATATGTACCAATCTATCTAGATTTACTAATCCCCTTTTTAGTAATCCCACGATTGGGAACTATTTTAGTTTTAAAACTTTCTAAGAATTTAGATCTCATTAGCATGATCATCATCATGATTCTAAAAGCATTGCTTAAAACTATGGGTTATTTACATATTATAAAAGCAGCAACATGTAGATAATTAAATGCCTTTAATAAATGAATATTTTATTAATAAATAAATAAGATTGTTTACAAAGTACGTGCTTTATCATCATACATGATTGGCTTGTATGCACACTACTATCAATCTCCCACTTGCACTAAAGCCAATCGCCATGGTATCTCATACCCATCTTCTCTAAGTGACGATCAAACTGCTGTTGTGTTAAAGCTTTAGTAAATGGATCTGCAATGTTTTCTTGAGAGTCTACACGCTCCAAGGTGACGTCTCCTCTTTCAATGATTTCCCTGATCAAATGAAATCGCCGCAACACGTGTTTAGATTTCTGATGAGACCTCGGTTCCTTAGCCTGTGCAACTGCTCCTGTGTTGTCACAGTAAACGGGAAATGCTTCTCCAATGCTAGGAACCACACCAAGTTCAGTTATGAACTTCTTCATCCAAACAGCTTCCTTTGCAGCTTCACTTGCAGCTATATACTCTGCCTCTGTCACTGAATCAGCAACTGTTTGCTGTTTGGAACTCTTCCAACTCACTGCGCCTCCGTTCAAGGTAAAAACATACCCCGAAACAGATTTACTGTCATCTTGGTCCTTTTGAAAACTCGAGTCTGTGAAGTCCTCGAGTTTTAATTCAGACCCACCGTAGACAAGAAAAATATCCTTAGTCCTTCTCAAGTATTTTAGGATATTCTTCACTGCCTTCCAGTGCTCTTCTCATGGATTCGACTGGTATCTGCTCGTTACACTAAGTGCATGAGCAACATCCGGTCTAGTACATATCATACCGTACATGATAGATCCTATTGCAGAAGCATAAGGGATCTTACTCATACGGTCTCTCTCCTCAGGTTTCTTTGGGGCCTGTTTCTTGGAGAGATGTATTCCATGGCTCATCGGCATGAGACCTCTTTTGGAATCTTCCATGCTAAATCTCTTTAGCATTACATCAATGTACGTTCCTTGGGATAAACCAAGCATCCTTTTAGATCTATCTCTATAGATTTTTATCCCCAAAATATAGGATGCTTCTCCCAAGTCCTTCATGGAGAAGTGTTTAGATAACCAGATTTTAATTGATTGTAGCATAGGAATGTCATTCCCTATCAGTAATATATCATCAACATATAATACAAGGAATGAAACTGTGCTCCCACTAACCTTCTTGTACACACATGGTTCATCGTCGTTTTTGATAAAATCAAACTCTTTGATTGTCTCATCAAAACGAATGTTCCATCTACGAGAAGCTTGCTTCAATCCATAAATGGATCGTTGCAGCGTACAGACTTGATTTATTCCAACCTTTGAAACAAATCCCTCTGGCTGTGTCATATACACATCCTCCTCAAGTTTCCCATTGAGGAAGGCCGTTTTCACGTCCATCTGCCAGATCTCATAGTCGTTATAAGCTGCAATCGCAAGCAAAATCCGAATGGACTTGAGCATAGCTACTGGTGAAAAGGTTTCATCATAGTCAACTCCTTGTCTTTGTTTGAAACCTTTTGCAACCAGTCGGGCCTTATAGGTCTCCACCTTGCCGTCCGCTCCAGTCTTTCTTTTAAAGACCCATTTACACCCAATAGGCTTAATGCCTTCAGGTGGTGAAACCAAAGTCCATACTTTGTTTTCATACATAGAGTCCATTTCGGATTTCATGGCTTCAAGCCATTTCCCTGAGTTTTATTACTCATAGCCTGTTCGTAATTCAATGGATCATCATCATTCATGATGCGTACCTCATCGTCATCCTCTATAACGAATCCATACCTCTCAGGTATCTTCGGTACTCTTCCAGATTTACGAACAGGGTGTGGTATAGTAGGTTCTTCTACTTGGTCAGGTACCTGATTTTGATCCGTGGTAATTTGTGGTTCTTGAACTTCTTCAAGATATATCTTACTCCCACTGACCCCTTCATGGATAAACTCCTTTTCCAAGAAGGCAGCATGTTTTGCAACAAACACCTTTTAATCAGTTAGATGATAGAAATAATACCCTAAAGTTTCTTTAGGGTATCCCACAAATCTACACTTGTCGGATTTAGTCTGTAGCTTATCATTTTCAAACTTTTTGACATAAGCTGGACAACCCCAAGTCTTAACATGCTTAAGATTTGGTTTCCTCCCCTTCCACATCTCATATGGAGTCTTTGGGGCGGATTTGGTAGGTACCTTGTTAAGTAGGTATGCAGCCGTTTCTAAGGCATATCCCCAGAAGGAAATTGGAAGGTCGGTAAAACTCATCATGGATCGAACCATGTCTAACAGTGTTCGATTTCTCCTTTTAGATACTCCATTTAACTGTGGTGTACCTGGAGGAGTCCATTGTGAGATTATACCATTTTCTTTGAGACAATTGAGAAACTCACCGCTTAAGTATTCTCCACCTCGATCTGATCGAAGTATCTTTATACTCTTGCCCGTTTGTTTCTCTACTTCACTTCTGAACTCTTTGAACTTTTCAAATGATTCTGACTTGTATTTCATTAAATACACATATCCAAATCTTGAGTGATCATCAGTGAAAGTAATAAAATAAGAATACCCACCCCGTGCACTTGTTGTCATAGGTCCACAAACGTCTGTGTGAATCAATGCCAATAACTCTGTAACTCTTTCTCCTTTTCCACTAAAAGGAGATTTAGTCATTTTACCCATGAGACAAGATTCACAAGTTGGATATGATTCATAATCGGATAGCTCGAGGAGCCCATCTTTATGCAACTTAGATAATCTTGTTTCATTGATATGACCGAGTCTACAGTGCCACATGTAGGTATAATTAATATAATCTCTTTTTCTTTTCTTAGTTTGTTCAATTTGAAATATATTTTCTTGTAAGTCAAGTGTATAAAGTCCATTTCGCAAATTTCCAATACCATATAAAACATCGTCTTTATAAATAGAACAACTATTGTTCTTTATAACAACGTGAAATCCTTCCATATCCAATACAGAAATTGAAATAATATTTTTAATAATATTTGGAACATAATAACAATTATTAAGATAAATGGACTTGCCCGAAGGCATTGCTAAATAATAAGTTCCTACAGCTAATGCAGCAACCTTTGCTCCATTCCCCACTCGTAGGATCACCTCATCATTGTTCAGCTTTCTACTTCTGACCAGTCCCTGCACAGTATTACATATGTGAGAACCACAGCCGGTATCCAATACCCAAGTAGAATTATGACTTTCAGAAAAATTAATTTCAATCATAAACAAACCTTGATTGGAAGTCGAAGCTTCTCCAAGCTTCTTCTCTGCTAGATACTTCTTGCAGTTCCTTTTCCAATGTCCCGGCTTGTTGCAATGAAAGCACATTCCTTTAGCTGGTTCAGGTTTATTTTGTTCCTTTTCTTTACCCTTTCCCTTAGCCTTCTTAGATTTCTTCTTTTTAGAAGATACCTTGGGCCTCTTCCTTTTATTGGAAGAATCCACCATCAAGATATGGTTCTTCTTGGATGGGAAGTGACCTTCTGCAGTTTTCAGCATGTTAAGCAGCTCGGGCAAGCTGACATCTAGCTTATTCATGTGAAAATTAACCACAAACTGCGAGAAGGTCTCAGGGAGTGACTGCAAGACCAAGTCTTGACTCAGCTCCCCATCCATGACGAACCCCAGCTGTCCAAGGAGTTCAATCAAATTGATCACCTTTAGGACATGAGTCTCGACGGCAGTACCCTCGGTCATCCGAGATCGGAAGAGCTCCTTAGATATCTTATATGTAGCAGTCCTACTCTGTTCACCATACAACTCCTCGAGGTGAAGCAGCATAGCAGGAGCATCCATATTTACGTGCTGACGCTGAAGCTCGTTATTCATGGATGCGAGCATGATGCATTGAGCCACAGATGCATCATCTTGCCACTTATTGAAAGTGGCAATCTCTTCCTCAGAGGCTGTTTCTGAAACAGATTCAGGGACAGTTGAATTTAGGACATAAGAAATCTTTTCAGCAGTGAGAACAATTCTCAGATTTCTTAGCCAGTCCTCATAATTTGGCCCGGTAAGCTTGTTTGCATCAGATATGCTTCGTAGTGAGATTAGTGATTTAGACATTTTTAAAATTCTGCATGTGAAAGAAAACAACATTTTAGCAAACATTCGTTTTATTAACTTTGCATACCAAAATAAATTTAGGTCTTTATTTTAAATTGGTATCTCCCACTATTTTCATCAAACTATATTACCCTCACTTATATAGTTCGGCAACATCTAATTAAAGATTTGCTAGTGAGAATAAGGATCCCATTTCAAATGTATATAACCTTGTGGATAGCACAACAAGCGATATACAAATAAATAGGTAGACAACTCTTGTCAATTACATCACCATGTAATTCCTTTTATTTTGCCTCTTAAATCATAATGGTCAAGTGTGTGCACATCCGAACTAAAAAAATTTAAGTTAAGTCCAGCCTAGCACTTTCATAAATTCAAAAAAGAAAAATGTTCGTCCTTGTGGATAACACAACAAGACTAGATCGTTCAATTTTCTTGATAAGCATCAAATGTGATTAATTAACATCTTAAATACGCAATACTCGCCTTGTGGATAGCATAACAAGCTCATATTAAATATCTAATACTCTATTAATTTATCATGCTAGAAGGCGACGTTCGATATTCCAAATATCATTTGAACGCTTCGGACTTAATATTATTTCTTTGAGGAGTTTGTTATTATTAGTCTCATCTTTGTTTAGCGCGCATGCACATATATATATAAAATACGCGTCAGTTTATTAAACATGCGAAGCATGTTTGCATAAAATATAATATATATAATATTTAGCATGCAATATAGAATACTATATTCTACCCGGATTGATTATGGACTTTTATTCTAGTTTGGTTCACTAGAGCCACCAAGTGAACCAAAACGTCAAACCTAGGGGTGCAAGAATTTAAATTTAAACGTAACTATTACATTTAAACCCGGGCTCCATACAAACGGGTCTTCACGCGCTCCTTGCTTCTTGGTCTCTAATTTTTTAAAGATAATTCTAACTATTTCTATTACATTAAACTATTTAATTTAAATAGAAACCTTGATCAACAGTCAAGGGGAAGTACACAGGAGGGAGATAGAATTTTACATCAAGAGAAAAAAAAATTAGAGAAGACGAGGTACGCAGACCCCATTTAATAAAACCCATTCATTCAAGCATTCAACTAAATAGTCCATAATCAATCCCCATTTATTATCATACATGTCACCATATGTATCAATAAATAAATATTCATCTCATAAATTAAAACATTCTATATATATATGAGTATCATTTAATGGGCAATTTTAATTTGCATAAAATTCAATTTCAAGATTAAAATAAACTCTTTATTTTAATTATAAAATTATTTAGAATATTATATATATATATATATATATATATATATATGATTCATAATCATGCAGATCACCTTTTGAAAAACTTAATATATACCATATATATAATAACCTGAAAGCAAAGTATCTCCATTTTTTTTAAAAGAATACGGATGCACCTCTTCTTTTTTTTCTTTTTTTTTTTTCGTGAATCACTTTTAAAACGAATTTGGCAAGATTCCTTTTTGAAATCAATTCCGTTACCGTTTTTTTTAATTGATCACGTGGGTCTCAAAAAAAAACACAGAGGAAGAATTTTTTTTTTCTGCGAATTGGAAGCTTTCTGATTTTTTTTTTTCAAAAAAAAATCATAATTTTATATAATTAATTATGCCCAATAAAATATTCTAAATATATACCCATACATATATGGAATCAAAAGCAATTAATAACTGCATAAAGGTTTGGCTCTGATGCCACATTTGGGTTTGTACGAAATCGTGATGCAATCAAATTGCAAAAATTAGCGGAAGCATGTTATATCAGAGTTTAAAAAATTTCTACAAAACCATTACCCGGATCATCCTTTATGCAAATTATTAATTTAAAACGATAAATAAGAAGTTATGGAATCATACCCTTGTAGAACGAAGCTTCCACAGGTACTAGTTCAACTCCTTGTTCATCGTGATCTCCTTGAATTTCCGGGTTAGATTTCTTCCTTTGATCAACGTTAGCCACCCAAGTGTTTGGCCTCTAGAGGTGATCCACCAAGGAAGGTGAATTATCAAGAAGGAGGGTTGTTGGCTTAGTTTTCTATCCTCTATAGAAAAGGAGTACTCTCTAATAATTGGAATTGCATCAACTGATATCTATTATAAAACTCCTCTTATATAGATATTGGTCAACCCTTCTAATCCTATTAGACATGGGATTTCTTTTAATTAATTAAACTCCTTTAATTAATTTAGGCTTCCCACCACATTGGGAATAATTAATTAAATTCATTTAATTAATTTATCTCCTAATCTTATTAGGAATAAATGAGAGTACTAATATTAAATTAATTACTAAACTCCTTTAGAAATTAAAATAATAATAATTGTAATAATATTAATAAGACTCCTCCTATTAATTTATATTTAATATTTCCAAAATATTAAATAATAAACATTAAGCTATTTAATTTATTCTATCACCATAGATTAAATTAATTACACTTAATGCATTATTACGATTATGCCATTACCTTCTTAAATAATTATTCTTCCTTTTATGGTGTGACCCTTTAGGTTCTCCATATTAAACCGGTTGTGAATAAATCAATTAAAACAATTTTAATCTTATTTAAATAAAAAAATTAAACTAATAATCTATTTAAATAAATAATATTTATTCTACAATAGGGATAAGCCTCCCTAGCGATCAACGACTTTTCAGATAATATAGATTTCAACATTAATCAAAAAGAACCTATGAGTAAATAGTTACCATACAATTCAATCCTTCCACCATACAATGTCCCAATTAAATATAAGACATGGATTTACTGTCAAGTCTTATTTTATTTAATTATATGTATTTCGATTAGAAAATGCACAACTCCAAATAATGCAAATTAGAAACTCCTTTCTAATTTCATTTCACCTTGGCCAAGGATTCCTGGGTTGTCATTTAACGAATCACATAGGATATATCTCCTCTTTTACTAGAGGTGGTAGATTCTTTATTGATCATTCATTATCTCCATATGTAACTCATTATACCCAAGCATACCCTATATATGCCTTAAAAGGTCTTAAGGAATAAGTCAAAGTATAATTTATTACATACAAGATACTATGATGATCTCAAGTCCAAGGATTACTTGTACTACTATCACATTAGGAATTCCTATTGACAGGCGAGTAAATCTCCACAAGGTATTCCATAGCGAATCACTTTCAGTGAACTTATTCTCCAATAAGCACCTACATACTTGCTTTAGTGTCTCCACACAAATGATCATGAGATCAATCATCCTCATCCAATGAGCAAGCAACATATGTACCAATCTATCTAGATTTACTAATCCCAAACTTTCTAAGAATTTAGATCTCATTAGCATGATCATCATCATGATTCTAAAAGCATTGCTTAAAACTATGGGTTATTTACATATTATAAAAACAGCAACATGTAGATAATTAAATGCCTTTAATAAATGAATATTTTATTAATAAATAAATAAGATTGTTTACAAAGTACGTGCTTTATCATCATACATGATTGGCTTGTATGCACACTACTATCACACTTTTCACAATATCTTATGGTTCCTGCTCATGTTCCAACTCAGGTTCAATGATATTTTGTGGTTCTCAAATTTCTTCGAGTTCTACTTTCCTCCCACTGTTTCCTTTAGAGACAAATTCTCTTTCTAGAAAAATACTAGTTCGAGCAACAAATACTTTATTCTCAGAAGGTTTGTAGAAATAATACCTTTTTATTTTCTTTGGGTATCCCACAAAATTACATTTGTCAGATTTGGGTCTGAGCTTGTTAGAAGCCAGACATTTTACAAACGCCTCGCAACCCTAAATCTTCATGAATGACATACTAGGACGTTTCCCAATCCACATCTCATATGGTGTCTTCTGAACCGTCTTTGTAGGAACACGGTTGAGTGTGAATGCAGTTGTCTCTAGGGCATGACCCCAGAAGCTTATTGGAAGATCTGCATGACTCATCATCGATCGTACCATATCCAACAAGGTGCAATTCCTCCTCTCAGACACACCATTCCATTGTGGTGTTCCAGGTGGAGTAAGCTGTGATATAATACCACACTTCTTTAGAAGGTCATCAAAGTCTTGGCTTAAGTATTCACCTCCTCGATCGGATTGAAGGGCTTTTATCCTTTTACCAAATTGGTTTTGAACTTCATTCTTAAATTTCTTGAACTTTTCAAAGGATTCGGATTTGTGTCTCATAAGATACACATATCCATATTTACTGAAGTCGTCAGTAAATGTAATGAAGTAATAAAACCCACCTCTTGCTAAAGAACTCATGGGTCCGCATACATCACTATGTATAAGTCCCAATACATCGCTAGCCCATTCACTGTGTCCAGTGAAAGGGGCTTTAGTCATCTTGCCTAACAAACAAGACTCGCATTTCTCATATGATTCAAAATCAAATGAATCCAAAAACCCATCTTTATGGAGTTTGGATATACGTTTCTCATTTATATAGCCTAAACGACAGTGCCAGAGATATGTCAGATTTGAATCATTTGATTTAAATCATTTTATATTTATGTTATAGATAAACATTTCTAAATTAAGAATATAAAGACCATTAAACAATTGTGCAACACCATAACATATTTCATTTAAGTAAAACGAATAACTATTGTTCTTTATTAAAAATGAAAAACCTTTCTTGTCCAAACAAGAAACAGAAATAATGTTTTTGCTCATAGCAAGCACATAATAACAATCCTCTAATTCTAATATCAGCGCAGTGGGCAAAGATAAATGATAAGCTAGTGCAACAATTTTTGCTCCATTCCCAACTCGTAGGTCAACCTCTCCTTTCGCCAAAGTCCTACTCCTTCGGAGTTCCTGCAAATTAACACAAATATGAGAACCACATCCAGTATCCAATACCCATGATGCAGAAGTAGATAAATTGACTTCTATAACATATATACCTGAATCAGAAGTCATACTTCCTTTCTTTTTCCTAAGTTCTTCCAAATAAGCATGACAATTCCTCTTCTAGTGTCCAGGTTTTCCACAGAAGTGACAATCACCTTCTTTAGTCACCCCACCTTTAGGCTTTAAAGCCTGTTTGGTTTTGGAATTGGGTTTGGCACCAGATTTAGATCCTATCTTCTTCTTGCCTTTCCCCATTCCCTTAGCATTCCCCTTTTGTACCATCATTATGGGAGCGGGTCCAGTCTTTTTCATGTTATTCTCGGCAGTTCTTAACATGCTAAACAACTCAGTAAGTGGTTTCCCAATTTCATTCATGAGGTAATTCATAACAAATTGAGAGTAGCTGCTGTTCAAAGATTGTAAAACAAGATCAATTTGGGCTTCCTGAGTAATCGAAAAACCCAACCTACCAAGGTACTCAATATACCCAATCATTTTTAGCACATGTGGACCAACTAGATCACGTTCACCCATCTTGCAGTGATACAACGCCTTGCTTGTATCATACCTCTCCTGTCGAGCATGCCCTTCGAACAATTTCTTGAGATGCTCGATCATCTCATAAGCATCCATTAACTCATGTTGCTTCTGAAGCTCAGAGTTCATAGTTGCTAGCATGAGACAACTCACGTCCAGAGCATCATCTTGATGCTTCTTGTAAGCATTATGCTCTACACGTGGTGCAGTGTCAGCTGGTGCTGCAGGAATGGGCCAATCAAGGACATATAGCTTGCGCTCCTGTTTGAGGACAATCCTCAAGTTCCTATGCCAGTCTAGGAAATTAATTCCACTCAGTTTTTCCTATGTTGTTGTTTGCCATTGATATCTACAATTTATAAGTGCAAAAATAATAAGTCAAATTGCAGAGTTTTGATATTATGTAATTGATAATAGTACATTCAAAATATACCTCCCACTATTTTATTCAAATTAATAGCCCTCTCCATTAATTCGGAAATCATTTTCTATTAAATCTTTCTAGTGAGCTAAGATCCATATTTCATTATGCCTTAAGTTAGCTTTGGCTATTCTCTCAAAACATAATTATTTAGGTAGACAACCCTTTGTCAATTATATTATATATAACTCTTAGATAGTTTGGTGAACAACATTTGTTTCTTGTCTATATAATGGTACCTACCAAACTCTATGCCTCTAAGTCCACAATCCTATTGAGATAACTTAGTTAAGTCGGGCCCAATGATTTTAACAGTTTGGATATCACAATTATCCTATCGCATCTTACCAAGATAAATGGGGTACTTTGCTTTGGCAAACCTACATCCATCGGCCAAGGTCTTGATGAGTGTTATTCATTGGAAGGCATCTGATTTAGACTTAATAATTTTATGCGGGATTTTATTAATTAATTTAGATCTGACCAATTTTAATCTTATTAAACATGCACATTATTTATCATATCATATCGTATACAAGCATAAATAAAGTGCAAAATTAAATGTGTCACAGTTATGGCCCAACCCTATGTCAATCTTTTCAAGCTAATGAAAAGATTGAAGGTCAGTCTAAGATGGTAAAAGATCTTCAAAATAGTAGCTTCCCTAGACCTTCCTCATGCATGTGTCTCCTCTCCATCATCATCTTGTCATCTTGATAGGTTACAATTGTACATTACATGACATAAAGAAACCTCGAGTTACATTCGAGGGGATTTAGATGAGAAGAGAATATTACACCAGAATTTATAAAAAGGCATAAAATGCAAGCCGTATTTTAAAACCAAAAACCACTAACCTATAGGTCAAAAGGGCCATAATTGTGCACCATGCATATCACAATAAGCACATGACACAATTTATATAATTAAAGAAAACTATATATAAAATATTGGGGTCATAACCATCGTGCGCTACAACCGGGGGGGGGGGTCTCCCCCCTGGCGGTGGTCCGGCTGACCGATCAGTCGGCGGGTGGTCTCGCTACCCGGTCAGCCAGCGGGGTTGGGGGCAGCGCCCCTGGAATTTTTTTTGAACTACAATCTGTATTCTAGAATTTTTCCATACGAATCTCTGAAACAATTCCAGAATTATATACAATCCGCCAAAACACTCATAATAACAATACACCCAGAACATATCATATATGTCCAGTTTTGATTAATCATATTAAACTGAATCTTCATGTTTCTAATCCAATTAGAACAGAAGTTGAATTGTTATTCCACCTTCTAGGATATGATTATCAGAACATCATATACATGCATATATATTATAGATTTCCAGAATACGCATACATGCAGAATATCATATATTCAATTTTAGATCGAAAAATATGCATCATCATATATCATATATATCGAATACAATTAAAACACGTGATCTGAATTAATCGTTTCGCAAGTAGCTCTGATACCACTGTAGGGATTTCGGCACATAAACGCAGTGGAAATTAAATTTTTTGAAACCCTAAAACAGGATCCATGCGAAAACAGTTTAATTCAGATGTTTAGATTTATTTTACCGATTATCCAAGCTTGAATGGAGACAATGGAAATTCTGGAACAGCTTCGAATCTTCAACGCAATCCAAAGGAACTGCGTCTCTACGGTATCCACACGAACGCCCCGCGAATCGTCACACTATCTGTAGCAAAGAGAACTGCGGTACTAGCCGCCAAGATCTGGATTTTAGAGCTTTTCTCTCTAGTTTCTCTCTAAGAACGGCTAGGGTTTGGGTTTATAATGAATACCCTAAAACGGCTGATATATCATATATATAGCAGTTAAAGGAATTAACCAAAACTTAATCCAATTAAAAAAATAAAATCTAAATTTATATATATTATATATTAATTAAGTCTTACTTAATTAATATACATATATATACAAATTATCCTATTAATTTAAATTCGTAATTTAAATACTATCAATCATATTGACATATTTAAATCCTTACAATTTAAATTAATTTTCTTTTAATTACGTTCTAAGTGTGTGACCCTATAGGTTATTATTATGTTGGCAATAATTTTAAAATCATATTATAAAATTATAAACAGTGAGTGACATCTAGTAATGCATCACTGCTACCCAAATAATAATAAGATCGGTGATTCGATGCAACCTTTTTGTGACCAATATTTTAATGTAATTTAATCCTTTCAACATTGACATCCTAGATTAAACTCGAGTCATGGAATGTGTCATACTCTTTATAATTTAATCTGAGTTTTCTTGATCAATAAGTAGACTATATAAAACAAATCACTATTTGAGCATGGCCATGCATTTCATAGTCCTACTCAATCAAGAGGCCTATGGATATCACCCCTAATATATAGGAGGATTAAATTCCATCTAGATCACTCATATTCCTCACACGATTCATGATGTACCCAATAATCACCTTTATTGTCCACCCTATTAAAGGTGACCTTTGATGATATCAAAGTATATAAATTTCTGTGTAGTAATATAGTGATTTTAGGTCGGAGGATCATTACATCATTGTCACTATGAGAATTACTTATGACACTTTGCATAATGCTCCACGTAGAATTCTCATGGTGGGTCTGTCCAGTACATTATTCTCTAACATGTACCTATGAATTGACTCAATATCTCATATATTTATGACTAATGAGATTTGGCCATCAGTCAATCCACATACTAGTCTCAATGTATCATTGTTATCCCATTAACAATGACACTCGACTAGGGACATTTAAGAATAATTATACTAATTGTAATTATATGATCTCATGTTCAAGTCACATACTTGAAGCCATATAATTTGTATCACTATTGTAAGGACTTTTATTATGCTAACATTTATAAAATGCAGTAAGTAAAATCATAATAAAATAATTCATTTATTCAATCAAATATAATATCAAAAATGTTAAGCAATTGCATCAAAGAATTGGCCTCTAGGGCATAAACTCTAACATAAACAATTAAAACTAAATAAGATTTTAATTATGAAACGAATAAACAATTAAGATAATACTTAATTGTAAAACTATAAGACTTAGACCAATTGGTAACAGTGAAGACTATTTCTAATTGTATAAGTATGAACAATTAAAGTGACATTAATAAATATTTTAATTGTGAATAATAATTACTAATTAATTAAATACTTTCAAAAATTATTTAATTGTGAACTAATGAGACATTAATATGAATATCCCTAATTATTATTAAGGGAATTACTCATATAATGATGAAGTATTATATTAATGATAAAGTGATAGAGATAACGATTAGAAAAATAATATATAATTGTTTTAAGAAGTCTTAGATACCTAAGGCTAGTGTGTTAGACCGATTTAGGTTTATATGTTTATGTGCTGATAGAAATTAACCGTTACGATAACAATAGGTTAATCAAGGGATAAGAAGTCGAGGTCAGAATTAATCAACGACTCAGGCAAGTTCTTAACCCTACTTTTTATCGAATAAGTTTCCTAACTTCATTTAATTTTATATTGAATACAAGTATTCGAACCTTATTCTCTATTGAGCACGTACTTAAGCTTGTACTATTATTGATCGTACGAGTAAATAATTGATAGTATAATTCTTGTCTTATTAATTAAAATTTCATAGCTTGATTTAAATCATGGTTATGTTCTTCGAATCATGTTGCGAGTATTAAACTTATAAATTATTCTCATATACATTGTAAAAGTTGTTACGCCATTTGATTCGGTTAGACCTATGTCATGAATTTGAAAGCGATCCAAACCAATTGCTTGGTGAGGAATCTTATAAATTGACTGAGATGAACAACCCTCATTGAAGGAAAAACTATATATCCATCGGAAGACCGACGTGCGCACAAATAGCATGTGAATATTATGCATAATGTAAGGTACTTGAGGCTGATCACCTGTTGTACTTGTTTATATCGGACTGTCAGTTAAACACTGTTAATTCTATCAAGAGTTCTTAGTCCTTAGTGACTGCTCAGTAGTAAACTTTATCTTTTGGAAAACGTTAAAACTTTTGAATCCTTTTTGATTCGATCTATAATGACCTTCCATTTACAATTCAAAGGACAGTTTTGAAACTATCGATATTTCTTTGTTTACAACATTATTCCTTAAAATCTTGAGTTATCCTTGACATTATACCTTAGATATTATTAAGCTTTATAATTATGCTTACCCTTATTGCTATATTACTTGTTGAGCAAATTTGTTGCTCATTCTTGCTTCCCTTAAACATTTCAGTTAAGTCAGCACAGTGCGGACCATCTGACACGGACAAGGGAAAAGACAAGGCTACGACGTAGCTTTGTTCTTCTTTAGGATTATTATAATGTTGTAATAAGACTTATTTTATATTTTGTTTTAAGTTATGTTATGGTTTAAGATATGTTAAGTTAGTTATAGTTGCGAGACCGTGAGACACGAATATTTATATTAAATCAATGTAAATTATTCTAATATTTCGTTGCATGAGATTGTAGTATGTTATCAGAAATAGACCGTGATGCACCGAATTCGAGATACGAGTGTCTGAATTTGGGGGTGTCACAATTAGCTTTGAACTAAGAAATCTTAAAGTGATATCTTGTTTAATAGACATATACTATATCCATTATAGTTTAAAAAACCTAACTTATTTATGGCCTTGTGTTTATCTCTTGGGTTTCGTAAGTGACTTAGAGACGCCTTAAGTCAAGTCTCGCAGAAGCGGCGCCACTTCCTTCACTTACATATGTGAATCTAATTAGATGCACTTGTATAACCTGCATCCTCCAATTCGGACATAGATTCATTAAATGTTTATCATACCCTCCTTGTTCTCCATACAAGCATACACTAACTTTGAGATGGTTTAGAAGAATTTCTTTTTCATACTTGTTTAGTGTATAACTGGTCATTACTATAAGTATTTTTACATTAACTAATATACTAGATGTTACTCTAGTATTTAGTTGGGTTCCACTTATAGGTTACCTCTCATTTAAAAGCTTTAAACCCATCTCTTTAGAAGTCTTACATATTACATCCTTGCCTAGGCCTTTTGTAAAAGGATTCATCAAATTTCCATTTAACTTAACATAGTTAAAGGGAACAACCCCTTTATTGGTTTGCTCCCTTACATAACTATGTCTTAAACTTATATGTCTAGACTTCCCATTATAAACCTTATTATAATATCGTGATAATGCTGCCTCATTATCACAATATATTGAGATAGTTGTCATTGGCTTGGGCCAAAGTGATATCTCAAATAATAAATCCTTAAGCCATTAAGCTTCTTTTACAGCAGCTGATAATGTAACAAACTCGGATTCCATAGTTGAATGTGTTATCAAGGTGAAAGTCCAATAATAATCTAGAAGGGGGTTGAATGGATTATTACTGGTTACAAAATTATCTTAGGCCTTTTTGAATTTTTAGCAAATTAATTTATAGTGTCAGAAATTAATATGCAGAATCAGAAAAATTCAATCACACAATGCATAGAGATTTATCTGGTTCACAATATACAGCTTGGCTATATTGCTACATCCAGTCTCAAGCTCCTCTGTAAGACCCCAACTTTTATGAATAAAGATTTAATTTTCTTTATATATTATTTCGAAATAGTAAGGTGTTGATTGATAAATATGAAAGTTATGGGTGAATGTGCAAATATTTTAAAATGAGCAAGTGGTTATAAAATATTCTGGTTGTCGGGGAATATTCGTTTGGTCGTGGAATATTTTTGTTGTCGGAGAATATTTGTGGGCCCCACAACGGAATAACTGTCGGATATAGAAAGCGATAGAAATAACCTTTTTATAAAATAACGGCGTAGTTGTTACCGTTAGTACTGTTGAAATATCCGGTGGTTAAAATACAGTGATACGCGGTGTTGCACAGTAGCACACGGTATTGCACAGTATTTCGAATTATTGAGTCTTACGTGAGAAGAAACTTATTCAATTATTGTTACAGTAATTACTGTTCAATATTTTATATTATTGACTCAATAATTGCTACGTTGATATTTTATATTATTGACTCAATAATTGTTACATTGATATTTTATTGACTCAATAATTGCTACGTTGCCATTTTATATGATTGATTCAATAATGGCTACAGTTGATATTTTGTATTATTGATTCAATAATTGTCATTGCACAGTATTTCACATTATCAACTCAATAATTCATATTATTTGAATAATATTATTAGATAGCATTATTGATAATGTCTAAGGAAGTTCTGTCTAGGAGGGGTTATTTAATTGCACGCCAGTAAGGAGAAGCCCTTATCGGAAGGCCCCCTCTTTCTTGGGAACGACCTGGTTGTCAATATTGTAGTTCTGTAATATTATTTGTGAATAATTAATTATTGATTTATATGATAAGAAAATATTTATTTTGTGGATATAAAAGAAGGAATTAGTGCTGATGTGTTTTTATCAGTATTTTGGTGTGAGAAATCATCTGTTTATGGATTTCGGATAATTTATGTTTGGAATTTGGAAAAACTTCCTTCTACAAAGTTGTAGAGAATTAAATTTCCTATAGAAGGACATAGAATTTATATTTTTCTGACAAAGGGGCTATTTATTATGAATTATCAAAGTTTTGAAAAATAAATATTTTTTTAATGGGTGGGCCCCACTTTTGGTTGAATAAAATGCTGATGGCTTTTGGGAGAAGCAGCTGGCGGCGGAAGAAAATAATATATTTTATTATTTTAGTCTCCTTTGGCATCCTAAGCTTTTCCTATAAATAGGGTGCTTAGGTTAGAATTGAAAATCACACCAGAATCAGAAGTTTTCTCTCTCTATAATATCGAGCGTATTTTTGTCAGTATTTCAATACTTTGAGTATTTCAATACTTTGAGTATTAGTATTCAGTGCAAGTTTCCTTTGGTATTATATCCGATATTTCAGTCAGAGGTACTATTCTTTTGAGGTAAGGGATGTTATTTTCTTTCGTAAATGATGTTATTCTTTTCAATATCATTATACCGAAATATTGGCATGGATTTTGTTATGAAATTCTTACTTTTTTCGTCGGGGTTACTATTCACGTATACGACACTATTCACGTATACGGCAATATTCACGAAAAAAATTAAATTTTCTTCTATTTGTCCAGATTGTTTGTCAAGGTTACTATCTTTGGTTGGATCTAAGTTTTGAGCTTTATTCTTGAATTTTGCTCCACAATTGATTATTACAAAGTATTTTTGAATTGGATAAACTAAAATACGAATCCTTAATCTTTGTCTTTTATCCCACTGGATTCGTTCTTTAAAATATTTTTCCTCATCCTCAGTCCTAAGTGGTGATATAACTGAATATCTTTGGCCTGTAGAGCAAAGATGAATGATTACCTGATGAATATCTTTGGCCTGTAGTGCAAAGATGACAGGTGTTGAGATGAACATGACCACTGATGATATAAATGAATATCTTTGGCCTGTAGTGCAAAGATGAATATTTGATTCGAGATGTATATTGAGTGATGTTACAGGGATAAAATATTGATGATGGACTTTTAAATCATAGAAGATAGTAGACTTCATTCTCTGCTTAACTCTTTTAATGAATTGTTATTTCCACTGCGAATATTGATCTAAAGTTGGTTGTCCACTATATTTTATCTTATTTGTTGAAGACTAACGATAATTTATTTTCCATTATCTTAGTCATAATATTATTTACTGAGCTAGTTGAGCTCACCCTTTTCATCTGTTGTCCTCTTCAGGAAATGAGAATGTCGCAGGGACTAGTCGGGGGACAGAGTGATGGTCCGAGTTAGAGCAGTAGTAGTCCTAACTATTTCTGATAAATAGTGTGATAATAATTGTAATGAGGACTTAGTTTGAATATTAATATTTTCTACATATTTGTATTGACACTCACAGTTGTGTGGTTGTATTTTGCACGACCGTATGATATAAAGTTTGTATTTGAATTCTGTACCATGTATTTGGCGACTCAGAATAGGTTGGGTTGACTGGACCTATTCTGGGGGCGTCACAGTTGGTATCAGAGCTTAGGGATATGATCTCTGGCGGAGATCGGGGAATAGAACTAGGAGGGGAGAGACGAGTAAATCCTTCACTAGTATGTCCTACCTAAGCTTATGTGGTATTTAATTGGTCAGTCGGAGCATAGTGTTAATATGTGATATGTTAATTTGTTTAATTAACCCTTGTTTTATGGCAGTATTTGAGAATGGCAGCTGAGAATGTTAACAACGAAGTGAATGAAACCGTGGAGACACCTTTAATCACTAACCAGGAGAACGTGCAACAAGAAGGCAATGTTCATCCTGAAAACAACGTTGGTCAAACTATAAACGATGAGATGTTTAGAAGTTTTTTGCAGTTTATGCAAAACCAGACGAGGGAGACTCGTGTGCAACATACAGGTGGAGATAATAACAACATGCGAGTTGTCACTGCCAAGCAGTTCAAAGAATTGGGACCACCAGAGTTTCTGGGAAAGCCAGATCCGATCAAGGCGGAGACGTGGATTAAACAAATTACCAATATATTTGATGTCTTGGGATGTACGGAGGAATAGAAGGTTCCATTCGTCACGTTTATGTTCCGTGGAGAGGCAGATTACTGGTGGGAATCTGTGAAGCGTACCCAGTCTGCCGCACTCAAGATGTCTTGGGAAACGTTCCAGAAACTATTCAATGACAAGTACTTTCCTGAAAGTATTCGTCATATGAACGAGGTAGAGTTTATCAGACTCGAGCAAAATAACATGGCGGTATCCCAGTATGAGGCTAAGTTCGCGGAGCTGTCAAGGTTTGCACCTCATTTGGTGGAGAATGAGGAATGTATGACGCGGATGTTTCTAAGAGGTTTGAAACCTGAAATACGTCAATACCTCATTTCTCATAAATTTTCTTTATATTTGGATGTAGTAAACAGGGCCCAGTTATTAGAACGAGATAATGATTATGTTCAACCGAGGGACCACAACCAAGGTCGTACCGGTGGCAGCAGTCATCGGAGCAATGACAACTAGCTAGGAGGGAAGTATGACAGAAGCGGTAACCACTCCGGTGGTAATCGTGGCCATGATAATAGAAGAAGCGAATCGGGTGGAGATTTCAAGAGGAGAAGGTATAACAATGAGAACGTGAAGACGTCGACATCAGCACCAGCATCAACTGTTTCTAGGGGAGGAGAACGACCACCGGTCGTATGCTATAAATGCGGGAAAGAGGGGCACATCAGCCCAAATTGCCCACAACAATTCAAGGCATGTTATAACTGTGGAAAAGAAGGACATATAGCTCGAGATTGTCCTGTTGCGAAACCAAGCCCAGCGGGAGTGGTGATTCCAAAGGCGGTTTCAAACAAGTCAAAGTCGGTGATTCCTGGAAGAGCGTTTGTCGTGACAGCCCAAAACGCAAGGAATCCGCACGAGGTGATTACGGGTAAGCTCATCATAAACTCTTGCGAAGTTTACACCTTATTAGATACCGGTGCTACCCATTCCTTTATTTCACCTGCTTGTGCTCAACGTTTGAACTTGACTTCTGATAAATTGGACTTCGACTTATCTGTTGAAACTCCGTTGGGAGAAACCTTTGTTACATCTACAGTTTACAAATCTTGCTTGATTCAGATTGGTACCCTTACCTTACCTGTTGATCTTATATCTTTGAAAATACTTGCATTTGACGTGATTTTAGGAATTGACTGGTTAACCACTTACCATGCCAAAATTGATTGTTTTCATAAGGTTGTTAGTTTTCATATTACTAATCAACCTGTTGTGCGAATCCAAATCACCAAACCACTAAAATCAGTCAATATCATTTCAAATCATAAAGCTATTCGTTTATTGAAAAACGGATGTCAAGGTTTCTTAGCTCATGTCACTGATCTAAACCAGAATACATCAGATTTGAATGATATTTTCGTTGTTAATGAGTTTCCTGATGTATTTCCCGAAGAACTTCCCGGTCTACCCCCAGAACGTGAAGTTGAATTCTTTATTGACCTTGAGCCCGGTACAAAGCCCATTTCTAAAACCCCATATCGAATGGCTCCTATTGAACTTCAGGAGTTAAAGATCCAATTACAAGAATTATTAGACATCGGTTTTATTCGTCCTAGTACATCTCCTTGGGGTGCTCCTGTTTTATTAGTAAAGAAGAAAGACGGGAGTATGCGACTTTGTATTGACTATCGGGAGTTGAACCATGTCACCATTAAGAATAGGTATCCGCTACCTCGTATTGATGACCTGTTCGACCAGTTGCAAGGAGCGCAATTTTTTTCAAAGATCGATCTTCGTTCTGGATATCATCAGTTGAAGATTAAAACTGAGGATATTCCAAAGACTACTTTCAGAACACGGTACGGGCATTATGAGTTCTTAGTCATGTCTTTTGGATTGACTAATGCTCCTGCTGCTTTCATGGATATGATGAACCGTGTATTTAAGGAATATTTGGATTAATTCGTTGTTGTCTTTATTGATGATATCCTCATCTATTCTAAAAGCCGTGAAGATCATGAGCACCATTTGAAGCTGGTACTTTAAAAGCTTCGTAAGAACAAGCTATATGCCAAGCTAAAGAAATGCGAGTTTTGGCTTGAGGAAGTAGCATTCCTTAGGCACGTGGTATCGAAACGTGGAGTATTTGTGGACCCGGCGAAGATTGAAGCAATACAAAGCTGGGAGCAACCTAAGTCGGTGACCGAAGTACGAATCTTTCTGGGCTTAGCTGGTTATTATCGGAGGTTCGTAGAGGGATTTTCTTGAATCGCTACTCCATTAACTCAGTTGACTCGGAAAGATACAAAATTCATTTGGGGCGAGGAATGCGAGAAGAGCTTCCAAGAGCTCAAGAGGAGACTTATTTCGGCACCTGTTCTGACAATACAATCTGGTTCGAATGGATTTGTTATTTACAGCGATGCTTCGGGCAAAGGGTTAGGATGTGTTCTCATGCAACATGGGAAAGTCATAGCCTATGCCTCGCGACAACTCAAAGAATATGAGAGGAATTATCCTACTTATGATCTAGAGTTGGCAGCTGTCGTATTCGCGTTGAAGATCTGGAGACATTACCTGTACGGGGAGAAAGTGGAGATTTATACGGATCATAAGAGCCTTAAATATTTCTTCACTCAGAAGGAACTCAACATGCGGCAACGACGTTGGCTTGAGCTGTTGAAAGATTACGATCATACCATCCAATACCATCCTGGAAAAGCGAACGTGGTAGTTGACGCGTTGAGTAGAAGATCATATGTGGGAACGAGTGCGATGATGTCAAGTATACGCGTAGAACCAGCTTTGATTGATAAAGTTAAAGCTGCTCAAGCTACGGATCCGGAGCTGATGAAGATGAAGAAGAAGGTGCAAGAAGGTGCCATTCCAGAAGCAAGAATCGATGAAGAGGGAATACTTTGAGTCAACTCCAGACTGTGTGTTCCTAACGATTCTGACTTTAAGCATAGAATCATGATGGAGGCACACAACACACCATTTGCGATCCATCCTGGGAGTACCAAAATATATCGTGATCTCCGACATATATTTTGGTGGAGCAATATGAAGAGAGAGATCACGGAGTTTATTTCGAGATGTTTGACTTGTCAACGTGTAAAGGCGGAGCATCAAGTACCGAAGGGTCCATTGCAACCACTGGAGATTCCGAAATGGAAATGGGAACACATTATGATGGATTTCATTACGGGTCTTCCCAAGGTTTCTCAAGGCATAGATGCGATTTGGGTTATTGTTGATAGATTAACCAAGTCTGCTCATTTCTTGCCGATACGAGAGACTTATTCCCTTGAACGTCTTGCTCATATGTACGTGAATGAGATTGTGAGATTGCATGGCATGCCAGTATCCATAGTTCAGATCGTGACCCCAGATTTACTTCACGATTTTGGATCAGTTTGCAAAAAGCTATGGGCACGGATTTACGATTCAGTTCGGCTTATCATCCTCAAACAGACGGACAATCGAAAAGGACTATCCAAACTCTTGAAGATCTATTGAGACTCTGTGTTCTAGACTTCAAAGGGAGTTGGGATAAGTACTTACCATTGGTGGAATTCTCCTACAACAACAGTTATCAGACAAGTATAGGCGTGGCTCCATTCGAGGCATTGTATGGGAGAAAGTGTCGCTTTCCAGTATGTTGGAACGAGGTGGGTGAAACAACATTGTTGGGACCGGAGTTAGTACGTATGACTACGGAAAAGATCCAAATAATCCGACAACGTATACAAACAGCACAAGATCGACAAAAGAGTTATGCGGATCTTCATCGAAAGGACGTGGAATTTAATGTTGGAGACCATGTGTTATTACGTGTTGCTCCGTGGAAAGGAGTTACGAGGTTTGGCAAGAGAGGAAAGTTCAATCCATGATTCATTGGTCCATTTGAGATTCTTGACCAAGTAGGAAATGTGGCTTATAGACTCGCTTTACCTCCAAGCATGTCTCGTGTTCATAACGTGTTTCACATATCCGTGTTACATAAATATGTGAAGGATCCAAACCGCATTATTGAGTTAGAACCAGACGAGATAGCTGAAGATTTAACGTATGAGGAGGTACCTGTCAAGATCTTGGATAGGAAGGAGCATGTCCTACGCTCGAAAATTATACCATAAGTTAAAGTTTTGTGGAGAAACCATGCAATTGAGGAAATGACCTGGGAGTTGGAATCGGAAATGAAAGCGAGGTATCCTCACCTTTTCGACATACCAGGTACGCACGTCAATTTCGAGGACGAAATTTCATAAGGAGGGGAGGTTGTAAGACCCCAACTTTTATGAATAAAGATTTAATTTTCTTTATATATTATTTCGAAATAGTAAGGTGTTGATTGATAAATATGAAAGTTATGGGTGAATGTGCAAATATTTTAAAATGAGCAAGTGGTTATAAAATATTCTGGTTGTCGGGGAATATTCGTTTGGTCGTGGAATATTTTTGTTGTCGGGGAATATTTGTGGGCCCCACAACGGAATAACTGTCGGATATAGAAAGCGATAGAAATAACCTTTTTATAAAATAACGGCGTAGTTGTTACCGTTAGTACTGTTGAAATACCCGGTTGTTAAAATACAGTGATACGCAGTGTTGCACAGTAGCACACGGTATTGCACAGTATTTCGAATTATTGAGTCTTACGTGAGAAGAAACTTATTCAATTATTGTTACAGTAATTACTGTTCAATATTTTATATTATTGACTCAATAATTGTTACGTTGATATTTTATATTATTGACTCAATAATTGTTACATTGATATTTTATTGACTCAATAATTGCTACGTTGCCATTTTATATGATTGATTCAATAATGGCTACAGTTGATATTTTGTATTATTGATTCAATAATTGTCATTGCACAGTATTTCACATTATCAACTCAATAATTCATATTATTTGAATAATATTATTAGATAGCATTATTGATAATGTCTAAGGAAGTTCTGTCTAGGAGGGGTTATTTAATTGCACGCCAGTAAGGAGAAGCCCTTATCGGAAGGCCCCCTCTTTCTTGGGAACGACCTGGTTGTCAATATTGTAGTTCTGTAATATTATTTGTGAATAATTAATTATTGATTTATATGATAAGAAAATATTTATTTCGTGGATATAAAAGAAGGAATTAGTGCTGATGTGTTTTTATCAGTATTTTGGAGTGAGAAATCATCTATTTATGGATTTCGGATAATTTATGTTTGGAATTTAGAAACACTTCCTTCTACAAAGTTGTAGAGAATTAAATTTCCTATAGAAGGACATAGAATTTATATTTTTCTGACAAAGGGGCTATTTATTATGAATTATTGAAGTTTCAAAAAATAAATATTTTTTTAATGGGTGGGCCCCACTTTTGGTTGAAAAAAATGCTGATGGCTTTTGGGAGAAGCAGCCGACGGCGGAAAAAAATAATATATTTTATTATTTTAGTCTCCTTTGCCATCCTAAGCTTTTCCTATAAATAGGGTGCTTAGGTTAGAATTGAAAATCACACCAGAATCAGAAGTTTTCTCTCTCTATAATATCGAGCGTATTTTTGTGAGTATTTCAATACTTTGAGTATTTCAATACTTTGAGTATTAGTATTCAGTGCAAGTTTCCTTCGGTATTATATTCGATATTTCAGTCAGAGGTACTATTCTTGTGAGGTAAGGGATGTTATTTTCTTTCGTAAATGATGTTATTCTTTTCAATATCATTATACCGAAATATTGGCATGGATTTTATTATGAAATTCTTACTTTTTCCGTCGGGGTTACTATTCACGTATACGACACTATTCACGTTTACAGCACTATTCACGAAAAAATTAAATTTTCTTCTATTTGTCCAGATTGTTTGTCAAGGTTACTTTCTTTGGTTGGATCTAAGTTTTGAGCTTTATTCTTGAATTTTGCTCCACAATTGATTATTACAAAGTATTTTTGAATTGGATAAACTAAAATACGAATCCTTAATCTTTGTATTTTATCTCACTGGATTCGTTATTTAAAATATTTTTCCTCATCCTCAGTCCTAAGTGGTGATATGACTGAATATCTTTGGCCTGTAGAGCAAAGATGAATGATTATCTGATGAATATCTTTGGCCTGTAGTGCAAAGATGACAGGTGTTGAGATGAACATGACCACTGATGATACAAATGAATATCTTTGGCCTGTAGTGCAAAGATGAATATTTGATTCGAGATGTATATTGAGTGATGTTACAGGGAGAAAATATTGATGATGGACTTTTAAATCATAGAAGATAGTAGTAGACTTCATTCTCTGCTTAACTCTTCTAATGAATTGTTATTTTCGCTGCGAATATTGATCTAAAGTTGGTTGTCCATTATATTTTATCTTATTTGTTGAAGACTAACGATAATTTATTTTCCATTATCTTAGTCATTATATTCTTTACTGAGCTAGTTGAGCTCACCATTTTCATCTGTTGTCCTCTTCAGGAAATGAGAATGTCGCAAGGACTAGTCGGGGGACAGAGTGATGGTCCGAGTTGGAGCAGTAGTAGTCCTCACTATTTCTGATAAATAGTGTGATAATAATTGTAATGAGGACTTAGTTTGAATATTAATATTTTTTACATATTTGTATTGACACTCACAGTTGTGTGGTCGTATTTTGCACGACCGTATGATATAAAGTTTGTATTTGAATTCTGTACCATGTATTTGGCGACTCAGAATAGGTTGGGTTAACTGGACCTATTCTGGGGGCGTCACATCCTCTCCGGGGCTTGACATCCTATTACTCCTAGTAATAAATGCTCCTTCACTAGGTGGAGAAACCTTTACAAAGTTTTATAGATCAACTTACAACTATTCTCAACTAACTATCTTGGACAACGAACTCCCAGCTCCTTCCTCAAGCTTAGTTGAATCTTCTTTATAGCTCAGAACTATTCTATAACATGATCTTCAAACAACAATCTCTTCCTCACCTCACAAGTTCACTAAAGACCCAACTCCTAGCTGATCTCTCTAAGACTCTGGTCTTGGTCAAAGAATTTTTGTCTTTCTCACAGATATATAAAATAAACTGACTCTACCCTTTTTTCTTTTACAAAAAGATAGTTTGAATTTGCTTCTACAGTAAACAGATAAAGTTTAGAACTGATTTATAAAAGTTCAAATAACTTTTATAGTTGATGCTTCTCAGATATGCAGATATATATTTTTAAGATCAAATATCAAATAAAAGTTTAAGACTTTTATGTGGAATGCTTCAGATAAGTAAATTGATGCAGTTTTTATAAAGATTTTCTTTTCTTTTAATAAAGAATGTGTTTCTATGGTTTAAACAATTCTAGAAAAGATTTTTCTTTATAAAGAGTGTGTTTCTATGGTTTTGAAAAGATATAACTTTGAGTTTAGAAAACCATATAAAATCACTTATAATGTAACAAGTATTTTTGTGAATAAATAAGTTTATGAGTAAGATACTTGTTATGAAAGTTTATCAAATATAATAGATTTATCAAATAAATAGTACTTGATGAAATTTGTTTCACCCACGTATATATATTATATTATATTTGATCTATCTTGTGAAAATTTAGCCACTCAGGATTTAAAGATCGTTTCGGAGAATTTCGTAGAAATAACATCCAAATTATCAGGTATCTAAGTACTGACCAAATTGTGTATTTCACAATCTGATAATTATATAAATATTTTTTAATACTTATATAATGTATCAATATTAATAAAAAGTTACTTAGGATTTAAAGACCGTTTCGGAGAATTTCATAAAAATAACATCCGAATTATATCGGTATCTAAGTACAGACTTTTTATAATATTTAATAGATTAAATATAGATATATATATAAATGTGTATAACAATTAAGTATGATAAATTTTCACCTGCGTATATATATATTATATTATATTTAATCTATGTTGTGAAAATTTGGCCACTCAGGATTTAAAGACCGTTTTGGAGAATTTCATAGAAATAACATCCGAATTATCCAGTATCTAAGTACTGACCAAATTATTTGTTTCACAATCTGATAATTATATAAATATTTTTGAATACTTATATAATGTATCTTATATTAATAAAAAGCCACTTAGGATTTTAAAGACCGTCCGAAAGAGAAATTTCTTCCGAATTATATCGGTATCTAAGTACAGACTTTTTATAATATTTAATAGATTAAGTGTATATATATATATATATATATATATATATATAAGTGTGTATAATCAATTTATCTTTAATATATCTATATATATATATATATAAGTAGCTATGAGATAATATAAATACAGAAATTTAATGACTTATCTCAACTACTTTGACCAATTTAATCTTCTTTCAAGAAATAAAAATTTGAATTAGAAGATGAAGAGAAAGCTTTTTGAAGAGTGATTATGTAGGCAAGGAGATATAGCTTTTTTTTACTTTGTGAATTGGTAAATTTAGAATGAATGAAAAGCCTCCTATTTATAGGATTTTGAAGTTGAGGGCAAAATAGTAATTTTTAAAATTTGATTTTGAACCAATGGTCCGGATTGCATAGATGAAAAATAAAGGGTCCAAATTTCTTTTAGAGCACACGGATTGGGCAAAATTCGGAAGGCCTTGTTGCCAAATGACCAAGTTTTTGTTTTTAAAAATTATACATGTTGGTAGCTTTTCAAACTTGCAAGCCTTTTCCTTTTTCAAAGTTTCCTGCATGTACTGCTCATTTGCACACACATATCTTGCATACACATTCACACACACGGCACATGCATGCATTCATCACACACACGTCACACACATGCATATATATATATATATATATATATATATATGGGCTATATGTAGCTACACAGCTGTGTAGTTACACAGTAGGCTATAGCGACGGTTTGTCTGTCGCCATAGATATTCTGTCTATAGCGACAGACAAACCATCTCTATAGCCCTGAAAAACCGTCGCTATAGCCTACTGTGCACTACACAGCTGTGTACTTACATTTTTTCCATATATATATATATTAAATAAATAATTTTGAATTCTTTTTGCCCAATAAGAATTTTTAGAGAATCTTTTAAGAAAAGAATAAAAATCTCCTTGCCTTAAAAAATGTTAATATTTGAATAAATTTAATTAAAACTTGATAATTAATTTATCAAGGTCAAGAAAAATAAATTCAATTTTAGGATGAAAAAATATTTTTTATAGGAATAAAATAGGATAATTAAAATTAATTTATATAATAATCCTATAGAGAGGATTCTACCTATTTTATATTAATCCTATTTACTAAGTTTGTTATTATCAACATCATCAAAATAAACTGATTAGTTTGGAGACCTATCACAAGGTTTGCTTCTTGGAACCCCAAGAAATTGACCCTCCTCCTAAAGTGAATACCCATCCACTTGTATTTTATTTCATCCGAATCTGTTATCCAGTTTGCATCCGTGTACCATTCTACCACAACTGGGTATCCTGTATAGCATAATGCATAGTTCATTATGCCTTTATATTTAAGTATCCTTGATATTGCATCTGTGACGAACGAGTATTTTGTAATTTATTTTAAATATTTATTGAATTAAATAAATATTTTGATCATTTATTTATTAAGTTAAATAATTATTTGATAGAATTGTGGTAGATTAACTTAATTATATGTGTTACATTGATTAAATTAATGTGAAGAATTTTTATAGTTCAAGTAGGTATTTAATTGAGTTTATTTGATTAAATGAATTATTTAATAAGCATAATGTTATTCTAATTAATTTAATAATTAATTAGAGATTTAATAATTTGACATAACTAATAAATAAAAATTTTAATTATGTGATTATGTGATTTAATGTGGATTATTATATTTTATTTAGTTGAATTTAAATAAGATTATTTGATTAATTAGAAGTGTGACACTAAACTATATCTTAAATGCTTTAATTAAATTAAAGGGAAAGGAGAAGGAATAGGAGAAAACCAAACATGGCCCTATTAGAAGTTGGAGCAGTTAACCCATTATGGGATTAACTGACCATTACACCGTCAGTTTATATTATATATGTATATGTATAACATATATCTAAACTTATATATCATATCAGTATACTATATTCATATCAGAGAAAATATCAGAGAGAAAAAAGAGAGAAAATGAGAGAAGAATTGATTGAAGAGGAGAATTGAAGAATTAAGATTATATCATCAAACAGAGTTAGTAAGGGTAATCTCTTGATCCCAATTTTATATTTACGTATTATATTTCATCTATGAAAAAGCCAACTTGAGTTCTCTGTGAATAAATTTTGTGATAAATACTTGAGTTATGATCATATATGTATTAATTGATGTTCATAACATGTTTTCTATAACTTATGTATGTTTCAAAACAATCAAAACTATAAAATTATGTTTAAATTGGAATTTCAGAAGTTATAGAGTATGAAAAGTTTGTATATGGCACTTAGGTACAAATTGTATGCTTTAAATTGTTTGTTTAACTCTAAATTGATGATTGAATATGATTATGCATGTTTAAACGAACAAAACAAAATTTAAACGGACAGATTCGGAGTTATAACGAATCTGTATCGTTGAATTTTATGTTTTTCCTCAAAATTTTAAAAAACATCAAAAACAATAAATTATATGTTTTAAATTGAGTAATTATGTGATATTAAGTGTTAGAAACATGCTAGAAACGTTGTATAATATTTTTGTGAAGTTTATTAGTTCATGAGTAACAGAAAATTTGCTGTGTTAGTTTAATTTGAGATTTATTGGCTTATTACTATGTTCCTCACGAGTTGCAAAACTCGAATCTGGGAACCTGCGCCCCGGCGCAGTTTCATTATGCGAAACGTGCCCCGGCGAGAATTGCAGAAAGGAAACTACTTTGTTTTTTTTAGGTTTTCAGTCATGGCATGTTAGTTTAACTTAGTCTAACTAACATAATAGTGTGTTAAGAATATAACAAAAGGTTGAACCTTGTAAGACTAGCGAACCTATATTGATTCGACTAGTTCATAGTTGATGAACGTTCTAAATTCTAGAACTATTATTGAGCTTATCTAAACCAAACTTCCTTTGGTGCGGACTCTGATGTCAAACTGAGATGAACAACCCTGTTATAGGGGATTATTTACACTTTAGCGTTGAGATATTGTGCACAGTATGGTACTTAGGGCTGATCCCCCTAAGTACAAGTAGTAGAGTTTATATAGTCTTATAACTATTAAAGGTTTAAAGTAGAAATACTTAACAACCTGGGATATAGTTCATGGTCTTATGACCCTCAAACATACTTTTGATTCTTGTTATTCATTCTTGATTCAAAAGCCGAGCTTTTTATTATTCAGACTTCTTTGACTTATTCGTATGTTATTATATTGTCATATTGTTATACTTGTGGGCAATCGTGCTCACTCTTGCATAATAACATTGTAGTTAAGAACGAAAGACCTGACAAGCCTTCTACTAGCAAAGGCAAGGGAAAAGTTAACAAGTGTTGAAGACTTGTTATTTAATTGAGAATGTTTATGTTTAAGACTTGATGTTGTTTAAGACTTATTATTTGTTTATGTTTTCGAACAGATGTTTAATGTTATATGACCTGGGATTGATTTAAGTATTATTCAAATGTTGTAACCCCATAAGGGGAGAATTTATTTCTATCTATTTCATGGTTTGCATTTATTATGGGTAGATAGATATATGATATTTGTACAGTGAACATCAAATCCCGTGGAAATTTAAGTACCCGAATTTGGGGGTGTCACAAGTTGGTATCAGAGCCGTAGGTTATGAACCTTAGGTGGGGGAAAACCTTAGGGTAGTAGCCTTTGAGAACATAGTAATGATAAACTCTTATCGAGTTCTAAGAAAGATAATAAATTACCTTATGTGCTATGTGGTTTATTTATGTACTCGCGTGAGTACCGATTAGCATCACGTAATAACTAAAGACTTAAAATTTGATTTGTCAGGATGTCGGATGTTGGAGGATCCTGTCAGTCTAGGGATGTTATACCCCGAGTGGCTATTGAGGAGGAGCCCCATGACATTCATACAGTCTGGGAGCAGTTAGTTCGATGAGAGCCGTCTCGTTTGATCACAGTTGTTGGTCAGGAGCATTAGCCGGTGTTTGACTCAGAGGAGGACTCTGAGGAGTTTGAGATTCAGGCTGAGGCAGTCGAGGAGGAGGATGAAGACCCTGAAGAGTTTCCACTGAACTCTATCAGTGCTGAGATGTACGACGAGCTATATGACCATAACATAGAGTTATAGGACACTGTTCGTGAGTTGAAGGAGCAAACAGTTACTCAACAGACTACCATCGAGTAGAAGGATGGTGAGGTTGAGACTATTTACACACGTTTTGGAGACGTGGAGTGGGAGTTGGTCCATGAGAAGGGCCAAAGTGAAGAAAAGTCAACTGAAATAGAGAAGCTGAAGAATGATTTGAAAGAGGAGTCATCGAAGCTTGCCATAGCAGAGGATGCTTGGATGAGGGCTTCACGACGTGCAGAGATTGCTGAAGATAACAACCAGCCAAAGAAGACTAAGATCGAGGAGACAGACTATATGTTTCAGACTGCGATTGACAAGGCCCAAGATCGAGTTATGAGCTATCCAGCTCAATTCGAGGATCTGCCTTGGTATATGCTGGATCGTAGGACGATGTTCCGCGTTATGGAGGAAGAGCGTAGCAAAGCTGTTCGACGCCTTAGTAGGCCATGATAGGAACAGTTTGATTATGTGAATATTTATTTGATAGTTAATAATGTAAATTTCGATGTGATTATAAACAAAGGAATATTTTGACAATTTAAATCCTGAAGGTTCTTTATCTTGGGATTGTTGATGTAAATAGCAGTGATGCTATCTTTCGTTGTTTAAAAACTTTTGATTAAATAAAATATCAGAGTTTATTTGAGATGTTATGTGATTAAGTGATCATATTAAAATGTTTAAGCTAAGCCTTAAATATTAAAAGATTGAATATAGATCTAATAAGCGTATATCTTAACAGAAATATGCCGCCGAGAAGAAGACCCAACCGTCGACCAGCCCAAGAAGGGTCGACGAATAACAACAATGACGCCAATGCCAACGCCAACCTTATTTAGCAGTTGGTGAACTTGTTGACGGGAGTAATGAACAACCAACCACAAGCTCCATCGAATAAGTCGTTCAAAGACTTCAAGGCGGTGGGACCGCCAAAATTTAAAGGATCCATGAGCCCGATTGAAGCACAGACTTGGGTCATGGAAATGGAGAAAGTCTTTGATGTCGCTAGTGCGGGGAAGATCAGAAGACTGCGTATGCAACTTTCATGCTAAAATCAAAAGCCAGCTATTGGTGGCAGGTAAATAAAGTCAGGGGAGGAGATGGCATCATAACCTGGGAGAGGTTTAAGGAAATGTTCTTTGAGATGTACTTTCTGACTAGCTCACAAAACCAGATGGAGGTGCAGTTTTTGGAATTGAACCAAGGAAATATGTCTGTACCAAATTATTCAAAAAAATTCAATGAGTTGGCTAGGTTTTCCACATACCAAGTGCACATCGACGAGACGAAGACAAAAAGGTTTGAACAGGGCCTGAAGCCCTTGTTGTATAGGAAGGTGTCGATGTTCCAGTTGAACACCTTTGCTGGGGTATTAGAGAAGGCCATCCTCGCTGAAGGTGGAAGCTATACGGTGACCAAATACAACCAGGATCAGAAGAAGAAGAAGAGTGAAGGAGAAAGTGTTAAGGCTAGTGGTAGCAATGCGGGAGGAAGCAATAATCAGAAGAGGATGTGGAATGACAACAAACAGACTAGAAATCAGCAAGGAAGCCAAAAGAAGAGAATTGAAGCATGTTCAACCTGCAAAAAAGCTCACCTGGAGGTCTGAATGAAAGGAAAGCGAGTGTGCTATAATTGTGGTCAGGAAGGCCATATAGCACCTAACTGCCTTAACCCTAAGAAGGGCGCCTACTTCACATGTGGATCAAAGGACCATCTAGAGAGAGACTGTCCCAAGAAAGTATCTGGAGGGGCAGGAGCAAGAGGGAACAGCGGAGGCAGTGGTGGAAATGCTCTGACTATCACAGGACCAACCGCAACAAACCGACCTACCGCCAGGACATTCAACATGACAGTGCAAGATGCTGTGTAGTCTCGCGATGTGGTGTCAGGTATCATTTTGATCAATAATGTTAATGCATATGTATTATTTGATTCGGGTGCTACTTGCTCCTTTATATTCGATGACTTTGCTAAGAACCTAGAATTGCCTAAGGACGAGTTAGAATACCCTATGAACATAGAGATTAAGAATAGGGAGGAGATTCTTGTTAAGTATATACACAAGAACTGTAGGGTGGATATTAAGGATAATGTGATGAATGTAGATCTTATCCCGATTAGACTTGGGTAATTTGACATTATCTTGGGAATGGATTGACTATTCAATTATGGGGCGATAATTGACTGCCAAAAGAAATGTATTAACCTTATGACTCCGTCAAAGGTTGTGTTTTATGGCAGCAAGTTGCTTAGACAAGAGAGTTATCTGACGATGATGCAGGCCAGGAAGTTGTTATAACAAGGCTGTGTAGGATATTTAGCCTACATAGTCGATAGTCGTAAAGAGAACCCGAAGTTGGAGGAAATTCTAATCATGAGAGACTTCGTAGATGTGTTCCTGAATGATTTGCCAAGACTTCCGCTAGATAAGGAAGTAGAGTTCGTGATTGATTTGGCACCAGGAACGGCTCCAATATCAAAGGCACCGTATCGTATGGCTCCAGTAGAGATGAAGGAATTAATGGTGCAGCTGCAAGAGCTACTAGACAAGAAGTACATACAATCGAGTGTATTGTCGTGGGGAGCACCGATATTATTTATAAAGAGGAAGGATGGGACGATGCGGCTCTGTATCGATTACAGAGAGTTGAATAAGATCATAATTAAGAATAAATATCCGTTACCTAGGATCGACGATCTGTTTGATCAGTTGAAGGGAGCGAGGTACTTCTCGAAGATAGACCAGAGAAGTGGTTATCATCAATTGAAGGTGAGGACAGAGGATGTTCTGAAAACAGTGTTCAGGACTCGATATAGTCACTACGAATTTTTGGTGATGTCATTTGGTCTAACGAATGCTCCTGAAGCATTTATGGGCCTAATGAACGGAGTGTTCAAGCCATTTTTGGACAAATTCATAGTGGTGTTTATCGACGATATTCTGGTGTATTCAAAGACCAAGGAGGAACATGCAGAGCATTTAAAGGTGACACTGGAGGCTTTAAGAAGAGAGAAGTTGTACGCCAAGTTTTCAAAATGTGAATTTTGGATTGAAAGGGTGCAATTTCTTGGACATGTAATTGATAAGGACATAATTTCGGTAGATCCCTCCAAGGTCAAAGCTGTGATGAACTGGGATCAGCCAAAAACACCGTCGAAAGTGAGAAGTTTTCTTGGATTGGTAGGCTATTATAGAAGATTCATTCAGGACTTTTCCAAGATCGCAACTCCGCTGACGAATTTAACAAGGAAATCGGTGAAATTCGTTTAGACGGAGAAGTGTGAGGAAAACTTCCAAGAGCTTAAGAAGAGGTTGAGTTCAGCACCTGTGTTATCTCTCCCAGATAGCACAATAAATTTTATGGTGTATAGTGATGCGTCGCATAAAGGACTAGGCTGTGTGCTTATGCAAAATAGCAAGGTCATTGCGTTTGCGTCACGACAATTGAAGGACTATGAGAAGGGGTATCCGACCCATGACTTGGAATTAGTTGCGGAGGTTTTTGCTTTGAAGATCTAGAGACACTATCTTTATGGAGAGAAGTGTGAAATATATACAGACCACAAGAGTCTGAAATATATTTTTACACAGAAGGACTTGAATATGTGCCAGAGAAGATGGTTGGAGTTAATAAAGGACTATGACTGTGAGATCTTATACCATCCGGGTAAGGCAAATGTGGTTGTCGACACCTTAAGCAAAAACGGTCGAGAGAAAGTGATGATGTTGACCGCCCAGGAGGAGCTAATTTCAGCGATGGAGAATCTGGAATTGGAGGCGAAGTATCCTATGGAGACTGATAAAAAGCTATTCCAGATACAAGCTGGTATAACTTTGCTAGATAAAGTTAAAGAAGAACAACTCCTAGATAAAGAATGTGAGAAGATAAGGAAGAATATTTTTGAAGGGACCGAACCGATATTCAAGGTGGACAGCGAGGGAATGTTAAGATTCGAGAGAAGAGTTTGGGTACCAACAGTGCCAGAGATTAAGGAGGATATTTTGAGCGAGTTCGATTCACCCCGGTAGTACCAAAATGTACCAGGATCTCCGACAGCATTTCTGGTGGCCGAATATGAAACGAGAAGTTGTCGATTGTGTTGGCAAGTGCCTGACATGTCAGAAAGTGAAGGTAGAACATCAGAGGCTGAGTGGTTTGCTACAACCTCTAGAGATCCCAGAATGGAAATGGGAGCATATTACAATGGATTTCGTGGTTGGCCTTCCGATAACTCAAAAAGGCTACGACGCAGTATGGGTTATCATTGACCGACTGACGAAATCAGCACACTTCCTTCCAATCAAGATCAGATTCAACTTAGACCAGTTGGCAAAATTATATGTGAGAGAGATTATTTCAAGGTATGGAGTCCCAGTGTCGATTGTTTCCGACCAAGATCCGAGTTTCACATAGAATTTTTGGAAGCGACTGCATGAATGCATGGGGACGCAGTTAAGAATGAGTACGACATTTCACCCTCAGACCGACGAACAGAGCTAGAGGACAATCCAGACTTTGGAGGATATGTTGAGAGCATGCATCATGGATTTCAAAAGAAATTGGAATGATCACTTACCGCTCCTGGAATTCAATTATAACAATAGTTACCACTCTAGGATTGGCATGCCGCCTTATGAAGCGTTGTACGACAGAAAGTGCAGAACTCCATTGTACTGGGATGCAGTTGGCGAGCTACAGTTGTTAGGTCCAAAGTTGGTATAATAGACAATAGAGATCGTCAAGGTGATCCGGACAAGATTAGTAACTGCTCAGGATAGGCAGAAGAAATACACCGATCCAAATCGCAAGAATGTAGAATTTAAATCGGGTAGCTTTATTTTCTTGAAAGTCTCTCCCTGGAAGGGAAAGATCAAATTCAGAAAGAAGGGGAAATTGAGCCCGAGGTTCATTGGACCCTTTGAGGTGCTGCGAAGGATTGGAGAAGTCGCATATGAGGTAGCCTTACCTTCAACGCTAGAGTATGTCCACAACGTCTTTCATGTTTCAATCTTATGACCCTACAAGCCCGATTACAAATATGTGATTGAATATGAACCCTTGTAATTTGAGAAAGACTTGTTCTATGAAGAAGTTCCTATTCAGATTATTGACAGGAAAGAACAAGTTCTCCGAAATAAAGCAATACCTTCCGTTAAGGTAATATGGAACATTCTGTGCCACCAGCTCTAGGTTGGGGAGGTGAGAGAAGCACCATGAGAAATAGCTGTTGTCTCCAGTGAGGGATGCCTTTACCCATGGCATATGAGGATGAAACCACCTTATCGCATGATCCTTGATTTCAGTATTATATATTAAGGTTGAAGTGTCTAGTTTTATAGTTTCACGATTGTTAAGTAGATTTGCTGCAGTCATTTTCACCATATGCAGCCTTACATTCCCATGATTAATCCATTTCTCTGGAAGTGCATCTAGTAATTCTTCATCAATTTCTACTACTATTCTCCTCTTGCATTGAATAGGACAAGGAATGTGAAAGTCTTCTGGCTCCTCATCCTCAGAGCTGGAGTCTTCTTTACTTTCTTCCTGTCCTGACTTGGAGTCAGACTGGTGCAGACTTTCTTCAACTGACTCATCAGTATGTTCCATCATTTGATCATCATCTTCATCAGAGCTAGTCTTTGCAAACTCACCTAACACTTTGGGCTCTGCAATTTTCAGTCTCTTGCTACTAGCCTTTGCAGACATTTTCATTCTTCTTCCCTTAGCTTCTTCTTCCTTTGACATTTCCTCATCATCACTGAGTTCGATGATTGCTGTAGAAGATTCTCCTTTCTTTACTAGAATAGCTTGGGCACGTAATTTGTTGCTCTTCCTCTTTTTTGGGGGTTCAGCTACAGGAGATTCAGACTCTTCTTCATCTTCAGACTTTGAAGTCTCTGAGTCATCAGACAACCTTCTTTGATGCTCAGCAACAGTAAGAGCAGATGCTTCTTCTTTAGACTCAATGTCTTTTGAACCATCAGATGAACTCGTTGGGGATTTAGCAGTAGGAGATCCAATTGTTTCAGCTTTCGAACCTTCCTCATCGGCAGAGTGGCTACTTTGAGACTTAGCCACAAAACTTGCATTTTCCTCTTCATCATCAGACTTAACTTCTTCTTGTTCAGATTGAACTTCCTCATCAGTGGGATGATTTCTTGAGGACTTATTCGTAGAGCTTTCAGTTTCCTTTTCATCTTCTGTCTTTACTCTTTTCTTCTCATCAAATAGGCTTCTTTGAGGAACTGACCTTTTCATCACCTTAGCTTTCTTCTTGGATGGCCTCACAGACTTAGATTCTGGGATTATTGAATCTTCAGAGTGTGATAGCTCCTCTTCTTTCATGGCACTTGCCTTCCTCTTCTTCGAAGTACTCTTGCTGCTGCTACCATGTATTATTAGCCTTTTGTTCTCCATTGGGTTCTTCTTCCAATTTGAAAACAACATAGGGGTCATCACCTTATAGCTATTTAGAACTACACCTTCATCATCCTTAATCTTATTCTTCAGCTTCTTCTTCAGAATGATACTCAAGAACCTTCCATGGAAAACCTTTGTGGGCGATTTCCCTATTAACCTCTTCTTCTCTGCCTTGTCCAGCCATTTGGACATTTGGTCGAGCAGGATAGCACCAAAATTGATTCGCTTCCTCAAAACTATTGCAGATATGATCTTCAATTGTTGATCACTCACAGTGTTATGTGCAGTGTCCTTGCATAGTATGCATTTCCCTACAATCTCTGCGAGGAACTTAAACTCTTCAAGAAACTCTTTTTTCTTCATATCCTTCAAACTAGGGTTTCTCTGGTACCGCATAATCTTCTTGGCTCCTTCAGTGTCGACTTCATCAAGATTTTTTAGACCTAGGTCAGGGAAACCTAGACATTGATTTATGTATGTAGGTTTTAACTTCAGAATCTGGCCTTTGACCTTTGTCGTTAGAGTTCCAGAACTTATAGTCACATTTAAGTAGAACTCTTTAACTAGATTGACATAGATAAGAGTGTTTAACTCAAGGCATTCAGAAAATCCGGCCTTCTTTACAAGCTCAAGAATATCTCTGAACTTCTTCTTGGATTTCTCAGACTTCTTCGTTCCAATTTGAATGCCAGTGAGTACTTGCCAGTCTGCCATTTGAAGAGTTAGGGTTTTCTAGATTTATGACTTTGTGAGGATCTTGTTATATATTAGGAAGCGATTCGAGATTTGATGACTGTTGGAGAAGGTCTGGCTGTTTGGAGGTGTTTAGGTTTTGGCTTGAGAGAATGAATGTATGGATTTGACAGGATTGTAGCTTTTGATGAACTCTTTAAAATGAAACTGCCAATAATTTGAATTTTCCTCTTGTAACTGTTCCCTCCACGTTTCTTAGTGGGACAGTTGTAAGACATTGATAGGTCACAATCTGTAACTTCTCCATCATGTCAGTTAACCAAATTTGACTTTTCTTCTGTTGACTATTGACTTATTTAATCCGTGGAGTGACTTATGACTTAGCTTGGTACTCCACGATTTCCCATACTGACCTATAACCTTTGCATCTTCTTCGAAGATCGTAGTCTGTGGTCATGCTTCAATAGACAACTTCTTCATTTAGATTCTAAGGGATTGGCAATTCTCATTTGCAGCTTGTATTCTTCTGATGAGATGCTGCTTACTTCAGCAGAGATTCTTGTGATGTAATTAATATTTACACTTCTTCTGGATTAAGGTTGCTCAGGAAGGGCCAACCTCTTAGGCCAAGGCTAAGGATTAGGTTTGTCTCTGAGGCGCTTATCAGATGAAGAGCTTTAGAGATGGTCAGTACTGGCATCACATTTGACCTCTCTGCTGGGAAGTTCATTCACCAATTCTTGATATTCAATGGTGTTATTTTTGGTGTAGGCTGTAATCGTGGCGTCCTTCTGTTCTTACACTACGATTAGATGTTTGATCATAGGCACTCCACGATTTGAGGTGGGTGGTAGATATGGTTATCAGTAGCACATTTTGGGACGTTACTATTGACTATGGATCTTCATTTGGTTCATCAGCCACAAAGTTTTGGGACTTTATAATTGGGATATTTCTGTTTTGGGTTAGCTCCTGTTCTCTATGATCGTGGCAGAAGTGGTCTTGATAATCATGGTGTAATAGATAGACATGCATCATGATTGTCTTCTTAGTTTTTCTCACAACTTCTAGAAAGAATTCCACTTCTTCATTTTGCTCCCTGAGCTTCACCATCTCCATTCATAATTTTTCTGGGCTCTACGATTGGTGACACTTCTTCAATCGTAGTGAGTAAGAACTTCTTTGTTTTGTGACTGCTTTTCTTCTTCTTCTGAAGTTCATAGCTTCTTCAGCTTCTCACTTGATCTTTCTGAGTTAATCAAGTGACTATCTTTTCTGCTTGGAAGATCTGAAGAATTTGCTTCATCAATCATCTTTGGCACCTTTAGTGCTGCTGCTCTTAGCAGATCACTGATCCCCCATAGACGATGCTATCTTCTCAAAGCGGTATGAATTCTTCTTCTTTATATGCATTAGAAGGCAGCTTTGCATATCTCCTTCTGACTGGGATCATCACTATCATGTAAACCTCCTTGCATCATAGAGAGATATCTTCAAAACTGATTACTCCACGATTGTTGATAGAACTACCAACGTAGTCTTCTTTATCTGACACCTGAACAGGTGTTTACAGTAGGCTTGTAGTCCTTCCTTAGTTTCTTCAGTATACACTAAGGATGAATGAAGAATCATTTGGGACTATCAATTCGTCAACATTTATCAGCCTTTCTTCAGTTGGTTGCCCTTCCTCCTTTATCAGAACTATGGACTTTGATGCTGACTGGAGGGACACTAAGATTATGGTCATTGTACCATAATCATTGTGTGTTAGCTTGCATAGGCTTGACTCAGTCTTGACCGTAGAGAACACTACGATTTTCCTTAAGCTCTTTGATAAACTGCACTTATGGAGTTCTGCTTCTATGGTGCATTCTTCATGATCAATACTTGATGGTCCTTTGATGTGAACTTCTTTGATATTCCCTCTGAGTTGATATGCTTCATATGAATAAGCATAGAGGATCTTGGCATGAATGGTCAGCTACCATTTGAAGATCAGCAATTAGGTGAGCTTTATTCATGTGGGCTCAACTCATCTTTAGAAACCGGCTTTGGCATAAGATGAGTTTTGACAAGAACATTGCTAAAATGTCTTGAGCCTCCAGCTGGGTGAATCTTTGTGACTGAAGCCATCTGCTTCAGCATTCCTCAGTGTGGTCAGATAGACCAAGTATCTACAGGTTAGATAAATTTCTATATTTGGTACCCATGGTTAAATGGGTCCTGCTAGGTTAGTTTCTCAAAAACTCATATTCCTCATATACTAGAATTTATATCAACTTTGCATCAATAATCATATCTATGCATGTATCAGATTTAGATATGACATTTAAAATGCATGATTATGAGCGTGTGTAAGATTAATCATTTTAATAAGACACTCTTTTTCTTTGAAGGTTTCACCCTTTGCTTGGTTATGTTCATAGATTTTGAATGTTCACAGAGTAGGAATCAACTCTATTACTTATTTGTATCTGGTTGATTCATGGAGATGGTCAGTTTCTAAGAATCTTTAAGATACTCCTCTAGAACTGATCATACTCTACATATTATCAAAAACTTAGAACATTGGTTTGTACATACATACCAGCCCCTTAGCAAGGATTACTCCACTTAAGCTTAATTAAATCCTAATATACTTATGACCTATTTCAGACTTCTTTCAAGATGTTATCTTCAACCTAAAACTTGGATGGAGAGAAAGTTCATTAGCAATTTAGTTTCCAACCTTATTGTACTTTCTCTCTTCCCCTTTTTAGGAAGAGTATGGTCTCTTGATAGAATACTATTATAGTGCAAAAGGTGATGCAACATGATATTCATATAAGTATAAATGAACTGTACCTTTACACTGTCAGTTTCTTGACAGTCACTTTCTTGCTATAATGATGTTAGGCATTGATGTGCATATGTTTGCATTTAATGCTGACAGCCTGTTGCTCCATTTGACCTTTGATCAATCATATAGTCTTGGAGATATAAGCTAGGAAGGTCTTGACAACTTTAACTCTTTGACAACCTTGAACCTCAAGGTTCACATCCAACTGCTGGTTAGCCAAATACATATTGGAGATATTCTTCTTTCTCCTTAAGATTAAGCATTTCTTTGCGTGTATGGCTTTTCATCTTTCAGAATGGAGGATGCTTGATTCTTTGCTGTTGATGCCTCTTGACTTCCCATCTCTGGTCTTCAGACTACAAGATTGACTGTGGACAAGTATTGATCTTGTTACTATAGCATTCAAGAACATGGACCAATCTGATCAGCTTCAGGTGTATATACACATTTACCTGTACACATTATTTTCAACGTGTGAGCTCATTTGCATTTATAAGTGACTTACTACTAAACTAAGTTTAGAACAATGTTTGTGCCTAGGATCAGACTCAAATCGATTAGCTTTTGAATATAGCATGAGAACTTGCTCTGATACCAATTGTTAGTTCCCAGTAGGCACACAATAGATCTAGAAGGGGGGGGGGGGGTTGTTGAATAGATCCTTTGCATTTTTAAACTCTTTTTCATTTTATTTTGTATCGCTAAGAAGTTAGCATATGACAAACATAAGAATCATTTCAAGCACAGCGGAATAAGTTAAATGTCCCCTTCATTGATATATTGATAAACATTGATACATTGTTCTTGGAGTTAGTTTAGTTGTAAGTAGTTAATACAAACATAGCAGTTAAAGCAGTTAAGTACATAATGTAAAGACAGAATGTAAAAGACATAAGGGGTTTTAAGTGGTTCAGAGAGACTCAAGCTCCTTATCCACTCTTCTGCACTCTCATAGGAAATCCACTAAGGAAGGTCAGCACCCTGAATCACTAAGATTTCTTTAAGGCCAACAGCCTTGAAACTTCAGTTCACTAAGAACTCTTCAAGCCCAGCAGGCTTGGAACTCCTTTAGTTCACTAAGAACTCTTCAAGGCTAACAGCATTGGAACTCCAGTTCTCTACGAACTTTTCAAGCCCAGTAGGCTTGGAACTTCATTTAGTCCCTCCGGACAAGGATCCCTCAGGCCTTGGCTACTCGTTGTTATAGTTGTTGTTGTTGTTGGTGCCTTGCTGCTAAGATGTCTTGAAGCTTGATCATCTTTGTACTTAGCATCTTGGCGTGGCCCTCTTTGCATTCTGTGTAGAGTCTGGACCACTTCTTCTCAGGTGTAGCTGATCTTCATTCTGTTCAGCTGATCTTCTTCTGATGTCAGCTGTGCACCATCACCACATAGGTCTGCTAAGGATTTTTATTGTGAATCACCTTCTTCTGATCCTTAGCAGCCTTTGAACCCTTCTTGATTGATATGCAGACATGGTTCTGCATATGTACTTGTTCAACTTTTGGTTCTTCATGGTGATCTATAGAGTGGCTCTTCTAATCTTCTTTATGCTCAGCCACTTTTTGAATGCTATCTTCTTGGCCTTCTCGGCTCTCAGCTTAGCTGCCATCTTCAATGGCATTCTCATCCTTGTTGAGTGAAGCTTTAGTCTATTTAAGTCCTTCTTCAAATCTGCTTCACTTCCACCTTCGTAGTTTCACTGCCACTGAGACTTGTTCTGTTCAGCTCTGGTGGAACTCGTAGAGTCAACAATGTAGCATTCCAACAACTCAACGATTCTTCAACTCAGCAACTCTTTCATCTTTGAAGCTTCAGCTTTTAAATACCCTTCCAGGATCTTCCCATTGGAAAATAGCCGTTGGAAGCTATTTGAATTGCTTCGCAGATCTCGAGTTATTTGGTGCAGACTACTGATGTGACGTGGCAGCTCCTTTTTGACTTTACTGACATAGCAGTCTGCTACTTCAGCTACCGCCTCAGAGATATCACTATTCCATGTCAGGCTGGTAGTCACCTTTATTTCTTCTTTCTGACTTCTTGATCAGAACATCAGAAATTGTCCTTTTGCATCATTGCTCTCAATCAGCAACGTTCGAATATCAGTCTTCTGATTAAACCGCATACCTACCACAGGGAGCTGACACGCATATGTTTTGGTGTAGGTAGGGAAAAATTGGCCCTATCACTAGATCAAAGGCCCAAAAAGCACCCAGTCCATCTACGGACATGGCTACAAGTGCTCCACCAGAATCCACCCCTGTGTCTAGGGAAGAATTTGAAGGATTGAAAAATCAGATAGCCGAGCTAATCGGTTTCCTTCGAGAGCAAAGCAAAGCCTTCAATGAGAAACAATCTCAAACTTATCCAGAACCAAGAGCATCTGGTAGTGGTGCTGGCAGTCAAGATACAGAAAAGGCCGAAACTCAGATCCCTGGACCCCAGAACCAGGATATAATCAACAAAACTCCAGAAATCACCATCCTATGCAAAGAACAGGAAGCTGGTGACATTCTCAAGAAAATGCAACAACTGGAAGAAACCCTCTGGTCCATTAAAGGAACTGGGGCATTTGGCAGTGTCAACTACTCAGATCTATGCATATTTCCCGGGGCTCGGTATCTCGAAAAATTTTAAGTCCCTGATTTTGAGAAATATGACGGATTAGGGGATTCTTATACACACCTAAAACTTTTCATTGGAGAACTCGGATCCTATGCTGAGGACGAGAAACTTTGAATGCAGCTATTTTAGAAGAGTTTAACTGGAGAAGCCAGAGCCTGGTATGCCCATCTGGATGATAAGTGGTCTTTATGACCACTTATTCGGATAGTAACTAGCTTATTCTGCTGCCGAAACTCAAGTACTTTTGTGCTTTTCACAGGTTTTTCCTTTGTTTTGTGATTTTTAGGTTCAGGAACTCTCTTGGCGTATATTGAGCTTAAAAGGACAAAATGAGGCCAAAAGAAGCAAGAGTGGAATGATGGCATGACAATAGAAAGAAAATGCAATCCGGACATCTTTTGGGTGGTTCACGTTTATTTCATGTTCTTGGATTGGAACCTAGTTCATATTGTAGAGAATCTTATAAGCTTTCCGGAACATCTTGAATCATCCAGATCGGAGTTCGGAGGCGACAGTTATGCCCCGTATACCAACGGACGTCAAACTTCACGGTTTTGGGTTTTCATTGCACAGCTGTCACTTGGAGCTCATTTTTAGCCTTCATCCATCCATTATTTCTCAATACTCAAATAGTTAAAGTTGTAGAGCTTTTCGATAGCTTCTATTTGATAGGTGGCAGGCCTTGTAACTCCTCCCGGATAAAAACTTATGGCCGTTCTACCAGAGTACTCTGCAGTAGAAAATCCTTGGCGCGGGCGCCTGGATTTCTAGTGCATTTTGGGAGCGGCCGCGCCAGTAAAAAATGCTACCAGACTTGACTTTTCAAGTGCACGGGACTTGGCTAGAGATTGGGATATAAGGGGGCTCAGTTTTGGCAAGAAAGACATCATATTTTGGGTCTTAAGCCCTAGCCCTAGCTCTCTTCCTTTTCCTTTACATTTCTTGTATAGCTTAGGAGTAGATTAGTGTTAGATGAGTTGTTAGTAGTTAGTTTTCTAGGGTTAGATTAGACTTGATGGTTGAAACAATTGGAGGACATCAAAGATCCAAGCTTGGAGAAGGAACACAGATTTGCACTCTCTTACTTTATCTCTCCTTGTTATTCGTTTGTATTCGGATGATGTGTATTCCTTTTGTGGATGATATACTTGAGTCATTCATGACTTAGGTTTTATTTTGAGATTCCAATAGAACCTTTTGAGTAATTGATATTGATTTGCTTCCGTGTTGGTTATTGTTAATTGCTATGTGATTGTCTATTGCGATTCATGCCTTCATTGCTTAATTGCTTAGCTAACAATTACTGTGATAACCTATGTGGACTTGAAAGATGAAATGTAGGTTTAGATCAAATCGTAATAGCGGACGATTGTGTGTTTACATGGCGTTAGACATATAATTTGTGCTTAGGATAGACATATACCTAAGCGCCGCTCGTAGTCAATATAGAACTTGACCTTAATCCCTAATTATTTGTAAACATCATAGACATATAGGGGTTTAGATAATGTGGGTGTCCACGTGCATTGTATCATCTGTGGATTGCACGTGATATGGAGTGGGTGCATCGAAAGATGGCCTTCTCTCACTTTTGTGTTCTCTGCTAACAACCATGACGGTTAACTTGACCTAATTGGGAGTTTATTGATTTAGATGAATCATTAGGGGAAATTGGGATCTCATGCCTTCATTATCTGATTTTACTCTAGGAATAATTAGTTAAAGATTAATTCCTTGTCTAGAATTAATTTAGTTTTATATTCAATCTCTTTACCACTCGTTTAAATAAGACTGAGATGATTATGTGCTAGTGCTTTGGCGAACTTTTATCCGTTATTTCCTCGTGGGAACGATATCTGTACTTACACTTTATTACTTGTTGATCGTGTATACTTGCACGAATATATTGATCGATAAAATGACCAACAAGTTTTTGACGCCGTTACCGGGGAATTAATTGGATAACTGTTTGCCAACATTAGTATTAATCAAATTAGTTTTAATTTAAACATTTTTTTTAATTTTTGTTTAATACTCTTCCTATATTCTCTTATCAGGTACAATGGACTTAAATTTCTGTCCATGGAACTACACAAGGCAAGAGCAATCAAGTAAAGTAGGGAATGATGGCGGCGACCCAATTGCTACACTTTCAGCACAGTTGGAGGTTCTCTCGAGGAAAGTGGATACTATTGCAGCCCAGCAGAGTCAAGAGACGACAATGACTTATGATTATGGTGCTGGGAACTACATGAGCCATCAGGAGCCTATCAGTTATGGACAGGAACAATATGGGGGTGAGTACTCCTACAATGAGCCTTATCCCAATTTTTAGCAGGATTGGGAGTATCACCCGACCCCTTCTTCAGACTATTATCAAGACCACTACTGTGAGCCAAGTCCAATGTACGCACCAGAATGCACCTTCCAGACTCCAGCTTATGAGGCTCAATACATGGATTTTGAGGATGACACAGAAAAGGCAAGCCTGGAGGAAGGAGGTGACATAGCATCATTAAGAGATACCTTAATTAATCAATCACAGTCAATATAGAATCTTCAGTATTGGGCAAATCAGATTAGTATGGCATTGATGAAAGAGGAGTTGATTAAGCAAGGGATACAGACTCAGAATCTTCAGAATCAACTCTCTCAAGTAGTGGATGCCGTGAGTAAAGGGCCTTAGAATTCTAGGGAGATTCAGTACATGGATTCTGAGGATGAAGCAGAAAAGGAGATCTTGATTGAGCGAGAGGAGTCGATTGAGGATATTTATACTTGGGTAGAGCAAATTAGCACAGCTTTAAGGAATAAGGAGGTGATTGAGGAAGGAACCGAAGCTCAAGATCTTCAAAGTCCAATGCCTCAGATGACTGAAGCCGTGAGTAATGATCCCCAGGATACTTGGTGCTATAAAATGGGTGCAGAAACTGATGGAGATTCAGAAGTGCACTTGCAATGGGACGAGCATAAGGCAATGGATATAGAGGAGACGCTTGGGGACGTGGAAATCTATGAACCAACTGTAACAATACCCCAAGAGCCTTCTCAGCCTAAGTGGAACAAGCCAGTGAAGTTTGCACACCCTTGGCCCCTTGGTAGCCACATTACAGAGCCGGATCTCGATGATATGAGATAGTTCACAATTTCAAAACCATGGTGGTCAGTAGAAGAGAGAATAGAATAATAGTCTATTGTGTTTGATGTACCTCAATACCCCAATCATTTCACGAACATAACAGAACCATTGCCTAGCTCCCCAACCTTCATGACGGGGAATTCATATACTCATCATGTGTTAGGTAGTTTAAATTCGAGTCCTCTCATGATGGGAAGCCTCCAAAAGCACATTGCAGTTTTGATGGATGGAGGGGTTCTCAAATATCGTCGGGGGGTCGGATAGCAGTGGTCAGACACAGTCCAGCTAGAGGGCTATAAATTAAGCGCTCGATGGGAGGCACCCCATTATATCTCTCTCTTTATCTCCTTGTTTAATTCTCTATTACCTGCTTTCTATCATACTTCCCTCCCCCCTGTTTAATTCTTCGTAGTTTAACTAATTAAAATTTTTGAATGCTCGTAGAATTAGGAGTTCCATGCCTACATTTTTTGACTTAGGCATTAGTGCATATCTTTTTGGGACTATGAAGCTTATGGCACATATTTTGATACACTGGCACATTGCGTTTACGCACATAGAGAATTTTTTTTTTTGGGAATTTAAATGCATATATCTTTTCATGTTTAATTCTCTTAATGTAAATAGTTACTATTTACTTTTGATAGTTAAGAGGGCTTAATAATGTTATATGCTTTTCTCAGGGTCACCCCATACAGCATGAAGCAAGGTTCGAATGCCACAACAGCTTCATAAAACAAATTCTACAGAAAACCAAATCTGGCATCACGTGCGGCCACGCCTAATTAAGCTTGTTGGGGCGCGCGACCGGACCTCACACAGACTATGCCTGGCTTAAGTAATTTTTAGCCCATACTTCTATTGCATTATCAGACGAGCTTGCCAAAAATTTCCCCCATCCCAAAACCTAATTTTAATTAAAAACACAACCTCGTAGCTCCTAATCACAATCAACCAACCCACCCATCACTCCCATCTTCTCAACCTGATCAATTGAGGCAGTGTGTGGGGGTTCGATAGCATAGCAAGATTTCTGAAGTGGTTGGGTTAGTTGAGTTTAGTATTAGATTGCATCGTCTATTCTTATTTAATATGGCATCCAAGAGGAGTAGGAGGGAGTCTATATCTATGGGCAGCGATTCTGAGCACTGGGGAGATGACATCGACTATGATGCAGTCCGAGTCCTCCCACACAGTACATGAGCATATTGATACGATGAGGACGAGGGCGACAACGAAGCCGATTAGAAGAGTTTCTTTTTACCTTTACCTTCAATGAGGACATTGAACCTTTTAAGTTTGGGGGTATTGGTTTTGTTTTTGCATGTAGTTAGTTCATTTCATGTTGTGTTAGTTACATTTAGTGCATGTAGGTTGTTTTTGTTAAAATTTGTGAAAATTTTAAAAATTTTGTTTTTGTTTGAGTCATTTATGTTAGAGCATTTTGCATGAATCCAGTTGAGGTTGGTTTGCCATGTATTTGGCCTATGAGGAAACTTAAATTACTTGATTTTTGAACTGATTTGAGACTTATGCTTGATTTGAAGGTCATATATGTAAATTCTTATCTATCAGATACTGTGTAATCAATTAGCACAATAGAGTAACCACCATGACAAGCTAAGTTTAAATTTTCACATACTTATCTTCTGGTGGGAAATCTATGTTTGAATGAAAGAATGTCAGTTCTCATGTAATAATAACTAAGACTGTTAAAAGCTTAAGTTTGGGGGAAAACAGAGGTTTTGCATGATATTTGGGGAGATGGAGCGTAAGACGCACTCCCCTATAAAAAAGAAAAGAAAAAGAAAAGAAAAGAAAAGAAAAGGATTCAGAAAAAAGAAAAAAAATAGAATAAACACTTCGGCTACGTCGAGTTCTGTGGCCTTTGATATTCGAGCAAGTAAGCCCTCGGGGTGTCTCGACACCCAGCGCCCTAAGGTCGTCTGGTCTGGGAGTCGTTGGTCGAAAGCTTGCTACATGGATATCATTGAAAAGCCTACGAGGACTAGGCATTGCACAGTCGAATGTGTACACGAGAAAGTGCGAATACGCCCTCGCGAGTAATAAAAGCTTAATGAAATCCCCCTATTGACTCTTAACTTTAGTAATGCATGGTCTTGGTTAGAAATTATATGATTTACTGTTTTTCTTGAGTTAAACCTTGTTTTTCCCCTAAGAAGCGTAGTAAGTGATTTATTTGTTCCAAAGCATGTTTAATGGTTGCTAGGCACACAACGCACAATACATCAGCGCTGACAGTTTTGGATTTGCAAGGATATGCCTTATGATCTTGTTTTTGGTATCTCTCTATTTGATTATCTTGTGATTTTCTGAGGCATTGCTTAGAAAGTTCAATACTGACTGAGACATGGATTCGCATTCATAGTAGTATAGGTTGCATACATTGTAGATATTGCATTGCATCTTGTGTTTAGTTTTGTTTGGGTTGCTTGAGGGCAAGCAATGTTTAAGTTTTGGGGTATTATATTATTGGTTTTATTTTTGCATGTAGTTAGTTCATTTCATGTTGTGTTAGTTACATTTAGTGCATGTAGGTTGTTTTTGTTAAAATTTGTGAAAATTTTAAAATTTTTGTTTTTGTTTGAGTCATTTATGTTAGAGCATTTTGCATAAATCCAATTGAGGTTAGTTTGCCATGTATTTGGCCTATGAGGAAACTTAAATTACTTGATTTTTGAACTAATTTGAGACTTATGCTTGATTTGAAGGTCATATATGTAAATCCTTATCTGTCAGATACTGTGTAATCAATTAGCACAATAGAGTAACCACCATGACATGCTAAGTTTAAATTTTCACATATTTGTCTTCTGGTGGGAAATCTATGTTTGAATGAAAGAATGTCAATTCTCATATAATAATAACTAAGACTGTTAAAAGCTTAAGTTTGGGGGAAAACAGGGGTTTTGCATGATATTTGGGGAGATGGAGCGTAAGACGCACTCCCCTATGAAAAAGAAAAGAAAAAGAAAACAAAAGAAAAGAAAAGGATTCAGAAAAAAGAAAAAAATAGAATAAACACTTCGGCTACGTCAAGTTCTGTGGCCTTTGATATTCGAGCAAGTAAGCCCTTAGGGTGTCTCGACACCCAGCGCCCTAAGGCCGTCTGGTCTAAGAGTCATTGATCGAAAGCTCGCTACATGGATATCATTGAAAAGCCTACGAGGACTAGGCATTGCACAGTCGAATGTGTACACGGGAAAGTGCGAATACGCCCTCGTGAGTAATAAAAGTTTAATAAAATCCCCCTGTTTACTCTTAACTTTAATAATGCATGGTCTTGGTTAGAAATTATATGATTACTGCTTTTCTTGAGGTGAACCTTGTTTTTCCCCTAAGAAGCGTAGTAATTGATTTATTTGTTCCAAAGCATGTTTAATGGTTGCTAGGCACACAACGCACAATACATCAGTGCTGACAGTTTTAGATTTGCAAGGATATGCCTTATGATCTTGTTTTTGGTATCTCTCTGTTTGATTATCTTGTGGTTTTCTGAGGCATTGCTTAGAAAGTTCAATACTGACTGAGACATGGATTCGCATTTATAGTAGTATAGGTTGCATACATTGTAGATATTGCATTGCATCTTGTGTTTAGTTTTGCAACGTTTAAGTTTGGGGGTATTATATTATTGGTTTTGTTTTTGCATGTAGTTTGTTCATTTCATGTTGTGTTAGTTACATTTAGTGCATGTAGCTTGTTTTTGTTAAAATTTATGAGAATTTTAAAATTTTTGTTTTTGTTTGAGTAATTTATGTTAGAGCATTTTGCATGAATCTAGTTGAGGTTGGTTTGCCATGTATTTGGCCTATGAGGAAACTTAAATTACTTGATTTTTGAACTGATTTGAGACTTATGCTTGATTTGAAGGTCATATATGTAAATCCTTATCTGTCAGATACTGTGTAATCAATTAGCACAATAGAGTAACCACCATGACATGCTAAGTTTAAATTTTCACATACTTGTCTTTTGGTGGGAAATCTATGTTTGAATGAAAGAATGTCAGTTCTCATGTAATAATAACTAAGACTGTTAAAAGCTTAGGTTTGGGGGAAAACAGGGGTTTTGCATGATATTTGGGGAGATGGAGCGTAAGACGCACTCCCTGTTGGTCGGAAAACCGATCACTAAACACGCGCAAGTATACGCGGTCTAACAAGTAATACAGTGATAAGGAAAGTGTCATACCCACGAGGAACTATCACTAATATTTACCAAATACCAACTTTGTATCGCTTAAGTCTTATTCGAATAGTAAACTAATAGGAGTGTGGTTAAACTAGTTATAACTAATTATTAAAGCAAGTAAACGGATAACGAATGGTAATCGAAGGAATAACAAGCTAAGGTTACAACTTCACCCCACACAGGCATTCCGTCGAACACCTGGCGTGCTATGCTTCATCAAACTTTATACCCTTCTCTCTTTGGTCTTAATGGTCACGACAGTTTGTCGACCGAGAACACACAGGTGCTCATACACCTCTGTCGAGGTATGCACAAACATATCCTCTCCAGATCCACCCGATAGGGAATAGAACAGAAAAGAACATTCAAACTAAGTGATAATCCTACACATGTCTATGTGAATTAACCTAACAAGGATTTAAGTATAAGTTCTCAATTAGGTCACACGTGGCACACAGATATATGTCTATTCTACGCACACTTATGCAGTCGAAACTCATAATCACATGCCAATATATTTAGGTGTAAATCTATAATCCTTCTTTCGGTATCATATAGATTACCAAAATCATCACTAATGTCTTAGTGAGAATCATTAAGCATGAATATATTAAACCAAACCATATGGTGCCAACCAAAGAGATAAGACAGTCAATTTAACTAACAAAGGGTTCCGTTATAACCTTAGAGCCAATACTTAGTTCATAGCTATTGAACAAAATATAAGTAGCAATAAAGACAACATTTATGGATTACAAAATTAGAGGAAATAAATGGATAAGAATAAACTCTGTCAAAGCTCTTCAGTCTCCAAACATTCCGCTCCTTTCAAGCTCTCCAATCTGTGTAGCTCACTGCTCTTGTTGCTCCAAGGAAATCCCAGACTTTATCCTCATCTACCTAATCTATATTTACAAACATTACCTAATAACTAGAGAGAGAAAGTACAAAAGAGATCTAATCTATCCTAAGCTAAGCTAACTGATTCTATCCCAGTCTTCTTTCTCTGCTCTTTTTGTTCCTCTCCAATACCTCTCTCTTATTTGCAGAGGCTCACCTCATATATATATATATATATATATATATATATATATATATATATATATATCTGTTTTCTTCTTTTTTCTAGGTCAAAAGCAAGCCCTTCCTGCCTTGGCACCGGAGGTCGCGCTACGGCGCGGGCAATAGGCTTATAAGTGGCGCTGCGGCGCCACGTTAAAATCAAAAGACCGGAGGTCGCGCTGCAGCGCGAGTCCATAAAGGAACTGTGGTGCTGCAGCTCCAGAATGACATCAGCAAGGACCAGGGGCGGCGCCGCGGTGCGAGAATGAGACTAGGCATTGGCGCTGCGGCGCCAGTATATGTAAATTCTCCGTTTTGTCCCCTGAAAGCTAGAAAAGTCCTATAAAGCCTGCAATACATCGGTTAAGCATAAAAATACTATAAACATATAAAACTATACAAAAACTACGAAGATCAGGCAACTATTTAAGCCACAAAGTAACCGATTTGCGGGTATAAATCCCACTCATCACTCCCCTATGAAAAAGAAAAGAAAAAGAAAAGAAAACAAAAGAAAAGGATTCAGAAAAAAGAAAAAAAATAGAATAAACACTTCGGCTACATCGAGTTCTGTGGCCTTTGATATTCGAGCAAGTAAGCCCTCGGGGTGTCTCGACACCCAGCGCCTTAAGGCCGTCTGGTCTGGGAGTCGTTGGTCGAAAGCTCGCTACATGGATATCATTGAAAAGCCTAAGAGGACTAGGCATTGCACAGTTGAATGTGTACACGAGAAAGTGCGAATACGCCCTCGTGAGTAATAAAATCTTAATGAAATCCCCCTGTTGACTCTTAACTTTAGTAATGCATGGTCTTGGTTAGAAATTATATAATTTACTGCTTTTCTTGAGTTGAACCTTGTTTTTACCCTAAGAAGTGTAGTAAGTAATTTATTTGTTCCAAAGCATGTTTAATGGTTGCTAGGCACACAACGCACAATACATCAGTGCTGACAGTTTTGGATTTGCAAGGATATGCCTTATGATCTTATTTTTGGTATCTCTCTGTTTGATTATCTTGTGGTTTTCTGAGGCATTGCTTAGAAAGTTCAATACTGACTGAGACATAGATTCACATCCATAGTAGTATAGGTTGCATACATTGTAGATATTGCATTGCATCTTGTGTTTAGTTTTGTTTGGGTTGCTTGAGGGCAAGCAACGTTTAAGTTTGGGGGTATTTGATAAGTGGTCTTTATGACCACTTATTCGGATAGTAACCAGCTTGTTTTGTTGCCGAAACTCAAGTACTTTTATGCTTTTCACTTGTTTTTCCTTTATTTTGTGATTTTCAGGTTCAAGAACTCTCTTGGCGCATATTGAGCTTAAAAGGACAAAAGGAGGCCAAAAGGAGCAAGAATGGAATGATGGCATGACAATGGGAAGGAAATGCAATCCAGACATCATTTGGGTGGTTCATGTTCATTTCATGTTCTTGGATTGGAATTTAGTTCATATTGTAGAGCATCTTATAAGCTTTTTGGAACATCTTGAATCATCCAAATCGGAGTTCGAAGGCTACAGTTGTGCCCCGTATACCAACGGACGTCAAACTTCACGGTTTTGGGTTTTCATTGCACAGGTGTCACTTGGAGCTCATTTTCAGCCTTCATCCATCCATTATTTCTCAATAATCAAGAGTGAAAGTTTTAGAGCTCTTTGATAGCTTCTATTTGACAGGTGTCAGGCCTCGTAACTCCTCTCGGATAAAAAGTTATGGTCGTTCTACCAGAGTACTCTGCAGCAGAAAATCCTTAGCGCGGGCGTGCGGATTTCTAGTGCATTTTGGGCGCGGCCGGGCCAGTAAAAAATGCTGCCAGACTTGACTTTTCAAGTGCACGGGACTTGGCTAGAGATTGGGATATAAGGGGGCTCGGTTTTGGCAAGAAAGACATCACATTTTGGGCCTTAAGCCCTAGCCCTAGCTCTCTTCCTTTTCCTTTACATTTCTTGTATAGCTTAGGAGTAGATTAGTGTTAGATGAGTTGTTAGTAGTTAGTTTTCTAGGGTTAGATTAGACTTGATGGTTGAAACAATTGGAGGATATCAAAGATCCAAGCTTGGAGAAGGAACACAGATTTGCACTCTCTTACTTTAACTCTCTTTGTTATTCATTTGTATTCGGATGATGTGTATTCCTTTTGTGGATGATATACTTGAGTCATTCATGACTTAGGTTTTATTTTGAGATTCCAATGGAACCTTTTGAGTAATTGATATTGATTTGCTTCCGTGTTGGTTATTGTTAATTGCTATGTGATTGTCTATTGCGATTCATGCCTTCATTGCTTAATTGCTTAGCTAACAATTATTGTGATAACCTATGTGGACTTGAAAGATGAAATGTAGGTTTAGATCAAATCATAATAACGGGCGATTGTGTGTTTACATGGCGTTAGACATATGATTTGTGCTTAGGATAGACATATACCGAAGCACCACTCGTAGTCAATAGAGAACTTGACCTTAATCCCTAATTACTTGTAAACACCATAGACATATAGGGGTTTTGATAATGTGGGTGTCCACGTGCATTCTATTATCTGTGGATTGCACGTGGTAAGGATTAGGTGCATTAAAAGATGGCCTTCTCTCACTTTCGTGTTCTCGGCTAACAACTATGACGGTTAACTTAACCTAATTGGGAGTTTATTGATTTAGATGAATCATTAGGGAAAATTAGGATCTCATGCCTTCATTATCTGATTTTACTCTGGGAATAATTAGTTAAAGATTAATTCCTTGTCTAGAATTAATTTAGTTTTATATTCAATCTCTTTACCACTCGTTTAAATAAGACTGAGATGATTATGTGCTAGTGCTTTGGCAACCTTTTATTCGTTATTTCCTCGTGGGAACGATATCTGTACTTACACTTTATTACTTGTTGACCGTGTATACTTGCACGAATATATTGATAGGTAAAACAACCAACACTGGAGAATTCCAAAATCCACAGTTGGGAAGAATTGGCCCATGCTTTCCTCAGCCAGAACAGTTTCCATTATCAGCTAGCTCCAGATCGGTATCAAATTACCAAAATCAAGAAGAATAACACTAAATCATTCAGAGAATATGCCCAGCGATGGAGACGGGTCGCAGCACAAGTCACCCTAGCCATGATTGAATCTGAAATAGTCATGACTTTCATCAATATTCAAGAAGCTCCTTATTATGAAAGGGTCCTAGTAGGCATAGGAAAACCTTTCTCTGAAATGATCAAACACGACGAAATGGCCGAAATGGGACTCAAGTCCGGGAAAATAAAAGACCTAACGGCACTCGAAGCTGTTGCTGAGCATATCCAATCTGGAAATTACGGGAGTAATCCCCGGAGGGTCCACAAAAAGAAAGATGAAGAAGTTTCCTTAGTGTTACAAGGACAAAATTCAAGCGATAATTCAAACAATACACCCATTCAAAGGAGGAACTATACCCCTTTCCAAGCTGCAACACAGCCTTCAAATCCTTCTATCCAGAAAAACATGGAGGTCAGACGCGGAAGGACTTTTACCCCACTAGGGGATTCACTCGAGAACGTCTTCAAACTTCTGACAGCTCAGAAGAAGATTGGCCAACTCCTTCCGCCAACTAACACTAATTCAAGGAACTTCGACCCTAGCAAGAAGTGTTCTTATCATTCCGGATCACCGGGCCATGACACCTAAGATTGTTGGTACCTCAAGCACAAAATCCAAGATTTGATTGATAATGGAGAAATTGTGGTCACGAAGCCCGATCAACTGCATGTCCAAGATAACCCTCTCCACAGTATAAGGAGGAGAGTGTCAACATAATCAACACTTCAAGTGGAGAAGGATCCAAATACCTCCTCTATGTTGAAGAATCAACTCAATCCAACAACATTAGCCCAATGAGTTGGGAAGCTTTTGAAAAATAATTCCTGATAGAGTAAGAAATAAAGTCTATCAAGGAACAAATCGAGCAGTTAGCTGAACTGGTCGTCTACCAACATCAACTCACCAGAAAGATGTTGAAGCAAATCCATCAACCTATTGGCAGTCTCTCTCCTCCAGTGGAAGTCAATTCCAATCAAGATCATAGCCAGACTTGTGAGCATACACCCTGGACTAACAAAGGGATAGAAGAAGCAAGTGTCCAAGAAGGTAGGAAGTTCCTATTTCAAAGGAATTTCACCAATTTGAACCAGTCAATGGAAGAAATCCTGCAAATGATGATCAACGACGGAATGGTTGCAGACTTGCTACCTCCACTGAACCTTCAATCCAGAAAATTCAAACCTGACCAAATATGTCAGTACCATTCCAACTATCCCGGCCATAATACAGAAGAATGCTGGGCACTTCGTAACCTAATTCAAGACCTGATTGAGAAAGGTGACCTAATCAGAGGAGATCAAATCCTCGACATGACAGAAAAAAATAGCTTTTGGATCCCCAATGCATGGTATCAGGACATAGTGGCTGTCATACCCTGCGATAAAGAATTAATCCTCACACCCTTGGTACTGACAGGGAAAGGGGTCCAAGACAAACAAAATCCTATGAAGGTGGCTTCACCTCAGGCTCTAATTTTGCCCTTCAAGCCTCAATATCCGATTACCAGTCTGAAGAAGGTCCCATGGAACTACGGGGACGTTGAAGGCTCCGTGGAAAACAACATTTCCATCCTATCAAAAGATAATCCATTGTACCTGCCTCAGCGGGTGATTAGACCAGTTACCAAAGCAAAAGAAAAGGTGGCTGAAGAAAAGATTAAAGAGTTCCTCAAAAAGATGGGACACAATAAAATCAAGATAGTGCAAAGCTTGAAAGACGCACCCAAGCAAATATCCATCCTGGACTTGGTCCTATCATCAGAGGATCACCGTAACGTCCTAGTGAAGGTACTAGAAGAAGCCCATCTGCCACACATGGTAGACAAAGAGAAATTCCGTCACGTGATAGAATATATTTTCAACAACAATGTGATTTCCTTCACAGACGATGATATCCCTGCTGAGGGAAGGGGCCACCACAAGTCCCTGCATATAGCCGTTATGTCCTCCGGATACGTGATCGGAGGAGTGCTTATTGATGGAGGATCTTCCCTCAACATTTGTCCATACGACACGTTGGAAAGGATGAAGATCAATCCAAACCGGATCAAAGCTAGTCACATGGTTATCTGGGCTTTCGATGGATCTCGCCACCAGGCTATGGGGGAAATCGAGCTTCCTCTAGAAATTGGTCCACACACCTTCTACGTATCTTTCCAGGTGCTCAACATAGCCACCAGATACAACTTGTTGTTGGGCAGACCATGGATCCATATGGTCGGGGCTGTTCCATCCACCCTCCATCAGCAACTTAAGTACATTATCAACGGCAGCCTCATCACAGTAAATGCCGAACCGAAATACCCTACCCACCTATATGGGGACATGCCAGTGATTAGCCTGGACGCCAGGGTTGAGCCTACAAGTTTTTAAGCTTTCGAGGTGAGCAATATTCAATATCTACCGATTGGGGCACCAGCCCTGAAACCTAAAATTTCCACTGAAGTAATGACAGTGGGCCAAGAAATGGTAGCTGTAGGTTTCCAGCCTGGAGAAGGGTTAGGAAAAAATAAGCACGTCATTAATATGCCAATCCAAATCCCAAGTCAGATGGGAAGAGCAGGATTGGGATTTTCATCCTGGTCAAACCACCAGAATCCACACAAACATCCCAAGGCTCAAGCCTCCACGATTCTGCTCCCAAACCTCACAAATATCGGATGGGTGAAACCTATGAGGAAGATCCCTACGGGGGCATCAGCCATGCTATTTTCTTCAATCATACTTGTCCATGAAAGGAAAGCCCTCAAGCCTGAGGCAGATAGCGAAAAGGGAAAAGAAAAGATCCTATATTGAGGACGAGACCCATTCGCTAATATGAAAGTTATTATCAACTATGAAGGGATGAATGATGAACTCCCAGATAGTAACGACGAAGATCGTGCTCACTTTCCTCGCAGCAAACAGAGGAACAATCCCCAGAAAAGCCTCGGCCATATCCTAAAGGATGTCTCAGTTGTCATTCAGGACGAGACAGACGAGCACACTTCCAGCATCCTCCTTATCCATGAGGATCTAACCCTGGATAATTAGAGCAGTGTCCCTTGCCTCAGTCGAAAAGGGTAAAGGGGCAGACAGTCAATCTGCCCTTAATCATGCTTTCATTTACTACTTACTTTTGATTGCACAGCTGGAGCAGTCACTTTTGTCATAATTTACAAATGCCATGTGTATTTAAGCAGTTGTGTATATTAATGAAAGCATTTTTGCTTTCAGGACCTAAGTAGTGGATGTGTGTGTCTCTGCTGATGAGATGCCAACCTGTCAACATAACTCCAACTATAATGCAAGATTGAGCTTCGACTTGACGGATCTTGATCAAGAGGAGGAAGATGACTATGGGGTGCCAGAGGAGGTCAAGGAATGGGTCGAAGACAAACCCAAACCAAACCTTGACCAAACCTCCACCATCAACATAGGAACCTCCAAAATCATCAAAGAAATCCAAATAGGTTTAGACCTCACATCGGATCAAAAAGCCGACCTGATCGCTCTCCTGACACAGTACCAGGATGTATTTGCATGGTCGCATGAAGATATGATCGGTCTATCCACATGCATTGTCATCCATCGAATGCCCATCAAAGAAGGGTCCAAACCAGTCAAACAAAAGCTCAGGCGATTGAAACCTAAGTGGAGTTTAAAAGTCAAAGAAGAAGTTGTTAAATAATTCAAACCCGGGATCATCATGGTATCAACATATCCCGAATGGCTATCAAACATAGTCCCCGTGCCTAAACCAGGAGGGAAGGTACGAGTCTGTGTGGATTACCGGGATCTAAACAAAGCCTGCCTCAAGGATAATTTCCCAGTACCTTTTATCCACAACCTTATTAACAATACTGCGCAATACGACATGTATTCCTTCGTAGACTGCTTTGCTGGTTACCATCAAATCATAGTTGCTGAAGAAGACCGGGAGAAAATAGCTTTTATCATTCCATGGGGAACGTTTTGCTACCGACGACTATCCTTCGGCCTCATCAATGCCGAAGCAACGTATCAGCGAGCCATGATGGCCCTCTTTCATGACATGATGCACAAAGAAATAGAAGTCTATGTTAATGACATCATCATCAAGTCCCGGAGGGAGGATGATCACATAGACCATCTCAAAAAGTTGTTCAATAGGTTACGCAAGTACAACCTCAAGCTAAATCTCGCTAAATGCGCTTTTGGCATCAAGGCAGGCAGACTGCTAGGATTCCTGGTGAGCAATCGGGGCATTGAGTTAGACCTTGCCAAGATCAAAGCCATTTCTGAAATGCCCGTGCCTCGTATAGAGAAGGAGATTCGAGGATTCCTAGGAAGGATCAACTTCATAAGTCGATTCATTTCCTAGCTCACAGCAACATGTGAGCCCATCTTCAAGATGTTAAGGAAGAATTCCTCCATCAAATGGAATGAGGATTGTCAACAAGCCTTCCTTGTCATCAAAAAGCAGCTTGTCAAAGCACCTATTTTGGTACCTCCAAAGGATGAAGTCCCCTTATTCATGTACCTGTCCGTCAATGCCAATGTCATGGGCTGTATGATAGGACAGAAGGATGATAGTAGCAAAGAAAGAGCTATCTACTACATCAACAAAAGATTCAGCAGTGGAGAATAGAAGTATACCCTGATCGAGAAGACATGCTGTGCATTAGCATGGGCTGCCATGAGGTTGCAACACAACTTGCATGGGCACACGACGTATCTCATATCCCGCATAGATTCACTAAAATACGTCTTCAACAAACTAATGTTAAATTGCCGATTGTCCAAATGGCAGTTGATTCTATAGCAGTTCGACATTATCTACGTGACTCAAAAGTCTATCAAAGGCCAAGGCATTGCAGATCAATTAGTAGAAGCACCTTCAGGAGGGTTCGATCCCCTGGAGACATATTTCCCAGATGATGGGATCATGACAATTCCATAACTCCAGTCAGGGAATACAGTCCAACCATGGAAAATATATTTTGACGGAGCGGTAAACATGGAAGGTTCTGAAGCTGGGGCAGTCCTTATCTCTGGTACAGGTGAGCAATATCCTGTGGCTACCAAACTTTAATTTGGCAACACCAACAACACGACCGAGTACGAAGGCTGTATACTGGGGTTGAAACTAGCCCAATCCATGGGTATCAAACACTTATTGGTCTTTGGAGATTCCGAGTTGGTCATCAGATAAACCACCGGTAAGTATTTCACAAAAGAACTGCATCTGCTGCCATATCATCGACAGGTCCGCAAAATGTCCCAAGAGTTCGAAGCAATAACCTTCGTCCACATTCCTCGGGGTCGAAATGACTTTGTCGATGTACTGGCAACGTTGGCTTCATTAATCCGCATATCTAACAGAAGCGGGTTTTCCAACATCCATTTCAAAAATCAAAAAGCCCCAACATACGGGAATTACATTGGAGAAGTATCAGACAAAATACCTCTTGTCAAGCAACCTTGGTTTTAAGACATCAAGGAATATCTCTGTGATGGATCTACACCCGCTGGTGAAAGCCAATCAGAGCGAAAACGGATTCTTAGAATGGCTATGAAGTTCTATCTAAGTGGAGATGCACTCTACAAAAGGGATACTGGAATAGGCCTGTTCAGATGCCTCGACAAGGAGTAAGCCCAAAGACTAATGGATGAAGTCCATGGAGGAGTCTGTGGTCCACATATGAGCGGCCATCTGCTGGCCAAGAAGATAATCAGAACAGGACATTACTGGATCTCGCTCAAAGCTAATTGTGATGATCACATCAACAGATGCTTTCAATGCCAAACACATGGAAATGCCATCCACGCTCCTCCAAATGAGCTGCACAACATAAGTACACCATGGCCTTTTTCTATGTGGGGAATGGGCGTGATAGGTCCAGTTGAACCCAAAGCCAGCAATGGTCATTGGTTCATCTTCACCATGATCGACTACTTCACCAAATGGGTTGAAGCAGCCTCTTTTCCTAAAGTCACAAAAGAGGTCATCATCAATTTCATCAGAAACAATGTCGTCTGTCGATATGGACAACTGGAGGTAATCGTATTAGACAACGCTAAAAACCTGAATAATCAAATGATGGTAGAACTGTGCGGTAAGTTCCACATCAAGCATCTCAACTCCGTCATTTATCGGCCCAAGATAAATGGTGCTGTCGAATCGGCCAACAAAAACATCACGAAGATCATGCAGAAAATGTCCGCCAATCACAAAGACTGGCCTGACCTGCTACCTCTTACCCTGTTAGCCTACAGGACGTCAATGCGCACCTCTACTGGGGCTAACCCCTATTCACTGGTCTATGGCATGGAAGCAGTCCTCCCCATAGAAGTAGAGATGGAGCCTTTATGAATATTAATAGATGCTCAGATGGACGAAGATCAATGGTTGGAAGACCGATATCATCAACTGTCCCTGATAGACGAAAAAAGGGCCACGACCATTTTTCACGGACGGTTATACCAACAAAGGATCACCAGGTCCTATAACAAGAAAGTCCGAATCCGGCAATTCAAAGAAAACAATTTGGTGCTAAAGAAAATCTTGGCCAATCAGGATGAAGCCAAAGGAAAATTTTTCCTAAACTGGGAAGGCCCTTTCATTGTCAAGGAAGTGCTGACAGGGGGGGCCATCAGGATACAAGAAATGGACAGGAATGAATTTCCCCAACTCATCAATTCAGACACTGTGAAAAAGTACTACGTCTAAAGTACATGTATACCCGCATCTGGGTCCTATAAATCAAATCAGGTTCAGCTTTTCACTAGAGAAGCATGAACTACGAATGACCTGATCTTCCTCAACCCGGGAGTACGTAAGCAACCATCTATGGTGCGGTTAAATCAAGTAAAAATCTAAAGAACTTGCAAATCCCAACATCAAAATCCAAAGCTCATCGAACAAAACTCAAACCCCAGATAAACTCTTTACAAACCTCTGCAATTAAACAACCAAAACTACGCATGACCTAATCTCCCTTAACCCGGGAGTATGTAGGCAGCCCTCTACGGCGCGGTTTGACCTTTAAGAAAAAACCAAAAATGGAGGACCAGTTCCAAGACACCAAAGACAAATAAAAGCTCAATGCTGTCAAGTTGTCTGGTTACCAGACCCATTTGAGGAACTCCCTTGACACCTCAACTGTCAGTCCATTAAGGAAAAGCTCAAAATGCATCAATGACTGCGAGTCATGACGGAAGTGGTAATCACTCAGTGATGACAATACATATCTAAGTAGGTAAGTATCTCAAAAATATATTTCTCTGATATATGAATTGCTTTATATGCATAGTGCCCTGTACATGACAAAAATGGCTGATTTAGTCTGTGCAGGAAAAATAAAGCTAGTCTATGGACCCAAGGACAAGCAGGTCAGCAATGAGTAGTCTGAAGATGGAGGAGCATCTATAAGAGTAGTCCACTCAGCCTCCATACGGCTAAGAACATCCAAGTCATCTGTAAGGTGGCACTGTGGTCATCAATGTAAGTATTCATCTCGGTAACCAAACTATGGGTGTAAGATCGGAGAGCATTACTATTAGCAATGTGGAAATCATGGGAAGCTATAGCCTCATCCTTCTCTACAAAAGCTGCATCCCGAGAAATCAAAGTCTCCTCAATCTCAACATATGCTGCATCTCTGGCTGAGCGAACCTCGTATCGCTCCACAATGGCAGTATCTAAAGCAGAGCGAAGCTCCTCCTGCTCAATCAATCCAGTATCCAAAGCGGTCCTGAGACCACCCCTCTCAGCCAAAGCTAAATCCCTGCCAGACAGGGCAACCAACATCTGCGCTCTAGCTGAATCTCTCTAAAAGGTCATCCTGAATAGAGAATCTGACAAAGCTGGATCTGTCCCTGTGGGAATAACCGGGGGGTCACTAATCAAAGCTACCATCAAATCTGCGAATAGCTCATCCTCAGTAGGAGAATTGGGATCCTCCATGGGCTCCTCCTCGTCAGAATCTGCAACCGGAGGTAAATAAAGCTCTGCTACTGCGACTGCGGTCTCTGCCTCTAACCATACAGAATATTTCAGAGAATGACCCGGATGTCTACTGGAGAACTCAACCCTCTCCCTGTGAGTCCAACACTCATAGACTCTAACCAAGACGACCGGGGACATAGATGAAGCCGACATCCTCTGATCCGTAGAATGCTCAAAATGGTGCATACTTTGCCACTGATCAAACTGCTCCATAACTAACAAGGGATGATAAGTAGTCACACCCCTCAATCCTGCCAAAGGCAAATAATCCATGCTAGATGCATGAGTAATGAAGCTGAACGGGGTCGCCATCCCTGAGCATAACAAAACTGTGAACGGATGCTCAATATCTACAAAAATGCTAACCAAGATTATGAGTCGTCTCAATTACGCGGACAAAAGGAGTAAACTGAGGATATCTCGTGGCTAAAATAATAGGCATGAGGTCTAAATAATCCAATCGGTCGTATGTGTGACATCAACCACATATACAGCACGACCGAGCTACCCCAAAAAAACCCCGCTGGATGGGTACTGCAATAGGTGAGCGACCTCAGAGTCTCCGCCAAGATCATAGGGATAATGGTACTCCCCTACCTAAGGGCTCTGACTACGATAACCAATCCCATATCAAGGTGAGCTAAACGCAATGGCATGTAAACATACGCCACGATGCACATTAGCAGCATGTCTATCCTGGCTGTCTGTCACTCCTATGATAAAATGACAAAATCTCTGACGTGACAGTTGTAGCTGTCAAGCTCACCATAGCGCTCTATCAAGAAGTCAATGGAGATCACATGCCCTGAAACGATCTCATCCATGACTATGCTCTGCTGAAGACCGGACAGTCGAGTAAACAATCTCCGTATATCACTGATAGCTATCTGAGCATACGACGACTCTAAATCCAAGCCAGTAAATCTCTGGTACTCCTCCAGAGTAGGCGAAAGCTCACACCACCCAATGCGGAATACCTTCTCTCCGGTACCCATAAGGGTAGGACGCCATTAATAAAGCCATTTGGAACCCTAAAATCTATAAGGGCCATTGAATGCCCCAACATCTGGTTAACTATCCCCCTAGTTGGAAAGGGCAGACTATCATACCATGATCGTAATAATGCCGCCACCTCTGACAGTGGCAAATGCTCTATACGGCTAACTGTAGGCGTCGTCATCTGTAGCACCGTATCACAAGATCGTCTAGAGGTCAAGTCAAATCGCAGCTGTCTGAATGCATACATATGATACATGCATGATGATAATGATATAAACATAATGCAGCAGATAAAGATGACAGAAATATCTACAAAAAGCTATCTACTGCATACATCATCCCTATATCCTGGTACAAAGTGAAAGAAAGAATACAGGGAAATGGGGCACCACCACCTAACTACTACAGTGGTCTATTAAAATGATGGCACAAACGCCGAATAGCCAAAATAATGGCTGACCAAAAATATAGCTGCCATAGCTATCACAGGAAGTCAAAGACCTCGGTATCAAATCGATCGGCCTGCTCCAGATCCTCTATCTGCACAAAGCTACTAGGATCAGGCATATCTAGGTGGTATAAGGGAGGATCTGCCCCTGTATAACTGCTATTGAATGGACCTAAAGAGGGACCTGGTCTAGAACTGGATGGGTCAAATGAAGATGCCTCTGATAGATCTCGGCCAAGGTGCCTGATAAAGAAATAAGCCTGGTCCAACTCCCTAGTAAGATGTGCTATCTGGTGTGCATGAGTAGGCTCTCTAATACAAGCTATCCAATCCGTCATCATCACAGACCCCGGCACTATGTCTGCCATAAAATGGGTGGTATAAGTCTGAGCCCCAATAGTGCGAGGACTCTACCAACTGTAAAAGGCTACCTGGCTGTATGGGCCCTTTGATAGATCAAAACAATCTATACCCTCCAAAGGGATGTATGTCATGGACAATGGCCTGTAATGCCAAGTAGGAGGAGCAATGGGAATGCGGATCTCCCCTGTGATGCTCTGAATGGCACGCTCTCTAAGATAGAGCTCCCAGCCTCCCTCTGTCAACATAGGGACTCCGCGGGTCGATAAATCAAACTCTCGACCAGTGGTAAAACCTCCATTTAATTCGACGGTCAAGTGCTCGGATGTGTACGGCGTCTAGGTGATCGAGCCCGCCGTCAAAAGCTCTAACTGCAGACAAGTATAAGTGAATCCCTCAGCAACATGGACCTCCATCAAAATGGAGTGATGCCATCTCCGTCCACGTGGATAGGTCTCCAGACCTAATGCTAAAATGGGTCGTAGGCAAGGAAGCCTCTCAAATGCCCAAAGCTATCCATGCAAATATCAAAAGTCCTCAGCGACCAAGACTGCTAAAAAGAAGTGTAGAAATCAAAAAGGTACAGAAAGATGTACTCACCAGCAAAAACTGATGGAATCCTAACCAAGCCTCCTTCACACCCTCCGAAAGCAGGCGCATGCCCAGGAGAAAATAGGCAAAGGTATAGGAGTCCTAATCAAAGTCGCTGAGGTGCTCTATATGCTAAGTGGCGCTGATCAAAGCAAAGGGCACCGTCAATGAGTTGTCCGCTATAAAATAACCCCTGATGATCGACAAAAACAATCACCTCAGAATGCGATCTCTAGCCCTCCGATCATCAGGCGGGGGAAACTGCAAAGTCTCGTCCTAGGCATCTATACTCAAGGGACCAGATCGGACTTCCCGACCCTTGAATGCCGATTGAGGGACTCCCAACAGGGATCTAACTGCGGTGGGCAAAATGTCAGACACGACAGGCACTGTCTCACCCTCAAACTCAATGCCGGTGATAAATCTCCAGTCCATAGGAGTCATCATCACCTCGCAATCAAGCAGATGAAGGGACTGAGTCTGGTGGAACCAGCGCTCAGACAAAGCCCTCATATACCCCCAAGGGCAATAGTGGAGCAGGATCGAGAAGAAGGCCTGAAATCCCAAGCCATCTATGATCTCCCTGTAATCCTCGTGTAGAGTTTGATAGAGGCAGTGCACACTAAACCAGTTCCCTCGAGGTTGTGTCAAGCCAGGGACCTGCATCAAAAATTAACCCATGTCAAAAACCTGTGCCTCTAGAATGGCCAGAAGATGGGAAAAGAATCTAGAGGGAAAAAAGACTTCAAGTCACCTCGTTGGCCTAAAAATATCTCAAAGGATGACGACTCAAGTCGCCCAACAACTCCTGTGTCTGCACAGCAATGCCTGGGACCACTGCACGTGGAACCTGAGCTAGAACCGGAGCAACAAAAGCAGCCTCCTCGTCATCAATATCAATGGGCTACTCGTCATGTGCTGGACGTATCCTGTTCTCTAACAATCTGCGAGGCGTCCTAGCTGGACGGGTTTATGGGATGGCAGAAGCCCTCCTCCGTCTAACGCCTGATGAAATCCTGGTAGAGTTGTCGGGTCTATCACGATCCATCGCATACACCAGTACTCCGAAATCACCTCAGACAGGGTGTGGTAAGCCTAAAACCTGTGGCTTATTAATTAATCAATCCAGCATACATATCTAAGTCCTAAAACATACATGTGTCCATTAAAAATACCCCGTACAGTTAAAACTGCATGTTTTCAAAATCCCAGAAGCTCAAAACCTGCATTGGGTCAGTAAAAAACTCCCCACAGAGTTAAAAATAAATGCTTTTCAAAACCTAAGATTTTGGAAATATTTCGCCAGAGTCTCCTTTATAAAATGGACTATCCACATGCACACAGGCATGCCTAGGTGACCATTCAGTAGCACACCTACCCAAAAATAAAAATAGTTTATATTTACTGAAACAAATCAAAACCAGCCTCACATGGTCTCCAAAATACCATAGGCATTTTTTAGTTGAAAGTCCAGGCTCGCTAGGCCTCAAAAAGGATGATTAGACTGACCAAAAAGCTCAAAATAGTACTGTCTCAGAACCTGAATTTTCTTACATCCAAACGTGCATTACAATAAAATATGCATACATATGTAGACATAAAATTTTTTACAGGTTATATAGACATATATTTTTTTATACATTATGTTTAAAAGCACCCTAGGTGGTTCACATGCTTTTAACTATCAAAAACTGCAAAAGAAGGATGTAAAACGTTACCTGCACTGCGCTGAAAGCGTAGGAACTGACGAATTTAGAATTCAACGGCCAAAACTCCGTAGATCTGAAAAAGAAGATCGAAAATCCTTTAACTGCTCAAACGAGAAACTTGCAAAATGAAAAATCCCGCAGCACATTAAATAAGCTAGGTAGCCATAGCTCCACCTGTGGCTGCCGCACCTCTACCTGTGGTAGCCCAGGTGGGTCCCACTCCCCCGGGCCTGGTTTGGTTTGAGTTTAAAAGGAGTTTAAACGGGCTGCCAAGTCAAATCTGAAGAGAAATCGCTACGCGATTGAGCGGTTTGTCCAGAAATCCCATTTAAGTAGTGTAATCGTGACAAAAAGGGAAATTACACGAAGACCCTTGATATTCATCTCGAAGCCATGTCCGAGGATTAACAAATCAAACTATGAAAAAACTGCGCAAGAATTGCTCGAAACTGCCAAAAACTGCCGTTTTTTGAAGTTTAGGTACTAACCGAAGCAGTTTCTGCCGTTGGCTCAGCTCCAGCGAAGTTCGGGTTTCGGCCGAAACAGTTTCAGCCGTTGGCTCAGCACCAGCGAAGTTCGGGTTCTGACCGAAGTAATTTCAGCCATTGGCTCAGCCCCAGCAAAGTTCGGGTACTGACCGAATTGTTTCAGCCGTTGGCTCAGCCCCAGCGAAGTTCGGGTTCTGACCAAAGTCAATTTCAACCGTTGGCTCAGCCCTAGGGAAGTTCGGGTTTCAATCGAAGCAGTTTCAGCCGTTGGCTTAACCTTAGCAAAGTTCGAGTATAGATCGAAATATAGTCCAATCATTGGCTCAACCCCAATGACGCTTCAACTGACGGCTTAACCCCAGCCAAGCAATAGAAGGGATCCGACAACGAAAACCATTATAATAATCCATCACAACTGATGGAATCTGTTATACACATCCTCAAGGGGGATCATTGAGGTAGTATCAATCAGAATCTGTGAAGCTATCGCAAAGGACGTCATCCCTAACAGATCAAGACGGAATAATGTCATTCCCAACAGAGTCAAATCAGTTATTGTGAATAATGTCATTCCCAACAGAAAATGACAAAGGTAGTTCGCCGTAACTCCCTAATACCATCAAGGGCTATACAAGACGGCGTCATCCCCAGCCAAGTGATAACGCACGCAGCAAAAAGTAGCCCTATTCTACTTCAAGACGCCCAGCTTTCGAAATAACTCTGGCATTTTCGATTCCTAGTGTCTACTAATCTTTATCCTGTCCATTCCACTACGTTACATGGACATGATAAAGAGGGGCATCTGTAGACACTCAAGATTTTCTTTGCCCCGATACTCATCCATAGAAGGGTAAAACTGTTAATCAACCCAAATTCGATCCACAATATCGGTGCTCCAGTCAAATCTGATTCCTAATATCGATAATCAAGCTCTGACAGTCAATTGGACCATCAATCAAGTTACGACAGTTAATTGGATCATCAATCAAGCTCTGATAGTCAATTGGACCATCAATCAAACTCCGACAGTCAATCGAACCATTAATCAAGCTTCGACAGTAAATTGGATCATCAAGCTCAACCCCGGTCTCAACCCAGGAGGTACCAATCAGTCCCGACAGTAACCCGAGAGGTATCAATCAACCCCGGTCTCAACCCAGGAAATTAATGCAACCCCGGTCTTAACCCGGGAAATCAAATCAACCTCGGTCTCAACCCGAGAGGTACCAATAAGCCCCAGCAGCAACCCAGGAGGTATCAATTAACCCCGGTCTCAGCCCAAGAAATTAATGCAACCCCGATTTCAAACCCAAAAATCAAATCAACCCCGGTCTCAACCCGGGAAGTGCAGGTCATCCCCAGTCTCAACCCGGGACGTCAGGCCAACTTCAGACATCAGCCTGAAGCATCGCAATGACTCCATAGCTAAACCTGGAATGACCACGTCAGCCTTAAAGACAACCCTGAGGTCAAAAGACTCGACTGGGATCCAAGTCTTAGAATCAGCTCCCAAAAGTCAACCAGCGACCATGTCGACACTACAGGTGATAAGTGGCTTTTATGATCACTTATTCAGATACTTTCCAACTCGTTCTGTTGCTTAAACTCAAGTAACCCTGTGAGTTTAATGTGTTTTTCCTTTGTTTTATGTTTTTCAGGTTTAGGAACTCTTTCGGCGTTTATTGAGCGTTAAAGGATCAAAGGTCACTTAATTGGGATAAGGAGCTAAAATGAGCTTAGAGTATAAGGATGGCATGGAATGAAGTTGTAATAGAGCAAGGCAAGAGCAAAGGTGGCAGCCAAATGCACCAGCAAAAGCAATGTGCCAGCAAAGTTCAGCAGCCCGCACGGCTGCCCCGGGACAAGACCTTCACGCCGCGCGCCCGTGCCGATACCCAACAATAGATTTCTAGCATTTCTCCCTTGCGAAGCTGCGCAGGCATTGGTCAGGGAGCCGGCGCAGCTGCGCCTGTCAAGCTTGTTCGGTTAACTTTATTTTAGACCAGCAGTTTCGGTTTGGCTTGGGGGGGGGGGGGGTTTGCTGGCAGACTCGGCTGAGAGATATAAGGGCTTCTTGCCCCATTTTGTAAAACATCTCCACTAGGGAGTAACATAAGGCCTTAAGCCCTAGCTTTTCCATTCCTTATCTTTTCATTTCTTGTTTGTTAGATTAGGAGTAGATTAGGTTAGAGATTAGTGTTAGATTAGTTTAAAGTAGTTAGATTCTAGGGTTTAATTTGTATTAAAGATTGAAGCAAGAGGATTGACACCAAGGGTCCAAGCTTGGAGAAAGATTTGAAATCTCTATCCTTAATCTCTCTTTGCTATTACATTGTATATTTAGATGATGTTATTGAATCTTGCAGATAATATACTTGAGTTATTTATGGCTTAAGCTTATTTTGAGGTTCCAATGGAACCTTTTGAGTAGTTTACTTTGATATGCTTCCATGCTTGTCTCTTTGATTGTTATATGACAGTCTATTACGATTCGTGCTTGCATTGCTTAATTGATTCACGACCAATTATTGTGATAACCTATGTGGACTTGAAAGACAAAGCATAGATTTAGATCTAATCGTAGTAGCGGGTGATTGTGCATTCACATGGCGTTGGATGTATGATTTGTGCTTAGGATAGACATATACCGAAGCGCCGTCCGTAGTCAATAAAGGACTTGACCTTAAACCTTATTTATTTGTAAACACCATAGACATATAGAGGTTTAGATAATGTGGGTGTTCACGTGCGTTCTATCATCTGTGGATTGCACGTGATATGGAGTAGGTGCATCAAAAGATGGCCTTCTCTCACGTTCGTGTTCTCGGCTAACTATCTTGACTATTAATTTAACCTAACTGGAAGTATGTAGATTTAGACGAATCATTAGGGGAAATTGGAATCTCTTGTCTTTATTATCTGATTTTAACTCTAGAAATAATTAGTTTAAGTTAATTGCTTGCCTAGTTTAACTTAGTTTTAATTCATTCTCTTTACCATCCGTTTAAATAAGACTGAGATGATTATGTGCTAGTGGTTTGGTGTCTTTTATCCGTTAATTCTCCGTGGGAATGATCTTTACTTACTCTTTATTACTCGTTGGCTGCGTATACTTGCACGTTAATTGTGTCATCTAATCGGACCAACAAGTTTTTGGCGCCGTTCCCGGGGAATTAATTCGATAACTATTTGCCAACATTAGTTTAAATCAAATTAGTCTTACTTTAAACATTTTATTTTTGTTTTTGTTTAATTCTCTTCTCATATTCTCTTTTCAAGTACAATGGACTTAAATTTCTATCCATGGAATGGTACAAGGCAAGAGCAACCAAGGGAAGCATACACTGATGGCGTCAACCCAATTGTAACACTTTCAGCACAGCTAGAGGTTCTCTTGAGGAAGCTGGATACTATCTCAGCTCATCAGAATCGAGAGACGGCAGTGACCTATGACTACGGTGCTGGGAGCTACGCGAGTTATCTGGAGCCTATCAGTTATGGACAGGTGCAGTATGGGGGTGGTTATTCCTACACTGAACCTTATCCCACTTATCAACAAGATTAGGGGTATCACCTAAACCCTTCATCAGACAACTATTAAGACCAACACTGTGATCCAAATCCCGCATTCACCCCAGAATGCACCTTCTAGACTCCAGTTTACGAGCCTCAACACAATTTTAAGGGTGACACAGAAAATGCAAGCTTGAAGGAAGGAAGTGGCATAGAATCACTAAAGGACATCTTGAATGAGCAACAGAAGTCATTCAAGAGTATTCAGAAATGGGCAGAGCAGATTAGCAAGGCCTTGATGATAGAGGATGAACAAGGGATGCAAAACCATACTGTGAGCTATCAAGAACAATATGAGCCAAGTCCAAATTATGCACCAGAACCCCCATATCAATCCCCATGTTTACAAGGAGAACAGTCAACAATGGACTTCATGTATGAAAGCTCAGAAAACCAAGAGGAGTTGTTTGGGAGCCAGGAACCATCAAACCAAAATTTTCAATGTCAGATGGCCCCAATCAACTATGCTTCTATAAATGAGCCTTAATACAGGGAGTCCAAGGCTGAAACAGAAAAGGAAGGATTGGACACTATGTGGGGTAGCTCATTAGCATCAACAAAGCAGATCTTGGTCGAACAAGAGAAGTCAATTGAGGATCTTCAGACTTGGGAGGAGCAGATTAGCACGACATTAAGGAAGGAGGAGGTATGTGAACAAAAGACAACAATGCAAGATCTTGTACCTCCAATGGCTGAAGCCGTAAGTTATGAACCCCAAGATACATGGTGCTATGACATGGGTGCAGAGACTGATGAAGAGCCCAAAGTGCACTTGGAACTGGACGAGCGAAAGGCAATGGATATCAAGGAGCCAATTGGGGATGTGGAACAGTATGAACCAATAGTGATAATCCCCCAAGAGCCTTCTCCGCCGATGTTTGAGACTCCAGTCAAGTTTGCACATCCTTTCCCCCTTGGTAGCCATATTATAGAGACGGATCTCGATGACATGAGAGATTCCGCAGTCTCGACACCATGGTGGTCAGAAGAGAAGAGAATAGAAGAAGAGTCCGTTGTGTGGTTTATACCTCCATGCTCCGATCATTTCACTTACACAACGGAAGTCCTGCCTAGCTCCCCAACCTTCAGAACGGGGAATTCTTTTACTTATCCAATGCTAGGTAGTTAAATTTGCATCCGCTCCTACTGGGAAGCTGCCAAAGTCACACAGCTATTCTGATGGATGGAGGGGTTCTCCAATATCGTCGGGGAGTTGGGTAGCAGTGGGCAGACACAGTCGAGCTAGAGGACTATAAATCAAGCGCTAGATGGGAGGCACCCCATCATTTCTCTCTCTCTTTGTTTAATTCTCCATTACCTACTTCCCATCATCCATCTCTCTATCTCTTTGTTTAATTCTCCATTTACATGCTTTCTATCACATTTCCCTCCCCCTTGTTTAATTCTTATTAGTTTAGTATTTTGTTTAAAATTTCTGAATGCTCGTAGATTAGGAGTTCCATGCCTACATTTTTGAATTTAGGCATTAGTGCATATCTTTTTGGGACCATGAAGCTTATGGCACATATTTTGATACACTTTCACATTGTGTATACGCCTTTAGAGAATTTTTGGGAATATAAATGCATATATCTTTCCATGTTCATTCTCTTGATGTAAATAGATTTTATATACTTTTGTTAGTCTAGGAGGGCTTAATAAGTATTGTTTGCATATTTTAGGTCAAAGGCTGCTCGGAATGAATGAAAAGCAAAAGCCAACCTCAGTTCATGCCAAAAATCTACAGCAACAAAATCTGATGGTCCGCACGACCGCGCCCAATCCAATGCATTACCACGCGCGGCCGCGCCACACATAAACTGGGCCTATCTTGGGAAAAATCCTGTAGATTTTGGGGGGTACCACTTCATGTCAACTATTAGCAGCCCCCAAGCCTCAGTCCCTATAATCCCAAACCCTCAGTTCCTTAATGCAATCCCCCATCTCTTCTATTTTATGTAATTCCCCCCCCCCCCACTACAAGCCTTAGTTTTGAAAACCTCCTACCTCCTTAATCCAAAGTACCAATTCTCATCCACCTCATCCTCTCAACCTGATCAATTGAGATATTGAGTGTGGGATCTCTAGCAGAGCAAGATTGATATGGAGTTAGGTTGGTTCATTGAGTACAGTGTTGAGCGGGGTTTATTTTGCCAGAGCAGAGAGAGGAGGGGAAACTTCTGAGAGGGCGCCATTTCATTTCATGCAGCATCAGAAGCCAAATAGGGGAGTTTTTTTTACCTTTACCTTCAATGAGGACATTGAATAGTTTAAGTTTGGGGGTATTGGCTTTATTTTGCATATAGGGTAGTTGCATTTATATTGCATATTTTGTTTGTTTATTTAGTGCATGTAGGTTGTAAATAGTTAAAATTTGTGAAAATTTTAAAAATTTTCTTTTGTTTTTGCATTCTGTGTTAGAGCATACTGCATGAATCCAGTTTTCAGTTGGTTAGTTATATATGTTGCCTGTGAAGAAACTAAAATCACTTGATTGTTGAACTGATTTGAGACTTAAGCCTGATTTCATGGTCATATATGTAAATCCTTACCTGTCAGATACTGTGTAACCAGTAAGCACGATAGAGTAAACACCATGATATGCTAAGTTTAAATGTTTACATACTTATCTTCTGGTGGAAAAACTATGTTTTAATAAAAGAGTTTTAGTTTGCATATAATAATAACTAGACTGTTAAAAGCTTAAGTTTGGGGGAAACAGGGGACATGCATGATTTATGCGGGGAGATGGAGCGTAAGACGCACTCCCTTGCAGGAAAAGAAAAAGAAAAAGAAAATAAAAGAAAATGCATTGAAAAAGGAAAAAAATAGAATAAACACTTTGGCTACGTCGAGTTCTGTGGCCTTTGATATTCGAGCAAGTAAGCCCACGGGGTGTCTCTGCACCCAGCGCCCTAAGGCCGTCTGGTCTGGGAGTCGTTGGTCGAAAGCTTGCTACATGGGTATCATTGAAAAGACTAAGAGGACTAGGCATTGCATAGTCGATTGTGTACACGGAAAAGTGCAAATACGCCCTCGTGAGTAATAAAAGCTTAATGAACACCCCCTGTTGACTCTTAACTTTAGTAATACATGGTCTTGGTTAGAACTTATATGATTTACTACTTTTCTTAAGTTGAAACTTTTTTTCCCCTAAGAAGCATAGTATGTGATATATTTGTTCAAAGCATGTTTAATGGTTGTCAAGCACACAACGCACAATACATCAGTGCTGACAGTTTTGGATTTGCAAGAATATGCCCTATGGTCTTGTCTTGGGTGGCTTATCTATTTGATTATCTTGTGGTTTTTCTGAGGCACTGCTTTGAAAAGTTCAATACTGGCTGGGAACTTGGATTCGCATTCATGATAGCGTAGGTTGCATACATTGTAGATACTGCATTGCATCTTTTGTTTAGTGTTGTTTTGGTTGCTTGAGGGCAAGCAACGTTTAAGTTTGGGGGTATTTGATAAGTGGCTTTTATGACCACTTATTCAGATACTTTCCAACTCGTTCTGTTGCTTAAACTCAAGTAACCCTGTGAGTTTAATGTGTTTTTCCTTTGTTTTGTGTTTTTAAGGTTTAGGAACTCTTTCGGCGTTTATTGAGCGTTAAAGGATTAAAGGTCGCTTAATTGGGACAAGGAGCTAAAATGAGCTTAAAGTATAAGGATGGCATGGAATGAAGTTGTAATAGAGCAAGGAAAGAGCGAAGGTGACAGCCAAATGCACCAGCAAAAATAATGTGCCAGCAAAGTTCAGCAGCCCGCGCGGCCGCGTCGGGATAAAACCTTCACGCCGCGCGCCCGCGCCGATACCCAACAACAGATTTCCAGCATTTCTCCCCTGCGCAGCTGCGCAGGCATTGGTCAGGGAGCCAGCGCAGCTGTACCGATCAAGCTTATTTGGTTGACTTTGTTTTAGACTAGAAGTTTCGGTTTGGCTTGGGGGGTTTTTGCTGGAAGACTCGGCTGAGAGATATAAGAGCTTCTTGCCATATTTTGTAAAACATCTCCACTAGGGAGTAACATAAGGCCTTAAGCCCTAGCTTTTCCATTCCTTCTCTTTTCATTTCTTATTTGTTAGAGTAGGAGTAGATTAGGTTAGAGATTAGTGTTAGATTAGTTTAAAGTAGTTAGATTCTAGGGTTTGATTTGTATTTAAGATTGAAGCAAGAGGATTGACACCAAGGGTCCAAGCTTGGAGAAAGATTTGAAATCTCTATCCTGAATCTCTCTTTGCTATTACATTGTATATTTAGATGATGTTATTGAATCTTGCGGATAATATACTTGAGTTATTAATGGCTTAAGCTTATTTTGGGGTTCCAATGGAACCTTTTGAGTAGTTTACTTTGATATGCTTCCATGTTTGTCTCTTTGATTGTTATATGACTGTCTATTACGATTCGTGCTTACATTGCTTAATTGATTCGAGACCAATTACTGTGATAACCTATGTGGACTTGAAAGATAAAGCATAGGTTTAGATCTAATCGTAGTAGCGGGTGATTGTGCATTCACATGGCCTTGGATGTATGATTTATGCTTAGGATAGACATATACCGAAGCGCCGTCCGTAGTCAATAGAGGACTTGACCTTAAACCCTATTTATTTGTAAACACCATGGACATATAGGAGTTTAGATAATGTGGGTGTTCACGTGCTTTCTATCATCTGTGGATTGCACGTGATATGGAGTAAGTGCATCGAAAGATGGCCTTCTCTCACGTTCATGTTCTCGGCTAACTATCTTGACTATTAATTTGACCTAATTAGAAGTATGTCGATTTAGACGAATCATTAGGGGAAATTAGAATCTCTTGTCTTCATTATCTGATTTTAACTCTAGAATTAATTAGTTTAAGTTAATTTCTTGCCTAGTTTAACTTAGTTTTAATTCATTCTCTTTACCATCCATTTAAATAAGACTGAGATGATTATGTGCTAGTGGTTTGGTGTCTTTTATCCGTTAATTCTCCGTGGGAACGATCTTTACTTACTCTTTATTACTCGTTGGCCGCGTATACTTGTGCGTTAATTGTGTCATCTAATCGGACCAACAACAGGAAGCCCCGAGAGGGGTACAATGATCATTTTACCAAATTTCAACCGACTTGGTCAAACTCAAGCAAAATCGATGCCGCCAAAGTCAGAATAAACCCTAACGATGATCCCGAGTGGCAACAACGCAAGACAGTTTAACGGATAAACTACGGGGAATTAAAGACCTAGTTATGAACCCACCTTTCTCGACCTCGAAAATGTTTTTTCCCATGTCATTGCAACACTCTCGGAAGGGTATCGCACGCCTCAAACGGACGCTCCGATCAAATGTTAGAAAGTTTTTAACCGGACATCGTATTGCTCGGAGTGCACGTACTTTGAGATGACCAAGCTGGGCACGTGGGACCGACCTCGAGTGGCCGTACCTCTACTTGTGGTAGCCGTATGTAGAGGTGCGGCTCCCTCTCTATAAATAGAGGGGCAGCCCCCTCTCATTTTCATAAGAAAGAAGCACAGCGAAGCCCTGCCCGACTGATTTTTTAACTTTTACACCTCTTCCAAACCCAAATATTTTTACTCCAACACATAGATATACCCATATACTACCAAATATCAAAAAACCACCAGTATATTTGGACGTTTAAAGCCTACGATTCGGCAAAAAAGCCCGTAGTGCAGCCCATTGTAAGTATTTTTACGATCAGCAAGTCAATACTATTACTTTGCACTGTTTTACACCTGCACATCAAGTTTTATCTTCTAAATATGCGCGGAACTTAGTTCCGTAGCCATTTTCATCTAAAATTGATACATTTTTTGTACATAAACTCCGTTTTCTTTTACAACGCGGATTGACGATCCGTCAGCTCCAGTAGCTTCAAGCACTAGCACACACCGTTTTGGCAACTTCGCCGGACTGGGTTATCCTCCTAGTCCGGGTTTGGCCTTTTTCTGTATATATTTAACTATTTATGTACTAACATTTCAATTCTGTCAAGTCCGAATTTCAAATCCGAGGTAGTTTACCGCTTTTATATATTTACGTATATCTAAGCGATTTTTACCATAATTGGTCTTCGTACCAGTATTGTTTGACTACATTCCTATTAATATATATATTTTTTAATTCAGTATGGGCACAGGCGTGAAAACCCATCGCCCTTTTTACAATTTTTGCACACTTTGCCATACTGGATGCTCTCCCCAGTCACTAGTTGACTATTTTCTGTAATTTACATTTTAGTCCGGCCTGGATCATTCTGTGACCTTTTTACTACTTTTATATATATTTATGCATATATAAGCAGCCTTCATCATCACTGGTCATCTTTCTAGTCTTAGTTGACTATGTTTCTATCAATATATATATATATATATATATATATATATATATATATATATATATATATATATATATCTACATATATATTTCAATTCCAGTCCGGGCTTGCGAGTGAAAGTCCATCGCCCTTTACAGCTTTTATATATATCTAACTATATATATTGCTTTGTTCAATTTATTCAACTGTTGCATTTAACATTCATTTGTATATGAATTTGCACTGATATTTCTGCGGGCGAACTAGATTTATCCAAATCTCGCCACTTCTAGCTTTCAACGGTTCAAACAGGTCCCGACAGAACCTGGAAGCTATAATGGCTGAGATTTCTTTAAATCTAGTTATTTTTATAGTTTCAGCTTCAAAAGCAACCTCGCGTCCCTTAGATCACTATCTAATGGGAACAAGAAGCTTCGGCCATGCGGACCGGGATTTACTGAATGAATCCCTAGTTCTGGCTATTTTGGGATATTTATTTGCTTCTGTACAAATTTAAACTATGCAGGTTTTCTAGCTATTCATATGTGAGCCTAGGAATCGTGGGATTCATGATCAAACTGATCAGAGTCCCCACGATGGACAAAGTCCAGTTTATAGATGTACCCTGTCAGTTTTTCTGTAAAATGTATATGCACATACCTTAAAACGGTTATTCGGATTTAAGGTCTCAATATAGTGAAAATATGGATTGTCATGTCAGCGTCCCTCCGATGGTTTTCATACCCATGAGGAGATCGAAACTTTATCTTTCTGTGGTCGAGGATGCTTCACAGCCCGACAAATCACCATTTGCATGCAGCCTTAAGGCTATAAAGATAAAATTGAGAGTAGCGATATGCTTCAATTCCTATGTCAGCGTATAGGGTTTGATAAAACCAGCTTTTAAAACATCACTGTTAATTCAATTCAAAAGCTTTTTGCAAATCAAATTAAATGATGCTTTTTGCAAATCAAATCAAAGATTGATTTCAAATCAAATCCAACCCTTCGTATATAGGCTCAACGAAGCCTGTTAAAGCTTTTAATCAATCAAAAGGTCCAATTTTCAAATAGCATTCACTCACGCATTCCACCTTTAAGGGAAATATTGAAAAGATTGTGGTACCGTGTTTACATGGGAGTTGTGGGGTGCTTAACACCTTCCCCACACTTAACCAAGCCGCCAAACTCAAAACTCCGATTTCAAAGATCAAGTTTCGACAGTGTCCAGTAATTAGGCCTCTTTTTAAATCAAATTTGGTCGAGTTGGTACAACCATTTTCAAAACTACCAACTGGCGACTCTGTTTAAATCAAATCAAATCGTCGACATATACACATGTTGGCCTATTTCCTAAAAAACCCATCAAGTCGAAGATAAGTAAGGACTCTAGGGACGACTAAGTCTCCGGGGCTGCCTCCTGAAAATGCACCACCCAGATTTTCTTCAGTTGAACGATCAGATTAACTTCCCTTATAGTAAATTACGATGATATGAGAACCTTCATGCTGAAACAAAAGCCGCGAGAGTAACCTAGGATAGATCAGCTTCTGATCAACCGAATCTGACGGGATGCTTCTTCATGCCTTCCTCTTTTAATTCAATGTCAAGTCTCCAATTACTGAGGAGCATAATGTAAATGACAATAATGAAATATTTTCTTTTCTATTAAATATCCTGTCATCCTGCCATCAAAACAACTAACCTCAGTTTTGCAGGATAAACTTAAAAAACACACATCATAAATGCATTTAAAGTGTTAATCACACACTAGCATACTTGATCGAGAGTTAAAACGTTTTCAAAGTAGAACTTGAGAACTTTTTAAAGTAAACTTGACAAGGTTAATGTCTTTTAGTTTCTGACCATATGAGAGCGTTTATATTTTTAGTGCATGTGAGACATGATTACAAAACACTTTGTTGATAATAAACGACCTTTGTTGACTTAGTGTGATTTTTAATGAAAAGCTTAGAATGTGAAATATTTTTTATCATCGATCACCATGTGGATTACGTATTGATCATGCAAGCATGTGTATTAGAGTTCATCATGTCTATAAAAATGTCGACATGGGTGTCATGTTGGTTAAACATAGTTTTCACCTATGCACATGTACTCAAGTAATGAAATTCTAAGGCATGAACTAATGTGGGTTAAGGTATACACGAGTAGTATACACATAAGCATGACTACTTAAACGTTGTTTAAGCATCATTATGTGGTAATATAACTTTAATAGTTGACCCTTGAAGCATGAACTTGTTTTGCTTAAAGTATGTGAATGTCCGGCATGAAGACATATGATTTTGAATTGAATTGGAATGAGCATGCTAGATTCGAACTCGAGTTTATAAAACTTATAAGCATGTGTGTTGATTTATAACCTAAAGTGTTATGTGTTCAAGCCTATATTGATGCATAGTAACTAGATAATCTAAAGTTATTAAATCTAAGACATGATTAGATTGACTTACGTGAACTATGTGCTAGAATTATATGATAAGTAGATTCTTGTAAGTGTAGACTCATATTAGTTTACACATGCTAATTGGAATGTCGACTTGTTAATGTTAGGTTATTTCAACGAGATTTAATTAAAGCTAGACTATTTTGTAGCTGAGCAAACAGGCAAGTATCCGAACCCTACCTTTATGGTGTTGCAAGTATTCTAAAACCTTGCATTACTTTATTCGATAAATCTTGTGAGCAAGTTCCCTATCTTACACAACTTTGAATATTGTGCAAGTTTTTGAACTTCACTTTTTATTGTGCAAGCTTCCTATCCTTCTCATATTGTATTGAACGGGTTAGCCTCCTAGTGGAGGAACTCACAGCATACATTCATATACATCGGCCTTACCGCTTATGCATGCAATGACAGTTCGTGTGAAGCACTAATATGGGTGTGAAGCACTAAAGCATTCATTCTCATTCATTCAATGTAAAGGCATAGCATTCATAAATTCAATGAGAGACACATCATTCACTCATTCATTGACTGTGGACACGAAGGATTTCACGCATTCAATAGTTTTGAAAGGGAAATATTTAAAAAGATTGAAAGCGGCCAAAGCCCTCTACTATCCCCAGCAAAGTTGCCACCTGTCGACGTTGGAAAATTTAAGAAATACCGAGGGTCGGTTCATAACCTGATTTTCCTCAAATCGATCTTCCTAAGTTATCTCTACCCTTGTTCTTTTTATTGCAAAAAAGATTTTCAAGGGTTTTTTAAGAAAGAGGCCAATATGTGTATATGTCGACGATTTGATTTGATTTAAACAGAGTCGCCAGTTGGTAGTTTTAGAAATGGTTGTACCAACTCAATTGAATTTGATTTGAAAAGAGGCCCAATTGCTGAACACTGTCGAAACTTGATATTTGAAATTGGAGTTTTGAGTTCAGGGGATTGGTTAAGTGTGGGGAAGGTGTTAGCCACCCCACGACTCCTGTGTAAACGCGGTACCGCAATCTTTTCAATATTTCCCTTAAAGCTGGAATTCGTGAGTGAATGCTGTTTAAAAATTGGGCCTTTTGATTGATTGAAAGCTTTGACAGGCTTCATTGAGCCTATATACGAAGAGTTTGATTTGATTTGAAAATCAATCTTTGATTTGATTTGCAAAAAGCATCATTTAATTTGATTTGCAAAAAGCTTTTGAATTGAATTGACAGTGATGTTTTAAAAGCTGGTTTTATCAAACCATTACGCTGACATAGGAATTGAAGCATATCGCTACTCTCAATTTTATCTTTATAGCCTTAAGGCTACATGCAAATGGTGATTTGTCGGGCTGCGAAGCATCCTCGACCATAGAAAGATAAAGTGTTGGTCTCCTCATGGGTATGAAAACCATTGGAGGGACGCTGACACGGCAATTCATATTTTCACTATGTTCAGACCTTAAATCCGGATAATCGTTTTAAGGTCTGTGCATGTACATTTTACAAAAAAACTGACAAGGTACATCTGTAAACTAGAGTTTGTCCATCGTGGGAATCAGATTCTGATCAGTTTGATCATGAATCCCACGATTTCTAGGCTCACATATGAATAGCTAGAAAACTTGCACAGTTCAAATTTGTACAGAAGCAGATAAATATCCCAAAATAGCCAGAACCAGGGATTCATTCAGTAAATCCCGGTCCGCACGGTCGAAGCGTCTCGTTCCCACTAGATAGCGATCTAAGGGACGCGAGGTTACTTTTAAAGCTGAAACTATAAAAATAACTAGATTTAAAGAAATCTCAGCCATTATAGCTTCCAGGTTTTGTCGGGACCTGTTTGAACCGTTGAAAGCTAGAAGTGGCGAGATTTGGATAAATCTAGTTCGCCCGCAGAAATGTAAGTGCAAATTCATATATAAATGAATGTTAAATCCAACAGTTGAATAAATTAAACAAAGCAATATATATAGTTAGATATATATAAAAGCTGCAAAGGGCGACGGGCTTTCACTCGCAAGCCCGGACTGGAATTGAAATATATATGTAGATATATTGTAATACCCGAGAATTTCCATATATTATTAAATAAATATATTAATGGAAATGAGAATTTATTTGAATATAAATGATTTTGTGTTATGAGATGAATTAATTCAATTATATATAATTGAATAATTATAATAATTGAGAAATTGGTGGAGTTTGTGATAAACTCGTTGATTGCCTTGTGTGGCACAGTGACGTAATATAAGAATGATTATATTAATTTAAGCGAACAATTAATCTATATTAATTGTTAATCGAAGAATATTAATTAACTGTTATAAAATACTAATGAGGATTGATTAATAATATGTGATTATTATTGCAAGAAACATAATAATAATGAGCAACGTGTTTATAAATATAATAAGATTTATATCAAAGTGATAGTTAATCATATAAAGGTTAATTAAATTGTTATGGAGGTTAACAATTATATTGATTGATGTAGGATATGTGTATATTATTAATTAATATTCAATTTATAAGATGAGAAATTATATGTGCAAGCATGCGAATTAAATGTATAGTAACTATATGTTATGATATGTGTAGGTGACAAATGATGTGTGGATATACATTAAAATAATGTATCATGGATCTATTATAAATAATTGTTGAGTAATACAATTTAATAATATATGATATAATGTAATGTGGTAGTATCCGATTGTATTATATCGGTAAGATAAAATGTACATAGATTATATGTATTCAAATTGCATTTATTACATTATGGGGAGAACATTGTAATTATAACCTAAGAGTACATATAATATATAACATAAGTGTAGCATATAGTCCATTTGTAAGAATGCTGAGATTTGCTTGGCTTGTCCCAATATAATAGTCACTCTCCTTTCCCTCATTCACGTGCACAGCCATTATGGCCTAAGCCTATTGCTTCTCCTTAAACTCAGTAAATTTCCATAGCCTTGTAGCAATGATGAGCAAGGGAGTGGTTTTAATGATGGATTCTAACAACTAAATACCTACCATTCTATAACCTTCATGCAATTTGACAATCCGTTAGTTTGATTTGGGAGTTAGAAGCTTGGACTGTGTATTCATTCTTCTATATAAAGGAACTCCCTGCACCTTCATTTCATTGCTGAAATATTTCTAAGAGGAGAGAGTATACTGTGATTGTCTATTTAGTTCAGAAGGAATTTCTATAGTAGCATCAGCAAGCTTACTCCATAACAGAGGTATAAATCCTCTTCGTGTCTTCATTTTCATTTTCTGTCAAAAGAACTCCATTGTTGTTCTCTGAGTTTTGTTGAAATTCTTGATTATGCCAAATTGGTTCATGATTGGTTTGTAGAACCCTTATATTGTTGTTATATGAACATACACACATGATGGAACCACTGAATAGTCTTTCATTTCCATTGTTCCTCTTTAATTTCTGTAAATACATGAAATTCGTAAATTAGTTAGAGTTCATGAAATTGGGAATTGATAATTGCTATTGACTGTTATATAAGCATATATGTATGTGTTAGTAAGTTAAACAAGTCTAATGTCTGGGTATGTTGAAATTGATGAAATGGGAGGTTTTGGGTCGGTTTTCGCTGCAGTCTGAACCGTAGAAAACTGCCTCGACGCCGCAGCGCCGCAGCCCGCGCCGCAGCGCCACCCGCGCCGCAGCGCCGCACGCAGCGCCACCCGCGCCGCAGCGCCGCACGCAGCGCCACTCGCGCCGCAGTGCCAGTATTAAGCTACTGTTGCTGCGCCGCAGCGCCAGCCTCTGTGTTCAGTTTTCTGCATTCTGCAACAAAACTGTTATGTACCAATTGTTTGATTTTTGTTTAAACAAGCATGGGAGCATGATTAATACATATATATAAACCTAATGAGGCAATGTAAGCATGTTTTAGTATATTAGCATGCGTGGTTAACCAAACGACACATAGTTTGGAAATGAATTTAAAGTTTCATAAACGACGTTAACATATATGAAGCATGTATACATTCTGACTTTTCGAGCATGTTTATAGGGCCTTGAAATACATGAAAAGCATGTTAACTTACATAAGTAGGTTTCATAAGGAAGCATGAACATGATAGACCTTATTAATGAACTATACTAACAAAGTATAAGCTTTGAACGTGAACGTTGGTATGTTATGACGAGAATTAGAATTTGACATTTGTGGACACATGTGATAGTACTCTTAGACTCATTCATGTGTCATGCATGTATATATACCATGATTAGTTGCCGTGATTAAAGTTTAGCATGAACAAAGCATGTTTTCAAGATAATAACAATGCTAGCTACATATATGCAATACGAGTACTCATGAGCATGACTAATACAAGTTATATGAATATCTTATGTGTTTAAAAGCAATCATGTTAGACCATATGAGTTCGTGTCCTTGAATGGCTTTAAGTATTAACTTAAGGACTTATACCATGTACGATTGGATTTGGAAAAGTTATACAAGCATGAAAGTATCCTTTAAATATGAATACATGCTACGTGATATTATATGATGTTACTTGAACCCGATTTTGACGGTTAACTTAAGGAGATGCCGTAACTTGCTAAAATGAAATATATTTAGTATTGATTGTGGTCTTATGTGATATTAATAATATGCAAGCATGTTTGCTAATTGTTGAGATCTTATATAATATGAGAATGCGTTTAAACTCTAAAGAAGGAACGTTAAGGATAGAAATTATATTCTATATAACTGTGTAGCTAGGTAAAACTTAGCTTATGTGTTGATCGTATATTCAAAGAGAAAATGTGAAGTTAAATTATATGACTAATGAATATCATATATATACGTAACTGTATTACGATAGGAATTCGAAAGTGTTGATTGCTTTTCGTGGATAAACTACGCTAAAGGCAAGTTCTCTTACTTACACTCTTTTAAAGTGCAAGTATCCTAACCGACGCATTTACTTTATGCAAGGAAATCTATGATTGTGAAAGTTTCCTAACTTATACTCTTTTACTATGCAAGTATCCTATCTTGTGTATTGCAAACTAGTTTCCTATTTAATCGGTTGAATCGAATTAGCATACTTGAACTCTTATTTCATTAAAGCTATTATTCATGTTGAACTTAGTATTGTTCTTGAATATTGTGAAAGTGTCTATGCCATTTGATTCGGCTAGACTTATATTATTGAAAAGCGACCCAAACTAATTGATTGGTGCGGGATCTTGTATTTGACTGAGAAGAACAACCTTCTTTGAAGGGAATATATAATTGTCGGAGAACCGACGTGCACACTTGAGTATGGTTGATTGTTATGCATAACAAGGGTACTTTAGGCTGATCACCTGTTGTACCTGTTTTTGTTGGATTTTCAGTTTATTACTGTCAATTCTAGTAGAAGTTCATAGTCCGTAGTGACTACTCAGTATTCAATTATTTGAAATCTTGAATTGACTTATTATTGAATCATATTGATATTATCCTGTCCTTAGCGACTGATATTGAGAACTGTTGATATTCTTGTTATTCTTGAACTATCAAATCTTGTTATACCCTTTCGAGAATTGAGAATCTTATTACTCACCCGTATTGTATATTACTTGCTGGGCAATTTGTGCTCATTCTTGCTTTCCCTAAAACATTTCAGTTAAGGCAGAGCATGGTGAACCTTCGGGCGTTGATAAGGGCAAGGGCAAAGCTACCAACTAGCTTATGTCTGTTATGTTTTAAATATATTAATATTGTATGAAGATGATGTAGTAAGACTGGATTTGATTATGTAATAAGTCGTTAACTGATATTATTATGTAATCTATTAAGTACTGTAGGTTGCGAGACTTGGGGGAATAATTATAATAAATCATTGTAAATTATTCTAGAATAGATTTTCCGCTGTGATCGTATGATATTTAATTATTATTATTGTGATGTATTACCATGAGCACGTGATGAACCGAATTCGAGAGACCAAGTGGCGGTCCTGGAATTTGGGGGCGTCACATATATATATTGACAGAAATGTAGTCAACCAAGACTGGAAAAATGACCAGTGATGATGAAGGTTGCTTATATATGCATATATATATATATATATATATATATAAAAGCAGTAAAAAGGCCACAGAATGATCCAGGCCGAACTGAAATGTAAATTGCAGAAAATTAGTCAACCAGTGACTAGGGAGAGCACCTAGTATGGCGAAGTGTGCAAAAATAGTAAAAAGGGCGATGGGTTTTCATGCCTGTGCCCGTACTAAATTAAAAAATATATATTAACATGAATGTAGTCAAACAATACTGGTACAAAGACCAGTTATGGTAAAAATTGCTTAGATATGCGTAAATATATATAAAAGCGGTAAACTACCTCGAATTTGAAATTTGGGCTTGACAGAATTGAAATGTTAGTACATAAACAATTAAATATATACAGAAAAAGGCCAAACCCGGACTCGGAAGACAACCCAGTCCGGCGAAGTTGCCAAAACGGTGTGTGCTAGTGCAGTGAAGCTACTGGAGCTGACGGATCGTCAATCCGCGTTGTAAAAATGTTGAAACTAGAGTTTATGTACAAAAATATATCAGTTTTAGACGAAAACGGCCACGGAACTAAGTTCCGGGCATACTTAAAAGATAAAACTTGATGTGCAGGTGTAAAATAGTGCAAAGTAATAGAATTGACTTGTTGATCGTAAAAATACTTATAATGGGCTGCACTACGGGCTTTTTGCCAAATCATACGCCTTAAACCTCCAAATCTACCGGTCGTGTTTTGATATGTGGTAGTATATGGGTATATCTATGTGTTGGAGTGAAAATATTTGGGTTTGGAAGAGGTGTAAAAGTTAAAAAATCAATAAGGCAGGGCTTCGCTGAGCTTCTTACTTATGAAAATGAGAGGGGGCTGCCCCTCTATTTATAGAGGGGGGAGCCGTACCTCTACATGCAGCTGCCACAGGTAGAGGTGCAGCCACTCGAGGTGGGTCCCGCGTGCCCGACTTGGTCATTTCAAAGTACGTGCACTTCGAGCAATGCGATGTCCGGTCAGAAACTTTCTAACTTTTGATCGGAGCGTCCGTTTGAGGCGTACGATACCTTTTCAGAAAGCTCTAGCCGAGAGTGTTTCAATGACATGAGAAAAAACATTTTTTGGGTCTAGGAAGATGGGTTTATAACCAGGTCTTTGATTCCCTACAGTTTGTCTGTTGAACTGTCTTGTATTGTTGCCACTCGAGATCGTCATTAGGGTTCATTCTGACTTTGGCGGCATCAATTTGGCTTGAGTTTTACCAAGTTGGTTGAAAGTTGGTAAAATGATCATTGTACCCCTCTTGGGGCTTCCTATAGTGTCGGTATGGTCGCTGGTTGACTTTCGGGAGCTGATTCCAAGACTTGGATCCCAGTCGAGTCTTTTGACCTCAGGGTTATCTCTGAGGCTGATGTGGTCATTTCAGGTTTTGCTATAGAGTTGTTACGATACTTCAGGCTAATTTCTGAAGTTAGCCTGACATCCCTGGTTGAGACCGGGGCTGAACTGCAGTTCCCGGGTTGAGACCGAGGTTGATTGGTACCTCCCGGGTTGAGACCGGGGTTGATTGATACCTCTTGGGTTGAGATCAAGGTTGATTGGATTTCCTGAGTTGAGACTGGGGTTGCATTGATTGCCCGGGTTGAGACCGGGGTTGATTGATACCTCCCGGGTTTCTGCCAGGGCTGATTGGTACCTCCCATGTTGAGACCGGGGTTGAGCTTGATGATTTGATTGATTGTCATAGCTTGATTGATGGTCCGATTGACTATCGAAGCTTGATTGATGGTCCGATTGACTGTCGGAGCTTGATTGACGGTCTAATTGACTGTCGAAACTTGATTGATGGTCCAATTGATTGTCGGAGCTTGATTACCGATATTGGGAATCGGATTTGACTAGAGCACCGATATTGTGGATCGGATATGGGTTGATTAATGGTTTTACTCTTCTACCGGATGAGTATCGGGGCAAGGAAAATCTTGAGTGTCTACAATAGCAATATTTTGATCAGAGGCTCCAAGGGTTGGCATTCGGGCAGGATCATATGTTTGCCACTCAAAATGAATTCAACGCATTTTTGGCAGCTGTTTTTGCCCGATTGAATACCACTGGTGAAGATTTTTAGTTCCCCATTCCACAGCCATTACCAGCTTTTCTTCCCCCACCGCCTGTTGAGGACCCGGTTAACGACCAACCTACCGAGGATCCACCGGTCGAGCATAACGCTTGATCGCGCAGGGCAGTCCTCGAACTTTTCAATTATATATCCAATGAGAACATTGAATTATTTAAGTTTGAGGGTAGAGTTAGTCATTTATTTAGTTAGTTGCATGTTAGAGTAGTTCATTTGCATGTTAGAGTTAGTCATTTATTCATTTTGCATGTAGTTAATTGCACTTTAGAGTAGAGCATATGTAATTAGTTAAATTTTGCATGCGTTATATGGTATATATAAAAAAAATTAAAGAAAATTAAAAAACAAAATAACAAAAGTCTCAAAAACATATTCTTTGCATTTAGGCATATAGGTTACATGAATTTAAGCAATGGATTGATGTGTATTTAGCTCGACCGATGATAGGATTGGTATTACATGTTAACTCGAACAAACGTGAAGATTAATGATGAGTTCTAATGTTAAATAAAATGAAAATCTTATTCTGTCTGAAACTTGTGTAACTGTTTAGCACGTAAGAGTTTAACTGTGCTAGTCAACTCAATTTAAGGGGTCACAACTTGTTTCTGGGGGAAAAATCTTTGTTAAACTTTGATGACATTGGTATACTGACATTAAGGGTTTAAAGGTGGTAATAACTCAAGTTTGGGGGAGTCATTGGGGTGATAAAAATAAAAAAAAATACAAAGGAAATAAAGTAAAAATTGAGAAAAAAGAGAATAGACACATTGACTAGTTTGTGTCTGTAGCCTTTGTTACTTGGATAAGTAAGCCCTTGGTTTTTACACCTATGGTTTAGTAGTCGTTGGTCGAAAGTTTGCTAAACGGGTAACATTGAAAAGCCTAATAAATGTGAACATTGCACGGTCGATTGTGAATGCAGAATGGAGCGTAAAATGCACCCGTGAACCAAATGTAAGAAAAATGAGCCTCATTTGAAATCCCTGAATGCAGTAATTACTATATTTGACCAGTTTTGTCATGATTATAGAATGTTTGAGATAGAACTAAAATTTTCCCCCTAAGAAGGTTGTTATGTGATGTTTTTGAATTGTTGGTGATTAGAATGGTTAACGAGCACACACGCACAACATAGGTGATGACAGGTTTGGATTAACTGATTGATTATTGATGAGCTGTACATTGGCATGAATTATTGTTTGAGTATCCTATGATATCTTTGAGGCGATGTTGAATAACATATTGATCTATTGCTAGATTCGTAGGAATGTAGGAAGTAGGTCAAGCATATGCATACATATAGAGATGTTGTTTGTTATTTTCATTTTATTTTTGTTTTCACATGAGGACAAGCAAAATCTTAAGTTTGGGGGTATTTGATAAGTAGGTTTCATACCTACGAATCGATGCCATTTAAACCTAAGATGTCGCTACTTCAAGTATGTTTTAGGTTCTTTTTCATGCATATGCATTGGGTTTGTGCAAGAGCTGATTGGGACGAGAAGCGAACGGAAAGAAGGCTGACAAATAAAGAAGGGAGCTTTGGGGACTGCAATCTGCGCCGGGGCGCGTGTTCATAGTATTAATTTTCTACCTAGGCGCAGGTGCGCCAGGGCGCGCTTTCCAAGGGTAATTGTAGGCCGGGGCGCAGTTACGGCAGATCAAGATTTGGCTTCCTTATTCGAGTAGGAGTCTAATGGAAAGTTGGCTGCAGTTTTGGGCTCGTGAAAAGAAGATTATATAGGGTTACAAGGGGACATACATGATGGAAATTTAGCCTGACACAAGCCCTAGTTTGGAGATTAACTTGGAAAAGAGAATTGAAGCACGGTTAAAGCACAAAAAACGCAAGGAGCGTGAAGAATAGTGGTGATACAATTTCAGAGTTTATTTTCTTTCTTCATCTATACCTTATATTCAGGATGTTATACACCTTGTGGATTATGGTTTTTATTTCATTCATGATGAAATAATATTCTATTTAAGCCTATAACGGATCGTATTATATAACTAAGGATTTATTTGCTTTCGATTTAGTTTATGGAGATTATTTCAAGGTTATTTGCTATGGTTTGTGCTTAACTATTATAGTTGCTTGATCACCAATTATATGTTATTCCATATAAATTCGAGAGATGATATATGGGATTAGAACTGGTAATAATGACGTATGTTTATGATTTCTACAGTAGTTAGGATTCACAATTCATGTGTAGGATAGAGATATCTATGTATCATACGTAATCTAAAGAGAACTTGAATTTAAACCTTTTTCAATTATAATTCAAATAGAGATATAGTGAGTTAGTTAATTAAGGTGCCTTGCTTAATTCTATCAATTGTGGATTTGAGTGAGTATAGATGTAATGCATTGAGAGGTGGTTATATCTACTTTTATGTTCTTGGTTAATAATCTGGAATAATTTATATATACTGAAGGAAAGTATGTTATCCGAAGTGAAGTAATAAGTGAAGTTGTAGGCTTAATTCTCTTAAAACTTGTTAAATCCCTGAAATAGTGTTAGTGATAGTTTGGGTAGTAGTTTATTACAAAAAAATCATCATTTAATCATTAGTTTAATAAAGCTAAAATAATACAAAATTGGTACTTGTTTGAGTAAATTATAGTTATTGTCTCTGTGGGTACGATACTTGATCTTATCATTATATTACTTGTTAACCACGTACACTTACGTGTAGCACATATAGATTTTACCCAATAGTTCGCCAGTACCAGAATTCAGAGAGGAAATTTTGGGCGAAGCTCACAGTTCGAGATATTTGACTCACCCTGGGAGTACGAAGATGTACCAGGATCTCAGACAATATTTCTGGTGGCCGAATATAAAGAGAGACGTTGCTGAATATGTGGCGAAGTGCCTAACATGTCAGAAGGTCAAAGCAGAACATCAGAGATCGAGTGGATTGCTACAACAGTTGAAGATTCCAGAATGGAACTGAGAGCATATCACGATGGATTTTGTGGTTGGTCTTCCAACAACTCAGAAGGGTTATGATGCAGTATGGGTTATCATGGATAGACTGACGAAGTCAGCGCATTTCCTACCTATCAAGATTAGATTAAATTTGGATCAATTGGTGAAGCTATACGTTTGTTCCGGTATCAATTGTATCCGACAGGAATCCGAGTTTCACGTCGAATTTCTGGAAGCGATTATAAGAGTGCTTGGGAACGCAATTGCAAATAAGTACGGCGTGTCATCCTCAAACTGATGGCCATAGCGAGAGAACGATTCAGACTCTAAAGGATATGCTGAGAGCTTGTGTTATGGACTTCAAAGGAAGTTGGGATGATCATCTACCATTGGTGGAGTTTGCCTACAACAACAGTTACCATGCAAGTATTGGCATGCCTCCTTACGAAGCATTGTACGGCAGGAAATGCAGGACTCCATTATGTTGGGATGAGGTTGGTGAACAACAACTGTTGGGACCAGAATTGGTGTAACAGACTGCTGAGATCGTCAAGCTGATCAGAACGAGATTTGTTGCTGCTCAAGACAGACATAAGAAATATGCTGATTATCATCGTCAAAATCAAGAGTTTGAAGTAGGAAGCTTTGTTTTCCTGAAGGTATCTCCCTGGAAGGGGAAGATTCGATTTAGCAAGAATGGGAAGCTGAGTCCCAGATTCATTCGACCTTTTGAGATACTACGAAGGGTTGGCGAGGTAGCTTACGAGGTTGCGTTACCTCCGGAGTTAGATCATATTCATAACGTATTCCATATTTCTATGTTGCGACCGTACAAACACGACTACAAGCATGTGATAGAGTATGAGCCTTTACAGTTTGATAAAGACTTAACATATAAAGATGTTCCTGTTCAGATAGTTGATAGGAAAGAACAAGCACTTAGAAATAAAGTGATATCTCTATTAAGATAATCTGGAGGAACCACAATGCTGAAGAAGCTACGTGAGAACTCGAAGATGTTATGATGAAAACTTATCCCCAATTATTTGTTTAATTTCTTGTATAACGATTCTGGGGACAGAATCTTTTTAAGGGGGAAAGAATGTGACGAATGAGTTTTTTTTTAGTTGTGATTCTGGGGACAAAATCCTTTTAAGGAGGAAAAATTGTAACAAATGAGATTTTATATTTTAATTAAATATTTATTGGATTAAATAAATATTTGATTTGATTTATTTATTGAGTTGAATAAATAATTGATGTGATTATGTTGTGGAGTAATTTAATTAAGTGCAATATATTAATTAAATTGATGTTTAATATTAAATTGATGTTTGAGTAATTTTGTGATGAAGTTCTAATTTATTTGAGATAATTAAGTTAGATGAATATTATGTGGTATTTGTTAGTAAAGGATTTAATGATTTAATGAATAATTATAGTAATGTCTAATTTAATTTAAATAATTAAATTAGAGATTTACTAATTTGTTACATGAAATTATGATTAATGAGTAATTATAATTGTGTAGCAATTTAATTTATGTGGCAATTTTAATTGATGTTAGTTTTAATTTATTTAAATTGGAATAGCGAAATTTATTTAAATAAAGTGTGACATTTAAACTATGCAGTAAAAGAGTTATTAAAATAAACTAAAAGGGTTTTAATTCAGTTTTACCAAACAAGGCCCTTAACTCTATTTTAAATTAGTTTTACCAAACAAGGCCTTAGTTCTAAAAATCTATTTTTTTAAATGGGTTTTTGCCAAACAAGCCTTATGGCTTTTGATTTTCAAAATAAAAAATAACTAATATATTATTAATAGATGATTAAATTTTTTATCAGGTTATATTTTATATTATATGTATATTATATCTATATGTCAGTTATGTATATTACGTAAGTTAGAATATCAGAGTAAGAAAGAAGAAAGAGCATAGAAAGAAAATTAGAGAGAAAAGAGAGAAAGAAGAAGAAGGTGAAAGCTTTGTGTAATCAAAAGCAAAGAATCAAAACTCATCATCATCATCTTCTTCTTCTTCTAACAACAAAGGTATAATCTAATTTAAATTTTGTTCTTCATTGTTTTCATAGTTTTAAGTTCTCTGTGATTAAATTTTTCATGAAAATCATGTGAATATAATTTATATGTGTTAGATTGTTTATATAACCTATTATATATGATTTATATGATAGTTTTAGTTGTTTAATTTATATAAATATGATGAACATGAAGAAATCATGTTCATAGCAATTTACAGTGAACTATTTTGAAAAAAATGGTATTTTTCAAAATCATAAATTTAAAGGTTTTTAATTGATTGTTATAATATTTATATGTGTTAAAACATGTTAGAAGAATAAAGTTATCATTTTATAAAGTTTTATATGCATTATGTGAGTTAAATTCTGAGTTTGGTGCGAGAAAATAAGCAAAACTGGCTTTTTCCTGCACAGTTCGTGAGGCTGTCTGCGCCTGACTGTGACGTGGCACCGCAGCGCCAGCCCTGTGGGTAAACTGGGCGCTATAGCGCCATTGCAGAGTCAGGTGATGTGGCACGGCGCCGCAGCGCCAGTTATGTTTGTTAACTGCAACGCTGCAACGCCAAGACCTGATTTCAAAGAGTGCTGACGTGGCAACGTGATAGTGCCAGTTCTGAGTGTAACTAGAGCGCTGCAGCGCCAGGCCTGCAGAGCCCATGATGACGTGGCACGGCGCTGCAGCGCCGGCTGTAGTTCATTGTGTGGCGCTGCAGCGCCACCTATGCAATTTAGCCAGAAAATTATATTTAAATGTATAATTTTATGAGAATGATAATGTAATAAATATAAAGATATGATAATAAAGTTATATGCTAATTGGACAGTATTAAATCATATATTTTTTTTATATAAAATGTATGATTTTAAATTATAATTTGATAAATTATAAAGTTGGATGTGAATGTGTGGTTTAATCATGTTATATGATAATTAGTGATTAAACCTAATAACTAAATAATGATGAGTTAACCTAGATGGGTTAACTAATGATGTGAATTAGCTATATGATAACTAATTTATGTTACTATTGTTAATTACGTGTACGTAGGATAATTGTGGAACGAGTTGTTAATTGCTAGCTTGCGCGCGAGGCAAGTTTCTTAACTCTACTTTTAATTACGCAAGTTTTCTTACCCTAACTCGATTATGTTTACCTTAATTTGAGCAAGTCATTTTTATTCTACAATAGACAAGTACTTATTGAAGTTCATTATTGAAATAATGTAACCTTGACTTAATTGTTCAAGCAAGGTTTTATTATATCTTTAAAATGCTTTAAGTTTAATTCTAAAGCATAACTGTTGAATATGATGTCTATTGTTATGACTCATAAATTATTTCATAATTCTTTTGTTATTAAATTCTTAATTATTGTAAGTTGATTCAACTACTCCTTAGTTGATGATAGTTGAATTCTAAATTTCCCTTTGAGCTTATCCAAACCAAAATTTCTTTAGTGCGGACTCGTTAATTAATACTGAGATGAACAACCCTAGTAATAGGGGATTACCATGCGAAAGCATTAGATGTTTGTGCGTAATACATGGTACGAAGGGTCGATCCCCCTAAGTACGAGTTAAGGTCCATATAGTCTTACGACTGTTAAAGATTTAAATAAAAATATTTATAACCTGGGACATAGTGTAAGGTCTTATGACCCTCAGATGAATTCTAAATTCTATATTCAATTCTTGATTATCGATGATAGAAATGCTACTCAATTCAGTTGAAGTTATTTAGTGACATGTTATCATTATTGATTGTTATTTCAAATGAGCTTTTGTTTGCTCACTCTTGCATTTATATAACCATTGCAGCCAAAGTTGAGAGGGTTGATGAACCGTCAACTAGCAAAGGAAAAGGCAAGATGAACAAGTGAAGACTTGTTCATATTTCATATGATCTTGTAATAAGACTTTAATTATGTTATGATGTTTTATTTTTCGCATTGACAATGTTTAAGGTTAGAAACCCTGGGAAGTTTTGATAAGTTGTAATCCTTTTTTAAGGAAGATTTTATTGATTAAGGTTTTAATTTATTTTGCATTCCTTATTTATGGGCAGAGTTAGTTATGTTTTATCTAGATAGTGCCCACCAAATCCTGTGAAAATTAAGTACCCGGATTTGGGGGTGTCACAGAGAGTTTGAGAGAGAGAAGAAATATTTTGAGAATTGTGAAGAATTGAGGATTGAGAGGAAGGAGTTTGCTCAAAGTTATTCTAGTCATCTTTGTTAAGCATAAGCAAGAATCAAGGATAAAATTCTAAATTTCAAAGCTTTAGTATGTGTTCTTGGTTTTCTTTGAAAAATTGGAATTTGGTTGATGAATTGGTTGGAATAGTTGTTGTTTATGTTAGTAGATGATTGCAATTCGTTATGTGTTGTCTAAAAATGATTTTCAGAAATAAAAATCCATGAAAACTTGTTTTTAAATGATGAATTTGGATTTTGGTGATATATATATATATATATATATATGATATGTATGGTTTTGGTGTCAAAATTGGTATTCAATTCGTATGGTAATCTATAAATTGATTGTAGATTGTATTAATATGTCAAGAAACAAAAATAATGTAAGTTATATGGACTGAATTGGTTGAGAAACGAATTTATGGTGATGGATTTTGTTAAGGATGTCTAAAAGTGGGGTTTTAGCAAGAACATGGAATTAAAGAGTTTAAATTTGGTTGTTGTAGTCATTTTATTGGTTAGAATCATGTTATGCAGACTTGGTGTTGGTTCTATGAAGTTTATTGTGTATGGGTTTGAGTAATTGGTTGTTTGAATGTGGAATTCGTGAGTTTTTGGCATGATGAACAGTGCAGCCGTGAGTTGCAGAGTTCTATTCTAGGGACCTTCGCCCCAGCGAGGTTCTCAATGTTAGGATCTGCGCTACGATGGGCTTCCGCCCCGGCGAACCTTTTCCAGTACAAAATCTCGCCCCGGCGAGAAGTACAGAGATGAAGCAGTTTTGTTTTTGTTGATTTTAGACCATAGCATGATGGGCTAACCTAACCTGATAACGTGTTAGACATGTAGCAAGATACTATAACATATTGTTAACATGTATATGATGGTTTCACGTTGCATTTAAACAATTGTAAAGAACTTAAACTTGTTGTTCGTGAGATTTGACATTGATGTTAAGGGTCATGTTGGTTAGCCTTAGGTTTGTGTTGTGTGGTTGTTTATGATGATTAGAACTTAAACTGTGACGCCCCCAAATTCTCTACATTCCCTGTAGCAGATTTGGTGCTCACGTAAATATTCCATAAGATAATAATTCGTATCAATCCAAGATTCACAGTATTCCACAACGAACAGTAGTTCTCGTCAGAACATTTACTATGTTGGGATACCCTCACTTGGATGAATAGGTTTATAATCTCACGGATATTTCTTTCATATCGATAATTCCAATCTATCTGACATTCGTAGTATTAATGTTAGGGTCGTCTTGGAATCTGAGGGGTGCGACCAACCTCAGTGCATCAGAGAACCACAATATCTTTTAATACTCCCAATTCAGATGTATGGTTCATATAGATACTGTACTTCTTCCTATGTTCTAGAAAGGTAAACACTAAGCAATTGTTAAAGATGATAATACATTATATATTCTTAAATTGGCTTACAATAAATCCCAACTTACTATTACATCAGAGTAGAGTTCCCAAGGATATAAATAAATTTACATTGACTGAGTTTTTCCATCCACATTATTGAACTCTAGAACCTTTGACATTTCAGCTAAAGCTGCAAAGGAAAAGAATAATTGCAAGGATGAGCTACAGAAAGCTCAGCAAGTTTTAAACAAGTTGAATATTATACTCACACTAAATCTGAATTGAATGAACATATTGTTCATAGTTTTTCCACACATATATACCTCATTCTGGCCTCTATCAATCATAAAGACTTAGAACCCCGAGATTGATCTGTTCAATCAGACATAATAATCACTTCTATAGGTCATTAGACTTAGAAGCATTATCTTCATTCTGGCTTCTATCAGTCATACAAACTTAGAACCCCGAGATTGATCTGTTCAATCGGACATCATATGCATATCTCAAAAAGGTCAGTGCTATAACTGCCTATAACCAACGGTCAGTATTATAACTGCCTGTAACCACCGATCAGTATTATAACTGCCTGTACAATATTATCCGTATATATATGTATACCAAACAACATTGGTTTTACCACGATACAAACTTTGATATCAAATCAAACACATTTTACGCAAACATCAATTCATATAGTTTTGTTATGCTTGAACAATAAGTAATAACTCTTTTCAAATCACAGATATCACGAATAATATTTATAACAAGTTTGTATATTAATATATATGACTTTCATTTAATATATAAATTAAATGAAGTTAGAAACTTGCACAATAAAAGATTTATAGTTTAGGAGCTTGCTTAATTAAAAGTATAGTTTGAGAACTTGCCTGAACCGTTGATTACTGTTACGCAATATATTTTAGCTTCATTTGAAAGACCTAATATTGATAATATCGATCTCTCAATTAGAATAATATCATCATATATATTACTATTAATTACAGTCATAATATATCTTAAACATATAAGCACATATCCCTAACAGTCAGTAAAACATATAAGACCTAGTATCAAGTCAAATTATTTTAGTTTGATTGGAGTTCGGTCATATTTCGACGTCCCGATTGCCCTATCGGATAATTATCAAGTTTATTTTTAATTAAACTCTACTGAACTGCTTCACAATTATATTTAGATAATTCAATCATTAGTCATAACATTTTTCATTAACTCATAATAATTTTTAATTAATTATTATCATTTATAATAATTTTTTAACCATTAATATCATTTTTAAATGATTTAAATACCAAGTAATTCCCTTATCATTAATATTTAATTAAGTTCAAATATTAATGAAATACATGTCATAATATTAAAAGCTATTTATTATAACTCAGAATATTTTTTAATACCTTAATATCACATTTAAATGATTTTTAAAATATTTAAAATCATTCTTCAATAATTGCCATTAATATTAAAATATTAATGTATTTCATATCCATATATTAACAGTTATATATTATAACTTTAAAACATTTTTAAAACCTTTAAATCATTTTTAAATGATTTTTAAATTATTAAAACTATTTTTACATAATTTATTTAATATAATTATTAAATAAATTATTATCATTAATATTAAATTCTTAATGAAATACCATCCCAAAATTTTAAAAGTTATTCAATATAACTTAAAATATTTTTTAATACTTTAATATAATTTTAAATGATTTTTAAAATATTAAAATCATTTTTAAGTAATTTATTTAATATAATTATTAAATAAATTTAATATCATTAATATTTAAATAAATTAAATTATTAATAAAATATATCTTAAATTATTAAAAGTTAATTTTTATAACTTAAAATAATCTTTAAAACTAATTTATGAATTTTTCATAATTATTTTTTATTTATTTTAATTATTTTTCATTTAAAACCGTCGCTATAGGCTATGGTGACAGGAAACCGTCGCTAAAAGTGTTCTTGGCCATTTCCAAAACTAACCGTTCAATGGCCAAGGGCCTTATTTGACTTGATTTTTCTGGCAATCCTTTTTGTTTATGGGCCGTCAATTGTATCCATATTGTAGTATTGATGTAAGACTACAATTTAATACTATGTTAGGGGTCTAACTACAACAGATCTGAGAGTTATTGATGGTCAAACCACCTAACCTCGACTGTTCTTCACATTCTGGGTTGCCCAGAAATTTATGGTCATGGTCAGTCAATGCTTTTGTTATTATACCGAGCAGCCTGTTTGTGTTTTTGGTGGTGTAGACGTCGGGCCTTGTAGACAAACTACCAGGATACAAGATTGGAGCACTAACAAAGTCTAACTAACAACAACCAGCAAGATCTAGGCCTTCAAACAACCTGTTAGAGCTCGGTTTCTCTTCTGGGTTACCCAGAAATTATTTCTGGACGGTCAACGACAATTGACCATTTATAACTTTCGATCCGTGTATTGATATGGTTTGAGAGTGCTTTAGTTGTGTAGTACTCATGTCAGACTATAATCTAAATATAAATTTACACCTTAAACGTTCATCATTAATGCGATACAAGCCAGTCAAACTACCGCCCGACGCTGTTCTTCAGTTTTTTCTGGAATTTCAAGAAAACCGCTATCTGGGTTCGGTCAACGCCGTTTGACCATGAATATCTCCTAATCTACTGATCTGATGAACCTGATTCTTCTTTAATATTATTAACCTCATGTCAGACTTCAAGTCCAGAGGCTTAAACATGTCAGACCATTAACAGAGCAAGATCTACAAGACTTGACATAAGGCTGTCAGGCCATATTTTTAAGTATTGACAGTTTTCTTAAATTCATATTTTCATGCATTTAAATGTTATGGGTCCATGATGTAACAACCCAAATCACTAAATAACATCACATAACACATAATTAAACAACAAAACATAAAATTTTTTGAGATCTTAAAGATCTAGCATGAGTTAGGGTTTATACCTCTTTGGTTAATTCTTTGATTTATGTCCTTATGATCTGTTCTTGGATTGGGTATGGGGTGTTATTAGCTTTATTTTGGACTGAGTTCCTCTCAAAAATTTGTGGGTCTAGAGAGAGAAAGATTGGCTAAGCTTATGGATATAAAAGTAAGATATTTCTTACTTTAATTTTCTAACTTTTGATTCAATGAACCTCAATGTTGCTAATGTCCAAATTCGGCTGATCCAAATAGATTTAGAGCACATGGGATATCTTGTATGATGACCCGCCAAGATATGGCAAGATTTGGCTATATCCTTAACTTAAAACATAAGTAAAGGGTATTTTGGTCATTTTGCAAACAAAAGGGTATTTTGGTAATTTTCCACATAATTTTAAGGGTAGTTTGACCATTTCATATGTTTTTCTTAAAATTTAACCCTTAGGGTTTGATAAATAATATTAGAGTTTGCTAATCACCATTAGGCTTTATAAATTAGGGTTTGGGGTTTCCAAAGTTAGAATTAGGGTTTTCTAACTGCATATTAGGATTTCTAATCTACCATTAGGGTTTACTAAGGCTATACCTTATCTGATCATCATTTGATCATTAATCCCTTACTATACAAACACACAATTGTAGATACAATTATAATAACTGTATTAACTATTAAATTCCTATTCCTAATTAGGGTTAGGGTTTTCATCAACTGAAATAGGATTTCAACCCCATAATTAGGGTTTCTTGTTTGATTATTAAAGTTCTTAATATAACATTAGGGTTTTCCAATGTTATAACTTAACTGATTCATACTTAACCCTTAACCACATACTGTACACATATAATCACAAAATCCTATAAGTTATTCACAAAATTTTAAATTCATACCAAATTTCCAATCTAGGTCTTATTATTTAACTTTTATTTACTCATTTAAGATTTTATTAATCTTATAAATTCTCGGGTTGTCACATTCACCCCTTCTTCTAAGAATTTCGTCCTCAAAATTACAAATACATTATACGAAAATAGGTATGGAAAACCTCCTCGTATTTATCCTCCAGCTCCCACGTAGCCTCCTCAATATCATGATTTTTCTAGATCACTTAATCCAATGATATAACTTTATTTCTCAGCGCGCACTCCTTCCGACCAACTACTTGCATCGGAATTCTTATATAATATAAATCTTTCTCTATCAGTACAAGTTCATAGCTTATAATGTGTTTATAATCAGATTTATATCTACATAGTACAATATATGTAAGAGACTATGATTATATTTTAATTTAAAAGGTAATACTACCTCATTATTCATTCTTTTTAATAGCTAACACGATTCAACAAATCGTGGACTCAATTTTCTCTTCATATAAATACGTATTTGTATTTCCAAATATAAATAATCCCAATACTAATGTGTTGTACATTTTATATCGTTCAAGGCTTCGTTCTTATGCTAGCATGGTAATTATGGTATGCAACCTCTGAAAAGGCTTCCATTTTCTTTGAAGTCTGAATCATAAGTCCTTAATATATTCTTTAAGGTCTGAACGGTTCTCTTACTTTGTTCATCTGCTTATGCATGGTATACTGTACTTACCCTTCACTAAGTCCCTAAATGTATTTAATAACTCATCTCATAGAGTTTGAAATAAATCGTATATCTCGAATCTAACACTATAGAAACAAAACTACCTACCTCCCGAGAGTGGTGATAGTTATCTACTTCAATACTAATGTGTTGTACATTTTATATCGTTCAAGATCTAAATCTCAAATTTATTAAAATCTTTTATCAGTACCTCGTTGTCTTATTATTACTTCTAACTTTTCTTGATTCTTTCAACCTTTAAAACGTCTCTAATGATATTAATTATTAATGGAATAGTATAAGATTTTTCAGTCAAAATCTTTTCTATCCCTTCACCTCAACAAAAGACTCTTCTAGCTTTTCTAAGAAATTTCTCTATTTAGATAACTGTTATACCCTAGAGTTGTTTTTAGTAAACAATCCCCGTTGCATACTACTTTTGTATTTTACAATTTTGTTTACTTCTAATTGCAGTCAATCCTTAACTTATGATTAACCAATTCATCCCTAAATTCCATTAAACTCTCTTAACTGAAACTTTATATCATCTATTTATTACAAAACTTTATATGATCTTTAATAACAACTACTTCCTTATGAAAAATTTTTATATTGATGTTTTCACATAACATCTTTCTATATCTTTAGTAAAACCACTAGATGTAAATGAATAATTCGTACCAAAGTCAAATATCTCATGAGAATTTAAAATATCGATTTGGGATAATGCCTGTTACTACGTCTTGTGCAACTGTATCCCTCATCATTATGTTAAAGGTTCTAACTCTTCCGGACGACTCTAACCAACCTCTCCGGCTACTGCTGGTTTGAAGTTTTGCTTTCCCCCTTTGTTTGGATTTCTGGGTTTTGAACGGAACTTAACAATGTATCCCTCCACCCCACAGTTGAAACATTTATTATGTTTGGTCTAATTATTACTATCGTTCTTCTTTTGTGGACACACATTTGAGTAGTGCACATCTACTCAACAATCGTGAAACTATAAAGCTAGACACTTCAACCTTAATATATGATACTGAAATCAAGGATCATGAGATAAGGTGGTTTCATCCTCATATGCCATGGGTAAAGGCATCCCTCACTGGAGACAACTGCTATTTCTCATGGTGCTTCTCTCACCTCCCCAACCTAAAGCTGGTGGCATAGAATTTTCCAAGGGTGAAGAAGTTTGCAACTCTGCTAATCAAAGACCAATCTCATTTCAAGGTCTATAGACATGCTAAAAATCATTACATCCCCTACGATTGTCAAGAAAATTCAGATGGTGGAAGGATCTTGCCCAAGTCTACAATCTTAGAGTCCTTTCACTCTACCAATGAAGATGATCAAACTGAGTTTGAAAAGCTCTATGCTGATCCAGCAGTGCTGACTGATAATTCTCCATCCTTCAACAATGATTGGTACTCAACGATCTATCAGATTCTCACTACTTTTGAAAACTTGTCCAAGGGTGAAAATCGTGGAGTCCAATCTAGTTCTCAGCATGAGATTGATCAACCAGTTGCTCAGCAGGAGGCTGACCAAACAGCTGCTCAGAAAAAAGATGAACAACTTGATGCCAGATCTCTTCAAAAGCAAGAGTTGCTAAAGAACTCTAAAGAACTGATTGAGGAGATCTCTCTTATAGCTGCAGAAGTCAAGGACATGTCAACAAGAGAAGACAATGAGCTGTCAAAAAGGCTTCAAGCCAGACTCTCAGACATATCCCTCAAGCTTTAACTAAGGGATCAAGTTTTTCTGAAGGCTATGAGTGATCAGAAGGAAGAAGCTCTACGAGCTCAGAAGGCTAATGAAGAGCAAATTTTATCTCTCTCTGACAAGATTGACAATCTGAATCAGTCTTTCTCCCTATAACTTGAGCTAAGCCAACAAGAACTCAAAATTGAGGTTGGTAACCCATCTCACCTAATGGAGCAGCTTATGTCAAACATGGAGCAGCTCTCACAAGTGATTAATAACAAAAAGGGGGAGAAAAGAGACATAGAAAGATGCATTCAAGGAGGAGCAAGGAGATAAGAATGAAGGAAGAAAAGAAGGACAAGTGCAAAAAGGCAAAGGAGGAGAAGAAGAATAAGACAGCAGCAGCAAAAGCAGAGTCATCATCTGAGGGGGAGCCAAAAGATGATGACCCTATGAACACAGAATCATAGGGGGAGCCAAACAAAGAAGAGCATGCAACTGAACCAGAACCTGATCAGACAGAGAAGTGAAGCGTGCATCTGAGGGGGAGCAGGGGAAAGAAGAAAAAGAAGAAAGAAAGATGAGCAGCAGCAGAAGCTAATCAACAGATATTCTGAAGACATACATGGAACAGAAAAGGTACATCTCTATCTAGTTAGGTATGTTCTGGATCCAGGATGTAGAGTGTCATAATTTATGTAAAGTCCATATTATTCATCAATGGCATTTATGATTATCTGCTTTAGAAATACAGCTGCTCACTGTATATAAGATTCATTCATCTCATGCATATGCACTGATTATTTTTGTCATAATCAAATAGGGGGAGATTATTGGGAATATACATGAGAATATTATTCCTATTTTATATGATTTGATTATGATATAAATGAATGAATATGCAAGTATGCTTGCATTGATAAAAGTTGTAAAGTCCTTTGATAGATAATAGAAATATATGTACAAGGACTTAGAATGAATTTGATCAAATATGTTAGGTTGATCCTACATAAGTAAAAAAGCTTTGTAAAGTCCTTAAAAAGAAATGATGTACAATGACTATAAATATAGAAAGATCAAGCTTGTTAGGTTGATCTTAAAAAGTGTAAGAGATAGGCTTGTCTGATCGTCGAGCACTGCACCAGCATCGTAGTCTACCAGGAGAGACAAGGAAGACTTGAGAACTATCAAGGCAGAATCATAGTCTACAAGGATAGTAGATCTCGGAGTTCGTAGTCTGCCAGGAGAGACAAGAAAGGATCATAGTGTGTTGGGAAGAACTTTCTCAGAGCCGTAGTTTGCTGAGGAAGTCATGCTCAGAATCGTACAGATAGCCTATCTATGAGCCGACCGAGCATCTTCCAGAGCTAAGTCAAGAATCGTAGATCACACTTGTAGTAGTGGAGTCTACTGATCATATCAGAGGCAGAGATCGTAGTCGAGCAAGATCAGATGAGGACAGCAAGCATGAAGGTAGAAATTATAGTCTGTCAAGATCTGATCTCGGAGTCGTAGTGTCTGCAGAAACAAGGCTAAATCGTAGTCTATAGGACTAAGGCATCTACAGAGGTTGCTCACAATGCCAAGGCAAAATCGTAGTGTTAACACGATTCTCAACAGATGAGTACTCCCATAAAATCCAAAGATAAAGTCTCTGGTCTGAGCCACAAAGATACATTCCACCTGAAGGAAGCTAGAGAGCACTCAATGAATGGCCTGCATGCAATCAGAAGATCTAAGCACCAACTCAATCAGCGTCCTGGTTGAGAATTGAAGCCATTCAGGAGAAGTCTTCCACAAGTAAATCCTAAGAAGACTTCAGATATAGTGACTGACTAAAGAAAGTCAGCAAGTGCAGTAGCAACAGAAGTCAATGATCTTGGGATTAACCAGGATCGTAGTGTTTGCCAAACTAGCAAAAACTGATGCAGTTTACACAGAGATACTGGCTAGCTTATGAAGAACAAGACAGAAGTGATTAAGCATGGGTCAGACCATTGTTGATAGATGAACGGGAGATCACCAGGAGAAAGAGAGCTGTGTATACCACAAATCTGATGTGTCTTACTATTCAGAAGGAGGTCAGAACAACAAGTCAAGCTATCAGTTCATGAGATCAGTCAAGCCAAGCAGAAGTGTTGAAGCACTGCACAAGAGAAGGAAGAGGTGTTCTACATTGCATATCTAAAGAACACTCTTCAGAATCGTAGTGTTGTCTCAACCAGTCAAAGAGCAACATTCAACAAGACACACTACGATCAAGGTCTAAGAACATCTGCAACAGAATCGTAGAGTTCGGTCATCTAAAGATTTTAGCATTGGCGTGGCGCTGCAGCGCCACCTATGCAGTTTAGCCTGAAAATTATATTTAAATGTACAATTCTTTGAGAATGTTAAATGTAATAATTATAAAAGCATGTTAATAAATTATATGGTAATTGGACAATATGAAATTATATTTTTAATATAAAATGTATGATTTTAAATTATAATTTGATTGATTATTAAGTTTGATGTGAATGTGTGGTTTGTTCATGTTATGAACTAACTAATGATTAAACTTAATGACTAAGAATTGTGAGTTAATTGGGATTGGTTAACTAATGATGTGACTTAACTATATGGTAATTATTTCAGATTGCTATTTATTAATAACATGTACATAGGATAATTGTGGAACGAGTTATTAATTGCTAGCTTACGCATGAGGCAAGTTTTCTTACCCTAACTCGATTACTCAAGTTTCCTAATCCTAACTTTTCAATTATACAAGTTCTTTAATTTCATATTGGACAAGTATTCTTGTTGAGTTCCATTATTGAAAATAATGTAACCTTGGCTTAATTATTCAAGCAATGTTTTATTATATCTTTTAAATGTTTTAAGTTTATTTCTAAATCATGACTATTCCATATGATGTCTATTGTTGTGACTCATAGTTGTTTCATAATTCTTTTGTTATCAAAATCTTAAATTATTGTTAGTTTGATTCAACTACTCCTTAGTTAATGATAGTTGAACTCTAAATTACCCTTTGAGCTAATCCAAACCAAACTTTCTTTGGTGCGGACTCGTTAATTAAAGCTGAGATGAACAACCCTAGTAATAGGGGATTACCATGCGAAAGCGTTAAGATGTTTGTGCACAATACATGGTACGAAGGGCTGATCCTCCTAGGTACGAGTTAGAGTCCATATAGTCTAATGAATGTTAAAGGTCTAAGTAGAAATACTTACAACCTGGAACATAGTTCAAGGTCTTTTGACCCTCAGATGAATTCTAAATCTTATATTCAATTCTTGATTATCAAAAATAGAAATGTAAATCAATCCAATTGAACTTATTCAGTGAAATATCATCATTATTGATTGTTATTTCAATTGAGCTTTTGTTTGCTCACTCTTGCATATATAACCATTTAAGCCAAAGTTGAGAAGGTTGACGAGCCGTCAACTAGCAAAGGCAAGGGCAAGATGAACAAGTGAATACTTGTTTAATTTGATTATATGATTTTGTATAAGAATTAATTTATTTATATGATGTTTTATTTCCGCACTTTATGACGATGTTTAAGGTTAGAAACATGAGAACGTTTTGACAAGGTTGTAATCCTTTTATAAGGAAGATTCTTATTATTAAGGTTGTAATTTATTTTGCATTCCTTATTTATGGGCAGTTAGTTATGTTTTATTTAGATAGTGAACACCAAATCCTATGGACATGAAGTACCCGAATTTGGGGGTGTCACACGACGGATAGATAGAAATCCAGAATGTTTCTGCAGGTGCGGCGCGCGGTAGACTAATGGCAGCGCGGGGCACACCAGACCAACAAAAAATTCTAATTTTTTATTTTTGTGCAATTTTTCAAAAATGAAATAACGGAGTTTATTTTATTTGATTACATACAATTTTATATTGCCCATTAAATGATATCGATGCATATATGGAATAATTTTATTATTCACGAGATGAATTTCCTGATGTAGTAGATGGCTCTTTCTTTGCTACTATCATCTTTCTGTCCTAGCATGCAGCCCATTGCATTGGCATTGACGGACAGGTATATGAACAAGGGAACTCCATCCCTCGGAGGTACCAATACTGGTGCTTCGATCAGCTACTTCTTGATGTCAAGGAAGGCCTGTTGACAATCCTCATTCTATTTGGTGGAGGAATTCTTCCTTAGTAGCTTGAATATGGGTTCACAAGTTGCTGTGAGCTGAGAGATGAATCGGCTTATGAAGTTAATTCTCCCTAAAAACCCACGTATCTCCTTCTCTGTTTGAGATACTAGCATCTCAGTGATGGCTTTGATCTTGGCAGGGTCTAGCTCGATGCCCTGATTACTCACTAAGAATCCTAGCAGTTTCCTGCTTTGATGCCAAAAGCACATTTGGCGGGATTTAGCTTGAGGTTGTACTTGTGCAATCTGTTGAACAGCTTCCTGAGATGGTCGATGTGATTATCCTCCCTCCAGGATTTGATGATGATGTCATCCACATAAACCTCTATCTCATTATGCATCATGTCATGAAACAGGGCCATCATGGCTCGCTGATACGTGGCTCCAGCATTGATGAGGCTGAAGGATAATCGCCTGTATCAGAAGGTTCCCCAAGGAGTGATGAAAGCTATTTTCTCCCGTTCCTCTTCTGCAACCATGATTTGATGGTAACCAGCAAAGCAATCTACGAAGGAATATATCCATACTGCGCAGTATTGTAGATCAGGATATGGATGAAAGGTATCGGGAAATTATCCTTGAATTAGGCTTTGTTCAAATCCCGATAATCCACGCATACTCGTACCTTCCCTCCGGGCTTAGGCATAAGAACGATGTTTGAAAGCCACTCTGGGTAGGTTGAGACCATGATAATCCCAGCTGTAAATTGTTTAGCAACTTCTTCTTTGACTTTCAGACTCCATTCAGGTTTTAATCGCCTGAGCTTTTGTTTAACTGGCTTGAACCCGTCTTTGATGGGCATTCGATGGATGACGATGTCAGTAAAGAGGTCAATCATGTCTTCATGTGACCATGCAAATACATCCTGGAACTGTGTTAGGAGTTCGATCAGGTCAGCTTTTTGGTTTAGTGTAAGGTCTATGCCTATCTGGATTTCTTTGATGTTTTCGGAGGTTCCTATACTGATAGTGGTGGTTTGGTCAAGGTTTGGTTTGGGTTTGTCTTTGACCCATTCTTTGATTTCCTTGGGCACCTCATAGTCATCTTCCTCCTCTTTATTAATATCTACCAAGTCAAAGTTCAGTTCTACATCAAAGTCGTAGTCACTGTGACAGGTTGGCATCTCATCAGCAGAGACACACACATCCAATGCTTGGGTCCTGAAAACAAAAAAATGCTTTCATTTTAATATATACAACTGCTTAAATATACAGAGCATTTAGTAAAGCATGACAAAAGTTACTGCTATAGTTGTGCAATCAAAAGTAAGCAGTAAATGAAAGCATGATTAAAGGGCAGATTGGCTCTCTTTGCCCCTTTACCCTTTTTGACCGAGATAAGGGACACTACTCCAGTTATCCAATGTTAGATCCTCATGAACTGGGAGGATCAAGGATTTGTGATTATATGTCTCGTCTTGGATGATGACTGAGACATCCTTTATAATAGGGTCGAGGTTTTTCTTTGAACTGTCCCCTTTTTCCTTCTTGATACGAGGAATTTGAATCTGATCCTCGTCTTTGCTGTCTGGGATCTCATCATTCATACCCTCGTAGTTTATGATGACCCGCATATTAGCGAATGGGTCTCGTCCTTCGTATAGGATCTTTTCTTTTCCCTTTTTACTATCTGCCTCATGCTTGTGGGCTTTTCTCTCCTTGGCAGGTATAATTGGAGGAAACAGCATGGCTGATACCACAGTAGGGATCTTCCTCATTGGTTTTACCCACCCAACATTAGTAAGATTTGGTAAAATTATGGTGGAAGCATGAGCCTTGGGATGCTTATGCGGGTTTCAGTGATTTAACCCGGATGAATATCCCAATCCTGCTCTCCCAATTTGACTCAGGATTTGTATTGGGCTCTTGATACCTTGCTGATTCTTTCCTAACCCTTCTCTAGGTTGGAAACCTAAATATACCATATCCTGGCCCACTGTCATTACTTCGGTGGAGACCTTAGGTTTCAAAGTTGGTGCCCCGATAGGTAAATATTGGGTATCGTTCACCTCCAGGGCTTGAAAACTTACAGGTTCAATCCCTGCATCTAGGCTGATCACTGGCATGTCTTCTTGTATGCAGACAGGGTATTCTGGTTCAGCATTGATCGTGATTAGGTTGCCGTTGATAATGTATTTGAGCTGTTAATGGAGGGTGGATGGCACTGCCCCTGCCATATAGATTCAGGGCCTGCCCAGCAACAAGTTATATCCAGTGGCGATATTGAGCACCTGAAAGGATACGTAGAAAGTGTGTGGGCCAATCACCAAGGGTATCTCTATTTCTCCCATAGCTTGGCTTCGCGATACATCGAAAGCTCGGATGACCACATGACTGGTTTTGATCCTATTTGGGTTGATCTTCATTCTTTCCAAAGTATCGTACGGACATATATTGAGGGATGATCCTCCGTCAATGAGTACCCCTCCGATTACATACCCAGAAGACATCACAGCTATATGCAGGGACTTATGATGGCCCGTTCCTTCTACAGGGATATCATCGTCAGTGAAAGATATCACATTGCTATTGAAAATGTGTTCCACCACGTGGCGGAATTTCTCAGCATCTACGGTATGTGGCAGATGGGCTTTTTCTAGTACTTTCACTAGAATGTTGCGATGATCCACTGATGATAGGACCAAGTCTAGGATGGACATTTACTTGGGTGCATCTTTCAAGTCTTGCACCACCTTGATTTCATTGTGTCCCATTTTATTGAGGAACTCTTCAATTTTCTCATCATCCACCTTTGCTTTGGGTTTAATGACTGGTTTGATCACCCGATGAGGCAGGTATAATGGATTATCCTTTGGCATAATGGCAATGTTGTTTGAAGCGGAACCTCCGTCGCTCCCGTAGTTCCATGGGACTTGCTTTAGACTGATAACTGGGTATTGAGGTCTAAAGGGTAAGATCAAAGGCTCAGGTGCGGCCACCTTCACAGGATTTTCTACCTCTTTGACCCCTTTCCCTAGCAGGACTATGGGTGTGAGGGTCGACTCTTTATCGCAGGATATGACAGTCACTGTGTTCTGGTTCTATACAGTGGGGATCTAGAGAGTGTCGTTATCTGGGAGATTGAGAATTTGATTTCCTTTTATCAGGTCATCATTTTTAATCAGGTCTTGAATTAGGTTACGAAATGCCCAGCAATCCTCGGTATCATGACCAGGTGAATTGGAATGGTACTGACATATTTGATCAAGTTTGAATTTTCTGGCCCGAGGGTTAAATGGAGGTAACAAGTCTGCAACCATTCCCTCGTTGATTAACATCTGGAGGATTTCTTCCATTGACTAGTTTAGGTTAGTGAAGTTCCTTTGAAATAGGAATTTTCTACCAGTTTGGACGTTTTCTTCTTTGGTCACCCTATTGGCCCAGGGTTTATTCTCATGAGGCTGATATTGATTCCTCGGGGAAATGATCTCTGGTGTGGGAGGATAATTGATGTCAGACCGGTTGGCCCGTTTGATCATTTTCCTGGTGATCTGATGCTGGTAGACAACCAGTTCTGCTAATTGTTCAATTTGTTCTTTTATAGAATTTATTTCCTGCTCTATCAGGAACCATCTTTCTGAGACCTCCCAACTGTCTGGGGTGCTATTACTGGATGGAGTTGATTCTCCCACATAACAAAGGTACTTCTATCCTTCTCCACTTGTGGAGCTGATTATATTAACATTCTCCTCTTTATATTGTGGGAGAGGGTTGTCCTGCACATGTGGTTGCTCAGGCTTTGTGACCACAATCTCTTCGTTGTCTATCAAATCTTGGATCTTGTGCTTGAGAGACCAACAGTCTTGTGTGTCATGGCCTGGAGATCCAGAATGATAAGTACATTTCTTGTTTGGGTCAAAATTCCATCCCCTAGTGTTGGTTGGTGGAAGGAGTTGTACAATCTTCTTCTGAGTTATCAAAAGTTTGAATACATTCTCGAGTGAGTCCCCTAGAGGGGTGAAAGTTCTTCGATGCCTGACCTCCATATTTTTCTTAAATGGAGGGTTTAAAGGCTGTGATGAAGCTTGGAAAGGGGTATAGTTCCTCTTTTAAATGGGCATACTATTTGACTCACCTCTTTGATTATGTCCTTGTAATACTAAGGACACTTCTTCATCTTTCTTTTTGTGTACTCTCCGGGGATTACTCCCTTAATTTTTGAACTAGATATGTTCAACAATAGCTTCGAGGGCGGTCAGATCTTTTATCTTCCCGGACTTGAGCCCCATTTCTGCCATTTCACCATTTTTGATCATTTCAGAGAATGGTTTTCCTATGCCTGCTAGGACCCTCTCATAATATGGAGCTTCTTGGATGTCGATGAAGGTCATGACTATCTCAGACTCAGTCATGGCTGGGGTGACTTATGCTGCGACCCGTCTTTGGGCATACTCTCTGAATGATTTAGTGTTCTTTTTCTTGATTTTGGTTATTTGGTATCTGTCTGGAGCCAACTGAGATTGGAAGCTGTATTGACTGAGGAAGGCATGGGCTAGCTCTTCCCAACTGTGAATCTTAGAGTTGTCCAGACGGGCATACCAGGCTCTGGCTTCTCCTGTCAAACTTTTCTGAAATAGTTGCATTCGAAGTTTCTCGTCCTCTGCATAGGATCCGAGTTCTCCGATGAATACTTTCAGATGTGTATAAGAGTCCCCCAATCCATCGTATTTCTCAAAATTAGGAGTTTTAAATTTTTTGGGATAACGAGCCCCGGGGAAAATACAAAGGTCAGAGTAATTAACAATTCCGAATGCCCTAGTCCCTTTGATAGATCGGAGAGTTTCTTCCATTTGTTGTACTTTTTTGAGAAGGTCACCAGCTTCTTGTTCTTTGCTGAGGGTGGTGATTTCAGGGGTTTTGTTGGTTGTGTCCTGGTTTTGTGGTCCAGGAATTTGAGTCTAGGCCTTTTCGATCTCTTGACTACCACCAGGTGCTCCTGGTTCTGTATGAATTTGGGCTTGCTTCCCTTTAAGGGCCTTGCTTTGTTCTCTTAGAAAACCGACTAATTCAGCTATCTGATTTCTCAGTCCTTTGAACTCCTCCCTAGAGACAGGGGTGGATTCTATTTGAGCACTCGAGGCTATATCCGTGGATGGACTTAGTGCTTTCTTAGACTTAGATCTAGTGACAGTACTAATTTTTTACCTACAACAAAACATAGGCGTGTCAATTTCTTGAGATAGGTAGGGATAGGATGCATGATGTGGTTTTTTATTTTATCCTGCAAAACAGAGGTCAGTTGTTTTGATAATAGGATGACAAGATGTATTTACACTGGAATTGAAAGAGGAAGGCATGAAGAAGCTTCCCGTTGGATTTGGTTAATCAGAGGCAGACCTATCTTAGGTTACTCTCGCGCGGCTTTTTGGCATGAAGGTCCCCAGGTCATCGCAATCTACTAGAGGGGAAATTAATCAGATCTTTTAACTGGAGAGAATCTGGGTGGTGCATTTTCATAAGCCCCAAAGACTTAGCCAATCCCCAGAGACATTACTTATCACCTACGGGTTTTGCCTCCATGTGAGAGGAATCACAACATACATTCACATACATTGCCCTTACTGTATGCATATGATGACAGTTGGTACGAAGCACTAATATGGGTGTGAAGCACTAAAAAAGCAGGAAAGCATTCATTGACATTCATTCAATGTAAAGACGCAGTTTTCACGCATTCATTCAATGTGGAGACGCAGAATTTCATGCATTTATAGTTTTGAAAGAGAAATATTTGAAAAGATTTGAAAGCGGCCTAAGCCCTCTACTGTCCCCAGCAGAGTCGCCACCTGTCGACGTCCGGAAAAAATTCGCGGGTCGGGTCATCACAACTCGGATCTTTCTCTCTTCCTAAGTTATCTCTACCCTCACTCTTTTTATTGCGAAAAAGGTTTTGAATTAGGAAAATGCCAACATGTATCATGTCGACGATTGAGCGTTTTTACAGAGTCGCCAGTTGGTAGATTTGAAATGGTTATACCAACTCAACCGAGTTTTGTTTGAAAGAGGCCCAATTGTTGGACACTATCGAAACTTGATCTTTGAAAATAAAGTTTTGAGTTCAGAGGCTTGGTTAAGTGTGGGGAAAGTGTTAGGCACCCCACAACTCCCGTGTAAACACGGTACCGCATCTTTTTAATAGTTTCCTTTAAAACTGAAATACGTGTGTGAATGCTATTTGAAAATTGGGCCTATGTTTGATTGATTGAAAGTAGTGCTTTGCTTCGTTGAACCTATATACGAAGGGTTTGATTTGATTTGCAAAAAGTCTTTGATTTGATTTGCAAAAGTGTTTAATTTGATTTGCAAAAGCTTTTCTTTAGATTGAATTAAAAATGATGTTTTGAAAGCTGGTTATCAACCCTGTTGATACTTTCATTTTTTATCTTTATAGCCTTTAGGCATAATTTGAATGGTGATTTGTCGGGCTTCAAAGCATCCTCGACCACAATATATATACAAGTGTCGGTCTCCTCATGGGCATGAGAGCCATCGGAGGGACTCTGACACGACAAACCATATTTTCACTACGTTGAGACCTTAAATCCGAATAACCGTTTTAAGGTCTGTGGTATGTACATTTCTACAGAAAAACTGGCAGGGTACATCTGTAAAGCGGAGTTTGTCCATCGTGAGAATCAGATTCTGATCGATTGGATCATGAATCCCACGATTCCTAGGCTCACATATGAGTAGCCAATAAACATGCACAACTCAAATTTGTACAGAAAAAGAAATATATCCCAAATGTCACCAGAACCAAGGATTTATTCAGTAAATGCTGGTTCGCACCTGGCCGAAGTGTCTCGTTCCCACTAGATAGCGATCTAAGGGCCGCGAGGTTGCTTTTATAATTGAAACTAGAAAAAAGACTAGATTTAAATAAATCTCAGCCATTTAGCTTTTCGGTTCCGTCTGTACCGATTTTGAACCGTTTGAAAGCTAGAGTTGGTGAGATTTAAATAAATCTAGCTCGTCCGCAGATATGTTAGTGTCGATTCATATAAAATGAATATTTAAAGCAACAATTTAATAAAAGCGAGTAAAGCAATATATATAGTTATATATACGAAACTGTCAAGGGCGATGGGTTTTCACACCGGTGCCCGAATTGGAATTGAAATATATATATATATATATATATATATATATATATATATATTGATAGAAAAGCAGTCAACCAAGACTGGGAAGAGAACCCAATGGTGGTGAAGGCTTCTTATATATGCATATTTATATATAAAAGCAGTGAAAAGGCCACAGAATAATCCAGGCCGAACTGAAATGTAAATATACAGAAAAGTAGTCAACTAGGGACTGGGAAGATAACCCAGTAAGGGTGAAGGGTTCAAAAATAGTATAAAGGCCATAGAATGAATCTTACCGCATGTAGCACATGCTTCGAACTTCCTCTTCTGCTGGCTTCCTTGCTGACTCCCAGCAGAGGTGTTGTCATTCCATTTCCTCTTCTAGTTCACGGCACTGCTGCCCCCAGCCTTGGTTTCTATCTCATTCTTCTTCTTCTTATCTTGGTTGAACTTCGTCACCGCTTCGCTTCCTCCCTCTGCAAGTATGGCCTTCTCTAGCACAGCTACAAAGGTATTCAGCTGGAACATGGAAACCTTGCTGTAGAGCCAGGGCTTCAGTCCCCTCTCAAACCTCCTCGCTTTCTTAGCATCTGTGCTGACCTGGTAGGTAGCGAACCTGGCCAACTCGTTAAACTTAGCGACATACTCGGACACCGTCATCCCTCCCTGCTTAAGCTTTAGGAACTGGACCTCCATCTGGTCCTGCGAACTCACTGGGAAGTACATTTCGTAGAACACTTCCTTGAAACGTTACCACGTTATGACTCCCTCTCCCTCCCGGGTCTTATTAGCCTGCCACCAGAAGCTAGCATCCGACTTCAACATGAAAGCCGCGAATGCTGTCTTCTGGTCTTCCCCTACCCTAGCCACGTCAAATACCTTCTCCATTTCCATAACCCACGTCTGAGTCTCAATAGGGCTGGTCGATCTTTTGAATTCAGGCGGTCCTACTGCCTTGAATTCCTTGAACGTTGTTCCCTGCACTTGCGGCTAATTTGCAAGAGCTCCAGTCAACAAGTTCACCAACTGCTGAACCGAGTTGGGATTCGTCCCATCGTTATTGTTGTTGTTCGTCGAACCCTCGGGGTTTTGACGCGTTGGTCTTCTTCTAGGAGGCATTTTCTATTAAGAAAATATTATTATTAGACCCTCTATTCAACTATTAAGTATTCAAGTTCATACTTAACATTTTAAACAATTCTGTTCACATGGAACACATAGCACGTCAAATAAACTTCTTTTATTCATTAGTTGTAGTTTAAAAACATCAATCAAATAGCATTTCTGCCATTTACATCATCCTTCCTGAACTGGAAAAGTTGCATGATTACATTATTAACTTATCCCATTCTTATCTCAAATTATGAGATTTACTTTATTTACTACAAAAAGCAACACATAAACAACAACTCTACTACTACTGCCTAGGCATACTAATACGTCGCACAGCATCTCTGCGTTCCTATTCCATTACCCGAAACGTCGTTCTTCGGTCCACCACATACCACGGTAAATCTTGGAACTGAGCTGGGTAGTAGAAAACACGGTCCTGAGCTCTTTCTATAGCTGTGTGGAAAGCATACTCTGTTTCCCTCAGCTTGGCCCTCTTGGCTTCAGCTTCACCTTCAGCTCGATCGGTTCGTTGATTAGCCCTCAAGCTTGACTCTTCAGCTCTGGCACGATTCCTCGACTCCTCCTTGATATCTTGCTTCAGCCTTGCCAGTTCAAATCGAGCAGCATCTCTATCAACCTCCATATGTATCAGGTTCCACTGTGCTTCTCCTAGGTCACTTGTCATTTCCTCGATCGTCTCGTCTCGCTACTGGACAGTTTCCTCGAGATCTCCTACTCGTCCATGAAGCTCCACGTTGCTATCGTAGACTGCCTTGTACATCTCAGCACTAGTAGAGTGAGGTAGGAATTCCTCTGCGGGATCCTCTTCCTCCTCCTACTCCTCTTCAGACTCGTCCTCGTCCTCTTCTTCTAGAATAGGTGTCAGCTCACGCTCCCGACCAGCTACTGTGATCACTGGAGATGGATCTCTCCTAACCAGCTGCTCCTAGACAATATGTATTTCACGGGGCTCCTCCTCTCTAGGCACCTGAGGTACTTCCTCTCTAGCCTGACTAGGTTCTCCAACGTTCGACATCCTGACAAAAGAATTTTAAAGTTCATTATTACGTGACATCGAATCGACACTCTTCGAATACTAAAACGTAAACACATAGGCACATAAGATAGTTTATTATCTTTACCTAGCATCACTATCTTTTCGATCTTACCATAAGGCTACTACCTGTGACACCCCCAAATCTGGGTACTTTGTTTCTACATGATTTGGTGTTCACTTTCTAATATAACATACATCTACCCAATAAATAATGCAAAATAAACTATAACTTCATTTAAAATAAATAAATCTCACTTACAACAAGTGTTACAACCTTTTTAAAATAATTCCGGGTTACTCTAACCCTGACATGAAAATAATAAAGTGCGGAAATAAAAACATATCATTCAAGTCTTATTACAATCCTTCTCAATTAAATAAAAACAATTCTTCACTTGCTTTTCTTTCCCTTGCCCTTACTCGTAGAAGGAGCATCAGCGTTATCAACCTTAACTGAAATTGTTATTTAATGCAAGAGTGAGCAAACAACAGCTCACTGGAGTTTAACAATAATAAATACATGAAAGAATATCTTTAAAAATATCTGAATAACTTAGCTTACTTCAATAATAAAGAATTGAATAATAATTCTCTATCAACATTAAAATTCTAATATAGAATTTATCTGAGGGTCATAAGACCTTTCAACTCTTGTCCTAGGTTATAAATATTTCTATTTAACCCTTTAACAGTCAATAAAACTATGGACCTTAACTCGTATTTAGAGGGATCAGCCCTTTGTACCATGTATTGTGCACAAACATCTTAACGCTATGCGTAGTAACCTCCCCTAATAAATAGGGTTGTTCAACTCAGTAATTTGAATTCAAGTCTGCACCAAAGAAAGTTTGGTTTGGATAAGCTTACAAGGGTAATTTAGAATTCACGTTCATCAACTAAGGATTAGTTGAATCGACTTTCAATAATTCATAAATAAAAGAATTATGAATTAACATATGCTTTAGAAGTAAACTTAAAGCATTTAAAATAATAAACTGGATCATACTTGAACAATAAGTCAAGATCTCTTCGGTTAAGTAAATAATTGTCCAGTACAGAAATGAAAAGGACATTCTCAACAATGAATATATGAACTCAAAGAACTTGCGTAGAAATAGCGAGTTTAGGGTTTAGAAGACTTGCCTTACGCGCAAGCTACTTAACTCAATCACGTACTTTAACACTTCATACATACATACATACTCAATAACAATAAGCTAAATTAGTTAACACGTAACTAATTCACATAAGTGGTTAACCCTCATGGTTAACTCACTCTAACTAAATAAATAATAATAATCAACCATCATATAGTTAATTACATCACACACATGCTCACATAATTAGATTAATTATGTATTTAGCTAAATTATAATTAATTAATTACAATTCAAATATTTAATCTAATTATAATTACTTAAATTATAATCACAACTTAAACTATAAACAATTATAATTTAAAATCAATTAAACTACATCATGCATTATAATTACACAAATTATAATTAATCATGCGATTATCAAATTATAATCTATAATTAAACATGCATTTGTTAAATTATAATTACATAAATTACAATTTAAATTAATATCTAATTGATTAAAATAAATCAACTACTATTTATTATAATTTAACAAAATTATAAATTAAATTTAAACATTTACTCTTAATTATAATTATTCAAGTTATAATTAAGTAGCTCATATTACAATTAAACAATTATAACTTATAATTTAAATATTACATTAAGGTTTTCAAAACTTCTTTTTCTCTAATTATGAAATTGTCAACTTCATGTTAACACATGTTATAGTCACTGAATACATGCTCATCATCATAACCAACTTAATTTAGGCTATCAAATAAGACTGCACAATCAAATCAAACCAACTCACTACCTCTGCATGGCCAGCAGCGCAGCGGCGCAGCGGCGCAGCCACAGACCTTGGCACCGGCGCAGCTGCGCAGGTGTTAAGTCTGTGAAAGGCAGCCGGCGCAGCTGCGCTGCTTCTGGCTGTGTTACCGGTGCAGCTGCGCAGGAACACGGACAGAGGCAGACAGTAACGGCACCATGCTTCACCGATTAACCTATATAAGCCAACAACCGATAATTACAAGCTACTGGAACAATGTATAGCACATACTTGAGATAATACACACATATAACATGTTTTCAAACACAAAAATCATCTAAACAACAATAATCAAAAGTTTTAAAAATCAAATTTGATATTTTTCATAAAACTCATATTTCCTCAAAATAATTCTCTATAATTCAAATTCTCCACCAATTTAAATTACAATACATGCATTATTATCATGACTAAAGATAGCATTACGAAAATATTCCAAATAGGTATATTGACACACAATTAAATAATAACTTTTACTCTAAAACTCAACCAAATATATAAATTTCATAAGAACACATATCCTCCATTAGAACATGTTTATACAATCAATTTGATTTCTAAAAATCATTGTTTATGGCATACACTTCATATATAAACCACATGAATCCATTCTATATCAACAATCCATGATTATACAATTCCACGAAAACTTGATTTTAACAGAGACTGAATATAAAACATATAACCTGAGTTCTATAACAATTTAAAGATTATAGATGGTACCTTTTTCTAATAGGTTGACAGAGAAGATGATGTGAGTTTGATTCTAGCAATTCTTCCTGCTCTTTTCTCTTCATCTCCAACTCCTCTCTGCTCTCTCTTTTCTTCTTAGTCTCAGACTTAGGAAAACTAACGTAGTTCTTTCCTCTTAACGTAATATACATATATTACTGATATAATAATGTACGTATACTAATTACACTTAATACTATAATTAACTTAGCGGTTACACAAATTCAAAAGCCTTTTGGCTTGTTTGGCAACAGGAAAATTTCAAAACTAATTTTATTAAATGAAACATGGTTTTGGGTAAATCAGGTTTAAGCTAGTGTAAGAGCCTTGTTTGGCACAAACGTTTTTAAAATAAAAGTAAGGGCCTTGTTTGTTTAAAATCATTTTTAAAACTCTTTTTTTTATTTTAATAAATTATTTTAACACATACTTTAATGTCACATTTTAATTAATTAAATCATTTAACAACTAATTTAATCAATTAAAATTCAACATTAATTAATCACATAAAATTGTCACATTTTATAATTACTCGCTAATTATAATTCATGTAACACTAACACATAAATCATCTAATTTAATTCTCTCAATTAAATTAGAACTATAATATAAAATTAATATACATCAATTAAATATAATATTACACATTCATTTAATTAATATGTAATACTTAATTAAATCACTTTCATAAATCACATAATTTATTTATTTCACTCTATAAATAAATCACATAAAATATTTATTTAACTCAATAAATATTTAAAATTAAATATAAAATCTCAATCGTTACAATCTTCCCTCCTTAAAAGGATTCTGTTCCTAGAATCACACATAAAAAAAAAACTCGTCTATTACATTCTTCCCCCCTTAAAAGGATTCTGTCCCCAGAATCTGTACATAAAGGGTTACACATAAAATTTTAAGCAAATAACTGCGGATAAGATTGCATCATAACATCTTTGAGTTCCCACGTAGCTTCTTCATCACTGTGGTTCCTCCAGATTACCTTAACTGAAGGTATCATTTTATTTTTAAGTACTTGTTCCTTTCTATCAACTATTTGAACAGGCACTTCTTCATATGTTAAGTCTTTATCAAATTGTAAAGGTTCATATTCTATTACATGTTTATAATCATGCTTGTAAGGTCTTAACACAGAAATATGAAAGACGTTATGTATATTCTCGAGCTCCGGAGGTAATGCAATCTCGTAAGCAACCTCGCCCACCTTTCGTAGTACCTCAAAAGGTCCAATAAATCTGGGACTCAGCTTTCCCTTCTTACCAAATCGAATCTTCCCCTTCTAGGGAGATACTTTCAAGAACACGAAACTTCCTGGTAAGAATTCTCGATTTTGTCGATGAAGATCGGCATACTTCTTCTGTCTGTCTTTAGCAGCAACTAATCTTGTTCTGATTATCTTCACGATTTCGGCAGTTTGTTGTACCAATTCTGGTCCCAACAGTTGACGTTCACCGACTTCATCCCAGCACAAAGGAGTCCTGCATTTTTTGCCATATAACGCTTCGTAGGGTGGCATGCCGATTCTCGCATGGTGACTATTGTTGTAGGCGAACTCCACCAATGGTAGATGATCCTCCCAGCTTCCTTTGAAATCCATCACACAAGCTCTCAGCATATCCTCAAGCGTTTGAATCGTTCTTTGGCTCTGGCCATCGGTCTGAGGATGGTATGCTGTACTCATTCACAATTGCGTTCCCAGACACTCTTGCAAACGCTTCCAAAAATTCGACGTAAAACGTGGATCTCTGTCGGACACAATCGACACCGGAACACCATATCGAGAAATGATTTCCTTGACGTATAGCTTTGCTAGCTGATCCAAGTTGTACTTAACCCTAATCGACAAAAAGTGGGCTGACTTTGTCAGTCGATCCACTATAACCCATATCGCATCAAATCCCTTCTGAGTCGCTGGAAGACCTACGATAAAATCCATCGTGAAGTGCTCCCACTTCCACTCTTGAATTTCTAACAGTTGTAGCAATCTGCTAGGTCTCTGGTGTTCTGCTTTGACTTTCTGACACGTTAAGCATTTCGCAACGCATTCAGCAACATCCCTCTTCATATTCGGCCACCAGAAATGATGCCTGAGATCCTGGTACATCTTCATACTCCCGGGGTGAATAAAATATCTAGAACTATGAGCTTCGTTCAGAATCTCCTCTTTGACCTCAAGTACTGGCGGTACCCAGATTCTACCTTCAAATCGTAACAGACCTTCATTAACGATCTTGAACTTGAACTCTTCGCCATCGGTTATCCTCTTCTGAATCTTCTCACATTCAACATCGTGAAGTTGTGCTTCTTTCACTTTGTCTACTAGAGTAGAACCAATAGTTACTTAAAATAACTTCTCATCCGATTCCTTCAAAAACTTCACTTCCAACTCCAATCTAGCCATCTGTTCTATTAACCGATCCTGATCAGTTAACACGTTCAGCTTCTCCCGACCTTTCCTGCTCAAAGTGTCAGTGACAACGTTAGCTTTACCCGGATGGTAAAGTATCTCGCAATCGTAGTCTTTAATCAGTTCCAACCATCTTCTTTGGCGCATGTTCAAATCCTTTTGGGTGAAAATATATTTTAGACTCTTGTGATCTGCGTATATTTCACACTTCTCTCCATATAAGTAGTGCCTCCAAATCTTTAGGGCAAACACTACTGCCGCCAATTCTAGATCATGGGTCGGATACCCCTTCTCATAATCCTTCTGCTGACGTGACGCATAGGCAATGACTTTGCCGCTCTGCATCAACATACAGCCTAATCCTTTATGTGAGGCATCGCTATATACCACGAAATTCCCCAAACTATCCGGTAAAGACAATACAGGCGCAGTACTCAACCTCTTCTTCAGCTCTTGAAAACTTTCCTCACACTTTTTCGTCCAAACAAATTTAATCGTTTTACGAGTCAAATTCATCAATGGAGTTGCAATTCTAGAAAAGTCTTGGATAAATCTACGGTAATAACCTGCCAATCCCAAGAAACTCCTCACTTCAGACGGCGTCTTCGGCTGATCCCAATTCATTACCGCTTCAACCTTTGACGGATCTACCGAAATACCATCCTTGTCGATTATGTGGCCAAGAAATTGCACACGTTCCAACCAAAATTCGTAATTCAAGAATTTAACGTAAAGCTTCTCACGTCTCAGGGCTTCTAAGGTTAGTCGTAAGTGTTCAGCATGTTCCTCCTTGGTCTTGGAATAAACCAGGATGTCATCTATGAACACTATCATGAACTTGTCCAGAAATAGCTTGAACACCCTGTTCATAAGGTCCATAAATGTATCTGGGGCATTCGTGAGACCAAATGACATCACTAAAAACTCATAATGACCATATCGAGTCCTAAAAGTCATCTTCGGTATATCTTCTCTTCTCACCTTCAACTGATGATACCCGCATCTCAAATCGATTTTCGAGAAGTACTTCGCACCCTTCAGTTAATCAAATAAGTCATCGATCCTAGGTAAAGGATACTTATTCTTGATCGTAACTTTGTTCAATTCTCTATAATCAATGCAAAGACGCGTCGACCCATCCTTCTTCTTCACGAATAAAATAGGCGCTCCCCACGGCGAAAGCTTGGTTGAATATACTTCTTGTCCAGTAATTCTTGTAGTTGAACCATCAGTTCCTTCATCTCAATTGGAGCCATTCGGTACGGAGCCTTCAAAATTGGAGCAGTTCCCAGCGCTAAGTCGATCACGAACTCTGTCTCCCTATCTGGCGGAAGTCCTAGCAAGTCGCTCGAAAATACATCTACAAACTCCTTAACTACCGATATCTCCTCCACCTTCGGGCTTTCCTTAAGCGTATCTACTATATAGGCTAGATATCCTACACAGCCTTGCGTCAGAAGTTTCTTGGCTTGCATAATCGTCAGACAACTCGCTTGTCTAGGTGATTTGCTGCAATAGAACACTAACTTTGACGAAGTCGTAAGGTTTACCGACTTCTTCTGATAGTCGATTATCGCCCCATGGTTGAACAACCAATCCATACCTAGTATGACATCGAATTCCCCAAGTTTTATCGGAATCAAATCTACTCTCAGCTCCTGACGCTTAATGCCCAATCTACAGTTCTTATAAACACACCTAACAGGAATAACTTTCCTATTTGCAATCTCTATGTTCAAGGGGTAAACTAACTCTTCTACAGGTAAGTCCATGGTTTTAGCAAAATCATCAGATATGAATGAACAAGTAGCACCAGAATTAAATAATACATATGTATTTATACTATTGATCGAAATAATACCTGACACCACGTCTTTTGATTGCACAGCATCCTGCACCGTCATATTGAATGTCCGTGTAGTGCTTGCAATGGTGCAGCGATAGTAACGGTACTGCCGCTTCCATTCCCTCTGCTCCCTGTTGATCCTGCCGTCAGCTTCTTAGGCTAGTTGCGAGCCATGTGATCCTTGGATCCACATGTAAAGCAAGCTCCCTTCTTCGGGTTTGGGCAATTAGGCGCGATGTGACCTTCCTGACCAAAGTTGAAGCACACCCGCTTCCCCTTCATGCACACGCCAGTGTGATTCTTACCGCATGAAGCACATGCTTCGAACTTCCTCTTCTGCTGGCTTCCTTGCTGACTCCCAGCAGAGGTGTTGTCATTTCATTTCCTCTTCTGGTTCCCAGCGTTGCTACCCCCATCCTTGATTTCTATCTCATTCTTCTTCTTCTTATCTTGGTTGAACTTCGTCACCGCTTCGCTTCCTCCCTCAGCAGGTATGGCCTTCTCTAGCACAGCTGCAAAGGTATTCAGCTGGAACATGGAAACCTTGTTGTAGAGCCAGGGCTTCAGTCCCTGCTCAAACCTCCTCACTTTTCTAGCATCCGTGCTGACCTGGTAGGTAGCGAACCTGGCCAACTCGTTAAACTTAGCGGCATACTCGAACACCGTCATCCCTCCCTGCTTAAGCTCTAGGAACTGGACCTCCATCTGGTCCTGCGAACTCACTGGGAAGTACATTTCGTAGAACATTTCCTTGAAATGTTCCCACGTTATGACTCCCTCTCCCTCCCAGGTCTTATTAGCCTACCACCAGAAGCTAGCATTCGACTTCAACATGAAAGCCGCGAACGTTGTCTTCTAGTCTTCCCCTACCCTAGCCACGTCAAATACCTTCTCCATTTCCATAACCCACGTCTGAGCCTCAATAGGGTTGGTCGATCCCTTGAATTCAGGCGGTCCTACTGCCTTGAATTCCTTGAACGTTGTTCCCTGCACTTGCGGCTAATTCGCAAGAGCTCCGGTCAACAAGTTCACCAACTGCTGAACCGAGTTGGGATTCGTCCCATCGTTATTGTTGTTGTTCGTCAAACCCTCGGGGTTTTGACGCGTTGGTCTTCTTCTACGAGGCATTTTCTGTTAAGAAAATATTATTATTAGACCCTCTATTCAACTATTAAGTATTAAAGTTCATACTTAACATTTTAAACAATTCAGTTCACATGGAACACATAGCATGTCAAATAAACTTCTTTTATTCATTAGTCGTAGTTTAAAAACATCAATCAGATAGCATTTCTGCCATATACATCATCCTTCCTGAACTGGAAAAGTTGCAAGATTACATTATTAACTTATCCCATTCCTATCTCAAATTATGGGATTTACTTTATTTACTACAAAAAGCAACACATAAACAACAGCTCTACTACTACTGCCTAGGCATATTAATACGTCGCACAGCCTCTCTGCGTTCCTCTTCCATTACCTGAAACGCTGTTCTTCGATCCACCACATACCACAATAAACCTTGGAACTGAGCTGGGTAGTAGAAAACACGGTCCTGAGCTCTTTCTATAGCTGTGTGGAAAGCATACTCTGTTTCCCTCAGCCTGGCCCTCTTGGCTTCAGCTTCACCTCCAGCTCGATCGGCTCGTTGATTAGCCCTCAAGCTTAACTCTTCAGCTCTGGCATGCTTCCTCGACTCCTCCTGGATATCTTGCTTCAGCTTTGCCGGTTCAAATCGAGCAGCATCTCTATCAACCTCCATATGTATCAGGTTTCACTTGCCATTTCCTCGATCGTCTCGTCTCGCTGCGGGACAGTTTCCTCGAGATCTCCTACTCGTCCATGAAGCTCCACGTTTCTATCGTAGACTACCTTGTACATCTCAGCACTAGTAGAGTGAGGTGGGAATTCCTCTTCGGGATCCTCTTCCTCCTCCTCGTCCTCTTCAGAATCGTCCCCGTCCTCTTATTCTAGAATAGGTGTCAGCCCACTCTCCTGACCAGCTATGGTGATCACTGGAGATGGCTCTCTCCTAACCAGCTGCTCTCAGACAATATGTATGTCACGGGGCTCCTCCTCTCTAGGCACCTGAGGTACTTTCTCTCTAGCGTGACTATGTTCTCCAACGTTCGACATCCTGACAAAAGAATTTTAAAGTTCATTATTACGTGACATCGAATCGACACTCTTCAAATACTAAAACGTAAACACATAGGCACATAAGGTAGTTTATTATCTTTACCTAGCATCACTATCTTTTCGATCTTACCATAAGGCTACTACCTAAGGTTTTTCCCCACCTAAGGTTTCATAACCTACAGCTCAGATACCAACCTGTGACTCCCCCAAATCTGGGTACTTCGTTTCCACATGATTTGGTGTTCACTTTCTAATATAACATACATCTACCCAATAAATAATGCAAAATAAACTATAACTTCATTTAAAATAAATAAATCTCCCTTACAACAAGGGTTACAACCTTTTTAAAATAATCCTGGGTTACTCTAACCCTGACATGAAAATAATAAAGTGCGAAAATAAAAACATAACATTCAAGTCTTATTACAATCCTTCTCAGTTAAATAAAAATAATTCTTCACTTGCTTTGCTTTCCCTTGCCCTTACTCGTAGACGGAGCATCAGCGTTATCAACCTTAACTGAAATTGTTATTTAATGCAAGAGTGAGCAAACAACAGCTCACTGGAGTTTACAATAATAAATACATGAAAGGATATCTTTAAAAAGATCGGAATAACTTAGCTTACTTCAACAATAAAGAATTGAATAATAATTCTCTATCAACATTAAAATTCGAATATAGAATTTATCTGAGCGTCATAAGACCTTTGAACTCTTGTCCTAGGTTATAAATATTTCTATTTAAACCTTTAACAGTCAATAAGACTTTGGACCTTAACTCGTACTTAGGGTGATCAGCCCTTTGTACCATGTATTGTGCACAAACATCTTAACGCTATGCGTAGTAACCTCCCCTAATAATTAGGGTTGTTCAACTCAGTAATTTGAATTCAAATCCGCACCAAAGAAAGTTTACTTTAGATAAGCTTACAAGGGTAATTTAGAATTCACGTTCATCAACTAAGGATTAGTTGAATCGACTTTCAATAATTCATAAATAAAAGAATTATGAATTAACATATGCTTTAGAAGTAAACTTAAAGCATTTAAAATAATAAACTAGATCTTACTTGAACAAGAAGTCAAGATCTCTTCGGTTAAGTAAATAATTGTCCAGTACAGAAATGAAAAGGACATTCTCAACAATGAATATATGAACTCAAAGAACTTGCGTAGAAATAGCGAGTTTAGGGTTTAGAAGACTTGCCTTACGCGCAAGCTACTTAACTCAATCACGTACTTTAACACTTCCTACATACATACATATTCAATCACAATAACCTAAATTAGTTAACATGTAACTAATTCACATAAGTGGTTAACCCTCATGGTTAACTCACTCTAACTAAATAAATAATAATAATCAACCATCATATAGTTAATTACATCACACACATGCTCACATAATTAGATTAATTATGTATTTAGCTAAATTATAATTAATCAATTACAATTCAAACATTTAATCTAATTATAATTACTTAAATTATAATCACAACTTAAACTATAAATAATTATAATTTAAAATCAATTAAACTACATCATGCATTATAATTACACAAATTATAATTAATCATGCGATTATCCAATTATAATCTATAATTAAACTTGCATTTGTTAAATTATAATTTAAATTAATATCTAATTGATTAAAATAAATCAACTACTATTCATTATAATTTAACAAAATTATAAATTAAATTTAAACATTTACTCTTAATTATAATTATTCAAATTATAATTAAGTAGCTCATATTACAATTAAACAATTATAACTTATAATTTAAATATTACATTAATGTTTTCAAAACTTCTTTTTCTCTAATTATGAAATTGTCAACTTCATGTTAACATATGTCATCATCATAACCAACTTAATTTAGGCTATCAAATAAGACTGCACAATCAAATCAAACCAACTCACTGCCTCTTCACGGCTAGCGGCGCAGCTGCGCAGCCACAGACATTGGCACAGGCGCAGCTGCGCAAGTGTTAAGTCTGTGAAAGGCAGCCGGCGCAGCTGCGCCGCTTCTGGCTGTGTTACGGGCGCAGCAGCGCAGGAACACGGACAGAGGCAGACAGCAACGGCACCATGCTTCACCGATTAACACATACAAGCCAACAACCGATAATTACAATCTACTGAAACAATGTATAGCACATACTTGAGACAATACACATATATAACATGTTTCCAAACACAAAAACCATCTAAACAACAATAATCAAAAGTTTTAGAAATCAAATTTGATATTTTTTATAAAACTCATATTTTCTCAAAATAATTCTCTATAATTCAAATTCTCCACCAATTTAAATTACAATACATGCATTATTATCATGACTAAAGATAACATTACAAAAAGATTCCAAATAGGCATATTGACACACAATTGAATCATAACTTTTACTCTAAAACTCAACCAAATATATAAATTTCATAAGAAAACATATCCTCCATTAGAACATGTTTATAAAATCAATTTGATTTCTGAAAATCATTGTTTATGGCATACACTTCATATATAAACCACATGAATCCATTCTATATCAACAATCCATGATTATATAATTCCATGAAAACTTGATTTTAAAAGAGACTGAATATAAAACATATAACTTGAGTTCTATAATAATTTAAAGATTATAAATGGTACCTTTTGCTAATAGGTTGACAGAGAAGATGATGTGAGTTTGATTCTAGCAATTCTTCCTCCTCTTTTCTCTTCTTCTCCAACTCCTCTCTGCTCTCTCTTTTCTTCTTTGTCTCAGACTTAGGAAAACTAACGTAGTTCTTTCCTCTTAACGTAATATACATATATAACTGATATAATAACGTACGTATACTAATTACACTTAATACTATAATTAACTTAGCGATTACACAAATTCAAAAGCCTTTTGGCTTGTTTGGCAATAGGAAAATTTCAAAACTAGTTTTATTAAATGAAACATGGTTTTGGATAAATCAGGTTTAAGCTAGTGTAAGTGCCCTGTTTGGCACAAACCTTTTTAAAATAAAAGTAAGGGCCTTGTTTGTTTAAAATTATTTTTAAAACTCTTTTTTTTATTTTAATAAATTATTTTAACACATACTTTAATGTCACAAGTTAATTAATTAAATCATTTAACAACTAATTTAATTAATTAAAATTCAACATTAATTAATCACATAAAATTATCACATTTTATAATTACTCGCTAATTATAATTCATGTAACAGTAACACAAATCATCTAATTTAATTCTCTCAATTAAATTAGAACTATAATATAAAATTAATATACATCAATTAAATTAAATATTACACATTTATTTAATTAATATATAACACTTAATTAAATCACTTCCATAAATCACATAATTTATTTATTTCACTCTATAAATAAATCACATAAAATATTTATTTAACTCAATAAATATTTAAAATTAAATATAAAATCTCAATCGTTACAATCTTCCCTCCTTAAAAGGATTCTGTCCCCAGAATCACTCATAAAAAAAATATAAAAAAAAATTCTCGTTTATTACATTCTTCCCCCCTTAAAAGGATTCTGTCCCCAGAATCAATACATAAGGGGTTACACATAAAATTTTAAGCAAATAACTATGGATAAGATTGCATCATAACATCTTCGATTTCCCATGTAGCTTCTTCAGCACTGTGGTTCCTCCAGATTACCTTAACGGACGGTATCATTTTATTTCGAAGTACTTGTTCCTTTGTATCAACTATTTGAACAGGCACTTCTTCATATGTTAAGTCTTTATCAAATTATAAAGGTTCATATTCTATTACATGTTTATAATCATGCTTGTAAGGTCTAAACACAGAAATATGAAAGACGTTATGTATATTCTCGAGCTCCGGAGGTAATGCAATCTCGTAAGCAACCTCGACCACCTTTCGTAGTACCTCAAAAGGTCCAATAAATCTGGGACTCAGCTTTCCCTTCTTAACAAATCGAATCTTCCCCTTCCAGGGAGATACTTTCAGGAACACAAAACTTCCTGGTAAGAATTCTCAGTTTTATCGATGAAGATCGACATACTTCTTCTGTCTGTCTTGAGCAGTAACTAATCTTGTTCTGATTAGCTTCACGATTTCGGCTGTTTGTTGTACCAATTCTAGTCCCAACAGCTGACGTTCACCGACTTTATCGCAGCACAAAGGAGTTCTGCATTTTCTGTCATATAACGCTTCGTAGGGTGGCATGCCGATGCTCGCATGGTGACTATTATTGTAGGCGAACTCCACCAATGGTAGATGATCCTCCCAGCTTCCTTTAAAATCCATCACACAAGCTCTCAGCATATCCTCAAGCATTTGAATTATTTTTTTGCTCTGGCCATCGGTCTGAGGATGGTATGGTGTACTCATTCGCAATTGCGTTCCCAGACACTCTTGCAAACGCTTCCAGAAATTCGACGTAAAACGCGAATCTCTATCAGACACAATCGACACCGGAACACCTTGTCGAGAAATGATTTCCTTAACGTATAGCTTCGATAGCTGATCTAAGTTATAATTAACCCTGATCGGCAGAAAGTGGGCTGACTTTGTCAGTCAATCCACTATAACCCATATCGCATCAAATCCCTTCTGAGTCGCTGGAAGACCTACGACAAAATCCATCGTGATGTGCTCCCACTTCCACTCTAGAATTTCTAACGGTTGTAGCAATCCGCTAGGTCTCTGGTGTTCTGCTTTGACTTTCTGACACGTTAAGCATTTCGCAACGCATTCAGCAACATCTCTCTTCATATTCGGCCACCAGAAATGATGCCTGAGATCCTGGTACATATTCGTACTCCCGGGGTGAATAGAATATCTAGAGCTATGAGCTTCGCTTAGAATCTCCTCTTTGACCTCAGGTACTGGCGGTACCCAGATTCTACCTTCAAACCGTAATAGTCCTTCATTATCGATCTTGAACTTGAACTCTTCGCCATCAGTTATCCTCTTCTGAATCTTCTCACATTCTTCATCGTAAAGTTGTGCTTCTTTCACTTTGTCTACTAGAGTAGAACCAGTAGCTACTTGAAATGACTTCTCATCCGATTCCTTCGGAAACTTCACTTCCAACTCTAATCTAGTCATCTGTTCTATTAACCGATCCTAATCAGTTAACACGTTCAACTTCTCCCGACCTTTCCTGCTCAAAGCGTCAGCGACAATGTTAGCTTTATCCGGATGGTAAAGTATCTCGCAATCGTAGTCTTTAATCAGTTCCAACCATCTTCTTTGGCGCATGTTCAAATCCTTCTGGTGAAAATATATTTCAGACTCTTGTGATCTGTGTATATTTCACACTTCTCTCCATATAAATAATGCCTCCAAATCTTAAGGGCAAACACTACTGCCGCCAATTCTAGATCATGGGTCTGATAACCCCTTCTCATAATCCTTCAACTGACGTGACGCATAGGCAATGACTTTGCCGCTCTGCATCAACACACAGCCTAATCCTTTATGTGAGGCATCGCTATATACCACAAAATTCCCTAACTATCTGGTAAAGACAATACAGGCGCAGTACTCAACCTCTTCTTCAGCTCCTGAAAACTATCCTCACACTTTTTCGTCCAAACAAATTTAACCATTTTTCGAGTCAAATTCATCAACGGAGTTGCGATTCTAGAAAAGTCTTGGATAAATCTACGGTAATAACCTGCCAATCCCAAGAAACTCCTCACTTCAGACGGCATCTTCGGCTGATGTGACGCCCCCAAATCCACGTTCCTTCGAAACCTCGGATTCGGTGCAGTCACGATACTATTATCGCCAAATTATTACATCTTTTATTTATTACTAAAAGAATACAACTTGCTTTATTACAATTTAGAATATAAATTCTATTTATATCCAAGATCTCGTCTTTACATCATATTCGATATTACTAAAATGCGGAATAATTTAAACCTTTCAATATCCTTTGAATAAAATCTTTTTATTGATTTCATAACTTTGAATTAATCACAATTTTCCTGAATCAAACTATATCATGATTCACTCTATTCAAATTTCTGTATAATCGCGTACACCTTAACTTAATATCCTCTATGTATTATCTAATACATTTTTATAGTACGACAAGCATTAAACCTCGTAAACAAATACCAAGTACAACTACTAGAACCTAAACATGGTTTGAGTAATAATCTAATCAGTATTCTCCGTTGTGATACTATCTATCTTTATCAATCAATAAGCACGAAGTCTTTATCGTAAGTCCTTAACCTGCAAAAGTGGTTATTTGCAAGAGTGAGCTTGACAGCTCAACAATTCTAACAGTTTTCATGCATCACATAGCATACAACATTATACTCAGTTCATGTATTTATAAATAATTTATATTTACTACGCATGTTAATTTTCACATAACAAGTATATCATCAAAGATCAACTTTCAATCTCATTTATATCTCATATACAGTTCATATATAAGTTCACATTATCACATCATAATATAATTCAACTAACAGTTATTGAATTCATATATCAAATAGGAACTGAAAGACTTGCCTGATTCGTAGTTTAACAACTACGACTTAACTGCTTAAGCACTTCGTGTAATCCTACACAGTTATATTAATCATAGAGATCACACTTATCAGTTATACACTTCCATACATTCTCAATATAATAATTAGTATTACATTGTTGTCTAACTTGGTTCTTAGAACCTTCGTCTTACTTTCTTATCGTATTCTTATAATAACTATGTACGTATAAGTATACTTTAACCATACGTACTTACTACCATTCTCTACATATACATATGTTTGTCTACCACTAATCTATTTACATATAGCTAGTGTAGTCCATCTTTTGAGTTAATCATTCTCATTTGTCATTACTAACACATATGACCATAACAAAGCAAATATACGCTATTAACCGTCGAAGTTGGATTCAAGTATTAACATATGGTCCTACATAGCATGTATTCATATTAAAGGATACTTTCATGCTCATTCAACCCTTTTTACGTTCAATTTACACGATATAGGTTCTAAGTCAACATTTCAACAATTTAAGGCCACTCGAGGTCGTGAACATCACAAAGTTTATCATGCTAGTTCTTTAAACATATAAAGTATTCATGTAACTCATGTTGGGCATGTTTATGAATATTCATTCTTCATACATGTAACTATCATAGTTATTAGTTTAAAAACATGCTTCGTTTATCACTTTAAAACATGCTCGAACTCATGCTTGGTTAGTTGTCAATATATCCAATCGCATACGAATCATATTTAGAGACGTACTAAACACAAACATGGCATCTTAAATCTTTAGAATCTAGCTACTCATACTTAATGCAACTTGATTTGAAAACATATTCAAGTTCGCCTTTGAAATCATTTTAAACTTGAACGATACAATTCGACACATACAAGACAACTTTAAAGCTCTTATCATATGTAGTTAAAGTATGTTAACATCTTCACAAGATCAGAATGTCCACGTCTCACGTATGTGTCAACGTTCATATTTAAAACTATAAATTTAAGTTTAAAACTATAAGTTTTTCATCAATCGTGTACACTATCATGATTATTCATGCTTATGTCATGTAATGTACTAATATCTATAGTTTGATCATGTTCACATGCTTGTTCCAAGTGAGGCCACATGCTAACACTTAACAGAACTGAAACAGAAACCAAAACCAGAAACTGGGACAGGGGACCGGCGTAGCTGCGCAGCTCCCCAGTTCAAAACTGGCGCAGCTGCTCAGGGCCTTGCCCAACTCAAGTCTGGTACCGGCGCAGCTGCGCCGCTGGCCAGTACAAAACTTGCGCAACTGCGCAGGTGGCCGGCCAGGGGCAGAGACAGCCTGCTTCGGCAGAACTTAGCCCAAACTCAAAATTTTCCACAGCAATTCGATTATGAGCACTATATAATAGTTCTATCATGATTATAAGCTAGCATAGCAACTAATAATCATACTCCAATCAAGTTACCAATAAATCTATGCTTAATTCAAGAATCAAGAAATTAGAATTTTCAGAGAATTAAATGTCAGTTAGTTATACCTTTTGACTGAAATTGTTGCTACAATGGTTCTCACAATGCTGCTACACTAACTTCCCTAACTGTTATCTCAGAATGCTAACACTGGTATATAACTCACTCTCTATTCACATTCTCCAAAATTTCCAGCAAAAGAAATGAGTAGAGAAGAGCTTATACTTATAGGCAAACGAATAGCCAGACATTGCAACTTCACCTCAGATTAAACCAAAAGATTGTATGTTTGTATGATGGTTAAGGAATGGTGGTTGAGAGTTGGTAAATCTCATCATGAATCCCACACCCTTTGCAATTATTAGCTAGCTTGTGATGAAATTGAGAAGAGTAGAGTAGCCATGTGGGTTCACGTGAAGAAGAAATGGGCACTCAATGTTGGACAAGGAGAGAACTCAGCAACTTGTTTTCCCACATACTAATGTTATATATGTATACATATAGTATATACTTAGGCTATATATATTTATTCCATATATATTTAAGTTATACACATTCCATTTTATATAACTTAAGTTATAAATTAATGTGTCACAATGTAGTCCCAATAATACTATCGTGTAGTAAATTTTAACTTGCACATATAAATTCATAGACATTTCATTCTACCGGATATAATTCTATCGGGTATCATCACAGTGTATTGTCTCCTTTATTATTGAATTTCATTAATTCAATAATTGTTTGCTATATATTCATGATATATTATTTTATTGTATACTTAATATACACATTGTCACACCCACATTTCATGTAACTCACATAGTTTAATAAATCTTGATACATGGTCCCTATATATAGTATAGTCACATAATTGTTGCACCACACTATATAATATAATTGTACCACACTTCACACTTCATATAATATATAGTTAGTTACTATACGCTAGACATTTTATTCGCATGCTTGCACATAGAAGTAAGTAATTTACTTATCTCATCAATTAATTAATAATAATATTTATTAATCCATTTCTCATTAATCAATGGAATTAAAATTTCCATAACAATTAATTAACATTTATATAGTTAATTTTCACAATAAATATAAATCTTATTATATTTATAACAAATATACTTATTATCATGCTATCACTCGCAATAATAATAATTCAACATATTATTATAATAACAATTAATATAGATTAATTGTTTAAATAGTTCTTCCATCATTCATTACCGAATCTATTATCGTGCCACACAAGGCATATTTCACAAGCTTACATTAAGCTTATTCTTATTCTCATCACTTACTACTTATAACATGTTCAATATAATTAGAACTATTAAATCACAAGGTTCACATATATAAATATATCGTGAATGAAAATATTCAAATATTCTATATAACCTTTACGGTAATATAATAACTCTAGTTATTAAAATGCTAAACTACTTCAATTAATTATACTTATAATAAGTATAACTTTTACGCTTATAATAATTAATGTATACTCTATTAATTATTCCAATAATAATATTCACGATCAAATAATAACTTAAGTTATTTAATATATTAAAAATAACTTAGTTTCCTTTCATTAATTAAACTCCCTTGAAAAATACATTAGAAATTATGTATTTTGCCATAACATAAATATTATGTTTTCTCCGAATAAAGACATTCATTATTAGAAAATAATTTACTTATTGTCTCAAGACAATATTCTTAATATAATTTCAAATAACTATATGTACAACACATGTACATATATTATATATAGTAAATAGATAATAAGTTTATTCTCTATTATAAGAAATTATTTCTATCAATTTATTTACATATAGCAAATATGTAATATATCTATCATATTAATCAATCACACCTTATACAAAATATATAAGGTAATGTTACTATTCAAAAATAACATTTCCTCCTTTTATTAAAATAATTCAATATTAAAAATTATTTTAATATCCTTTATTAAAATATATAATAACCATTTTTCTTTCTTTTCTATAAATTGTTCCCAAAACAATTTCTTCAAATATTCATTTAAAGATATAATGATTTCCATCTCCCTTTTAATAACGTATATATATATATTTAACGTTATTCGCACATTAGACTTTCTCACATATTACTATTCTAAGTAATATAAAAGTATCAACTATAATTACATATTCAACACACATATTAATTCACTCATTTACTTAAGTAAATTAAACACTGTACTATATCATCATAGTTAATTAAGGTTCAATACTCTCATTATATTATTCCATAATATAACTCTCAACTTAAATTAACCAATATTTATTCTTATTAGTTAATTCCTTAACTAACTCATGCTTCACTATCCAAACCTATTCACGGATAGCTTAAGTGCTATTAATAACCTATATTATAAACATACTAGTTATTAATACACATACTCAAGAATATGGTGATTATACATTAAGGACATTTAATGTCACCAACTTACTATGATAAAATAATTCTATAAATTATTTAATATCGATAGGAATTTATCCACTTCCTTTATCTCAACTGAATCGTCTCTACGCTAAGTAACAAATATACATTAATAGTATATTTATAAATCACAAAACACATATTACATAGTCCATATTACCCTATGTAATATAATACCACATACCTCATATCTCATATATATACTCTTATTCGAACCCATCTCACGGTTTAAGAATTTTATTTATTAAATCCTTATTTAATAATAACTGAAAATTCGGGTTCTCACAGCTGATCCCAATTTATTACCACTTCAACCTTCGACGGATATACCTAAATACCATCCTTGTCGATTATGTGGCCAAGAAATTGCACACGTTCTAACCAAAATTCGCACTTCGAGAATTTAGCGTAAAGCTTCTCACATCTCAGGGCTTCTAAGGTTAGTCGTAAGTGTTCAGCATGTTCCTCCTCGGTTTTGGAATAAACTAGGATGTCATCTATGAACACTATCACGAACTTGTCCAGAAATGGCTTGAACACCCTGTTCATTAGGTCCATAAATGCAGCTGGGGCATTCGTGAGACCAAATGACATCACTAAGAACTCGTAATGACCATATCGAGTCCTAAAAGCCATCTTCGGTATATCTTCTCTTCTCACCTTCAACTGATGATACCCGCTTCTCAAATCAATTTTCGAGAAGTACTTCGCACCCTTCAGTTGATCTAACAAGTCATCGATCCTAGGTAAAGGATACCTATTCTTGATCGTAACTTTGTTCAATTCTCTATAATCAATGCAAAGACGCATCGACCCATCCTTCTTCTTCACGAATAAAACAGGCGCTCCCCACGGCGAAACGCTTGGTTGAATATACTTCTTGTCCAGTAATTCTTGCAGTTGAACCATCAGTTCCTTCATCTCAACTGGAGCCATTCGGTACAGAGCCTTTGAAATCGGAGCAATTCCCGGCACTAAGCCGATCACGAACTCTGTCTCCCTATCTGGCGGAAGTCCTGGAAAGTCGCTCGAAAATACGTCTACAAACTCCTTAACTACCGATATCTCCTCCAGCTTCGGGCTTTTGTTACGCGTATCGACTATATAGGCTAGATATCCTATACAGCCTTGCGTTAGAAGTTTCTTGCCTTGCATAACCGTCAGACAACTCGCTTGTCTAGACGATTTGCTACCATAGAACACTAACTTCGACAGAGTCGTAAGGTTTTCCGACATCTTCTGACAGTCGATTATCGCCCCATGGTTGAACAACCATACCCAGTATGACGTCGAATTCCCCAAGTTTTATCGGAATCAAATCTACTCTCAGCTCCTGACCCTTAATGTCCAATCTACAGTTCTTATAAACATACCTAACAGGAATAACTTCCCTATTCGCAATCTCTATGTTACTAACTCTTCTATATGTAAGTCTAGGGTTTTAGCAAAATCATCAGATATGAATGAACAAGTAGCACCCGAATCAAATAATACATATGCATTTATACTATTGACCGGAATAATACCTGACACCACGTCTTTTGATTGTATAGCATCCTGCACTGTCATATTGAATGTCCGTGCAGTGGGTCGAACAGCTTGCAATGGTGCAGCGATAGTAATGGTACTGCCGCTTCCATTCCCTCTGCTCCCTGTTGACCGTGCCGTCAGCTTCTTAGGGCAGTTGCGAGCCATGTGATCCTTGGATCCACATGTAAAGCAAGTTCCCTTCTTCGAGTTTGGGCAATTAGGCACAAAGTGGCCTTTCTGACCACAGTTGAAGCACACCTGCTTCCCCTTCATGCACACGCTAGTGTGATTCTTACCGCATGTAGCACATGCTTCGAACTTCCTCTTCTGCTGGTTTCCTTGCTGACTCCCAACATAGGTGTTGTCATTCTATTTCCTCTTCTAGTTCATAGCACTGCTACCCCCAGCCTTGGTTTCTATCTCATTCTTCTTCTTCTTATCTTGGTTGAACTTCGTCACCGCTTCGCTTCCTCCCTCAGCAAGTATGGCCTTCTCTAGCACAGCTGCAAAGGTATTCAGGTGGAACATGAAAACCTTGCTGTAGAGCCAGGGCTTCAGTCCCCGCTCAAACCTCCTCGCTTTCCTATCATCCGTGCTGACCTGGTAGGTAGCGAACTTGGCCACTCGTTAAACTTGCGGCATACTCGAACACCGTCATCCCTCCCTACTTAAGCTCTAGGAACTGGACCTCCATCTGGTCCTGCAAACTCACTAGGAAGTACATTTCGTAGAACATTTCCTTGAAATGTTCCCACGTTATGACTCCCTCCCGGGTCTTATTAGCCTGCCACCAGAAGCTAGCATCAGAAGCTAGCATCCGACTTCAACATGAAAGCCGCGAAGGTTGTGTTCTAGTCTTCCCCTACCCTAGCCACGTCAAATAACTTCTCCATTTCCATAACCCACGTCTGAGCCTCAATAGGTTTGGTCGATCCCTTAAATTCAGGAGGTCCTACTGCCTTGAATTCCTTGACCGTTGTTCCCTGCACTTGCGGCTAATTCGCAAGAGCTCCGGTCAACAAGTTCACCAACTGCTGAACCGAGTTAGGATTCGTCCCATCATTATTGTTGTTGTTCGTCGAACCCTCGGGGTTTTAACGCGTTGGTCTTCTTCTAGGAGGCATTTTCTGTTAAGAAAATATTATTATTGGACCCTCTATTCAACTATTAAGTATTCAAGTTCATACTTAACATTTTAAACAATTCAATTCATATGGAACACATAGCACGTCAAATAAACTTCTTTTACTCATTAGTCGTAGTTTAAAAACATCAATCAAATAGCATTTCTGCCATTTACATCATCCTTCCTGAACTGGAAAAGTTGCATGATTACATTATTAACTTATCCCATTCTTATCTCAAATTATGAGATTTACATTATTTACTACAAAAAGCAACACATAAACAACAACTCTACTACTACTGCCTAGGCATACTAATACGACGCACAGCATCTCTGCGTTCCTATTCCATTACCCGAAACGTCGTTCTTCGGTCCACCACATACCACGATAAATCTTGGAACTGAGCTGGGTAGTAGAAAACACGGTCCTGAGCTCTTTCTATAGCTGTGTGGAAAGCATACTTTGTTTCCCTCAGCTTGGCCCTCTTGGCTTTAGCTTCACCTTCAGCTCGATCGTTTCGTTGATTAGCCCTCAAGCTTGACTCTTCAGCTCTGGCACAATTCCTCGACTCCTCCTTGATATCTTGCTTTAGCTTTGCCAGTTCAAATCGAGCAGCATCTCTATCAACCTCCATATGTATCAGGTTCCACTGTGCTTCTCCTAGGTCACTTGTTATTTCCTCGATCGTCTCGTCTCGCTACTGGACAGTTTCCTCGAGATCTCCTACTCGTCCATGAAGCTCCACGTTGTTATCGTAGACTGCTTCGTACATCTCAGCACTAGTAGACTGAGGTGGGAATTCCTCTGCGGGATCCTCTTCCTCCTCCTACTCCTATTTAGACTCGTCCTCGTCCTCTTTTTCTAGAATAGGTGTCAGCTCACGCTCCCGACCAACTACTGTGATCACTGGAAATGGCTCTCTCCTAACCAGCTGTTCTAAACAATATGTATTTCACGGGGCTCCTCCTCTCTAGGCACCTGAGGTACTTCCTCTCTAGCCTAACTAGGTTCTCCAACGTTCAACATCCTGACAAAAGAATTTTAAAGTTCATTATTACGTGACATCGAATCGACACTATTCGAATACTAAAACGTAAACACATAGGCACATAAGGTAGTGTATTATCTTTACCTAACATCACTATCTTTTCTATCTTACCATAAGGCTACTACCTAAGGTTTTTCCCCACCTAAGATTTCATAACCTACAGCTCTGATACCAACCAGTGACACCCCCAAATCTGCGTACTTCGTTTCCACATGATTTGGTGTTCACTTTCTAATATAACATATATCTACCCAATAAATAATGAAAAAATAAACTATAACTTAATTTAAAATAAATAAATCTCCCTTACAACAAGGGTTATAACCTTTTTAAAATAATCCCGGGTTACTCTAACCCTGACATGAAAATAAAAAAAGTGCGAAAATAAAAATATATCATTCAAGTTTTATTACAATCCTTCTCATTTAAATAAAAATAATTCTTCACTTGCTTTGCTTTCCCTTGCCCTTACTCGTAGACGGAGCATCAGCGTTATCAACCTTAACTGAAATTGTTATTTAATGCAAGAGTGAGCAAACAACAGCTCACTGGAGTTTAACAATAATAAATATATGAAAGGATATCTTTAAAAAGATCTGAATAACTTAGCTTACTTCAATAATAAAGAATTGAATAATAATTCTCTATCAACATTAAAATTCGAATATAGAATTTATCTGAGGGTCATAAGACCTTTCAACACTTGTCTTAGGTTATAAATATTTCAATTTAAACCTGTAACAGTCAATAAGACTATGGACCTTAACTCGTACTTAGGGGGATCAGCCCATTGTACTATGTATTGTGCACAAACATCTTAACGCTATACGTAGTAACCTCCCCTAATAATTAGGGTTATTCAACTCAGTAATTTGAATTCAAGTCGGCACCAAAGAAAGTTTAGTTTAGATAAGCTTACAAGGATAATTTAGAATTCACGTTCATCAACTAAGGATTAGTTGAATCGACTTTCAATAATTCATAAATAAAAGAATTATGAATTAACATATGCTTTAGAAGTAAACTTAAAGCATTTAAAATAATAAACTAGATCTTACTTGAACAATAAGTCAAGATCTCTTCGGTTAAGTAAATAATTGTCCAGTACAGAAATGAAAAGGACATTCTCAACAATGAATATATGAACTCAAAGAACTTGCGTAGAAATAGCGAGTTTAGGGTTTAGAAGACTTGCCTTACGCGCAAGCTACTTAACTCAATCACGTACTTTAACACTTCCTACATACATACATATTTAATCACAATAATCAAATTAGTTAACACGTAACTAATTCACATAAGTGGTTAACCCTCATGGTTAACTAACTCTAACTAAATAAATAATAATAATCAACCATCATATAGTTAATTACATCACACACATGCTCACATAATTAGATTAATTATGTATTTAGCTAAATTATAATTAATCAATTACAATTCAAATATTTAATCTAATTATAATTACTTAAATTATAATCACAACTTAAACTATAAACAATTATTATTTAAAATTAATTAAACTACATCATGCATTATAATTACACAAATTATAATTAATCATGCGATTATCCAATTATAATCTATTATTAAACTTGCATTTGTTAAATTGTAATTTAAATTAATATCTAATTGATTAAAATAAATCAACTACTATTCGTTATAATTTAACAAAATTATAAATTAAATTTAAACATTTACTCTTAATTATAATTATTCAAATTATAATTAAGTAGCTCATATTACAATTAAACAATTATAACTTATAATTTAAATATTACATTAAGGTTTTCAAAACTTCTTTTTCTCTAATTATGAAATTGTCAACTTCATGTTAACACATGTTATAGTCACTGAATACATGCTCATCATCATAACCAACTTAATTTAGGATATCAAATAAGACTGCATAATCCAATCAAACCAACTCACTGCCTCTGCACGGCCAGTGGCGCAGCTGCGCAGGTGTTAAGTCTGTGAAAGGCAGCCGGCGCAGCTGCGCTGCTTCTGGCTGTGTTACCGGCGCAGCTGCGCAGGAACACAGACAGAGGCAGACAGCAACGGCACCATGCTTCACCGATTAACTTATACAAGCCAACAACCGATAATTACAAGCTACTGGAACAATGTATAGCACATACTTGAGATAATACACACATATAACATGTTTCCAAACACAAAAACCATCTAAACAACAATAATCAAAAGTTTTAGAAATCAAATTTGATATTTTTCATAAAACTCATATTTCTTCAAAATAATTCTCTATAATTCAAATTCTCCACCAATTTAAATTACAATACATGCATTATTATCATGACTAAAGATAGCATTACGAAAATATTCCAAATAGGTATATTGACACACAATTGAATAATAACTTTTACTCTAAAACTCAACCAAATATATAAATTTCATAAGAACACATATCCTCCATTAGAACATGTTTATACAATCAATTTGATTTCCAAAAATCATTGTTTATGGCATACACTTCATATATAAACCACATGAATCCATTCTATATCAACAATCCATGATTATACAATTCCACGAAAACTTGATTTTAACAGAGACTGAATATAAAACATATAACCTGAGTTCTATAACAATTTAAAGATTATAGATGGTACCTTTTGCTAATAGGTTGACAGAGAAGATGATGTGAGTTTGATTCTAGCAATTCTTCCTCCTCTTTTCTCTTCTTCTCCAACTCCTCTCTGCTCTCTCTTTTCTTCTTAGTCTCAGACTTAGGAAAACTAACGTAGTTCTTTCCTCTTAACGTAATATACATATATAACTGATATAATAATGTACATATACTAATTACACTTAATATTATAATTAACTTAGCGGTTACACAAATTCAAAAGCCTTTTGGCTTGTTTGGCAACAAGAAAATTTCAAAACTAGTTTTATTAAATGAAACATGATTTTGGGTAAATTAGGTTTAAGCTAGTGTAAGAGCCCTGTTTGGCACAAACCTTTTTAAAATAAAAGTAAGGGCCTTGTTTGTTTAAAATCATTTTTAAAACTCTTTTTTTTATTTTAATAAATTATTTTAACACATACTTTAATGTCACACTTTAATTAATTAAATTATTTAACAACTAATTTAATCAATTAAAATTCAACATTAATTAATCACATAAAATTATCACATTCTATAATTACTCGCTAATTATAATTCATGTAGCACTAACACATAAATCATCTAATTTAATTCTCTCAATTAAATTAGAACTATAATATAAAATTAATATACATCAATTAAATTAAATATTACACATTTATTTAATTAATATATAACACTTAATTAAATCACTTCCATAAATCACATAATTTATTTATTTCACTCTATAAATAAATCACATAAAATATTTATTTAACTCAATAAATATTTAAAATTAAATATAAAATCTCAATCAATACATATGTGGTAGTATGTGGGTATATCTACGTGTTAGAGTAAAATAATTTGGGTTTAAAAGAGGTGAAAAAGTTTAAAAATCAAACGAGCAGAGGTTCGCTGCGTTTCAGAATTCTTGAAAATGAGGGGGGTCACCTCATATATATAGGCCAGGGAGCCTCAGCTCTTCCTGCTGCTACCGCAGGTAGAGGTGTGGCTCCACTGGTGGGGCCCATGTGTTCGGTTGAGTCGTCTCGAAGTACGTGCACTCCGAGCAACACGAGGTCGAAGTCAAAACTTTCTAACTTTTGATCAGAGCGTCTGTTTGAGGCGTGCTATACCTTTCCAAAAAGCCCTCGCCAAGAGTGTCATCATGACATGGGATAAAAAAATTTCTGGGTCCAAGAAGATGAGTTCATAACCAGGTATTCGATTCCTTGCAGTTTTTCCGTTGAGCTGTCTTGCGCTTTTTGCACTCGGGATCATCGTTATGGTTTGTTCTAACCTTGGTGGCATCAATTCGGCTTGAATTTGATCAAATTGGATTAGGGTTGGTAAAATTACCATTTTACCCCTCCCGGGGTTGCTCTTAGTGTTGGCATGGCCTTTGGTTCGACTTCCGGGAGTTGTTTCCAAGACTTGGATCCCATTCGAGTCTGTTTGTCCTCAGTGTTGTATCTAGGGCTGACTTGGTCATTCCAGGTTTTCCTCTGGAGGTGTTGCAGAGCTTCAGGTTTGTTCTCGAAGGTGACTTAACTTCCCGGGTTGCGACCGGGATTGACCTGTATCTCCCGGGTTGAGACTAAGGCTGAGTTGACATCCCGAGATTGGTGATCAAGGCTATAGTTGTCCTAATATTGGTGACCGAGGTTGAGTTGACATCCCAGTATTGAGATCGGGGCTAATTTGAAGGCCTGATATTGAGATCGGGATTGCTTTGACGGCCCGATTGGAGATCAGGGTTGATTTGATGGTCCGATATTGAGATCGGGATTGATCTGACGGTCTGATTGGAGATCGGGATTGATTTAATGGCCCGATATTGAGATCAAGATTGATCTTACGGCCCGATTGGAGATCGGGGTTGATTTGATGACTTGATATTGAGATCAGGGTTGATCTGACGGCCCGATTGGAGATCGAAGTTGATTTGATGGCCCGATATTGAGATCGGGGTTGATCTGACGGCCCGATTGAAGATCGGGGTTGATTTGATGGCCCGATATTGAGATCGAGGTTGATTTGATGGTCCGATATTGAGATTGGGGTTGATCTGACGACCCGATTGGAGATTGGGGTCGATTTGATGGCCCAATATTGAGATCGGGGTTGATTTAATGGCCTGATATTGAGATCAGGGTTGATTTGATGGCCCGATATTGAGATCGGGATTGATTTGACGGCCCAATTGGAGATCGGGGTTTATTTGATGGCACGATATTGAGATCGGGGTTGATCTGACGGCCCGATTGGAGATCGGGGTTAATTTGATGGCCCGATATTGAGATCGGAGTTGATCTGACGGCCCGATTGGAGATCGGGGTTGATTTAACGGCCAGATTGGAGATCGGGGTTGATTTGAAAATACGATTTTGCCTTCCTACAGTGTTGGTAACAGGGAAAGGAAATTTCGAGTGTCTATAAACGTTTTAAAAATAAATTATCATATAAGAGTTTTTAGATTTCTTAAGTTTTATTATCCACTTCTAAGTTTTGGAATATGAATAATGATTTTATACGATAAATAAAGGAACCTTGAATGAATTATGAATTATGAATTGATTTATATTTTATTCGAGGTGAATATGTTTTGGTGTTGACCCCGACTTTTATTAGAATTTAAAAATTTTATAATAAAGTGTTGATTTAATAAATGTTATAGTTATGGATGATATATGCAAATTATACAAAGTAAACAGTTGTCAAAAAATATTCGTTTGGTCGGAGAATATTCTTTTTATCGGACAATATTCGTACGACAGCGCCGAAATAACCAATCATTTCTGGGCCCCACAACGAAATAACTATCAGATATAGAAAGCGACAGAAATAACCTTTTTAAAAATTAACGGCAGAACTTTTTACCGTCAACTGTTGAAATACCCAGTGATAAAATTACAGTAATACGCATCATTCCACAGTAGTATACAGTATTGCACAGTAACACACGGTATTGCACAGTAACACACGGTATTGCACAGTATCTCTGATTATTGATTCTTACGTAAGAAATCACTCAGTATTTCATTCAATAATTGCTATAATAGAAATAGCATGGTATTTCATATTATTGATTCAATAATTGTCATAGTAATAACTGCACAGTATGTTACATTATTAAATCAATAATTATCACGGCACAGTAACTCATATTATTTGATATGATATAATTAGACTAGTTGGAAGTATTGTGAGTCGATGTTAATAATTGTGAATAATTGTTGAAAGATTAAAAAGTTGTAAGTAATTGATGAATAAAAGGTGTTGATAAAGGATAAGTATAATAAATAGATGTTTGTTCAATTATTTTCTTTTTACAAAAGTAAGTTTGACAGGACTTGTCGACACTCTACTTTTCCTAAAGTAGTATGGACCACAACTCTATTATTAAAACAAATTTTGTTAAAACGTGTACAAGTTGGTTTAATTTCCTCCGTGGGATCACAAATTCCACTACCATTGTTTTATATAGCTCATTTGGTTATTTTGTCAAAGCGTGTGTGCTAATTGTTTCCTCAATTTTCAGTATAAATAGGTTGCTCGGTTGAGCAATAAAACACACACCATGACTACACTAAAAATATAAAATTATTTTACTATAATATTGTGAGTATTTCTTTTGAGTGTAAGGTTAGTCCAAGTGTTGATAAAGAGTGCAAGCATTGTTCAAGTTGATCAATTTCATAGAAAACATAGTCTAGTCACATGCTAAGGTAAAGGGATATCATTTCTTTCATATTTGTAAGGGATATTATTTTCTTCCATGTTCCTAAATATGAACTTACTATGGTAAATATTGCTTCTATAATTTTTGAAATGATTAAAAATACCTTGGAGGTTTGCACTTCATCTAGTATAATTTCATTTACCTGAATTTTAATTTATTGAGTTTTAATCGTTATCTTTGAAATATAAATCTTGACTATCATTCTTGAATTTGAATCCACGTTTTGGTCATCATGTTGATAATTTGGACATTCTTAAACTCTGGATAAATTAAATTATAAATCTTTAATGTTTATTCTTGATCTTAGTATTCTTACTATTTTTATTCATCCTTTATATCATTGTCATCACCATCAAACTTAAATTTGTGTTGGAAAGTTATCTTTGGCCCGTAGTGCAAAGATGAACTGTTGATTGGTATGATTATGATCAAAAATTATATATTGGTATAATCATGACCATTGGTATTACAGTTGTATGTCTTTGCCCGTGGTGCAAAGATGGACTGTTGCTTAGCATGATCATAACCATCGGTTCTCTTCGGCCAGGGGTGCAAAGATGAAATGTTAATTGGTATGATCATGACTATTGGTATTATTACTGAATATCGTTGGCCTGTAGTGCAAAGATGGATTGTTGATTGACATGATCACTGGTTTCACAATTGTATGTCTTTGGCCCGTAGTGCAAAGATGGACTGTTAATTGGCATGACCATTGGTGTTACAGTTGAATATCTTTGGCCCGGAGTGCAAAGATGAATTTAATGGCATAATTATAAATAGGAACTATAAATTGGTATAATCATGCTCTTTGGTGTTTCAAGTAAATACATGTGATGAAAGTTCTATTTGTCTTGGGTACAACGAAGAACTGTTGATTGGTGTCACATGAATAAAATATTGATGATGAATTTTTAATTTAGAGAAGATAGTAGATATTATGTTCTACTTGACTATTCTAATAGATTGTTGATTTCGCTACATTATGGTTGAATTTTTTTTACATTTACCATATGTTTTAAATATCTGATTTATTACTGATGAAGGCTATTGATAATTTAATTATCTTAAGTCATGATATTTTTACTGGGCTATTTGTGCTCACTCTTTTGCTTCACAATTCCTTTCAGGTAATAAGAGTGTAGCTGGGTCGAGCAGGGATAATAGGAGAATATAGTGATGCTCCGAGATTGTTGAAGTTTCTCAATAAATTATAAAACAGTGTGACAATAATTGTACAAAGGACTTAAAATGTGTGCGTTGTATTTTATACATCATTTAATAATTGATTTCGGTGAACCAAATAGGGTGATACGAACCCAAATTTGGAAGCGTCAAAAATGCACCCCATTAGAATGAGGAGGACAGAAATCTTCGCGAGTTCCTTTGAGGACTTGAAATATTTGTTGCTGTATTTTATATGGCATTGTAATAATTTGGGTGTGAATACTGTTGTACTATACACGGTATAGTATCAGTATTTGTTAGTTCCTAGGGGCACACAAGAGATCTAGAAGGGGGGTTGAATAGAAATTTTTTAATTTTAAGAGCTTTTTCCTTTTCTTTAGTATTGCTAAGTAATTAGCAAATGACAAATAGAAGAATCCATTTATGCACAGCAAAATAGATTAAGATCCCCTTCAAGAATATCTCGTTAGATATAGTTCTAATGTTAGATTAGTAGTAAGGAGATATAGCAGTTATAGTACAAAATGAAAATGACATAAACTAAATGACATCAGGGGTTTTAAGTGGTTCAAAGACTAAATGTTCCTACTCCACTCTTCTGCTTCAACAAGTAGGAATTCTACTAAGGATAAGATCAACTCTGAATCACTAAGATTCCTTCAAGACCAGCAGCTTGGAACTCTAGTTCACTAAGAACTCTTCAAGCCCAGCAGACTTGGAAACTGTAGACTAGTCTCAGCAGACTTAGAATCTCTTGTACCCTCCGGTACTCAGCAAGCCCAGCAAACTTGACTTTGGTATAGTCACGAAGACAAGGACCCCTCGGGCCCTGGGTGCTTGAATAGTTGTTTGTTGTAGTTGTTGAGCTGCTAAGATGACATTCAGCTTGTTCATCTTCTGATACTTAGCAGCTTCTTGTGATTGTATGGCATTCAGCATTGATGCTTGATCACAACTGATATACTGCTAAGTTGTACATTAAGTTTGACATCCTTGTGTGATACATCTCCTTGGTGCTGCTGATCTTTGTTGATGATGCTTGACTTTATCTGATATTCAGCATAACACACTATCACCATTGAGGGACTTCTAAGTCTTGCATATCAGGTAGACTTCTTCTGGTACTTAGAAGCTTTTGAACACTAGTTGACTTGTGTACAGATTTTGCTCTACATCTTCTTCTCTGTAGCTCAGAGTGTTCATGGTAAAATGTAGAGTGGCTCTAGAGGTCTGCTTTCTGATCTGCCACTCTAGTTCTTGTCTTCTTGGCCTTTCGGCTATCAGCACAGATGCCACTCTGTTGGCATACTCCTTCGAATTGAATGAAGCCTTTAGCACTGTAAGACTCTCATTAGATGTGCTTCACTCCTTCTATGGTAGTCCCACTCTCACTGAGACTTTTTCTCTGTTAAGCTCAATAGGACTCCCTTCGTCTCGAGTCAACAACATATTCTCCTTTGAAGCTTCAGCTGTTATATATCCATTTATTAGCTTCACGTTGGAATATATCCGTTGGGAGCTATTTGAAAAGCTTTAAAGATTCTGAGTTCTTTGATGTTGACATACTGAGTTGACGTGACAGCTCCTTTTTGACTTTCCTGACACAGCAGTCTACTATTTCACCTAACACCTCTGAAGCATCACTTTCAGCAGACTCAGTTGGAAATTAACTTTATTTCTCCTTTTCGTTTCTTCTATTTGGACCAAGGGTGTTGGTGAGTACATCGAGACTCTCAATTTGCAACGTTCGTTTGTCAGTCTTCATATTTAGACATTGCTGAGTCTTAATAATTGAACGAACGAACTCTACGATTCTGATGCTGACGTTCATGTACTTGGTCATAGTTTGTTAGTGGATATTGTAAGGTGATAGAATTTGACAATACTATGATTCTGAGAGTGCTCTATGATTTGACAATGTTGTACCATCTTGCACTTAGCTCTTGCAGTCTGTTCTATGATCCCGCCTGTCTTGCCTTGCATCAGGAACTGATAAATTGGCTGAATGCTCTGGCCCTTTGGTTTTCATGACTCCTTTGATTAGTCATGCTCAGCTTCCTCAATCTTCTGCCCTGTGATCTCTTGTTCACTCTTTATAGTGAGGCTGAGCATAGACAATCTTTTTCATCTGTCCTCTTTAGGTTGGCCATTATCTCTATAGGTTTTTTATCATTCTCTGAAGCTAGATGGCAAAAAATATGATCGTTGTTGTTAACACTACGATCGTTGTCTTCTATTTATTTGACAGATACTACAATCGGTGTCTTCTGATGAGCGCTTCTAGAAGACTTCTCCTGAATGGCTCTTCCCTTCTCAATCAGCCTTGCTGATAGAGTTGATGCTTTGATCTTCTATTTTCTTACAGGCCATTCAAAGAATGCTCTTTGATACTCTTCAAGTAGACTGCATTCTAAAACTTGACTACTCTTACCAGAGAATGAGATCTTTGTATACACTTCAAGATTGCTCATCTGTTGAGAATCGTAGAGTGCTCTATGATTATACCTTAGCATTGAAAGCACTTGACTGACTACGATTTGGCTCTGGTTTTACAGACTACGATTCTGTCCAATGGCAATTTATAGACTCTACGACTCCGAGTGTAGTCTACGATTCTGAGAGTATTTCATATGACACACTACGATTTATGCCTTGACATTTGCAATCTTTTGACTGGCTTGTCAGACTACGATTCTGCCTAAAACGACTTGTAGACTCCACGATTTCGAGTAAAGCCTACGATTCTTGACTTGGTTCGGCAGGCACTCAGCGGGCTATCTCTACAATCTCGAGAGTGGCCTTCTTGGCATACTGCGATTCTGAGAGAGGCTATCTTGATAGACTATGATTCTGCCTTGATAGACTATTGGCAGACTGTAATAGCTGGTGCAGTGCTCTACGATCAGACGGGCCTATTTATTACACTTTATAAGATCAACCTAACAAGCTTGATCTTTCTATTCATAGTCCCTGTACATTGTAATCTTTTGAAGGACTTCACAAAGTTATTCATTCATGTAGGATTAACCTAACACATTTGATCTTTTCAATCTAAGTCTTTGTACATATTGTCTATCATCTATTAAGGACTTTTTAGCTTTTATCAATGCATACATTTTTGCATATTCATTCATTAAGTTCATAATCAAATCTTATATAAAAAGGAATAACATTCTCATGCATATTCCTAACAATCTCCCCCTATTTGATTTTGACAAAAACATTAAATGCATATGTATGAGATGAATGAATCTTACTATACAGTGAGCTGCTGTATTACTAGAACAGATGATATGAATGTCATTGATGAGTATTTAATTTACAGATGATATGGCAATCTAAGTCCTGGATCCAGAACATACTATTATAATTAGAAATGTACCTTCTCTTTTTTATTGTTTGCACTATGTATGTCTTCTGGATGCTCTTTCTGTTGCTGCTACTCATCTATTTGTTCTTCTAGTTCTTGCTCCCCTTCAGATGATTGCTTCATCTTCTTTTGGTTCCCCCACAGATGAGGACTTCATTGCTTTCTTCTTTAGTTTTCCTTTCAACTCCTTTGCTCTTCTGCTTTGGCTCTTCTCCTCTATCTTCATTCGTCTCTTTGAATGCCTCTTTGAATGGCTCTTTTTCTCCCTTTTTTGTCATCAATCATTTGAGAGAGATGCTGAACATTGGACATGAGCTGCTCAATCAGGTGGGATGTGTTTCCAACTTCAATCTTTAGTTCCTGCTGGCTGAGCTCTAGCTTCAAGGAAATAGACTGGTTGAGAGTGTCTATTTTCTCGGAGAGAGACAAAATAGATTCTTTATTTTTCTTCTGAAGCTGTAGAGCTTCTCTCCTTTGATCCCTTATTGATTTCAGATAGATTTGATCTCTCTATTGAAGATTAAAAGATATATCTGAGATAGTTGCTTGAAGCTTTCTGTTGAACTCACTGTTTTCTCCTCCTGCCATGCTCTTAGCTTCTTCAGCAATATAAGAGAATTTCTCAACCAATTCTTCAGAGTTTTCCAGTAACTCTTGATCTTAAAGAATTTGTACAGCTTGTTGGACATCAAGTTTCTCACTTTAACATTTGTATACAAAGGCAGTGAGAATATCAAAGAGATTTGAATACCAGTTGCGGTTGGAGGAAGATAGGATATCAGAGAGTATCGTGGGAGCAAAGTTTGACTTGTTAGGGTGAGCTTGATCACTTGCAATTATAGAGTGTAAGGACTCTATGATCGTAAGCTTTGGTGTGATCTTTCCATCATCTAAGCTTTCTAGAAGATAATAGGGAATGTAGACATTACTAGCATGACGGTAGACTTTGAAGTGAGGGTGTTCCCTGATCAGATTGGTTGGGAATGTCTTAACCCTTGGAAAGTTTTGAGAGATCAGCTCTAGATTAGGAAAGTGTGAGTAACACCAGCTGATGTAGCTCTTATCTCCAGCAGTGTAGGCCTTCAGCCATGGCATCCATGGGTAGAACCACTTTATCAGATGATTCTCAGAATCATACAGCACCGTAGTAAGATCCAAGTCTATGTCTTGAAAATTATTGAGCAGATCGTCTGTGGACATCCTTACCACGCTGAGTCATTCATTTCCAAGGTTTATCCATCTGCCTGGTAGCACACCTTATGGTTTATCAAAGACTTCCACCACTAATCTTCTTCGAACAATTCCAGGAGAAGGAACATAATAATTTGCTGATCCACGATCTTCAGAGCTGGAGTCTATTTCCATTCCTTCATTTTTTGATTTTGAGTTAGACTGGTCAACTGACTCATCAGTAGATTATTGCATTTGTTCTTCATTTTCATCACCCTCTGCTATATTGGCTTTCGTTGACTTGCTTGTCATTCCTTGCTTTTCAGACTTCAAACCCCCTTTAGCTTCAGCTTCATCTTCCTCTTCTGATTCAGATCCATTTGCAGTCTTTTCACTTTCATGACTGTTGGAGCTGGCAGAATTCATCCTTCTTTTGCCCTTTATGTCTTCTTTCATAGTCTCAGGCTCATCATCATCACCAAGATCAATAATCTTAAGTGAAGATCCTTCTTTCTTCTTATGGCCTGGTTTGAGAAGTAGTCGATTTCTCCTTCTTCTTCTTGGGGGTTCAGCAATGGGAGATCTAGGTGTTTTTTCTTCTTCTAATTCAGATTCCTCTTTATCAGTAGAAGGACTTCTTGGGAGGATCTTCAGTGATTTTTTGACAACCTTGGCTTTCTTTTTGGATGGCTTTATAGAAGTGGACTTTGGAGCTTTAGAATCATCAGAGTGAGAAAGCTCATTCTTTACTTTACTTGCCTTCCTCTTCTTCGAAGTGCCCTTACTACTACTGCCAGATGTCTTTAGCTTCTTGTTCTCCATGGGATTTTTCTTCCAGTTGTAAAACAGTTTTGGAGACATCACTTTGTGAATATTAAGGGGTTCTCCCTCATTGTCCCTTATCTTGCTCTTCAGTTTCTTCTTCAAGATAATGCTCACGAATCTTCCATGGAAAACCTTTATGAGAGGTTTATCTGTTGAATTTTTCTTCTCTGCCTTTTCTAGCCATTTGGACATTAGGTCAAACAGTACCGCTCCAAAATTGATTTACTGCTTCAAGATAATTGCATTCATGACTCTCATTTACTGATCGCTTACTGAATCATGTGCAGTGTCTTTGTTCAAGATACATTTTCCTATAATCTCAGCAAGAAATTCAAACTCCTCAGGAAACTCCTTTTTCTTCATGTCTTTCAGATTTGAATTTCTCTAGTAGCGCATTAACCTTTTACCTTCTTTAATGTTGACTTCTTCGAGATTTATCAGACCTTGGTCAGGATACCCTTGACATTGATTGATATCTAATGCTCATATCTTCAAATTTACTCCTTTGACTTTTTTAGATAGAAGCCTAGAATATATCGTTGCATTTGAATAGAATTCCTTCATCAAGTCGGCATAAATCAAGGTGTTGGATTCTAGGCATTCGAAAAAGCCCAGTATTCTTCACGAGATCTAGAATGTCACTGAACTTCTTTTTTGATTTGTTGAATTTCTTAGAGCCGAGTTAAATTCCAGTGATAACACGCCAATCTTCCATTTGAAGGGTTAGAAATATATGGGTGTTCAATTTTAGGAATATTGCAGGAGGTACTTGAAGGCCATTTGGGTATGGCTAAAGGTTTGAGTGATTTAGGCTTTCGAAAAGTGTTTAGAGTTTAGGGTTCAAAGAGGGAAGATGGACTAGAGAGACTTACAGCTTTGTGGCAGCTTCTTATAAAGTGTAACTGTCACATATTTGAATTTTCATTTACAACTGTTACCTCTACTTTTCAATAGGACAGGTGTAAGTGAAATATTGGATGCACGATATTTCACTATCTGTAACTTCTCATAACTGATCAGCTTTTTAATTTTAACTTCCCTTCTTGAGATGTGAGTAAATCTTTCTTTAGTTGACCGTTGACTTCTTCAATTCGTGGAGTAGCCTAATGATGTAGTTTCATACTCCACGATTTCTTTATCTACTCAACGATCGTCTTTTGTAGCCATACTTCAGTAGATGATTCTTTATTAATCTCCAACTAGGAGTTGCATGATTCATCAACAACTTGAATTCTTCTGAGGGTCTTCTATATGCTCTGCAGAGGTTCTTGTGATGCATTCTGTATCAGCACTTCTTCTGGGTTAAGGTAACTCAGAAAGGGCTGGCCTCTTAGTATAAAACTTAGGGCTAGGTTTGTCTCTGAGGCACTTAATAGAAGAAGGATTGCTTAGACTTGATGGTAACAATGTCATCACAGTAGGCTTCTCTGCCATGGAGTTTTACTTACCAACTTTGGATATACTTTGATGTTGGTATTCGTAAATGAGAGAATGAGGTCTTTTAGCTCTTCAATCTATATGGTCAGGTGTTTATATAGACTACAATTGTAGGTTCAGCACGTTCTTTTGATCTACAATGAGGAGGTTGATCGTAGGTACTCTACGAATGGGGTAGTTGGCTGATATTGTGTCTCCCCCAAAGACAAGTACTTAAAACCTGTATTTGGTGCTACACGATTCTAAATATTAACAAACTTAAAGCATTATTAAATTAAAGTTATTACATCAAAGTGCTTCTATCCCAAGTACGAAAACCTTTAAATATTTAACATGATAGGTATGTACTAATGTCACCCAAAAACCTATCTATTATATAAGATCCTTTCTAACTAAACTGACATTTTTTCTTTGCCCTTATCCTTTCCAGAACTCTCAGCTTCATCTTTCTTAACTGAAAACATTTATAATAAAGCAAGAATGAGCATTTAATTGCTCAGCAAGTATAATAATCAATAATTAACATGCAAAAGAAATAAATATTTCCAGCTGATTCTGCTTTCATAGTAAAACAAGTCTGTAAAGCAATTAACATAAACTGAGATGATAATCTCATATTTTTGAAACGACGTAGTGATTTAAATATGCTAAGTCGTTATATATTCAAGAACTTGTTTTCTTTTTAAAAGGTTTAATCAGAAATTTTATCTATGAACCGACATGGTCTTACGAGCACGATGGGTGATCAGCCCTTTATGCCCTGCATTGATCAATACTATCTACGTGGAACAAATTCTTTCAGTTCCTCTTTGTCGTTCTCAAGACGCAATATAAAAATAACCCCAAGTTAAGGAAGTTCTTGCTCAGTTATAATCCATTTAGAAAAATAAATGGATAACTTAAATAAATAATTATATTTCAAGACTTAATATAAAAAAAATTAAAATATTTCAACTATACATGTATACTGAGTTTTATTCAATATATACATCGTTATCTCATGCAATTTTTGAAGCTGACTAGAATAAAAATTCTATCTCTATAGCATTATATATAAACAAGAAGAATTAATTATTTATATATAATTAAACTGGAAATATTACCCCAAATGAGTAAATTATGATTTTTATAATAACTGTCGCATAAAAGAATTGAAAAAATTTAAGAAACTTACTCAATTTAGATATGAGAAAGTTAAGAAACTTGCCTTATAAGGAGATTATCACACAATTTTAATTTACAGTCATCTCACAATCCCTATAGAATTATATTCACATACATAGTTACGTTAGATCATAACATATATCATCAACATACATGTAGTTTTATTATTAATAATTATTAGTTCATAAACTAACATTATTTACTCAAATCTCAAATTCCACCTTGTTTCATTTAGAAATTTATTCCATTTTACCCATTCATTACTATTTAATGATTCCTTACAATATTAATATGTAAATATTTTACATATTTAAACTTAAACCTTAAATATTCTATCTCACGAATATTTCATAATTTATTTCGCGAGTTCGGTTCATAATCAGCTCACATTTAGCTTTTATAGTAAAAAATTAACTTACTATATTATTTCTGAAAAAATAATAATTTTTATATTATTTTATTCTTTGATAAGTCGATTGGATAGTTGCTTCATTTAAAAATCTTTAATTTATTGGTTTACAAATATTAGCGTTTACTATATATATATATATATACATACACCGTTATATGTTGCTCGGCTCAAAAAGGTCATTTTGGGCCTCAGAAACCACAAAATATCACTTTTATGATTTATGGAAATTTTTAAAGGTCTCTCGGTTTATTTTGTCTCCCAAAATAATTTTATAGGCCATGCAAGTTTTTATTTTATCTAAATATAAAATTTTATATTTATTACATATTTATATTGCTTAAATTATGCCCGAAAGTTAGTTTCTGGACATAAAATCTCATTTTCAGTCAAAACTCGCCTCGTAAGGCTTTATTAATTTTAATAAGTCTTAAAACGTTGACGGAACGCGAATAAGAACGTCGAACGTCAAAATCGCCCGATGCGTCGACGTTCGTCGTCGCCCAATTTTGTGTTCTGACATGCCTATTCGCCTATTTTTAATTCTCAAACAACAAGTCGGATAATAGTGAATTTTTTGTATGTTATAGACCTCATGGCATATTATTTTTATCAAAAATTAGCTCGCTAAAACAGTTCATGAAAGCCCCTCAAAATCTGTCTCAAAATAACCTGCAGGGAAACTGTACAGCAGCAGCAGCAGCTCGCCCGCGCTGCTCCGTGCGGCATGCGCGTGCGCCTGCGTGTGGCATGCGTGTGCGCCTGCGTGTGGCATGCGGCCTGCAGTGGCCTGCTGCTATTGCAGTACGGCTTAGCGAGGCTGCTACTTTGCGATTTTATCCTGCGCTGCCCGTAACTCCGTTTAATTCGATTTTTGGATATGTTGTACATGGTATAACAAAGTACTTTTAAAAAATATCAGGACTGATATTTGGGCATATTAAGCTGTCCGAACAGGGTGCTCAAATTGACTGTTCGCACAGATTTTTCAACTTTTCGTTTAATGCTCAAAAGTCGTCGTAACGCTATTCAACCTAACTTTCTTACTAACTAAGCTTTAGTTAACATAATATGACTCACCTAAAGTTTTAGCTCATTTAAATTCCAAGTTCTTGGACATATTTACCCTCTACGGCCATTTATCGAACATGTTAAGTGCAATCTTTGTTTTATTCGATTTCTTAGCCGTTTATTAACGATTTTCCCCCATTCCCTTCCTATAACATCCCACAACACTACTCTTTCTATTAACATGAATTCATATATATTTCATATACAAAATCAAACAACATAATAAACTTGAATAAGTAAAGTTTATTAACAAAACTTAGTTTTTCCATTCTTTAAATTTAAAATCATTCAGCCTCCATATTATATATACATAGATAAGAATAGATTGTATACAATGAAAACTCATCCCAATTTACATACTAAATTACCAATCTCCTATATTGGAAAATTTAGTAACTAATTTATACCATTACATAAACTTGAATAAAATTCAAATTCAATTAAGAATTATATACCTTTGAATTCTTTAATCTCCAAGCTTGATAACTTTTAACCTTTACTTCAATCTCTCCGAGCTCTCTCACACAAACTTTTTCACTTAACCATTGAGAAAAGTCAAAAACTTCACCACTATGAGAGAAAAGAAGTCACGGGTTGGAGGAAAAAGAAGGAAAAGAAGACTTGAATAATTTTGTTAAGTCAAAATTTACTTGGAGCCAAAGGTTATTAAGAGTAACCCATACACTTTCATCTTTTCTCTCTTTCATGGCAAACCAAATAACTTGGAAAAGCTAGCTTTCAACAGTTATTAGGTAATAATCCGTAATTAACTAACTTATTAATTTACTCTTATGCTATCTACTTTAATTACCACCATATTAGTAACTTAATTTAATTAATTAACTAAGTTACTACCTACTCCATAAAATTAAATCTCTTGCACATATATATAAAATATATACTTTAACTATAACATAATATATCTTTATTACATATTCCTTTTATAAATATAAAATAAATACGCAAAAACATAATAACCCTTGCAATTAATATTAATTACTTACTTAAGATATTATAAGAAAATATAATATCCTTCTCTTCATTCTCATAAATTCAAACAAGAATTTATTTACCTCATTAAGATATTATAATAATTATAATCTTCTTTATTTATTAAAATAATTCCATATAAGAATTTATTTTAATACTTTTGGTTATAGCATATAGATAGACATTATATATCTAAACCACCCTTTTATTTTCCTATCCCAATTGTTCACAACAATTATTATTTCATTGCTTAATAAATACATATACCTAATACATATTTATTAAATCTCATATATATGCTACATCATACATGCACAATTCATATATAGTAAAAAAAAATTATTCACTATTTTAATATTATTATTATAACAGAAATATAAGAAATTTTCAGGTTCTTACAGATATGGTTATCAGTAGCACATTTTGGGACGTTACTACTGAGGATGAAGATTTATTTGGTTCATCAGTCATAGAGTTTTGGGAATCTATAACTGGGATAGGGCTGTTTAGATAAGTTGAAGTATCATCCCAAGGATTATTGAAGCTTCTCATAATGCTTGAAGAATGACATAGGTGAATAATTTCTCATGAAGTACTGTTAGATGAAGCGCCTTCTATTTCAAGAACTTCACAGAAGTGAACTGGTACTTCGTGGAGTGGTCATCAGATATGTAAGGGAGGTTGAACTGTCTCCTGAGCTTATCTCTAAATCCCACTTCTTCTTCTCCTTCATCTTTTACATCTTATTCTCAATGTAACTTCACCATCTCCATATCTTCAGTTACTCTTTCGTTGTCATTAGGTTTAGCTCCCTTCATTGCTTGAGAGATCTGAAGGATTAGCTTCAATGTATTCCTTTTTCAATTTGAGCGCTGCTAGATTTAGCAGATCACTGCTCACCCACAGTTGATACTTTCATCTTAGAGAAAGATGGGCTAACTTTTGTATATACATAAGTAAGGTTGCCTTGCACTTCTCCTTCTAGCTGGAATCTTCATGGTTGAATCAGCTCCATTTGATCATAGAGTATTTTCTTTAGAACTGGTTACTCCACAATTTGCTGACTTGACACTACGAACGTAGTTTCTATCATTCAGACTTTAGCATCTTCTGTACTCGTAGAGTTTTACTTCTATGATTCACACTTCATCAACATTAGTCGATAATTCACTGATATGATCTTCCTTGATGTTCCTCTTGAGATGATATGCTCTGCATGGATAGGCTTGAAAGGTCTCTTGCTTCTTGACGTGAATTGCATGCTTCCTTTTGAAGTATCATGATGATCATACTAAGGATTTTAGAATCCATTCATAAGCTCATAAGATTTCTTCATCCTTAGGGACACAACATATCTTTAGGAACAAGCTTTGGCCTTGGATGATTTTGAATGAGAGCAGTGCAGAGGGATCTTGAACTTGCAGCTGGTAGAAGCTTGGTGACTGAAGTCATGTGCTTCAGCTTATCTTAGTGAGGTCAGATAAACCACGTACCTGCAGGTTAAATAATTTTCTATTTTCGTATCCATGTCTATTTAGGTCCTACTAGGTTAGTTTTCTCAAACAAACCCAAGTTCCTCATACTTTTTGATTTACAGCATATAAGCATCAACAATCATATTTAGATAAATCAACTCTAGATATAATGACAGTTATAATGCATGATTGTGAGTGTGTGTATAATTAAACAGTTTTGATATGTTAAGCTTTCTCTTTGGTTGTTACACCCTTTGTTTGTGCTATGTTCATGGATTTTGAATTTTCATAGAGTGAGAATCATCTCTATAATTTGCATCTTATTGGTTCGTGGAGTTGATCAGTTTCTAAGAACCTTCAAGATATACCTGTAGTGTTGATCACACTCTATGTTTTATCAAAAACACAAAACATTGATTTGTATGAATTTCCAAACATACTAATCCATTAGCAAAGGTCGAGCAACTTAGACTGCTTAGATTGTTATATACTTAAGGCATATATCAGATGTCTTCCAAAAACTTATTTTCAACTTAAAACATGGGTGGAGAGAAAGTTTTTCAGCGAATAGTTTCCAACCTCAAATGTACTTCTCTCTTTTCCCTTTTTAGGAAGAAAAAGATCTTTTGATAGAATATTGTTATAGCACATAAGGTGATGATGCAATATGATGTATGTATATAGTGATGAGGATGCATACCTTGCTACTGTCAGTTTCTTGACAGTTAGTTGTTATATTTATTTGCACAATGATATGAGGCATTGTTGTGCACATCTTTGTAATGCTGACAACTTGTGTTGCTCCATATGGCCTTAGATCAAACAAGTAGAGTCTTTGAATTATGAGCAGAGGAAAGTCTTGACAACTTGAATTCTTTGAAGTCCTTGAACCTCAGAGTTCAGATTTATGGCTTTAGCCAAATGCATATGTGAAGGATTTTCCTCCCTCCTCTAGATAAGAATCTCATAGCACGTTTAGGCATTTCATCTTTCAGAACTGTGGACGTAAGATTCTTTGTACTTGTTGCATCTTGACTTCCCATCAATAGGCTACAGACTGTTGATTGACTATGGACAGTGATTGGCCTGATAGCAATTTCATATAAGGACAGGAACCAATCTGGATAGCTTCAGGTGGATATGCATATTTACATGTACGTACAATTTTCAACTTGTGAGCTCATCTTCATTCAGAAGTGACTTACCACTAATACTAAGTTTAGAACTTATTTGTGCCGCGGACCAAACTCAAAGCGTTAGCTTTTGGATACAGTGTGAGAACCTGCTCTGATACCAATTGTTAGTTCCCAGGGGCACACAAGAGATCTAGAAGGGGGGGTTGAATAGATCCTTTTTAATTTTAAAAGCTTTTTCCTTTTCTTTAGTCTTGATAAGTAATTAGCATATGACAAATAGAAGAATCCATTTATGCACAGCGGAATAGATTAAGATCCCCTTCCAGAATATCTAGTTAGACATAGTTCTAATGTTAGATTAGTAGGAAACAGATATAGCAGTTATAGTACAGATTATAAATGATATAAAGTAAATGACACCAGGGGTTTTAAGTGGTTCAGAGACTAAATGCTCCTCCTCCACTCTTCTGCTTCAACAAGCAGGGATTCCACTAAGGATAAGATCAACTCTGAATCACTAAGATTCCTTCAAGACCAGCAGCCTTGGAACTCAAGTTTACTAAGAACTCTTCAAGCCCAGCAGACTTAGAAACTATGACACCCCCAAATCCGGGTACTTCGTTTCCACAAGATTTGGTGCTCACTTTCTGAATAGAACATACATCTACCCAATAATAAAGAATTGCAAGATAAATTATAACTTTTATAAATACTAAAATCTTTCTTGAAAAGGAATTACAACCTTATCCAAAATCATCCCAGGGTTTAATCTAACCTTGACAGAAACATTTAATGCGGAAATAAACACATAACTAAAAGTTTTATTACAATTCAATCAACAATTAAAACAAGTCTTCACTTGTTCAGCTTTCCTTTGCCTTTACTAGTTGACAGAGCGTCAACACTTTCAACCTTAGCTGCAATGGTTATTTAATATGCAAGAGTGAGCAAACAACAGCTCACTGCAATACAACAATAATAAAGATATAATTAAATAGCTTCAATAGATTTGAATAACTTTACTTTCATCAACAATAAAGAATTGAATAATAATCCTTTCATTAATAATTAGAATTTCGAATATTGAAATCATTTGAGGGTCATAAGACCTTGAACTTTTGTCCTAGGCTATAAACATTTCTATTTAAAACCTTTAACAGTCATTTAAACTATGGACCTTAACTCGTACTTAGGGGGATTAGCCCTTCGTACCAGGTATTGTGCACAAACATCTTAACGCTTTCGCATAGTAACCTCCCCTAGTAAATAAGGTTGTTCATCTCAGTATTTGAATACAAGTCCGCACTAAAGAAAGTTTGGTTTGGATAAGCTTAGAAGGGTAATTTAGAATTCAACATTCATCAACTAAGGAATAGTTGAATCGACTTACAACAATCAAGAATAATTCACAAATAAAAGATTATGGATAACTTATATGCTTTAGAATCAAACTTAAAGCATTTAAAAGATAATATAGACCCTGCTTGAACAATTAAGTCAAAATCATGTTAATTCAATAATAAACTTTGATAATATTTACTCAATATGAAATTTATAAAGAGTACGAATAATTAGCATCATTATGATCAATAAAAATAACTCAAGTAAGGTTTGAGTTTAGAGGACTTGCACAATATAAGAATTAAAGAACTTGTATATAATTGACGAGTTTAAGGATAGAAAACTTGTCTCAAGCGCAAGCTACTATTAAAATCACGTTCTTTAACACTTCCTACACACATATATTTAATCACAATAATCTAAATTAGTTAACACATAACTAATTCACATAATTAGTTAACACATCTAGGTTAACTAATTCTTTTTTAATTATTAACTTAATAATTTATTAATCACATCACATAATCATATTACTTGCTCATATAATTAAATCAAATAATAATTATGTACTCATATTATAATTAAACAAATTATAATTTAAACATTCACTTTAATTATAATTAATCAAATTATAATTACATCTTATATTAATTAAATTTTAATTAAACAAATTATAATTTATAATTAATCAAACTACATCATTAAATTATAGTTAAACAAATTATAATTTAAATTAACATTCAATTGATTAAAATTAATCAAACTATAATTATAATTAACCAATTATAATTTAAACCTTTACTTTAATTATAATTAATCAAATTATAAATACATATTATATTTTATTCATATAATATATTACTATGCGTATTATGTCATAAAAGTTATTACATACAATAAGCTTTTCAAAATATACAAAAAAATAAAAATTATTATTTTCTGCAACCACCCCGTCGGGGCGGGGGTTTTGGCCTTGACATGCCTGTCGGGGCGGGCCCCTTGCAACGAACGCAGACAGTTCGCGAACTGTGCAGAGAAAAAACTAATTTGGCTTATTTCTCCACATCGAGTTCTGAATTCAGCCAACATAATACATATAACACTTTACAGAAAATATAATATTAAAGTTTCTAACATGTTTTAACACATTAAATCATTAAAACACATAATAAAAACTCAATTTCATGATTTTTGAAGAAAAGCCATTGTTAAGTGTTCTTGATGAAATTGAACACTGAACTTTTGTTTTAAAACTAATTCACACAATTTCAAGCATAGTAATTAAATCCTTAAACATGCTATCATCATCTATAATTAATTTAAACAAAATTAACAATCAAACATGGATTCCTTTAATTTTTAAGAGAAAACTATACATATATATATATATATATATATAATTTTAAAATACTTTCACTATAACTCTTTGAAGAACATGAATTCCTCATATTCATCATATATGCATGAATTAACAACTAAACCAAGCATATAATCATACATAAACATGCTATAAAATAATATATATATATATATATATAAAATTATGATCATACAATTTTCATGAAATTTCATGTTTACAGAGAATCACTATATGAAAAACATAAAACAAAATATATAAACTGAATTTAGAGGTTATACCCTTTGATTAGTGCTAGGAGAAAAGATAAAGATGATGGTGTTGAATTTCTCAAACATGCTTCTCCTTCTCCTTCTCTCTTCTTCCTTTTCTCTCTATCTTTTCTCTCTTCTCTGTATTCTCTTTTCTTTGTTTTGTTCTAACACTGACTAACCTTTCTAACTAACGTAAAATATAATACATATATTATACATATAACATATATACATATAACTGACAATCATATAATAATTATAATAATTGACAATTAAATCCCATACTAATTACATCAGTTATAAATTTTTGAAAATCAAAAGTCATAAGGTTTTGTTTGGCAAAAACCGTTTATTTTTAAAAATTTACTTTTTTAGCTTAAAGTCCTGTTTGGTAAAACAAGATTAAAATAAATGTAAGGGCCTTGTTTGGGTAAAACTTATTTAAAAGCCCTTTTTTTATTCTTTTAAAAAATCCTTTAACACATATTTTAATGTTACACTTTAATTAATTAAATCCTTAACATCTAATTTAATTAATTAAAAGCTAACATCAATTTACCACATAAAAATGCCACATAACAATTATAATTACTCGCTAATTATAATCTCATGTAACAATCATCACATAAACTTCATCTAATTTAATTATCTCAATTAAATTAGAACTACTCCATAAAATCATCACACATCAATTAAATAATAATTTAATTAATATATAACACTTAATTAAATCACTCCACAATAATCACATTATTTATTTATTTAACTCAATAAATAAATCAAATCAAATATTTATTTAATTTAATAAATATTTACAATTAATATATAAAATTCTCATTCGTTACAAAAACTTTAGACTAAGCCCAGTAGACTTAGAATCTCTTGTACCCTCCGGTACTCAACAAGCCCAGCAGACTTGACTTTGGTTTAGTCAAGAAGACAAGGACCCCTCAGGCCCTTAGTGTTTGAATGATTATTTGTTGTTGTTGTTGAGCTGCTAAGATGACATTCAGCTTGTTCATCTTCTAATACTTAGCAGCTTCTTGTGATCGTATGGCATTCAACATTGATGCTTGATCACAACTAATGGACTGCTAAAATGTACATTAAGTTTGACATCCTTGTGTACTTAGCAGTCTGATACATCTCCTTGGTGCTGCTGATCTTTATTGATGATGCTTGACTTCATCTGATATTCAGCATAGCACACTATCACCATTGAGGAACTGCTAAGTCTTGCATATCAAGTAGACTTCTTTTGGTACTTAGCAGCCTTTGAACACTAGTTAACTTGTGTGCATATTCTGCTCTACATCTTCTTCTCTTCAGCTAAAAGTGTTCATGGTGAAACGTAAAGTGGCTCTAGAGGTCTATTTTCTGATCTGCCACTCTAGTTCTTATCTTCTTGGCCTTCCGGCTCTAAGCACAGATGCCACTCTGTTGGCATACTCCTTCGTGTTGAGTGAAGCCTTTAGCAGTGTAAGACTATCATTAGATGTGCTTCACTTCTTCTATGGTAGCCTCACTCTCACTGAGACTTTTTCTCTGTTATGCTCAATAGGACTCCCTTCGTCTCGAGTCAACAACCTGTTCTCCTTTGAAGCTTCAGCTGTTATACATCCATCCATCAGCTTCCCGTTGGAATATAGCCGTTGGGAGCTATTTAAAAAGCTTCAAAGATTCTGAGTTCTTTGATGTAGACATACTGAGTTGACGTGACAGCTCCTTTTTGACTTTCCTGACATAGCAGTCTACTGTTTCACCTAACACCTCTAAAACGTCACTTTCAGCAGACTCAGTTGAAAGTCAACTTTATTTCTCCTTTTTGTTTTCTCTTTTTGGACCAAGGGTGTTGGTGAGTACATCGGGACTCTTAATCAGCAACATTCATTTGTCAGTCTTCATATTTAGATATTGATGAGTCTCAATAATCGGACGAACGAACTCTACGATTCTGATGCTGACGTTCATGTATTGGGTCGTAGTTTGTTAGTGGAAATTGCAAGGTGACGGACTTTGACAATACTATGATTCTAAGAGTGCTCTATGATTTAATAATGTTGTACCATCTTGCACTTAACTCTTGCAGTCTGTTCTATGATCCCGCCTATCTTGCCTTGCATCAGGAACTGATAAATTAGCTGACTGCTCTGGCCCTTTGGTTTTCATGACTCCTTTGATTAGTCATGCTCAGCTTCCTCAATCTTCTGCCCTGTGATCTCTTGGTCACTCTTCATAGTGAGGCTGAGCATAGACAATCCTTTTCGTCTGTCCTCTGTAGGTTGGCCATTATCTCTATAGGTGCTTTATCAGTCTCTGCTGCTAGATGGAAAACACCACGATCGTTGTTATAAACACTACGATCGGTGTCTTCTGTTTGTTTGACAGACACTACAGTCGTTGTCTTCTGATGAGCGCATGTAGAAAATTTCTCCTGAATGGCTCTTCACTTCTCAATCAGCCTTACTGATAGAGTTAATGTTTTGATCTTCTGTTTGCTTACAAGCCATTCAGAGAATGCTCTTTGATACTATTCAAGTAGACTGCATTCTGAAACTTGACTACTCTTACCAGAGAATGAGATCTTTGTATACACTTCAAGATTGCTCATCTGTTGAGAATCGTAGAGTGCTCTACGATTCTACCTTAGCATTGTGAGCACTTGACTGACTACGATTTGGCTCTGGTTCTGCAGACTATGATTCTATCCAATGGCGATCTGTAGACTCTACGACTCCGAGCGTAGTCTACGATTCTGAGAGTAATTCATATGACACACTACGATTTCTGCCTTGACATCTGCAATCTCTTGACTGGCTTGTCAGACTACGATTCTGCCTAGGACGACTTGTAGACTCCACGATTTTGAGTGAAGCCTACGATTCTTGACTTGGTTCGGCAGGCGCTCGGCAGGCTGTCTCTACGATCTCGAGAGTGGCTTTCTTGGCAGACTGCGATTCCGAGAGAGGCTATCTTGACAGACTACGATTCTGCCTTGATAGACTATGATTCTGCCTTAACTTTCTTGGCAGACTGTGATGGCTGGTGCAGTGCTCTGCGATCAGACGGGCCTATCTATTATACTTTATAAGATCAACCTAACAAGCTTGATCTTTCTATTCATAGTCCTTGTACATTGTAATCTTTTGAAGGACTTCATAAAGTTGTTCATTCATGTAGGATTAAGCTAACACATTTGATCTTTTCAATCTAAGTCCTTGTACATATTGTCTATCATCTATTAAGGACTTTTTAGCTTTTATCAATGTAGACATATTTGCATATTCATTCATTAAGTTCATAATCAAATCTTATACAAAGAGGAATAGCATTCTCATGCATATTCCTGACAGTATTGAACACTCACAGTATGTGTGTTGTCATATTTTGCACGACAGTTTAATAGTTGTAAATAGGAATGTTCGCGTCTGTAGTGTTGTTTTTGGCGACTCAGAATGAGTTGTGTGGACCTACTTTGGGAGAGTCACAATATCACTTTATTATTATTATTATTTATTTTGTATTATACTCCCTCCGTCCCATAGTTATAGGCTGATTTTCCATTTTGGGATGTCCCAATATATAGGCTATTTACTATTTATAAAATTTAGTTGGTTCATTGTTTTACTTTTATGCCCTTATAATAAATATTCAACCACTACTCTCTTTTTTTGAAGAAACAACATTCAACATTATTATTTTTATCACCACATTTAATGTTGTTGTATTCTCAATAAAAGAATTCAACTTTTTAGGCTTTACTAGTTTAACATATTTTGTGATTGGTTGAAAGTTTATGTAGATTAAAAACTCCATCTTTGGTAAAAGTTCTATGGTTAAGGACTTTAATGGTCAGTACACGTTAATCAATTAAGTTGAGAGTTCTAGTGTGATAAGTAAGGAGTAATTAATTTATTCATTAATTCCATATTAAGGGGTATATGTGGAAAATTTCTTTTAAAAATTGCCACTTTAACTAACTTAAATGATTTTCTTAAACTATGTGCCAAAAGAAATCAACCTATAACTATGGGACGAAGGGAGTATTAAGGTTTTGAATGCCAAATAAAAAAATGAGACTCAATTTTGGACGTATTCTTTAACAATCCATGTAAAAAAATGGCTTTGAGTACATAACTCGTAATCTAAGAATATATATATATATATATATATATATATATATACATACACGGTCAGTCTCTCCAGCGAACCATAGAAAGCGAACTAAAAGCGAACTGACTATAACAACAGTTTTTTCCGTCGCTATAGCATAAAAAACTGGTTTTCTATGTTATTGCGACGAAAAAATTGTCGCTATAGCCGGTTCGCTTTTAGTTCACTCCTTATGGTTCGCTGGAGAGACGGACCCTATATATACATAAAAAAAAATTACAATGTCTCAGTCATAAAATAACTTGAATCTCATTTATTATTTGTGAGAGGAGATTTGAAAAAATATCAATTTCCTATATTAACTCAAATGAAATAAATTTATATTAATTTAAAATTTAAAAATGTTTCTGTCTATTAAAAAAGAAATAGTAATTTTATATTCTAAAATATAAAATTTTATAAACAAAAAAAAAAGAATATCTAAAATTCATTACATTCTTCTGTACCGGCCAGTTGTGTCAGGTATTTGGGAAAACTGAATGGTCCTTACTTCTTGATTCCCTAACAAAATGAACTACTTTAACAATCAACCACTCGTCTTTATCAGCGTGTCCACACCAGTTAACTGGTTTGGGCCTGTTTTTATTTTAAAAAATATGGAAAAAAACTTTAACTAATTCAAATAATTTAAGGAACAATTACATATTATAGTGCATTTTAATAAAATATTACAAAAAAAATGCATAAATAAAATATTTACAAAATTAGTGCATATGCAATATTTAATTACAAAAAGAGTGCATTCTTATCCCTTTAATTATGCCCATGATTCTCTCCCACGATTCTCTCCCATGATTCTCTCCCACAATTCTCTCCCATGATTCTCTCCCACTCAGTCTTCTTCCTCCTCTTCCAACCCGCCTTCTTCCTACTTTTCCACCACCGCCCTCCCCCTCCTCACTGTTCCGCCGCTCCTCCTCCCGCCCCCGCCCCACCCCCTCCACTCCCCTTCCTCCGCCTCCCTTCTCCTCCCCCCGCCAACGCCCCACCCCTCCTTCCGCCTCCTACCGCCACCCCTTTATCCTCCTCCCGCCCCACCCCCTCCCCTCCCCTCCCCTCCCCTCCCCTCCCCTCCGCCTCCCTTCTCCTCCCTCGCCCACGCCCCACCCCTCCCTTCGCCTCCTCCCGCCCCGCCCCGCCCCACCCCACCCCACCCCACCCCACCCCTTCACTTCTTCCCCCTTCCTCCTCCTCCCCCAAATCAATCCAAGGTGGCCGTCGGTGGAGGCCCCGCCACTGGCCGCGGTGGAGGCCCCTCCATCACCCGTTGCTTCCCTTCCACCACCGGTCCATTCTCCAACTCCACTGGTAACCAAACCTTCATACGTTGGTAACCAAATAGGCATACCAAGGTAACCAAACCTTCATACCAAGGTAACTGAACCTTAATATGAAAGTTTCTTTGTTATGAAAGTTTGGTTACCTTGTTATGAAGGTTTGGTTACCTTGGTATGAAGGTAACCAATTCAGTTTTATTAGGTTACCAATTTATTTTGAATGTGATGCAGTTGGTAACCAAACTTCATGCAGTAGATTACCAAACAGTCATACCAAGGTAACCAAACCATCATACCAAGGTAACCGAACCTTAATATGAAGGTTTCCTTGTTATGAAGATTTGGTTACCTTGTTATAAAGGTTTGGTTATCTTGGTATGAAGGTTTGGTTACCTTGGTATGAAGGTAACCAATTCAGTTTTATTAGGTTACCAATTTATTTTGAATGTGATGCAGTTGGTAACCAAACTTCATGTAGTTGGTTACCAAACCTTCCGATAAGGTAACCAATTCAGTTTTATTTGATTACCAAATTTATTTTGAATGTGATACAGTTGGTAGCCAAACTTCGTATAAAGGTAACCATTTTAATTTTTATGGGTAACCAAATCGTCAAAAAAAAATTCAGAATAGCAACTCCGGCGATATAGCGGTGGCGGCGGCGATTTAGCGGCGGCGGCGGGAGGCGGGGGAGGAGAATGATGAACAGTAACTCTTTCATAATTTTTTGTTTTTAATTTTCTCATTTTGATTTAAATTTTAAATTATGGATTTGAAATTATTGTTAGATCTAAAAGATTTGAATTTAAATTATTAGTTATCCTTGATTTTAGATTTCTATATTTAATTTGAAATTGAATGGTTTGAATTTTTGCACTTTTTTTGTAATTATTTTATGAATGCACTTTTTTTGTAATTACTTTGTAAAAGTTGTATAGTTCTGTAAAGGACTCATAATTTAAAGTAGTTAACCAACTCAAAAGTTCTAGTTAATTTGGTTTGACCATCCAGTTTGTAATCTAAATTGCGAGGTCTACATGCAATTAGTATAACTAAACAATTGTGGAAATAGGAAATCCCTCTTTCCATCTTAGGATAGCTTATTTGCGATCAGGTCCTTCAAAATCTTATTTGTCTTGAAAGAATTGAAGATTTACCTTTGTGCACATGCCTGCCTTTAGAAGTCTGTAGCAGGTGCCCATTACTTTCTAGTTCATAAGCTAGTTTGTATATATACGAATATATCCAATTCTGGAGTGTGGAAAACCATTGGAATCAAGATCAAATTTTGCAACTTCAAAGGCGGATATAAATTGCGATTCTGTTATCTATTTGTAAAAGTACAGATTATAAAATTTAAATATGAAACAAATTCAAAACTTCATTCCATCTAGTTAGACAATGGTCATAGCTTGTCAAGAATTGCAAGAAATGCTGAAAAATATGAGATTGGGTAAGTTTATGCCTTTCTGGACGGGGCATCTTAGAAACTGTAGAAAGTAGGTTTTTCTCCTACGAGAAAGGCCGATTCACGTCTTCAAACCATGCAAAACCACCACTAGGAAAGAGACTCATCAAGAGTCACCGTAATCCAAGAAATTGGTCAGTAAGTTTTGCCACCGAACTGGCTAGGTTGTCTGCTGCTTCCTGCGTACTTGCCTCTGCATATACTCTTACAACATCTTCTGTTCCAGATGGTCGTATAAAACATCTGCCTTGAGGGTAGTTTGCTGCATAAAAGTATCAATACAACGCAAGAAACATATTTAGCACACGTTTTAGAAGTTTTAGATACCAAAGATGAAAAATCTTATACAATCACCAAGTCTTCAAACCACTGTGGACATGGTTTTATTTCAGAACAAGGCCACTCTCACAAAGATCATTTGAGTTAGGATTATATGTATCAAGTTCTTGACAGTCCTCCGGACAAGGGAACTCAGGGGGATGAAAGGGAAGAGACAGGAGGACAAAAATTATCAAAGAATAAAAAAAATAAGAAGAAAGAAGGATAAAGAGATTCTTTCCTCTTTTTGATGATATAAAGGTACAAAACTCTAAATAAGTATCAAACTGGATTCAAAACTTAAAATTTTCTAATCTCATATTTTCAATAATTATGGTATATCATCCACACATGTAGGAGCTCACGACACACCTGACAGAACCATAAACATGACAGTTGATAAACGGTGTTAAATAACCTAACTCTTGCATGGTGGAAAAAGATCTTAATTCCATATTAAAAACTCGAGACGGTGATATGCTTTACCAGTTACGGCATTAATGGCTTCTTGAATACCAACGGGACTGGCAACCACAGTTTCTGCATTTGCTGTGACAACAGCAGTTCTGTCAACAACCTTCACCTGAACCAAGTGAGAAGTTGTAAATGCTTCATTCAAAGAGTTAAAAGACAGAACAAACTTCTTCTGGTCATAAAACTTAATAAAAATCTCTAGACCCACGTATCAAACAGATATCCATAGGTTATTAGGTAAATAATAAAAAGGGTAAATTGTTAAATACAAGACTCATACAATACAGTGGCAAGACATTATATAAATCAAATTTAAGATTTTAAAAAAAATAAGTGAGAACTCCAGGTTCACAAAAGCAGCTGTAGCATATTTACTTATTTCTTATAAATGGCGCTATATTGTTGAAGTAACCATGTAACAAATAGCAGCAGAAATTTAGTTTCCTAGCTTTCTTCTAACTAAATGAATTTGACATAGTTCATAACAAATTTAAGTTGTATTAAGTTTCATAGTCATTGATATAATGACTAACGTATTAAAACATAGTTCATAGAACATTCATATAAATGACCACAAAAAGAATGAACATTCATATAAGGTATGCATTAGCAATTCTATCATGAAACAGAACAAAACCAATTAGATAGCATTCACTGAAGTTAGAAAAAAGTTCTTTTATGGGCTTTGGAGGCTTTGGATCAATAAAACAAATAAGACAAACAAACGAAGCATCTCCAGCAAGGATGCTAGCTTAGTCTAAACTTCCACCCAGGGGTAAGTGTCCCATTAAATTATATCCTGAAATGCTGAAACTAGAGATGCATCAGAGAGTTTTCTTTAAAATTTATAAAAGACCAACCTTAAGCTGTCTGCTGGGTAAGTCATGATAAAGCTCATTCCATCGGTGGATTGACCATCCCATATGTTGTAAGATAGCCTCCACTAGAAGCAACCCACTCAAAGCATCTCCCACTGCCTGATTGATCAACTTGCTGACTGCTATTAGTCTCAAAGCAGCCTTTAGCTGGTCCGAATCTGAAAATTCAATTAATTTACATATTTAAAATTAACAGTAGTTCCAAAACTTCTATATATGTGTGAAAAACATTCAGGAACAACCTTTGGATACTGAAGTAAGCTCATTAATTCTACCCTCCAACCAGCTTAAGAAATGATTAGAGAACAAGATGGTTCCATGACCATTTGCTTCAAAATAGATCCCAATATCATAGTCAGCAGCTTTCTCATGCAAGTATTTTACTCCGGTGGGGGTAAATACAACTTTTAGACCCATTTGTTTCAGGTAATCGGTGGACGCACCATTTGCATAAGCTGTCTGTACAACACCAAGATGTGCTTGATAATTATTATTTACCTTTTCACCACTAGCCTCATCGAGAATACTCAATTGTTCCTTGATAAATAGAGCAAACAAAGACAATATCTTGTCCCCATCAACTAGGTCAATTTTGCCATTACTATTTGGTAACACTACAAAATATACCAGACGGTCCGCATCTCCATCCAAACTTGCACACCTGAAACACTAGAACCATCCAAGCAATTAGTTGCTTCAACTATGTTAAGTGGGATTCAGCATGGTAAAACTTTTGCAAGTATTGGCTCAAAATTCATCACCCTCACTCTGTTGATAAGGATTAAAAGACCTTTAAATGGAAAAAGAATGGAAAAGAATGAAGTTCCAATGACCGTAAATTTGTGTAAAACTTTTATCAAAGGTAAAATAAGAATTTAATTATTTGTATAATTCAAGTTACATATCAACAAAGATGAACTAATAGGAGGATGGCTCACCTTATCCCAACATCAGCAGGACCGAACCCACATGGAGTAACCTTCTCTTTCTGCACATAATCCGCACCAACTCCATCATTGAGCACACCTTCTTTACCAGAGTTGCGGATATCGATATCAAAACCATTTAACCTCTTGTTCAGGACTTCAAGCTTTTCTCCGCCAACACCATTTGCACCGTCCACGATCAATTTGTCATTCTTATTGCTTAGAACACTTTGGGGAATCAGATCTATCAAGCACCTGACCAGATATAGAAGCACATAAAGAAAATATTTTTGAATTCAGACAAATAGATGTAGACCTCTAGCTGAAACTAACCTGAACGAACTCGAAAGCTGATCGAAGTAATCAAGTTCAGATGGCTTTGAACCATTATTCATAGCACGAACCATCCAATGGAGTTGCGGAGTTGTGACAATTCCCATGTCAATGGCAGTAGCTCCAACTATTGAACTGATTCCCTTGAATTAAACAAATATAAGTTGCATTATATGACTTACATTTATACTTGAACAATAATTTTATACTTTTATTTCAAAGAGGTTATAGCATCTCACAAAATTTGTACATGCATAGGTAGTGGTTGGGGGTTCCAGCATCATTAAAAAAAATGAATGTTCATATACAAACTAATTAATGAAAATTCCAATTTCATGGCAACGAAGGAGAAGCAAGCTATACTTGTTTTGCAGCCTCAAGAAGAGACTCCCCACTAGGCCTAGTGTCTCTCCCCAATAATATCTCAACTGTTTGTGCTCCTCCTTCAAGTGGAATGTTTTCCTTCTTCACAAATTCAGCTATCAGCTGTTTCAAGAATTTAGAAACGAATGGCACAACCAATAACTAAAAAAAATAACTTTCAAAATACACACTAGAATACCTCACATACCAAAAACGAATTTATCAGCCACCAAACAGTAAACATTGACAAAAAAAACCTCTTGCATACAATACGGATACATAATATATGGTGTTTTGACCAAGTTCAAAGTCAGCCCCGAACTGCAATTGCATCTATTTTGTTAACTGTATATACTTGAATATTCTTTTAGCTAAATTCTACATGCAACTAATGCGTAAACATAATTTATCTATGTATAATTCGTAAACCTAGTTTATACACCCAATGCCTTTGCTCATCACATCCTTCTTTTAAAAACTTCTGTTAGTTTCAACACATCATAGTAAATAATATAATTCACCCACATTATTCATTAAAATTTCAAACACAAAACTTGAGCTAACTCATTCCGAATCAAAGGAAATGATTAGAACCTGGAGGAGATGTTGAGGATCAGGGGCATTAGCCAGCGAATCAGCAAAAGGCTCCCAATCCTGAGTGAGCATTTCACCAGTTGGATCAGCAATTTTGACTCCATTGTCAGAAACTTGGTTATGGGAAGCAGTGATCATCAATCCGATCACAGCTCGAGTCTTGAGCGACCTTAGTGCCGCCAATATCCCAACCCTATACACCGTCGATTCCAATATCGATGCATCTGCTCTGAACCCAGAAGTCCCGTATGATAACCTCACTCCTAATTAATTCCAAAATCATCAATCGCAAATCAGAATTCCGAGGGATTATAATACAGTATTAAAACCTGAAGAGAAATTTATTGATTGAAAACAGAACTGACCTTGGGGAGGAGGGAAACGAGTAGAGGAATCGAGGAGGATGGATTGCTGTTGTTCGTTCATCTTCTACTCTCTTCAAATATCTACCAATGTGAATGAGAGAGAAAGCTTGTGAGCTATGAGAATGATTCAAACTTTCTTTTTATTTTAAGAAAATGAAAGAAAAGAAAATAGAGAACTTTGAAAATCTTGAAATAAAACTTTTGAATTTTCAATGACACTTAAATTTTTTTAAATTAAAATATAAACATTGAAAATGTTGATACATCGTGTTGTTTTCCAAATACAGACAAAATTTTAGAAGGGGTTAAATAGATTTTTAAAATTTTTGCTTATTTAAAGATAAGTTATCAAGTAATTAATTTGATCAATTAATTTAGCACAACGGAATATTAGTTTAAAACCTTCTTAAAAATTTAATGAAATCTCACTTCTAAATTTAGTACTTGTGAAATGTTACTATAAGATATAACACTTAATGACAAAATATAAAGAGTTAAAGTAAATGACATAAGATGTTTAAGTAGTTCGGATTACAAATAATTTTTAGTCCACTCTTTTACGTTAACAAGTAAGAAATCCACTAAGGATAGGGTCACAAAGATCAGATCACTAAGATCTATTACAGCTGAATCACTTAAATTCCTTCGAGTCACTTAGTTTCAGAAAGGTCACTTAGATATCTTCAAGTCACATAGACTTTTTTAATGTCACTAAGACAATCGAATCACAATGAATGATAATGTTTTAGATGCTGCTAAGCTTTGAAGTAGGTTTGACTGTGACACCTCCAAATTTAGACCACACGTGTCTCGAATTCGACGCATCACATTCTAAATTCTGATAATATACTAACAACTCATGCAATGGAATTATATAATAATTTACATTTATTTAATATAATTATTCAGGTCCTACGGTCTCGTAACTTAAACATCTCATACATATCTTAAAAATAACTAATACATAATACGATATAATCTTATTACAATCATCATAATATTCCTAAAAGAGTACAAAGCTACGGCCGTAGCCTTGCCCTTGCCCTTATCTGTGCCAGAGGGATCGCACTGCTCTGCCTTAACTGAAATATTTTAGGGAAAGCAAGAATGAATAACAAATTTGCTCAGCAAATAATATAGCAATAAGGGTGAATATTATAAATTTCGAATCTCAAAGGTACAACAGTAAATGATTGTTCAAGAATAATAGAAATATCAATAGTTCTCAATAAAAGCGGCTATGGACAAAAAGATATCAACAAGATTCAAAGTTTTAACCTTTTCAAGGTTTAAGAATAATGAACATTGAGCAGTCACTAAGGACTATGAACTCTTACTAGAATTAACAGTAATATGCTGCTAATCCAATAAAACAAGTACAACAGGTGATCAGCCTAAAGTACCCTACGTCATGCATAACATTTAATCGTACTCATGTGCGCACGTCGGTTTCCCGACAGTTGTATATAATTTTCCCTTCCATGAGGGTTGTTCATCTCAGTAGAATTATAAGAGTTCGCACCAAGTCAATTGGTTTTGATAGCTTTCTAACAGATGATATTAGTTTAGCCGAATCAAATAGCTTAGACAACTTTTGTAATGCATTTAGAAACGATCAACTAGTTTTTGTATTGGGTCTACTTGCTCCCTCTCATTGTTAACTAACTCTTCTGGTGCAGCTAGTCTACGTCTGGGTGCCATTATCTGCATCACAAAATTTCATTTTTATTATCTAATTATATTACTTAAACATTTCTCAAATGAAAAAGAAATAAAATTTTATAACACGTTTCTGAAATAAGATCATTTATATTCATATGCCAAATCATTACATTAACATGATCATTCCTAGCATACTTCTATAAATGTCAACATATATCCCCTAATATCACAAAAGAGGGGGAATACACTATTATACTACCCCTCTAACATAAGCCTACTCGGAGTTTACATATCTATCCCATATCTTACACAAAAGATTAGGATTACATCACAATATATACATCCCATAAAGTAACTACTACTATTACTAATACTAGACTAATAGGTCTTATCCCAACATTTCGCGCTCCACTGCGCTCTTGTACTCCACCTATGATATGTATAGACACTCGAAATTTTTCTTGTCTCAATACGAACATTGTAGGAGGGCAAAGCTGTCAATCAAATCAATCCCGGTACCGATACCAGGCTTCCAATCCAAATCCAGCCACCAATGCTGGTCATTCAGTTAAATCCGATCTCCAATATCGATAAACCTAAATCCGACCACCAATGTCGGTAAACCCAAATTCGATCCCCAATATCGATAAACCCAAATCCGAGCCCCAATATCGGTACTCCAGTCAAATCCGATCACCAATGTCGGTACTCCAGGCAAATCTCAATATCGGGCCTTTAAGTCAGCCCCGGCATCAACCCGGGAGGTACATGTCAACCTCGACATCAACCCAGGACATATTGAGTCATCCCGGTCTCAATCTGAAAAGTGCAGTTCAGCCCCATAGATGACCCTGGGAAGCCAAATCCACCAAGGACCACCCCGGGAGGGACAAAACGGTTATTTTATCAACTCTCAGTCGATTCGATCAAAACTCAAGCTGAATTGATGCCATCGAAGTCAGAATGAACTATAACGACGATCCCGAGTGCAAACGACGTAAGACAGCTCAACGGACAAACTGCGGGGAATCGAAGACCTTGTTATGAACCCGTCTTCTGGGACCCAAAAATGTTTTATCCCATGTTATTGCTACACTCTCGGCGAGGGCTTTTCGAAAAGGTATCGCACGCCTCAAACAGACGCTCCGATCAAAAGTTAGAAAGTTTCAACTTCGACTGCGCGTTGTCCGGAGTGCACGTACTTTGAGACGATGAAATCAGGCACTGCGGGCCCCACCAGGGGAGTCGCACCTCTACGTGCGGCAGTAACAGGTAGAGTGGAGGATCCCTGGCCTATCAATAAAGGTGCCCCCCTTCATTTCAAAAAAAAAAAAAAGTAGCGAAGCTCTGCTAGTTCAATTTTCTGACTTTTACACCTCTTCCAAACCCAAATATTTTCACTTTAACACGTAGATATACCCGTATACTACCACATATCAGAAAACAACCGGTAGATTTGGACGTATAGAGCCTATGAATTGGAAAAAAGCTCATGTAGCAGTCCATTGTAAGTATTTTCACGATCAGAAAGTGAATATTACTTCTTCGTACTTTTATACACTTGCACGTTAAGTTTCGTTTTCTAACAATGCCCGGAACTTAGTTCCGTGGCCGTTTTCGTCAAAATTTAGTATATTTTTGTACATAAAACTGATTTTCTGGCATTTCTACAACTCGGATTGACGATCCGTCAGCTCCAACAGCTTTAATGCACTAGCACACACGTTCTGGTAACTTTGCCTGTGATGCCCCCAGAGTAGGTCCAATCAACCCAACCCATTCTGAGTCGCCAAATACATGGTACATAATTCAAATACAATCTTTTATATCACACGGTCGTGCAAAATATGACCACACAACTGTGAGTGTCAATACAAATATGTAGAAAATATTAACATTCAAACTAAGTCCTCATTACAATTATTATCACACTATTTATTAGAAATAGTGAGGACTACTACTGCTCTAACTCAGACCATCACTTTGTCTCCCGACTAGTTCCTGCGACATTCTCATTTCCTGAAGAGGACAATAAATGAAAAGGGTGAGCTCAACTAGCCCAGTAAAGAATATTATGACTAAGATAATGAAAAATAAATTATCGTTAGTCTTCAACAATTTAGATAAAATATTATAGACAACAAGTTTTAGATCAATATTCGCAGCGAAAATAATAATTCATTAGAAGAGTTAAGTAGAGAATGAAGTCTACTATCTTCTATGATTTAAAAGTCCATCATCAATATTTTATCCCTGTAACATCAATCAATATACATCTCGAATCAAATATTCATCTTTGTACTACGGCCAAAGATATTCATTTGTATCACCAGTGGTCATGTTCATCTCAACACCTGTCATCTTTGCACTACGACCAAAGATATTCATCAGGTAATCATTCATCTTTGCTCTACAAGCCAAAGATATTCAGTTATATCACCATTTAGGATTGAGGATGATGAAAAATAATATAAATAACAAATCCAGTGAGATAAAGAACAAAGATTAAGGATTCGCATTTTAGTTTATTCAAGTTCAAAAATACTCCATAATAATACTTTGTGGATCAAAATTCAAGAATAGAGCTCAAAACTTGGATCCAATCAAAGATAGAAACCTTAACAAGCAACTTGGACATATAGAAGAAAATTTAATTTTTTCGTGAATAGTGTTGTATACGTGAATAGTACCGTACACGTGAATAGTAACCCCAACGAAAAAGGAAGAATTTCATAATAAAATCTATGACAATATTTTGGTATAATGATATTGAAAAGAATAACATCATTTACGAAAGAAAATAACATCCCTTACCTCAAAAGAATAATACTTCTGGCTGGAATATCGGATATAATACCGACGAAAACTTGCACAGAATAGTAACACTCAAAGTATCTAAATACTCACAAAAATACGTTCGATATTATAGAGAGAGAAAACTTCTGATTCTGGTGTGATTTTCAATTCTAACCTAAGCACCCTATTTATAGAAAAATGCCAGAACACCAAAGCTGACTTACCTGCTACCGGTGGCTTCAACCGTCACACACCAGCTTAGAATTCAGAATTTTTCCACCAAAAAACAAAAGTGGGGCCCACCCATGTTTTTAATAAAAAAAATATTTATTTTCGCAACTTCAATAATTCTTAATAAATAGTCCTTTTATCAAAAAATACGAATTTTATATTTTTTTCATAGAAAATTTAATTCTCTACAACTTTATAGAAGGAAGTTTTTTCAAATTCCCAACCGAAAATGGCTGAAATCCACAAACGGATGATTTTTCACACCAAAATACTGATAAAAGCACCTCAGCACTAATTCCTTCTTTTATATCCACAAAATAAATATTTCCTTATCATATAAATCAATAATTAATTTTTCACAAATAATATTACAGAACTACAATATTGACAACCAGGTCGTTCCTAGGAAAGAGGGGGCCTTCTGATAAGGATTTTTTTCTTACTGGCGCGCAATTAAATGACCCCTCCTAGACAGAACTTCCTTAGACATTGTCAATAATGCTATCAAATAATATTATTCAAATAATATGAATTATTGATTTGATAATGTGAAATACTGTGCAGTGACAATTATTGAATCAATCATATAAAATATCAACGTAGCAATTATTGATATAAAATATCAACGTAGCAATTATTGATATAAAATATCAATGTAGCAATTATTGAACCAATAAAATATCATACAATTATTGAATCAATAATATAAAATATTGAACAGTAATTATTGTAACAATAATTGAGTAAGTGTCTTCTTACGTAAGAATCAATAATTCGAAATACTGTGCAATACCGTGTGCTACTGTGCAACAACCCGTATTACTGTATTTTTATCACTGGGTATTTCAACAGTTTAACGATAACAATTTTACCGTTATTTATAAAAAGGTTATTTCTGTCGCTTTCTATATCCTACAGTTATTCCGTTGTGGGGCCCACAAATAGCTGCGTCGTCGTACGAATATTCTCCGACAACAAGAATATTCCACGAATATTCCCCGACAACAATGAATATTTTATAACCACTTGTTTATTTTGAAATATTTGCACATTTCACCCATAACTTTTTACATTTATCAAATCAATACCTTACTATTTCGAAATAATAAAGAAAATTAAATCTTTATTTATAAAATTCGGGGTCTTACATCGCCGGACTGGGTTATCTTCCCAGTCTGGATTTGGCACTTTTTTGTATATATTTAACTGTATATATACTAATATTTTAATTCTGTCAAGCCCGGATGCTAAATCCGAGGTAGTTTACCGCTTTTATATATATTTACGCATATATGAGCGATTTTCACCATAATTGGGTTCTCTTCCCAGTATTGGTTGACTACATTTCTGTCATTATATATATATATATATATATATATATATATATTTCAATTCTAGTCCGGGCACCAGCGTGAAAACCCATCACCCTTTATATTGTTTTTGCACTCTTCACCATACTAGGTGATCTCCCCAGTCACTGGTTGACTACGATACTTTAGAAAAGATGAAGATCAATCCGAACCGAATCAAAACCAGTCATATGTTCATCCGGGCTTTCGATGGATCTCGCCGACAGGCTATGGGAGAAATAGAGCTTCCTCTATAGATTGGCCCACACACTTTCTACATATCTTTCTAGGTGCTCAACATCGCCACCGGATACAACTTATTTCTAGGCAGACCCTGGATCCACATGGCAGGGGCAGTGCCATCCACCCTCCATCAATAACTCAAGTACATTATCAACGGCAGCCTCATCATAGTGAATGCCGAACCAGAATACCCTACCTACATACATGGGGATATGCCAGTGATCAGCCTGGATGCGGGGATTGAACCTTCCAGTTTTCAAGCTCTAGAGGTGAGCGATACTCAGTATCTACCTATCGGGGCACTAGCCCTAAAACCTAAAGTCTCCACCGAAGTAATGACAGTAGGGCAAGAAATGGTATCTTCGGGTTTTCAACCTGGAGAAGGGTTGGGAAAGGATAAGCAAGGTATCAAGATGTCAGTCCAAATCCCAAGTCAGATTGGGAGAGCAGGATTGGGATATTCATCCGGGTCAAGCCGCCGAAACCCACATAAACATTCCAAGGCTCATGCCTGCACAATTCTGCTGCTAAACCTCACAAATACCGGATGGGTGAAACCTACCAGGAAAATCCCGACTGTGGTGTTACCCATGCTATTCCCTCCAATCATACCTGTCCACGAAAGAAAAGCCCTCAAGCCTGAGGCAGACAGCGAAAAGGGAAAAGAAAAGATCCTGTACAAAGGATGAGACCCATTCGCTAACATAAGGGTCATTATCAACTACGAGGGCATGAATAACGAACTCCCAGACAGCGACGACGAGGATCACGTTCAAATTCCTCGCATCAAGAAGGGAAAAGGGAGCAGTTCAAAGAAGAGCCCTGGCCCTATTATAAAGGATGTCTCAGTTATCATCCAAGATGAGACAAATAATCACAAATCCCTGATCCTCCCAGTTCATGAGGATCTGACCTTGGATAACTGGAGCAGTGTCCCTTGCCTCGATCGAAAAGGGTAAAGGGGCAGAGAGTACATCTGCCCTTTAATCATGCTTTCATTTACTGCTTACTTTTGCTTGCACAACTATAGCAGTAACTTTTGTCATGCTTTACAAATGCTCTGTATGTTTAAGCAGTTGTATATATTAATGAAAGCATTTTTGTTTTCAGGACCCAAGCATTGGATGTGTGTGTCTATACTGATGAGATGTCAACCTGTCAAAATGACTACGACTTTGATGTAGAACTGAACTTCGACTTGATGGATATTGATCAAGAGGAGGAAGAAGACTATGATGTGCCCGAGGAGATCAAAGAATGGGTCGAAGAACCCAAACTAAACCTCGACCAAACCACCACCATCAACATAGGAACCTCTGAAAACATCAAAGAAATCCAAATAGGTTTAGACCTCACACCCAATCAAAAAGTCGACCTGATCGAACTCCTAAAACAGTACCAGGATGTATTTGCATGGTCACATGAAGACATAATTGGCTTATCCACTGATATTGGCATCCATCAAATGCCCATCAAAGATGGATTCAAAACAGTCAAGCAAAATCTCAAGCGATTGAAACCTGAATGGGATCTGAAAGTCAAAGAAGAAATTGTTAAACAATTCAAAGCCGGAATCATCATGGTATCAACATACCCAGAATGGCTGTCAAACATAGTTCCCATACCTAAGCCCGGAGGGAAGGTATGAGTCTGCGTGGATTACCGAGATTTAAACAAAGCCTGCCTCAAGGACAATTTCTCGGTACCGTTTATCCACATTCTGATCGATAATACTGCGTAGTATGGCATGTATTCCTTCTTGGATTGCTTTGCTGGTTATCATCAAATCATGGTTGCTGAAGAGGACCGGGAGAAAATAGATTTTATCACTCCCTAGGGAACCTTCTGCTATAGACGACTATCCTTCGGCCTTATCAATGCCAGAGCCACGTATCAGCGAGCCATGATGGCCCTCTTTCATGACATAATGCACAAAGAGATTGAAGTTTATGTGGATGACATCATCATCAAATCCCGGAGGGAGGATGATCACATCGACCATCTCATGAAGCTGTTCAATAGGTTACATAAGTATAACCTCAAGCTCAATCCCGCCAAATGTGCTTTTAGCATTAAAGCAGGCAAGCTGCTAGGATTCTTGGTGAGTAAACGGGGCATCTAGCTCGACCCTACCAAGATCAAAGACATTACTGAAATGCCCGTACCTCGTATAGAAAAGGAGATACGTGGATTCCTGGGAAGGATTAACTTCAAAAGACGATTCATTTCCCAACTCACAGCAACCTGTGAACCCATCTTCAAGTTGTTAAGGAAGAATTCCTCCACCAAATGGAAAGAGGATTGTCAACAAGCCTTCCTTGCCATCAAGAAGCAGCTGAATGAAGCACCTATTTTGGTACCCCCAAGGGATGGAGTTCCCTTATTCATGTACCTGTCCGTCAATAACAACGCAATGGGCTGCATGTTAGGATAGAAGGATGATAGTAGTAAAGAAAGAGCTATCTACTACATCAACAAAAGATTTAGCAGTGGTGAACAGAAGTACACCCTGATCGAAAGACATGCTGTGCGTTAGCATGTGCCACCATGAGGTTGCAACACTATTTGCATGGGCATACGACCTACCTCATATCCCGCATGGATCCACTCAAATACGTATTCAACAAACCAATGCTGAATTGCCGACTGTCCAAATGGCAGTTAATCCTACAATAATTTGACATTATCTATGTGACTCAGAAGTCAATCAAGGGTCACGGCATTGCAAATCAATTAGCTGAAGCACCTTCAGGAGGGTTCGAGCCCCTGGAGACATATTTCCTGGATGATGGGATCATGACAATTCAACAACTCCAGTCAGAGAATACAGTCCAACCATGGAAAATGTATTTCGACAGAGCAGTAAACATGGAAGGTGCCGGAGCTGGGGCAGTCCTCATCTCTGCTGCAAGAAAGTAGTATCCTGTGGCTACCAAACTTCAATTTGGCAACACCAACAACATGGCCGAGTATGAAGGCTGTATAATGGGGTTGAGATTAGCCTAATCCATGTCTATCAAACACCTACTCGTCTTCGGAGATTCTGAGCTGGTCATCAGATAAACCAGCGGCGCGTATCTCACTAAAGAACTGTATTTGCTGCCCTATCATCGGCATGTCCTCAAAATATCCCTGGAATTCGAAGACATAACCTTCATTTATATTCCTCGGGGTCGGAATGACTTCACTGATGCATTGGCAACGTTCGCTTCATTAATCAGCATATCCGATAAGAGTGGATTTCCCAACATCAAGTTCACAGTTCAGAAATGTGACGCCCCCAGAAAAGGTCCAGTCAACCCAACCCATTCTGAGTCGCCAAATACATGGTACAGAATTCAAATATAAACTTTTATATCACACGGTCGTGCAAAATACGACCACACAACTGTGAGTGTTAATACAAATATGTAAAAAATATTAATATTCAAACTAAGTCCTCATTACAATTATTATCACACTATTTATTAAAAATAGTGAGGACTACTACTGCTCTAACTCGGACCATCACTCTGTCCCCCGACTAGTTCCCGCAACATTCTCATTTCCTGAAGAGGTCAACAGATGAAAATGGTGAGTTTAACTAGCCCAGTAAAGAATATTATGACTAAGATAATGAAAAATAAATTATCGTTAGTCTTCAACAATTCAGATAAAATATTATTGACAACAACTTTTAGATCAATATTCGCAGCGAAAATAACCGTTCATCATCAATATTTTATCCCTGTAACATCAATCAATATACATCTCCAACCAAATATTCATCTTTGCACTACAGGCCAAAGATATTCATTTGTATCATCAGTGGTCATGTTCATCTCAACACCTGTCATCTTTGCACTACAGCCAAAGATATTCATCAGGTAATCATTCATCTTTGCTCTACAGGCCAAAGATATTCAATTATATCACCTTTTAGGACTGAGAATGATGAAAAACTATATAAATAACAAATCCAGTGAAATAAAGGATAAGATTAAGGATTCGCAATCTAATTTATCCAAGTTCAAGAATACTCCATAATAACACTTTGTGGAGCAAAATTCAAGAATAAAGCTCAAAACTTAGATCCAATCAAAGATAGTAACTATAACAGACAATTTGGACAAATAGAAGAAAATTTAGTTTTTCCGTGACTAGTGTCGTATACGTGAATAGTGCCGTATACGTGAATAGTAACCCCGACGAAAAAAGTAAGAATTTCATAATAAAATTCATGACAATATTTTGGTATAATGATATTGAAAAGAATAACATCATTTACGAAAGAAAATAACATCCCTTACCTCAAAAGGATAGTACTTCTGACTGGAATATCGGATAAAAGCTGAAGAAAACTTGCACTGAATAGTAATACTCAAAGTATCTAAATACTCACAAAAATACGCTCGATATTATAGAGAGAGAAAACTTCTAATTCTGGTGTGATTTTCAATTCTAACCTAAGCACCCTATTTATAGGAAAAGCTTAAGATACCAAAGTAGACTTTTTGAATAAAATAATATTATTTTTTAAAAATTTTCCGCCGCCTGGCGGCTATCAAAACATCAGAATTTTTCAACAAAAATGGGGCCCACCGATTAAAAAAATATTTATTTTTCAAAACTTCAATAATTCATAATAAATAGCCATTTTGTCGAAAAAAATACAAATTCTATGTCCTTCTATAGGAAATTTAATTATTTACAACTTTGTAGAAGGAAGTTTTTTCAAATTCCAAACATAAATTATCCGAAATTCATAAACGGATGATTTTTCACACCAAAATACTGATAAAAACACATCAGAGCTAATTCCTTCTTTTATATTCACAAAATAAATATTTTCTTATCATATAAATCAATAATTAATTATTCACAAATAATATTACAGAACTACAATATTGACAACCAGGTCATTCTCAGGAAAGAGGGGGCCTTCCGATAAGGATTTCTCCTTGCTGACGCGCAATTAAATAACCCCTCTTAGACAGAACTTCCTTAGATATTGTCAATAATGCTATCTAATAATATTATTCAAATAATATGAATTATTGAGTTGATAATGTGAAATACTGTGCAATGACAATTATTGAATCAATAATACAAAATATCAACTGTAGCCATTATTGAATCAATCGCATAAAATAGTAACGTAGCAATTATTGAGTCAATAAAATATCAATGTAACAATTATTGAGTCAATAAAATATTTTGCAATTATTGAATCAATAATATAAAATATTGAACAGTAATTACTGTAACAATAATTGAGTAAGTGCCTTCTCACGTAAGAATCAATAATTCAAAATACTGTGCAATACCGTGTGCTATTGTGCAATACCGTGTGCTATTGTGCAACACCGCGTATTACTGTATTTTAACCACCGGGTATTTCAACAGTACTAGCGGTAACAACTACGCCGTTATTTTATAAAAAGGTTATTTCTGTCGCTTTCTATATCCGACAGTTATTCCGTTGTGGGGCCCACAAATAGCTGCGCCGTCGTACGAATATTTCCCGACAACAAGAATATTCCACGACCAAACGAATATTCCCCGACAACAATGAATATTTTATAACCACTTGCTTATTTTATAATATTTGCACATTTCACCCATTACTTTTCATATTTATCAAAACAACACCTTACTGTTTCGAAATAATATATAAAGAAAATTAAATCTTTACTCATAAAAGTTGGGGTCTTACAACCTCCCCTCCTTATGAAATTTCGTCCTCGAAATTGACGTACGTACCTGGTATGTCGAAAAGGTGAGGATACCTCGCTTTCATTTTCGATTCCAACTCCCAGGTCATTTTCTCAATAACATGGTTTCTCCACAAAACTTTAACTTGAGGTATAATTTTCGAGCGTAGGACATGCTCCTTCCTATCCAAGATCTTGACAGGTACCTCCTCGTACGTTAAATCTTCAGCTATCTCGTCCGGTTCTAACTCAATAATGCGGTTTGGATCTTTCACATATTTACGAAGTACGAATATGTGAAAAACGTTATGAACACGAGACATGCTTGGAGGTAAAGCGAGTCTATAAGCCACATTTCCTACTCGGTCAAGAATCTCAAATGGACCAATGAATCGTGGATTGAGCTTTCCTCTCTTGCCAAACCTCGTAACTCCTTTTCACGTAGCAACACGTAATAACACATGGTCCCCAACATTAAATTCCACGTCCTTTCAATGAAGATCCGCATAACTCTTTTGTCGATCTTGTGCTGTTTGTATACGTTGTCGGATTATTTGGATCTTTTTCGTAGTCATACGTTCTAACTCCGGTCCCAACAATGTTGCTTCACCTACCTCATCCCAACATACTGGAGAACGACACTTTCTCCCATACAACGCTTCGAATGGAGCCACGCCTATACTTGCCTGATAACTGTTGTTGTAGGAGAATTCCATCAATGGTAAGTACTTATCCCAACTTCCTTTGAAGTCTAGAACACAAAGTCTCAATAGATCTTCAAGAGTTTGAATAGTTCTTTCCGATTGTCCGTCCGTTTGAGGATGATAAGCCGAACTGAATCGTAAATCCGTGCCCATAGCTTTCTGCAAACTGATCCAAAATCGTGAAGTAAATCTGGGATCACGATCCGAAACTATAGATACTGGCATGCCATGCAATCTCACAATCTCATATGAGCAAGACGTTCAAGGGAATAAGTCTCTCGTATCGGCAAGAAATGAGCAGACTTGGTTAACCTATCAACAATAACCCAAATTGCATCTATGCCTTGAGAAACCTTGGGAAGACCCATAACGAAATCCATCGTAATATGTTCCCACTTCCATTTTGGAATTTCCAGTGGTTGCAATGGACCCTTCGGTACTTGATGCTCCGCCTTTACACGTTGACAAGTCAAACATCTCGAAATGAACTCTGCGATCTCTCTCTTTATATTGCTCCACCAAAATGTATATCGAAGATCAAGATACATTTTAGTACTCCCAGGATGGATTGCAAACGGTGTGTTGTGTGCCTCCATCATGATTCTATACTTTAAGTCAGAATCGTTAGGAACACAAAGTCTGGAGTTTACTCGAAGTATTCCCTCTTCATCGATTCTTGCTTCTGGAATTGCACCTTTTTGCACCTTCTTCTTCATCTTCATTAGCTCGGCATCCGTAGCTTGAGCAGCTTTAACTTTATCAATCAAAGCTGGTTCTACGCGTATAGTTGACATCATCACACTCGTTCCCACTTATGATTTTCTACTCAATGCGTTAGCTACCACGTTCGCTTTTCTAGGATGGTATTGGATGGTATGATCGTAATCTTTCAATAGCTCAAGCCAACGTCGTTGCCGCATGTTGAGTTCCTAGTGAGTGAAAAAATATTTGAGGCTCTTATGATCTGTATAGATCTCCACTTTCTCTCCGTACAAGTAATGTCTCCAGATCTTCAATGCGAAAACGACAGCTGCCAACTCTAGATCATGAGTAGGATAATTCCTCTCATATTCTTTGAGTTGTCGCGAGGCATAGGCTATGACTTTCCCATGTTGCATGAGAACACATCCTAACCCTTTGCCCGAAGCATCGCTGTAGATAAAAAATCCATCCGAACCAGATGGTATTGTCAGAACAGGTGCCGAGATAAGTCTTCTCTTGAGCTCTTGGAAGCTCTTCTCGCATTCCTCGCTCCAAATGAATTTTGTATCTTTCCGAGTCAACTGAGTTAATGGAGTAGCAATTCGAGAAAATCCCTCTACGAACCTCCGATAATAACCGGCTAAGCCCAGAAAGCTTCGTACTTCGATCACCGACTTAGGTTGCTCCCAGCTTTGTATTGCTTTAATCTTCGCCGGGTCAACAGATACTCCACGTTTCGATACCACATGCCCAAGGAATGCTACTTCCTCAAGCCAAAACTTGTATTTCTTCAGCTTGGCATATAGCTTATTCTCATGAAGCTTTTGAAGTACCAACCTCAAGTGGTGCTCATGATCTTCACGGCTTTTAGAATAGATGAGGATGTCATCAATAAAGACAACAACGAACTGATCCAAATACTCCTTGAATACACGGTTCATCATATCCATAAAAGCAGCAGGAGCATTAGTTAATCCAAAAGACATGACTAAGAACTCATAATGCCCGTACCGAGTTCTAAAAGCAGTCTTCGGAATATCCTCAATTTTAATCTTCAGCTGATGATATCCAGAACGAAGATCGATCTTTGAAAAGAACTGTGCTCCTTGCAACTGGTCGAACAGGTCATCAATACGAGGTAACGGATACCTATTCTTGATGGTGACATGGTTCAACTCCCGATAGTCAATACAAAGTTGCATACTCCCGTCTTTCTTCTTTACGAATAAAACAGGAGCACCCCAAGGAGACGTACTAGGACGAATAAAATCGATGTCTAACAATTCCTGTAATTGGACCTTTAACTCCTGAAGTTCAATAGGAGCCATTCGATATGGGGTTTTAGAAATGGGTTTTGACCGGGTTCAAGGTCAATAAAGAATTCAACTTCACGTTCTGGGGGTAGACCGGGAAGTTCTTCGAGAAATACATCAGGAAACTCATTAACAACGGAAATATCATTCAAATCTGACGTATTCTGGTTTAGATCAGTGACATGAGCTAAGAAAGCTTGACATTCGTTTTTCAATAAACGACTAGCCTTGTGATTTGAAATGATATTGACTGATTTTAGTGGTTTGGTGGTTTGAATTCGCACAACAGGTTGATTAGGAATATGAAAACTAACAACCTTACGAAAACAATCAATTTTGGCATGGTAAGTGGTTAACCAGTCAATTCCCAAAATCATGTCAAATGCAAGTATTTTCAAGGATATAAGATCAACAGGTAAGGTAAGGGTACCAATCTGAATCAAGCAAGATTTTTAAACTGTGGATGTAACAAAGGTTTCTCCCAACGGAGTTTCAACAAATAAGTTAAAGTCTAATTTATCAGAAGTCAAGTTCAAACGTTGAGCACAAGCAGGTGAAATAAAAGAATGGGTAGCACCGGTATCTAACAAGGTGTAAACTTCGCAAGAGTTTATGATTAGCTTACCCGTAATAACCTCGTGTGGGTTCCTCGCGTTTTGGGCTGTCACGACAAACGCTCTTCCAGGAATCACTGACTTTGACTTGTTTGAAACCGTCTTGGGAATCACCACCCCCGCTGGATTTGGTTTCGCAACAGGACAATCTCGAGCTATATGTCCTTCTTTTCCACAGTTATAGCATGCTTTGAATTGTTGTGGGCAGCTTGGGCTGATGTGTCCCTCTTTCCCGCACTATAGCATACGACCGGTGGTCGTTCTCCTCCCCTAGAAATAGTTGATGCTGGTACTGATGTTGACATCTTCACGTTCTCATTGTTATACCTTCTCTTTTTAAAATCTCCTCCCGATTCGCTTTTTCTACTATCATGGCCACGATTACCACCGGAGTGGTTACCGTTTCTGTCATACTTTCCTCCTCGCTGGTTGTCATTGCTCCGATGACTGCTTCCACCGGTACGACCTTGGTTGTTGTCCCTTGGTTGAACATAATCATTATCTCGTTCTAACAACTGGGCCCTGTTCACTACATCCGAATATAGAGAAAATTTATGAGAAATGAGGAATTGACGTATTTCGGGTTTCAAACCTCTTAGAAACATCCGCGTCATACGTTCCTCATTCTCCACCAAATGAGGTGCAAACCTGGACAGCTCCGCGAACTTAGCCTCGTACTGGGATACCGTCATATTGTTTTGCTCGAGTCTGATAAATTCTACTTCCTTCATATGACGAATACTTTCAGGAAAGTACTTGTCATTGAACAGTTTTTGGAACGCTTCCCAAGACATCTTGAGTGCGGTAGGCTGGGTACGCTTCACAGATTCCCACCAGTAATCTGCCTCTCCACGGAACATAAACGTGGCAAATGGAACCTTCTGTTCCTCCGTGCATCCCAAGACATCAAATATCTTGGTAATTTGTTTAATCCATGTCTCTGCCTTGATCGGATCCGGCTTTCCCAGAAACTCTGGTGGTCCCAATTCTTTGAACTGCTTGGCGGTGACAATTCGCGTGTTGTTATTATCTCCACCTGTATTTTGCACACGAGTCTCCCTCGTCTAGTTTTGCATGAATTGCAAAAAACTTTTAAACATCTCATCGTTTATCGTCTGACCAGCGTTGTTTTCAGGATGAACATTGCCTTCTTGTTGCACGTTCTCCTGGTTAGTGATTAAAGATGTCTCCACGGTCTCATTCACTTCGTTGTTAACAATCTCAGCTGCCATTCTCAAATACTGCCATAAAACAAGGGTTAATTAAACAAATTAACATATCACATATTAACCCTATGCTCCGACTGATCAATTAACTACCACATAAGCTTAGGTAGGACATACTGGTGAAGGATTTACTCGTCTCTCCCCTCCTAGTTCTATTCTCCGATCTTCGCCAGAGATCATATCCCTAAGCTCTGATACCAATTGTGACGCCCCCAGAATAGGTCTAGTCAACCCAACCCATTTTGAGTCGCCAAATACATGGTACAGAATTCAAATACAAACTTTTATATCACACGGTCGTGCAAAATACGACCACACAACTGTGAGTGTCAATACAAATATGTAAAAAATATTAATATTCAAACTAAGTCCTCATTACAATTATTATCACACTATTTATTAAAAATAGTGAGGACTAGTACTGCTCTAACTCGGACCATCACTCTGTCCCCCGACTAGTTCCCGCAACATTCTCATTTCCTGAAGAGGTCAACAGATGAAAAGGGTGAGCTCAACTAGCCCAGTAAAGAATATTATGACTAAGATAATGAAAAATAAATTATTGTTAGTCTTCAACAATTCAGATAAAATATTATTGACAACAAGTTTTAGATCAATATTCGCAGCGAAAATAATCGTTCATCATCAATATTTTATCCCTGCAACATCAATCAATATACATCTCCAACCAAATATTCATCTTTGCATTACAGGCCAAAGATATTCATTTGTATCATCAGTGGTCACGTGCATCTCAACACCTGTCTTCTTTGCACTACAGCCAAAGATATTCATCAGGTAATCATTCATCTTTGCTCTACAGGCTAAAGATATTCAATTATATCACCTTTTAGGACTGAGGATGATGAAAAACTATATAAATAACAAATCCAGTGAAATAAAGGATAAGATTAAGGATTCGCAATCTAATTTATCCAAGTTCAAGAATACTCCATAATAACACTTTGTGGAGCAAAATTCAAGAATAAAGCTCAAACCTTAGATCCAATCAAAGATAGTAACTATAACAGACAATTTGGACAAATAGAAGAAAATTTAGTTTTTTCGTGAATAGTGCTGTATACGTGAATAGTGCCGTATACGTGAATAGTAACCCCGACGAAAAAAGTAAGAATTTCATAATAAAATTCATGACAATATTTTGGTCTAATGATATTGAAAAGAATAACATCATTTACGAAAGAAAATAACGTCCCTTACCTAAAAAGGATAGTACTTCTGACTGAAATATCGGATATAAAGCTGAAGGAAACTTGCACTGAATAGTAATACTCAAAGTATCTAAATACTCACAAAAATACGCTCGATATTATAGAGAGAGAAAACTTCTAATTCTGGTGTGATTTTCAATTCTAACCTAAGTACCCTATTTATAGGAAAAGCTTAGGATGCCAAAGTAGGCTTTTTGAATAAAATAATATTATTTTTTAAAAATTTTCCGCCGCCTGGCGGCTATCAAAACATCAGAATTTTTCAACAACAGTGGGGCCCACCCATTAAAAAAATATTTATTTTCTAAAACTTCAATAATTCATAATAAATAGCCCTTTTGTCGAAAAAATACAAATTCTATGTCCTTTTATAGGAAATTTAATTATTTACAACTTTGTAGAAGGAAGTTTTTCCAAATTCTAAACATAAATTATCCGAAATACATAAACGGATGATTTTTCACACCAAAATACTGATAAAAACACATCAACGCTAATTCCTTCTTTTATATCCACAAAATAAATATTTCCTTATCATATAAATCAATAATTAATTATTCACAAATAATATTACAGAACTATAATATTGACAACTCGGTCATTCCCAGGAAAGAGGGGGCCTTCCGATAAGGATTTCTCCTTGCTGGCGCGCAATTAAATAACCCCTCCTAGACAGAACTTCCTTAGACATTGTCAATAATGCTATCTAATAATATTATTCAAATAATATGAATTATTGAGTTGATAATGTGAAATACTGTGCAATGACAATTATTGAATCAATAATACAAAATATCAACTGTAGCCATTATTGAATCAATCGTATAAAATAGCAACGTAGCAATTATTGAGTCAATAAAATATCAATGTAACAATTATTGAGTCAATAAAATATTATGCAATTATTGAATCAATAATATAAAATATTGAACAGTAATTACTGTAACAATAATTGAGTAAGTGTCTTCTTACGTAAGAATCAATAATTCAAAATACTGTGCAATACCGTATGCTACTGTGTAACACTGCGTATTACTGTATTTTAACCACCGGGTATTTCAACAGTACTAACGGTAACAACTACGCCGTTATTTTATAAAAAGGTTATTTCTGTCGCTTTCTATATCCGACAGTTATTCCGTTGTGGGGCCCACAAATAGCTGCGCCGTCGTACGAATATTTCCTGACAACAAGAATATTCCACGACCAAACGAATATTCCCCGACAACAATGAATATTTTATAACCACTTGCTTATTTTATAATATTTGCACATTTTACCCATAACTTTTCATATTTATCAAAACAACACCTTACTGTTTCGAAATAATATATAAAGAAAATTAAATCTTTATTCATAAAAGTTGGGGTCTTACAAGAAAGCCTCGACATCTAGGAGTTAAGTTGGAGAAGTATCAGATGAAATACCTCCTATCAAGCAGCCTTGGTATCAAGGCATCAAGGAATATCTCTGTGATGGATCCACACCCACTGGGGCAAGTCAATCCGAGCGAAAGTGAATTCACAAAATGGCCATGAAGTTCTATTTGAGCGGAGATGTACTTTACAAAAAGGATGCTGGAATAGGTCTGTTGAGATGCCTCGACAAAGAGCAAGCACAAAGACTTATGGATGAAATCCACGATGGAGTCTGTGGTCCACACATGAGCGGTCATCTGCTGGCCAAGAAAATATTAAGAACTGGACATTATTGGATCTCTCTTAAGGCCGACTGCGATGATCATGTTAAGAGATGTTTTCAATGCCAAATACATGGAAATTCCATCCACGCTCCTTCGAATGAGCTGCACAACATGAGTTCACCATGGCCTTTCTCCATGTGGGGAATGGATGTGATAGGTCCAGTGGAACCAAAAGCCAGTAATGGTCATCGATTCATTTTCACCATGATCGATTACTTCACCAAATGGGTTGAATCAGCCTCCTTTCCCAAAGTCACAAAAGAGGTCATCATTAGTTTCATCAGAAATAATATCGTCTGTCGATATGGACAATCGGAGGTGATCGTATCAGACAATGCCAAGAACCTGAACAATCAAATGATGAAAGAATTGTGCAGTAAGTTCCACATCAAGCATCTTAATTCCGTCATCTATCGGCCCAAGATGAACGGTGCGGTCGAAGCGGCCAATAAAAACATCAAGAAGATCATGCAGAAAATGTCCGCCAATCACAAGGAATGGCCTGACCTGCTGCCTCTCACCTGTTAGCATACAGGACATCAATGCGCACCTCTACTGGGGCTACCCCCTATTCGTTGGTCTATGGCATAGAGGCAGTCCTTCCCGTAGAGGTAGAGATGGAATCCTTACGAGTTATGATCGACGCTCAGATAGACGAGGATCAGTGGTTGCAAGACCGGTATCATCAACTGTCCCTGATAGATGAAAAGAGGGCTACAGCCATTTTCCACGGACAGTTATACTAGCAAAGGATCGCTAGGTCCTACAACAAAAAGGTCTGAATCCTATAATTCAAAGAAAATAACTTGGTGCAAAAAAAATTCCTAGCCAATCAGGATGAAGCCAAAGGAAAGTTCGCCCCAAATTGGGAAGGCCCTTTCATTGTCAAGGAGGTGATAACAGGGGGAGCTATCAGACTACAAGAAATGGATGGGAACGAATTCCCCCAACTCATCAATTCAGAAACCATCAAAAGGTATTACGTCTGAGTTACATGCATACCCGCATCTGGGTCCTACGAATCAAATCAGGTTCAGTTTTTCAATAAAAAGCCGGAACTACGAATGACCTGATCTCCCTACATCCGGGAGTACGTAGGCAGCCATTTCTAGTGCTGTCAAACTAAATAAAAAACTTAAAAACACATCAAACCAAACTCAAAACCCAAGATAAATACTTTTCAAACCTCTCTCCAACCAAATAGCCTGAACTACGAATGACCTGATCTCCCTCAACTCGGGAGTACGTAGGCAGCCATCTATGGCGCGATTTGACCTTCAAGAAAAAACAAAAAACAAAAGACCAGTTCCAAGACACCAAAGACAAATAGAAACCAAATTCTATCAAGCTATCCTGGTCAACAGGCCCATCTAAGATACTCCCTGACATCTTAACTGTCAGTCCATTAAGGAGAAGCTCAAGATACATCTATAACTGCGAGTCATGAAAGAAGTGGTAATCACTCAGCAATGATAGTACATATCCAATCAGGGAAGTGAATCAAAACTATATTTCTCTGATATATAACACTGTTTAAATATACATAATGCCCTGTACATGACAAAAATGGCTGATCTAGTCTGTGCAGGAAAAATAAAGCTAGTCTATGGACCCAAGGACAAGCGGGTCAGCAATGCCAGCATGGCATCTCTCTTTGAAGATGGGGAAGCAGCTGTAAGTGCAATCCACTCAGCCTCCATACGGCTCAATACCTCCACGGTCATCTGCAAGGTGGCATTATGATCTTCCATATATGCACTCATCTCGGTGACCAAACCATGAGTGTAAGATCGAAGAGCAGTACTATCAGCAATGTAGAAATCACAGGAAGCTATAGCCTCATCCCTCTCTGCAAAAGCTGCGTCTCGAGCAATTAAAGTCTTCTCGATCTCAACATATGCTGCGTCTCTAGCTGAGCGGATCTCGTCTAGCTCTATAACAGCTGCATCTCTGGCGGATCGGAGCTCCTCCCGCTCAATCAATCTAGCATCTAGAGCGACCTTGAGTCCATCTCTCTCAGCCAAAGCTAAATCTCTGCCAGACAAGGCAGCCAACATCTGCGCTCTAGCTGAATCTCGCTCAAAGGTCATCCTGAATAGTGAGTTCGCTAAAGCCATATCCGTCTCTACAGGAATAACTGATGGATCACTCACTAGATCCGCTGTCAAACCTGTGAACAGCTCATCCTCGGTAGGAGAATCTGGATCCTCTATAGGCTCCTCCTCGTCGGAGTCCATAATCAGAGATAAATGAGGCTCTGCCACTACAACTACTGTATCTACCTCCAACCATGCAGAATACTCCAGAGAACGACCCGAATGGCTACCAGAGAAATCAGCCCTCTCTCGATGAGTCCAACACTCATATACTCTAACCAAGTCGGTGGATGACATATAAGAAGCCGATATCCTCTGATCAACAGACCCCTCAAAAAGGTGCAAACTCTGCAGCTGATCAAACTAACACATAACTGCCAAAGGATGATAGGTAGTCACTCCCCTTAAACCCGCTAGGGGCAAATAATCCAGGCCAGAAGCATGGGTGATGAAGCTATATGGGGACGCTAGCCCTGAGCATGGCAAGATCTAGAACTGATGCTCAATATCCAACAGAAATGCCAACCATGACTCTGCATCAATGCACTCCGCAGGCTGAAAGGAGTAAATTATGGATGTCTCGTGAGTAAAGAAAAAACCCCGAGGCTTGAAAAATCCAATCGGTCGTATATGGGACATCAGCCATATATATAGCAAGACCGAGCTGCCCCTAAAAAACCCCTCTGGATGGGTACTATAATGTGTGGTGGATCTAAATGTCTCAGCCAATATCATCAGGACGATAGTGGTACCCTGTCTAAGGGCCTGAACCACAACTACTAATCCCACATCCAAATGATCCAAGCGAAGCAGCATATAGACGTATACCACAATACACATCAGCAGAATGTCTACTCTGGCCAGATAACATGCCTCTGCTGAAATAATAAAATCTCCGACATGGATATCATATCTGTCAAGCTCGCCAAATCAATTGATAAGAAAATCAATCGAGATCACGTGTCCAGATATAATCTCGTCCCTGATCAAGCTCTGACGAAGACCGGACATACGGGTAAATGGTCTCCTTATATCATTAATAGCCGTACGAGCACACGGCAAATCCAGAGCCAACCCCATAAATCGTTCGTACTCCTCGAGAGTCGGCGTCAACTCATGCCTCCCGAAGCGGAACACCCGTCTCTCAGGTATCCAGAAGGGTAAAATGCCATCAACAAATCCAGATGGCACCCAAAAATCTGCAAGGGCTAACGAATGCCCCAGCATGTGGTCCACTGTCCCTCTGATTGGGTAGGGTAGGCTCTCATACCACGACCTCAATGATGTGGCCACCTCAGACGGTGGTGAATGCTCAATACGGCTGACCGCAAATGACGTTATTGTTGTATAATTTATGTAATGACAATTAACGCGCAAGTATATGCTGTCAACAAGTAATATAAGATAAGTAGGGTGTCGTACCCACGAGGACGAAGTCTTAAATGCAAATTAAATACTAATGTAAGTTCTATACTGTCTTATCTAAATAAATGATTGGAGGTGGTATTTTAAACTATGTGATAACAACTAAAGGAAGCGGGAGAAATAGATGTAATAGGGAGACAAGCTAGGATTACAATTCCCCTAATGCGTCGCCTAATCTCCTAACTCTCCACATTACAAACAAATCAAGGAATGGTCAGCCGAGAATAAAACTACGCATATGCTTCTGTCGAAGGCCAAATGCACATCCCTAGCTAGATGAATCACAATATGTCTATCGATGAAAATAACTAGACTAGGGTCATTAAGCTCAGTCTCAAGGCTACACAAGGCAAATAGAGATATGTCTATCCTATTAAGCAGTTTATGCACACATTCCTTTAGGCAAGGGCATAACAAGTGTTATTGTATTTTAAAAGCCAGATATTAATGTCCAATATTCAATATCCATTAATATCACTACCAAAAACTCTGTCAAGCATTTAGTCAATAAGCAAGAAATATAACAACCCATTCCCAAAATGATTCATTAATATAAATAGGAGAGAAAGTTAATTAGGCTAAACACTAGGTTACATTGCAATCCTAAAAAGGAATTAGTTCATAACCATGGTGCTAATACACATTTCTATCACATTCAACATTGCTTAGTAATACACAAATAACTGAGAGATTTGGAATAAGAAAACTCCTGTTGTAAGGTTTTCTGTCTCCAAGTCTTCTCTTCTCCGTGTAACTCCTGAGCTGTGTATAATGCAATAACTATTCTCCCCTAAAACACAGCTTCTTTCTGTTCTAGAATCTCCAAAAATATTCTCTGTTATCACTGTCGTCGATATCCTAGCCGCCGTATTTCTTTTTTTTTTTTTTTTTTTTTTATCTTTTCCCCCTTTTATTAGGTCATTAAAAGCGAGCCACTGGCTAGGCACCGGAGGTGACGCTGCGGCGCGGAGCCTATAACTGCTTGGTGGCGCTGCGGCGCCACTCACGCTGCAGCGCGAGCTTAAGAAGGACCGGGGCCGCTGCAGCGCCAGATGACATCAGCATGGACAAGGAGGCAGCGTTGCGCCGCGAGCTTAAGACTAGGCTCTGGCGCTGCGGCGCCAGAGTGTAGAAAATGACAATTTTTCCCCTTCAAGCTAGAAATGACCTAAACAGCCCTGCATCATACAGGATAAGCATAACAACAACAAAATATATACAAAAGCACAACAAATAACATAAAACAAGCAGCGTCTTAAGCTTTAGAGAATCTGATTCGCGATATAAATACCACTTATCAGATACCCCTAAACTTAAGCTTTTGCTTGCCCTCAAGAAAACTATCTAACATCCACACCTACATTACAGGAAGACGCGAATGGAAACTACTACTATAGAATAATACCACGGCTTCAAAGCGTACTTATAGAGCCTCTCCGAGAATAGGACAAACACTGACATGAAAGGGGGCTTAAAATCGAATTTGCAAGCATGAGACTGTACTCGATCCATTCTATGTGTGTGTGCGGGGACCAACCATCCTAACTAATCATTGCTCAAATAAGATCGCACAGTCGATTGTTAATACCAATATGCACACTCCGTAACTTAAACATTCAACAAGCATTAAGAATAGGATGCAAGTGCAGAAAAGGATTAAAAGACTCTAGCATAAAGAAAGTAAAATCTGACTCGGACAGTACTTAATTACCTTAGGCTAATCAAAGCTACCCATTAACGAGCTTTTGATCAGCGACTCCCAAGCCAGATGACTTTAGGGCACTAAGTGTGGAACACCCCTATGAATCTAATAACTCGAGCAGCAAAGGCACGTAATCAACATAGGCCAAATTAGACTTAACGAAATCTGAAGATTATTTGGAGAGCGTATTTTATGCTCCATCTCAACATCGGCCCTGCGTTTATGGATGAGTGCGTTTTACGCTCCATCTCGACCCACCGCAAGACTTTCGATATTCAATCTCCTTTTCAAAATTTTATTTTTATTTGTCAACATGCCAGAATCCAAGATCCAAAACTGTATATGCGTCGAAGTCTTTTATTACCTTGTAACAATGAAAGTTTATAAGAGTGAACATACTCCCAAAGTAATAAACAGGCAAACTAAATTCGAAAAATAACTAGTTAGCACAGTTGGTCGGTGCTTGCTAAAAAGGACGGATCAATAACCGTCTCAACTTATTGATTGAACAACCCCTAACTCATACATGCTTAACATAACTCTAAGAGACAGCCATAACTACTTGGCGCCTGTCATTAGCCACGATAAAAAATTAACAGCTATAACACCCTCACCCAGCATATTTACAGTTACAGAACGGGGTGAAAGGGGGGGATCAAAATAAATTAGGCATGAAGCAACAAAAGAAATAACACCCTGCCCAAATAAGGAGAAGCCATAACACATGGCATCAAGTAAACTAATTATCTGCACAATCCCCAAAATATGGCTATAAACATAACAACCAAAAATGACATGAAAGCTAATGCGAACGCAAAATACTATATACAAAATAAAGCACAAGCATTTAAATATTATAAACCAAAACATTCATTTATATACATAATAAAACCAACGTACCAATGCATCTTAACATGCATCCCAAAATAAACCAAAAACATCCACAAACATAGCATATAATAAAAAAAAAATCTGGGGCTATACCGCCCAAAAGAAACATAACAGCAATTCATATATAATAATACTTAAAAAGGAAATCTCCCCCAAGCTTGAAATCTGCCAATATCCTCACTGGCGCTCACCCTTTGGAGCACTATCACCTCCGCCATCATCATCGGCATCCGCTGGCTCCTCCTCGCGATCCTTTCCTCTGGCTGGAAATGGTGGTGGATAAGGCGCAAAAATTGGAGGCTCTAGAAATAGAAAGGGCATGGACTCTGCGTCATCTCCTCCCTGAGCATAATAGATACTGGAAACTGTATTTGCGAACTCCGCATGATAGTGATTGAATTGGCTCTGCCATTGAGCCACTGTATCAACCTTGCATTGGAGAAAATTAAGGCTGCTTAAAATCTCTGCCAAGGCCCCGGGTGGCATAGCCTCAGAAGATGGGGGCTCGGGCGCTTGAGCGGAGGTACCAGCCTCCGATGAGGGAGGCGGCAGAGGTCCCGATAAATATCCCTGACTCTTTGGGTGCGACGGAGGTCCCCCATCCCATAGTCCATAACGGGCTATAACGTGATGATCAATGACAGCCATAGGCGGCTGAGTGATATCGTCGTTCTCCCATACCACACCCGTCCTTTTGCATAGGCGTGTGATCAAAGATGGGCGAGGGAGTCAGGAATTGACGTTGCTCCTAATGGACTTTTAATTGAATCCTGGATAAGAACCCCCACATCAACCTTCAGCCCCATAACAATTGCATACAGCAATACTATCCTCTCTCTTGTTACATCGCTCAGGTGGCGTGTTGGCATGATATTGGCACAAATGAAGGAGTACCACGCCTTACCATAACGACTTAAGGCTTGATGGGGGAAAGAGATCTTTTCACCGTGGAATTCATTGGTTTTCCACACGGTACCAGGCTTACAGAGCTTGGTTATAATCTCATCTGTACTATAACTCCGCATCCCAGACTCCAGATAATCTTTACCATCGTAGTTTGGAGTCCCATACACAGCATTGATGGTACGACTGTCAAATTTTATCAACTTACCCCGAACCGGCACCGAAGCAGGACCATCAGCATTAGCATTTGCGTAGAATTCCTTTACCACCGAAATAACTGCAGATTCGGGCGGCTTGGTGAAGTGAATCCATTTCATAGTCACAATCATGGAATTCATATCGCCGTCCATCTTGTCATCTGGCCTTAGCCCTCTCCTAGGCACCAAACTCCTCTTTGAAAAATTTTGGGCATATTGCTTCCAGGCTTCCTCACTTGGGAATTTTACAGCATCCCAAAGGGGAGGAGGGGTTCTGGATGACGGAGGAGGACCTATACTAGTGCGAGGACGCTTTGAACCCATAGCCAACAAAACTCCAAGGACAACAAAAAGAAAATTAACAAACGAAAATCCAAACTCTGCTCTAAAGAAATCCTTTACCTCATATTGCTTATAAATAGGATGAAGGAGAAGTAACTGCAGGACGGTTGATGGCCCTAAACGGTCAGAAATCGAAAGGGTGACGGTTGATTTTCAGCACTCTTTGGAAGAAAGGGAGATGTGCGTGAGAGAAAAGAGGGGAGAAACTTCAACTGCTGCAAACTGAATCCCAAAAGCCTCGTTTAAACTCAAAAACATGGCACTGGCGCTGCGGCGTGGTGCATGGCGCTGCGGTGCGAGTTAGATTCATCTTGGCTCTGCGGTGCCATTTTTCGGTGCTGCGGCGCGAAGAATTAGGAAGGCCTCAACGCTGCAGCGCAACTCTCCAGTAGCTTCCAGCATATGCCGGCGCCGCGGCGTGAAAATTTGTAAAGGAACTGGCGCTGCGGCGTGATAAAGAATTTGGAATAAGGAGCATGGCGCTGCGGCGCGAAACTTAAGTTAGCACCTGGCGCTGCGGCGCGAGTACTTTGTTTTCCTGCATTCCTGCAGCAAACACCCAAAACCTGAATCAATACACATTCTAACTACTAGACATAGCAATCATACTAACAATTATACTAACCATTAAACTACATACTAACATACTAATTTAACATCTACAATAATTCTAAGGAAAACCAAGTGCACTAATGATAACTAATGAAAACAACACTAAATAAAACCATAAGGATATTTTTGATACTGAGATGGGGTTGCCTCCCCATCAAGCGCTTGATTTATAGTCGTCGGCTTGACTTTCACCCCGCCTTACACCGGGTCTCCCAAGGTGATGGAGGTGTTTTGCCGGTCGATCTCGCCGCCCCAATAGTGTTTCAAACGTTGTCCATTGACTTTGAAGGTTTTATCTGAATGAGGGACTTCGACCTCAATAGCCCCATGAGGATACACCTTAGCAATTGTGAACGGCCCCGACCATCGGGACTTCAACTTCCCCGGGAATAATTTCAGCCGGGAGTTAAAAAGAAGCACCTTCCGGCCTTGTTCGAAGTTCCTTTAGACAATTTTCTTGTCATGCCACCGCTTTGTCTTTTCCTTATACAACTTAGCGTTTTCATACGTGTGCAGACGAAACTTGTCTGATTCATTGAGTTGTAATAGTCTTCGTTCACCCGCTGCATCCATATCAAAATTGAGCTTTTGGATAGCCCAATATGCGTTGTGCTCTAGCTCCATAGGAAGATGACAAGCCTTGCCATAAACAAGCCTATACGGAGACATTCCGATAGGCGTTTTATAAGCGGTGCGGTATGCCCACAAAGCATCATCAAGCTTCTTTGACCAGTCCTTCCGATTAGGATTAACAATCTTCTCCAAGATACGCTTAACCTCTCGATTAGAGATCTCTGCTTGGCCACTTGTCTGCGGATGATAACCTGTGGCTATTTTATGGGTCACCCCATACTTAGCAAGAAGGGCTTCGAAATATTTGTTGCAAAAATATGACCCTTCATCACTGATTATTGCCCAAGGAGTGCCGAAGCGAGTGAAAATATTTTTCCTTAAGAAATTAAGCACCACCTTAGCATCATTAGAAGGCAAGGCGACTGCTTCTACCCATTTGGAGACATAATCAACTGCAACAAGAATATAGAGATTGTTGTAGGACGACGAGAATGGCCCCATAAAGTCAATACCCCATACATCAAACAACTCTACTTCAAGGATATTATGTAGAGGCAATTCATGCCTTTTTGAGATGGTTCCTACCCTTTGGCATCTATCGCAGTGCAACACATATAGGTGTGCATCTTTGAACAGGGTAGGCCAGTAAAACCCAGATTGGAGTACTTTAGCAGCAGTTCTTTGGCCCCCAAAATGTCCTCCATAATTAGAGGAATGGCAATGATGGAGCACACCTTCGATTTCCTCCTCTGGCAAACATCTCCGCAGGATCTGATCTGAACACTGTTTGAATAAAAAGGGCTCGTCCCAAAAGTATTGTTTTGCATCATTTAGGAATTTCTTCCTCTGTTGATAGCTCAAGATGGGAGGAAGCACTTGACAAGCGACGAAATTGGCAAAGTTCGCATACCACGGGGCTTTACTTTGGACGCCAAACAGTTGTTCATCCGGGAAGAAATCATTGATGTCTTTGATTGCATCTCCAGAATGAGGAGGGTTTTCCAACCTCGACAAGTGATCTGCTACCTGGTTTTCTGTCCCCTTTTTGTCTCGGATCTCCAGATCGAACTCCTGTAGAAGAAGGACCCACCTTATCAGCCTAGGCTTTGCATCTTTCTTCTCTATTAGATATTTGATGGCCGAATGGTCTGTGTACACGGTCACTTTTGTTCCAATGAGGTAGGAACGAAATTTGTCGAAAGCATAAACCACTGCCAGTAGTTCCTTCTTGGTTGTGGTGTAATTTAACTGAGCATCAGTTAATGTTTTGCTGGCATAGTAGATCGTGTGGAACACTTTGTCCCTTCTTTGTCCCAACACTGCCCCAATTACAAAATCGCTGGCGTCACACATGAGCTCAAATGGGAAAATCCAATTAGGAGCTACCACAATAGGAGTCGAAATGAGTTTTTCCTACAATAGTTCAAATGCTCTGAGGCAGGCTTCATCAAACTGAAAAGGCATATCCTTTTCCAATAGTGAACATAGCGGTTTTGTTATCCTTGAGAAGTCCTTGATAAACCGCCTATAGAAACCTGCATGCCCAAGAAAACTCCTAACCCTTTCACTGATGTAGGCGGTGGTAGACTATTGATGACATCAATTTTAGCCTTGTCTACCTCAATACCACCATCAGATACTCTGTGGCCCAGAATTGTAATACCCGAGAATTTCCTAATATTATTAAATAAATATATTAATGGATATGAGAATTTATTTGAAATATAAATAATTTTGTGTTATGAGAATAATTAATTCAATTATATATTAAATTGAATATTTATGACAATTGAGAAAAATATGGAGTTTATAATAAACTCGATGAAATGCCTTGTGTGGCACAGTGATGAGGATTTTTAATGATTATAATAGTTAATGAATGAATTATTAGGTAAACAATTAATCTATATTAATTGTTAACTGTTATTGTAGAATATTAATTAATTGTTATAAAATATTAATGGTGATTAATTAATAATATGTGATTATTATTAGTGTGAAATATATAATAATAATAATCGACGCATTTATAAGTATAATAAGATTTACGTTTATTCATGTAAGTGTTAATCAGTTATTGTGGACATTGATAATTGCATTGATTAATGAGCAATGGAATAATTGATATTATTATGAAATTAATTAATAAGATAAGTAAATCATTTACTTCTATATGCAAGCAGGCGAATTAAATGTATAGTAACTAACTATATGTTATGCATAATGTAAAGTGTAGTGTGACCATATATTAAGATTTATGAAACTATATGTTATGATATGTGTAGGTGACAAATGATGTGTAGGTATACATTAAAATGGTGTATCATGTATATAAATAATAATTGATGATTATTTATATAATGTAATAATGAAATTAATAAAGGAGATAATGTGATGCGATTATATCCGAGTAGATTATATCCGGTATTAATAAATGTACATGGATTATATATATGTTACATTACCATATCACATCTACTACCTTGATATATTAAGCATGTGACTTACATTATAATGTTAATTATAATATATAGTATGAATATATATGTAATAGCCTAAGTGTATGATATATGTTATAACATGTCATTGTACAATTGCTAGAATGCTGAGAATGAAATTGGCTTGTCCCATTATATGAGACCCATTCTCCTTCACGTGTGTAGCATACAAGCTACTCTATATTCTTAATTTCAGCAAACAAATCATAGCTTTATAGTTCATAATGAGCAAAGGAGTGGGCATGATGATGAGTTCTAACTACTAATTACCTACCATCTCTTAACCTCCATACAAATCAATTTTTCGTTGGTTTGATTCATGGGTAGATTGCATTGTCTGGTTATGAACTTCTTCTATAAATAATGGCTCTTCTCCTCTCTATTCATTTGCTGAGATTTTTGTCTAAGTATTGGATTGAGAGCATACTGTGAGTTGATAGCAAGAGAATTCACAGAGAGTTGGGAATTCAAATTTAGCAAGCTTAATTTATAGCAAAGGTATAATTCCATGATTCATGTTCTTCATTCTCATTTTCTGTCAAAACTCCATTTCTGTTTTCTGTCAAAATCCAAATTCTTGACTATGATGAATTAGATTGCAATTGGATTAAAGGATGTTTATTTAGTTGTTATATAGTCTTATACATGTGTTAATGAGACAATGTGACTGATCACAATCAAGTTCGTGAAGTAATTTCGTGAGTTGGGCTAGAAACTGCCGTGGCTGCCTGCTGTCTGGTGCGAACCAGTAGTGGCGCAGCTGCGCAGGTTTTAGCCTGGGATGCGGCACAGCTGCGCCGGCACCCTGCTGCAGTTTTGTGTTCTGTTTAAAAAGCTGTTAAGTATAATGAATTACTATAAGCTTAGGCAAGTATGTAAGCATGGGTAATGTATATATATAAGTATATTGATCTAATTTGAGCATGTTATACTATATTAGCATGTATGGTTACCAAAAGCGTATAGTTTGAAATGAATTTAGAACTTTAGAAGTGAACTCGATATTATGCATGCCATGTTTATATACTGACCTTGCAAGCATGTTAGTACCACCTAGAGACACATGAAGTGCATGTTAGCTTATCTATATTGGTTCCGTAATAAGATATGAATATGTGAACCTAACTAGTGCTCATTCCTAACAAAAATGTAAGTTTGAAGGTGGATATGATCATGTAAATGCTATATATACATTTTGATGTTATGAGCATGTTTAGATAACTTTGAAATGCATGAATGAACCCTTAACTTGTGTTTATATGGTTCGTAAGGAAGCATGAACATGTTAGGCCCTATTAGTAAGATTTACTAATGGAAATACAAGCTTTGCACGTGAGCATTGACACGATACATGGAGATTTAAATTCTGATATTTATGGACACATGTGATAGTACTCTTAGACTCATTCATGTGTCATGCATGTATATATACCATAATTAGTTGCCGTGATTAAGGTTTAGCGTAAACGAAGCATGTTTTCAAGATAATAACAATGCTAGCTACATATATATGATACGAGTACTCATGAGCATGCCTAATACAAGTTATATGAATATCTTATGTGTTTAAAAAGCGAGCATGTTAGACCATATGAGTTCATATCCTTGAATGGCTTTAAGTTATTGAAAGTATTGACTTAGAATCCATATCACATATATTTGAAACGAAGAAAGGTTGTACAAACATAAAAGTATCTTTTAATATGTTTATATGCTATGTGGTGTTGATTGGCTTGCATGACCGGACAGAAACCATAAGGCACAGCTTAGCCTTGGCTTGGCCAAAGGGCTGCGCAGCTGCGCTGGACCTAGGCTTAGCCATGGCGCAGCTGCGTCGGGCTGGAATTAGAAGCCATCCAGTTTGATAATCTGATTTTGGACAGATAGCTTATATGATGCCTACATTGCTAAAAATGAAATATATTTAGTATTGATTGTGGTTTTATGTGATACTAATAATATGCGAGTATGTTTGCTAATTGTTGCGATCTTATATGATATGAGAATGTGTTTAAACTCTAAAAGAGGAAGTTAAGGATAGAAATTATATTCTATATAACTGTGTAGCTAGGTTAAGACTTAGCTTATGTGATTATCGTATGTACGAGATGAGATATCAAGTTAAATTATATGACTAATGAATATCATATATATACGTAACTGTAATTACGATAGGAATTCGAAAGTGTTGATTTGCTTTTCGTGGATAAACTACGCTAAAGGCAAGTTCTCTAACTTACACTCTTTTAAAGTGCAAGTTTCCTTACTTACACTCATTTATAAGTGCAAGTATCTTAGACCTTTGTGTTTACTGTATTCAAGGAACGTGGTAAGCAAGTTCCTAACTCTACTCTTTATTGAACATTCAATTGGCTTATGCTATTATTGTTATACGAGTAAACTCTTGAGATTAAATTAAGATATTATGAATCATATACTTCATGAATAAGATAAAAGTCGAACTATATTCTTCGGACTTAAATCTTGAAATTAAATTTATAGTTGTTGAGATCTATGCCACTTGATTCGGCTAGACTTATATTGTTGAAAAGCGACCCAAACCAATTGATTGGTGCGGGATCTTGTATTTGACTGAGAAGAACAAAATATAACTGTCGGAGAACCGACGCACGCACTTGAGTATGATTGATTGTTATGCATAACGATGGTGCTTTAGGCTGATCACCTGTTGTACCTTTTTTTGTTGGATTTTTAGTTTATTACTGTTAATTCTAGTAGAAGTTCATAGTCCTTAGCGACTGCTCAGTATTCAGTTATCTTGAAATCTTGAATTGATTTGTTATTGAATCACATTGATATTATTCTGTCCTTAGCGACTATTATTGAAAACTGTTGATATTCTTGTTATCCTTGAACTATCAAACTTTGTTATACCCTTTCGAAAATTAAGGATTATATCACTTACCCTTATTGTATATTACTTGCTGGGCAATTTGTACTCATTCTTGCTTTCCCTAAAACATTTCAGTTAAGGCAGAGCAGGGCGAACCTTCGGGCGTTGATAAGGGCAAGGGCAAGGCTACCAACTAGCTTGTCTCTTTTATGTTTTTAAATATTTTATTGTTGTATTAAGATGATGTAGTAAGACTGGTTTTGATTATGTTTAAACTTAAGTTAGGTTATGTAATAAGTCGTTAATTGATATTATTATGTAATCTATTAAGTACTGTAGGTTGCGAGACTTGGGGGAATAATTATAATAAATCATTGTAAATTATTCTAGAATAGATTTTTCGCTGTGATGTGTGTTGTTTAGTTATTATTATTGTGATGTATTACCATGAGCACGTGATGAACCGAATTCGAGAGACCAAGTGGCGGTCCTGGAATTTGGGGCCGTCACAAGAATAATGCCCTCTTTTACCATGAAGTGGCACTTCTCCCAATTCAATACAAGATTAGTTTCAACACATCTTTGGAGAACGGCAGTCAAATTCACCAGACAGTTATCAAATGAACTCTCGAATACAGAAAAATCATCCATGAAAACCTCGAGGGTCTTTTCGACCATGTCAGAGAAGACGGACATCATGCAACGTTGGAATGTTGCAGGAGCGTTACACAACCCAAAGGACATTTTCCGAAAGGCAAAGGTCCCATACGGACATGTGAACGTTGTTTTCTCCTGATCTTCGAGAGCAATAGAAATTTGATTATAGCCAGAATAACCATCTAGCAGACAATAGAAGGCATGGCCAGCAAGTCTATCGAGCATCTGATCAATAAATGGCAGAGGGAAGTGATCTTTACAGGTGGACTTGTTCAACTTTCTGTAGTCCATACATACCCTCCATCCAGTCACCGTTCTGGTTGGAATCAACTCATTATTCTCATTGGCTACTACTGTCATACCGCCCTTTTTTGGCATGCATTGAATGGGATTGACCCAAGGACTGTCCGAGATAGGGTAGATAATGCCCGCATCTAGCAGCTTAATGATTTCCTTCCGTACCACCTCTTTCATTATTGGGTTCAACCGCCTCTGATGTTCAATGGTCGGCTTGGATCCTTCCTCCAGTAGGATTTTGTGCATACAAAGGGATGGACTGATCCCTTTAATGTCTGAAATCGACCACCCCAGTGCCATTTTATACTGTTTAAGCACTAGCAGTAGCTTCTCTTCCTGGCCTTCATCTAAAGATGCAGAAATTATAACAAGTAAAGTGGATGAATTCCCCAAGTATGCATACCTCAGATGATTGGGCAGGGGCTTTAACTCGAGGACAGGAGGTTCTACAACAGATGGTTGGGCCTTGGAAGTAGATGCTTCTGGATCATTCAGCGACTCAAACTGTCTTTGGAACTGTGTAGATCTCTGGGGTGCATCCAGCCAGTTAGCACATTCAACATGGGTGGCCTCTTCCTTAGTACTGGTACCTCTTAGTGTAGCTTCTAAAGGGTCTGTCATGCATGTTTCTGAGAATACTTCCCTGACTGCATCATCAATCACTTTAATCTGGAAGCAGTCTTCAGGGGTGTTCGGATATTTCATTGCCCTAAACACATTGAAAGTTACTTCCTGATCCTGTACTCTCATAGTCAGCTCCTCTTTCTGCACATCTATAAGGGTTCTCCTCGTTGCTAACAATGGTCTACCCAGTATTATCGGGACCTCCCTGTCTTCCTCAAAGTCCAGGACAATAAAGTCCGCTGGGAAGATTAACTTGTCCACCTTAACAAGCACATCCTCTACTATCCCCTTCGGGTAAGTGAGAGATCTATCCGCCAATTGCAAAGTAACACTTGTGGGTTTGGCTTCATTCAGTCCAAGCTTCTTATATATTGACAGAGGCATCAAATTTATACTCGCCCCCAAATCACATAAGGCCTTGCCAATGAATTGGTCCCCGATAGTGCATGAAATCATGAAACTTCCAGGATCTTTCAGTTTTGGCGGGAGCTTGTTCTGTAGAATAGCACTGCATTCCTCAGTCAGAGCCACTGTTTCATAATCTCCCATTTTCCTCTTCTTCGACAATATGTCTTTCATGAATTTAACATAGCTCGGCATTTGCTCCAACGCCTCTGCAAACGGGATGTTTATGTGAAGCTTCTTGAACACTTCTAAAAACTTAGAAAATTGCTTATCAAGCTTTTGTTTCTGCATGCGCTGGGGGAATGGCAACTGCGGGATAGGAGGACTAGCTATGTTCACTGTAGGGGTTGGTGATGAAGGGCTTTGTTGAGCATTTACCTCACCCCCAGACTTATCATAATTCTGCTCCACAATAGGTTCCTCTATAGTCACTTCTTTTTGCACCACAGGACTCTCTCCACCCTTTTCATTTATAGTTTTCCCACTCCAGAGTGTAACTGCTTTGCAGTGTTCCTTCCCATCCCGTTTTGGGTTGACATCAGTGTCACTTGACAATGTGCCTTGCGATCGACTATTCAAAGCAGAGGCCAACTGTCCCATTTGGACTTCAAGGTTCCGGATGGAAGACTCTTGATTACTGCTCCTTGTCTCATTTTGGGCAATATATCGTGACAGGAGATCTTCCAAACTAGGTTTTCTTTCCTGTTGAGGTGGTGGATGGTGGAACTGATTATGAGAACTCTGTGGTTGTTGGTTGTACTGATTTTGAGCTTGAAAACCGGGAGGGTTTGAGAAATTAGGCCTGGTGGTCGGAGGTTGTGCTTGATTGCTATTTGTGTTGCCCCAAGAAAAGTTTGGATGATTCCTCAAGCCCGGATGATAATGAGTAGGGAGACTTGCGTTTTGCTGCCGCCCGTAGTTGGAAACAAATTGAACTGACTCGGGGCTTATGGCACACTGATCAGTTGTGTGGCTCCCTTGACACAATTCACACAACAATGCAACACTCTGAACATTCTGCACAGCTTGCACTCCCATGGTGTCAAGTCTTTTAGTTAGCGTTGCAACCTGAGCCGCTAATTGTGTGACTGGATCAACCTCATATATTCCTGCTGCTCTTCTAGGGGCCTGCCTATCATTTGGCCATTGATAATTATTGGCCGCCATTGTTTCCACCAATTCATACCCCGCTGTGTGATGCTTAGACATGAAGGCTCCTCCAGAAGCGGCATCAATACTCGATCGAGTAGCTCCGGATAACCCATTATAGAATGTCTGGATGGGAAGCCGTTCTGGCAGTCCATGGTGGGGGCATTTTCTCAGAAGATCCTTGAATCGATCCCATGAGTCGTACAAAGACTCTGACTCAAACTGAATAAAAGAGGTAATTTCGTGCCTGAGCCTGGCGGTTTTAGCGGGTGGGAAGAACTTTGCCACGAACTTTTGAGCCAAGTCATCCCATGTGGTTATGGAGCCTGACGGAAGTGAATGTAGCCAGCTCTTGGCCTTGTCCTTCAAAGTGAAGGGAAACAATCGGAGTCAAATGGCATTGTCAGACACTCCGTTGCACTTAAACGTATCGCAGATCTCCAAGAAGTTCATCAAGTGATCATTGGGGTCATCATTTGGTAATCCCCCAAACTGAATATTGGAGCACATTTGGATGGTGCCCGGCTTGATCTCAAAATTGTTTGCTTAGATTGCGGGCCTAAGAATGCTCGCTTGCAAATTTGCGATGTGAGGCATAGCATGCTCCCTTAAAGATTTCTGAAGTTCCACAGCCATTGTAACAGGAGTATGTATGTCCCGAGCTTTTTCTCTCTGCAGGCGTCTGTACGTTCTATCAACCTCGGGATCGAGAGGTATTATATTCCGACCCCTTCGAGGTGGCATACGCCGTTGAGATCACCTGAAAAGAAAATTAAACAGATAAAATTAGTCTAAATTAAGATCGTATTGACTTAGCTTTAATATTGATAACAAATAGTACTAAATCCCCGGCAACGGCGCCAAAAACTTGTTGTATGATTTATGTAATGACAATTAACGCGCAAGTATATGCGGTCAACAAGTAATATAAGATAAGTAGGGTGTCGTACCCACGAGGACGAAGTCTTAAATGCAAATCAAATACTAATGTAAGTTCTATACTGTCTTATCTAAACAAATGTTTGGAGGTGGTATTTTAAACTATGCGATTATAACTAAAGGAAGCGGGAGAAATAGATGTAATAGGGAGACAAGCTAGGATTACAATTCCCCTAATGCGTCGCCTAATCTCCTAACTCTCCACATTACAAAAAAATCAAGGAATGGTCAGCCGAGAATAGAACTACGCATATGCTTCTGTCGAAGGCCAAATGCACATCCCTAGCTAGATGAATCACAATATGTCTATCGATGAAAATAACTAGACTAGGGTCATTAAGCTCAGTCTCAAGGCTACACAAGGCAAATAGAGATATGTCTATCCTATTAAGCAGTTTATGCACACATTCCTTTAGGCAAGGGCATAACAAGTGTCATTGTATTTTAAAAGCCAGATATTAATGTCCAATATTCAATATCCATTAATATCACTACCAAAAACTCTGTCAAGCATTTAGTCAATAAGCAAGAAATACAACAACCCATTCCCAAAATGATTCATTAATATAAATAGGAGAGAAAGTTAATTAGGCTAAACACTAGGTTACATTGCAATCCTAAAAAGGAATTAGTTCATAACCATGGTGCTAATACACATTTCTATCACATTCAACATTGCTCAGTAATACACAAATAACTGAGAGATTTGGAATAAAAAAACTCCTGTTGTAAGGTTTTCTGTCTCCAAGTCTTCTCTTCTCCGTGTAACTCCTGAGCTGTGTATAATGTAATAAGTATTCTCCCCTAAAACACAGCTTCTTTCTGTTCTAGAATCTCCAAAAATATTCTCTGTTATCACTGTCGTCGATATCCTAGCCGCCGTATATCTTTTTTTTTTATCTTTTCCCCCCTTTTATTAGGTCATTAAAAGCGAGCCACTGGCTAGGCACCGGAGGTGACGCTGCGGCGCGGAGCCTATAACTGCTTGGTGGTGCTGCGGCGCCACTCACGCTGCAGCGCGAGCTTAAGAAGGACCAGGGCCGCTGCAACGCCAGATGACGTCAGCATGGACAAGGAGGTAGCGCTGCGGCGCGAGCTTAAGACTAGGCTCTGGCATTGCGGCGCCAGAGTGTAGAAAATGACAATTTTTCCCCTGTAAGCTGGAAATGACCTAAACAGCCCTGCATCATACAGGATAAGCATAACAACAACAAAATATATACAAAAGCACAACAAATAACATAAAACAAGCAGCTTCTTAAGCTTTAGAGAATCTGATTCGCGATATAAATACCACTTATCAGTTATCTGTAGCACCGTACCACAAGACCATCCAGAGGTCAAATCAAGTCGCAGCTGTCTTAATGCATATACATGACATAATATATGCATAATGACAAATATAAACATGATGCGATATATAGAAAAGATCATGAATATCTACAACAAACTATCTACTGCAGGACATCATCCTTGTCTGATAATATAAAGCAGAAAAAAAATACAGGGAAATGGGGGCACCACCACCCAACTAATACAGTGGTCTATCAAAATGATGGCACAACTGCCAAATAGCCAAAATAGTGGCTGACCAAAAATATAGCTCCAATAGCTATCAGAGGAAGTCAAAGACATCAGTGTCAAAGCGATCGACCTGCTCCATCTCCTCAGTGGATACAAAACCGCTGCTATCAGGCATGTCTGGGCGGTATAAGGGCGGATCTGCTTCTGCATAGCTGCTGCTAAATGGACTGGAAGAGGGACCCGCTCTTGAGCTGGATGGGTAAAAAAAAGATGCCTCTGACAGATCTCGACCAAGGTGCCTGATAAAGAAACGGGCCTACTCTAACTCCCTGGTCAGATCTGCTATCTGGTCTACATGAGTAGGCTACCTGAGGCAAGCTATCCATTCCATCATCATCACGGACCCTGGCACCATGTTTGCCATGAACTGGGTGGCACGAGTCTGAGCTCCAATAGTGGGAGTACTCCACCAACTGCTAAAGGCCTCCTGGCTGTACGGGCCCTCTGATATGGCGAAGCCATCTATGCCCTCCATAGGGATATCTGTCAATGGCACGGTCAATGGCCAATAATGCCAAGCAGGAGGAGAAATAGGAATACGGATCTCCCCCATAATGCTCCTAATGGCACGCTCTCCAAGATAGAACTCCCAGCCTCCCACCGTCAACAAAGGGACTCTGCGGGTCGTCAAAAAAACTCCTGACCTGTAGGGACGCCTCCCTCGAATCCGACGATCAAAAACTCTGAGGTATACAATGTCCAGGTGATTGAACCCACTGTCAAAAGCTCCAACTGCAAACGGGCATGAGTGAATCCCTTAGCAACAGGGACCTCCGTCAAAGTGGAGTGATGCCATCTCCGTCCCCGAGGATAGGTCTCCAGACCTAGGGCAAAAGCGGGTCATAGGCAAGAAAGCCTCTCAAATGCCCAAAGCTGATCATGCAAATATCAAAAGTCCTTAGTGACTAAGACTGACAAAAATGAATGCTGAAATCAAAAAGGTACAAAAACATGTATTCACCAGTAGAAATGGGTAAAATCCTAACCAAGCCTCCGTCACACCCTTCGAAAGCATGCGCATGCTATGGAGAAAATAGGCAAAGGTATAGGAGCCCCAATTATAGTCACTGAGGCGCTCTACATGTCGAGTGGAGCTAATCAAGGTGAAGGACACAGTAGACGAGTTGTCTGCCACAAAACAACCCCTGATGATTGACAAAAGCAATCGCCTCAAAATGCGATCTCTAGCCCTCTGATCAACAGGAGGGGGGCTCCTGTAAAGTCCCATCCTGGGCATCTATACTTAAGGGACCAGATCAGACCGTTCGAGCCTTGAATGCCGTTGTAGGGACTCCCAGCAGAAACCAAATGACAGTGGGCATAATGTCAGCCACGATAGGCATTGGCTTGCCCTCAAACTCAATGCCGGTGATAAATCTCCAATCCATAGGAGTCATCATCACCTCGCAATCTAGCAGATGAAGGGACTGAGTCTGGTAGAACCAGCGCTCAGACAAAGCCCTCATATACCCCTAGGGGAAACGGTGGGGAAGGGTCGAGAAAAAGGCCTAAAAGCCCTAGCCATCTACGATATCCCTATAATCCTCGTGTAAAGTGTGATACAAATAATGCACGCTAAACCAGTTCCCTCGAGGCTGCGTAAAGTCGGGAACCTGCATCAAAAATCAACCATGTTAAAAACCTGTGCCCCGAGAATGGCAAAAAGGAAGAAAAAGAATCCAGAGAAAAGAAAAACTTCAAGTCACCTCGTTGGCGTGAAGATATCTCGATGGATGGCCACTCAAGTCTCCCAGCAACTCTTAGTTCTGCACAACAATGCCAAGGACCTCTGCACGTGGAGCCTGAGCGGGAACAGGAGCAGCAAAAGGAGCCTCCTCATCATCAATATCAAGTGGATGTTCGTCCTGTGCTGGACGAATTACAGCCTCCACCAGTCTACGAGGCGTCCGAGCTAGATGAGGCTGAGGAACATCAGAAGCCCTCCTCCGTTTAATACCTAAGGATACCCTGCTGGAACTGCCGGGTCTATTGCGATCCATCGCATACACTAATACTCCAAATCACCTCAGAAAGGGTGTGGTAAGCTTAAAACCTGTGGCTTATCATTTTCAATCAGTCTAGCATATATCTCTAGGTCCTAAGACATGCATGGATTGGTCAAAAATTACCAGTAAACTCAAAACTGCATGTTGTCAAAACCTAGAAGCTAAAAACCTGCATGGGTCAGTCAAAAAAAATTCCCAGTAGAGTAAAAAATGCATGTGTTTCAATGCCTAAGATTTTGGAAAATTTTTGCCAGTCTCCTTTGTAAAATGGACTGTCCACATGCACACAGGCATGTCTAGGTGGCCATTCAGTAGCACACCTATCCAAAAATAAAAAAAGTTTATATTTATAAAGAAAAATCAAAAGTCAACCTCACATAGTAGCCAAATTACCATGGACATTTTTAGTTAAAAATCTAGGTGCACTAGGCCTCAAAAAGGATGACTAAACTGGTCAAAAAGTGCAAAATAGAATTGTCTCAGAACCTGAATTTTCTTACATCTAAATGTGCATTAAGTAAGATATGCATACATATGTAGTCAAAAAAATTTTAGCAGGTCATATAGGCATACATTTTTTATACATTGCGTCTGAAAGGCCCCTAAGTGGTTCGCATGCTTTTAACGGTCAAAACTTGCAAAAAAAGAACGTAAAATGTTACCTGGACTGTGCTGATCGCGTAGGAACTGACGGATTCAGAAAACAGTTGTTCAAGCTCCGTAGATCTAAAAAAAAAGATCGAAATCCGTTTGGAACTCAAAACTGAAACTTGAAAAATAAAAATCCCGCAGCACATTAAATAGCCCAGGTGGAAGCGGGCCCACCTACGGCTGTCACACCTCCACTTGCGGCACCTTAGGGTGGGTCCCACTCCCCCGGGCTTAGTTCAGTTCAGGTCAAAACGGAGTTCTTATGTGCTGCCGAGTCAAATCTGAAGAAAAATCGCTACGCGATTGAGTGGTTTATCCTGAAAATCTGCGTTTAAGCAGCGAGAATCTGACAGAAAGGGGAGCCCCACAAGGACCCTTGGTATTCATCCTGGAGCCATATTAGGGGATCCACAAAGCAAACTACGGAAAACTATGCAAAAAGCTGCGTAAAACTGCCAAAAACTGCCACATTCGGAGCGTCGGGTACAGACCGAGTCAAGTTCAGCCGTTAGTTCAACTCCAACAAAATTCGGGTACATACCAAAGTCTAGTTCAACCATTGGTCCAAATCCAATGAAGTTCGGGTACAGGCCGAAGTCAAGGTCAACCGTTGGCACAACCCCAGCGAAGTTTGGGTACGGACTGAAGCTAGTTCAACCGTTGGTTCCATTCCAGCGAAGTTCGGGTACAGACCGAAGCCAGTTCAACTGTTGGTTTCATTCCAGCGAAGTTCGGGTACAGACCGAAGTCAAGTTCAACCGTTGGCACAACCCCAGCGAAGTTCGAGTATAGACTGAAGCCAGTTAAACCGTTGGTTCCATTCCAGCAAAGTTTGGGTACAGACCAAAGCCAGTTCAACCGTTGGTTTCATTCTAGCGAAGTTCGGGCATAGGCTGAAGTCAAGTTCAAGCATTGGCACAACCCCAGCGAAGTTCAGGTATAGACCAAAGCCAGTTTAACCGTTGGTTCCATTCCAGCAAAGTTTGGGTGCAGACCGAAGCAAGTTCAACCGTTGGCACAACCCCAGCGAAGTTTGGGTACAGACCAAAGCCAGTTCAATCATTGGTTTCATTCCAGCAAAGTTCGGGTACAGATTAAAGTCAAGTTCAACCATTGGCACAACCCCAGCGAAGTTCGGGTACAGACCGAAGTCAAGTTCAACCGTTAGCACAACCCCAACGAAGTTCAGGTAAAGACCAAAGCCAGTTCAACCGTTGGTTCCATTCCAGTGAAATTCGGGTGCAGACCGAAGTTAGTTCAACCTTTGACACAACCCCAACAAAGTTCGGGTACAGACCAAGGCCAGTTCAACCGTTGGTTCCATTCTAGTGAAGTTCGGGTACAGACTGAAGCCAGTTCAACCGTTGGTTTCATTCCAGCAAAATTTGGGTACAGGCCGAAGTTAAGTTCAACTGTTGGCACAACCCTAACTAAGTTCGGGTATAGACCGAAGCCAGTTCAACCGTTAGTTTCATTCCAGCGATGTTAGGGTACAGACCAAAGCCAGTTCAACCGTTGGTTTCATTCCAGCAAAGTTCGGGTACAGACCAAAGTCAAGTTCAACCGTTGGCACAACCCCAACAAAGTTTGAGTACAGACCGAAGCCAGTTCAACCGTTGGTTCTATTCCAGCGAAGTTCGGGTGTAGACCGAAGCCAGTTCAACCGTTGGTTTCATTCCAGCGAAGTTTGGGTACAGACCGAAGCCAGTTCGACCGTTGGTTTTATTCCAGCGAAATTCGGGTGCAGACCAAAGTCCAGTTCAACCGTTGGTTCCATTCCAACAAAGTTCGGATACAGACCGAGCAAAGTTCAGTCGTGGGTTCAACTCTAGCGAAGTTTGGGTACAAACCGAAGTCAAGTTCAACCGTTGGCACAACCCCAGCGAAGCATCAGGTACTGACTGATGACAGTTCAGTCGTTGGCACAACCCCAGCAAAGCGTCGAGTACTGACCGATATAGTTTAACCAATTTCTCAGCCCCAGCAAAGCATCGGGAATGATTCGGTGATGGAGGAAATTTTAGTAAGCCATCGTCAATGATGGAATCTGTTATACACATCCTCAAAAGAGAATGAGGTAAAAGATTGGATATTCAGCTCCCTACTGCAAGCTGCCAAGTGAAACCTATCATTCGGATAAGCATCGAAAGATCCCAGCAAGGTGGCTCAATACCTGAGGGATAACCCCGTCAGAGGAACCTTCAAAAACACACAAACGGCATCAGACAAATGGAAATCTGCCCCCTGATAATGCTGACAGATGCGGGAAACCATGGGTTTCAAACCATGGTAGCATAATAGCACCCCCATTAGAGTTAAACAGGCTACTGTGAATTACGTCATCCCCAGCAGAAAATGACAAGCATAGTTCGCGGTAACCTGTTAATAATATCAAGGGCTGTCCATGACAACAATATCCCCAGCAGATAGATGACGTAAGCAACCGAGAGCAGCCCCGTCCCACTCAAAGACACCCAGCCTTCGTAACATCTCTGGCATGTGTCTTATTTCCAGTGTCTACTAATCTTTATCCTGTCCATTCCAATACATTGCATTGACATGATAAAGAGGGGCATCTGTAGACACTCAAAATTTTCCTTGCCCCAATACGAACATTGTAGGAGGGCAAAGCCGTCAATCAAATCAATCTCGGTACCAATACCAAGCTTCCAATCCAAATTCAGCCACCAATGCCGGTCATTCAGTTAAATCCAATCCCCAATATCGGTAAACCTAAATCTGGCCACTAATGCCGATAACCCAAAATATGATCCCCAATATCAGTACTCCAGTCAAATTTGATCACCAATATCGGTACTCCAGGCAAATTCAATCTCCAATCAGACCATCTATCCAGCTTCGATCTCCTATTGGACCGTCTATCCAGGTTCGATCTTCGATTGGACCGTCTATCCAGCTCCGATCTCTGATTGGACCGGTTATCTAACTCCGATCTCCGATCGGACCGTCTATCCAGCTCTGATCTCCAATCGGACCGTCTATCCAGTTTCGATCTCCAATCGAACTGTCTATCCAGCTTCGATCTCTGATCGGACTATCTATCCAGCTTCGATCTCTGAACGAAAAGTCTATCCAGCTTTGATCTTTGATCGGACAGTCTATCCAGCTCCGATCTCCGATCGGACAGTCTATCCAGCTTTGATCTCCGATCGAACCTTCTATCCAGCTCTGATCTCTAGTCGAACCGTCTATCCAGCTCCGATCTTTCTTCAAACCTTCCCAGTCCCTTTACTTCTACTTCCATTTTCTCCATCTCTCTTATTAACTCTTCCTGAGTCGTTAATTGGAATAATTTCTCCCTTCCTTTTCTTCTTAGCGCGTCGACAACTACGTTTGCCTTTCCCGAGTGATAAAGAATCTCGCAATTATAATCCTTGATGAATTCTAACCACCTTCTCTGTCACATGTTCAACTCTTTCTTTGTGAAGATATATTTCAGACTCTTGTGGTTCGTGTATATCTCATATTTCTCTCTGTACAAATAATGTCTCCAAATCTTTAACGCAAAAACTACTGCCGCTAACTCTAAGTCGTGAGTAGGGTATCATTTTTTGTAATCCTTCAATTGTCATGATGCATACTCAATGACCTTGCCATGTTGCATTAGCACACAACCAATTCCTTTATGTGATGCATCACTATACACCATAAAACTTCTTGCATCATCTGGTAATGATAATACAGGCGCCTTGCTTAATCTCTTCTTTAACTCCTGAAAACTTTTCTCGCATTTTACCGTCCATACAAACTTGACCGTCTTCCTCGTTAGATTGGTCAACGGGGTTGCTATCTTAGAAAAATCTTAGATGAATCTTCGATAGTACCCAGCTAACCCTAAGAAACTTCTCACCTCTGTTGGTGTTTTTGGTTGCTCCCAATTACTCACTGCCTCTACCTTTGCAGGGTCTACTGAAATTCCATCCTTATCTACCACGTATCCTAAGAATTGAACCTTCTCCATCCAAAATTCACACTTTGAAAACTTTGCATACATTTTCTCTTTCCTTTGCGCTTCCAAAACCATCTTCAGATGTTCGGCGTGCTCTTCCTTTGTCTTCGAGTAGATCAAGATGTCGTCGATTAAAACTACCATGAACTTATCTAAGTATGGCTTGAAAACTTGGTTCATCAAGTCCATGAATGCTACCGGAGCATTAGTCAATCCGAATGACATTACCAAAAACTCGTAGTGCCCATAACGGGTTCGAAATACCATCTTTGGTATGTCCTCCTCCCGTACCTTCAATTGGTGATAACCTGTTCGCAGATCTATCTTTGAGAAATACTTCGCTCCCTTTAATTGGTCAAAAAGGTCATCTACCCTTGGTAACAGATACCTATTCTTGATCGTTACTCTGTTCAATTCTTAATAATCGATACAGAACCTCATCGATCCGTCCTTCTTCTTAACAAATAACACTGGTGCCCCCCAAGGAGACACACTCGGTCGTATGTAACCCTTGTCTAGTAATTCCTACAATTGTATCATTAATTCCTTCATTTTTACTGGCGCCATACGATATGGAGCTTTTGAAATCAGTGCAGTTCCCGGTGTTAAGTCTATTACGAATTCGATTTCTCTGTCTGGCGGAAGACCAGGCAGATCGTTCGAAAATACATCTTAGAATTCTCTCACTACGGATATATCCTTAATCTCTACTCCCTTCTTCCGAGTATCTACAATGTAAGCTAAGTAACCTACACATCCTTTTCTTAACAATTTCTTGTCCTGCATCATCATAAGACAACATAATTGCTTAAGCGATGAGATACCATAACACACTACCTTAGATCGATTTGGAGTCTGAAGGTATACACTCTTGTTCTGACAATCAATTATCGCAGCATGGTTATACAACCAATCCATTCCCAGTATTACGTCAAATTCTCCTAATCTAATCGGAATTAAGTCTACGCTTAGTTCATGATCTCTAATGTTTGCGAGATAATTTCGGTATACGAATTCTACGGGGATTACTTTCTTATTTGCAACTTCTATGTTCGAAGGATTTCCTAATCATTCTCGAGGTAATTTTAACCGACTAGCAAATTCTTCAGACACAAATGAACAGGTAGCACCCGAATCGAATAATACATAAGCATTTATATTATTGATTGGGATAATACCTGACATCACATCCTTTGTAGCAACTATATCTTGGACTGTAATGTTAAAGGTTCTGGCGGCTGAGGGGTTGGATTGCGTTGGTCCGCCTATCATTAGTTTGCTGCCTCCCCCTTGCTGGCCGCTTCCTCCGCCATTCCCCTTCTTTGGGCAATCCTTGATTTGATTCTCGGTTGAGCCACAAGCGAAACATCCCTTTATCTTTCTTAGCTTCGGGCAGTTGGGTGATATGTTCCCCTCTTGGTCATAGTTATAATAGGTACTGAGCCCCTTCTAGCACTCTCCCTGGTGGTTCTTCCCACACTTCGAGCATCCTTCCGCTCGCTTCTTAAAACCTCCTTGGTAACTTCCAGCTTGATTGTTGTTTCTTTTATTGTTGTTGTTGTTGTTATCCTACTTTCTCTTCCCTAGATTACTTCCTCCGCTGCTGCTTCCTCCACGGCTTTTTCCTCCAGTGTTCTTACTATTCTTCTCTTTGTTATACTGACTTAAGGCTTCACTACCTCCCTCTGCAATGATAGCCTTCTCCAACAGCGTGGCAAATGAGTCAATCTGAAGAACCGACACCTTGTTAAACAACCAAGGTTTCAGTCCTTGCTCAAAATGTCTGGAATTTCTTTCTTCATCCCCTTCCTGGTGTTCTGCAAATCGGGCTAGCTCGTTGAACTTAGCCGCATATTGAGCCACCGTCATATCTCCTTGCTTAAGTTCTAGGAACTTTACCTCCCTTCTATTCTTCATGCTCTTCTGGAAATAATTCTCGAAGAACAGAGTCTTGAACCTATCCTAGGTTATAATCCATTCTCCAACTCTTTGCTGATTTGCCTCCCACCAGTAGTTTGCTTCGCCCCTCATCATATACGTAGCGAATACAATCTTTTGATCCTCGCCCACACGAGCAATGGTGAAAGCCTTCTCGATCCCCTTTATCCATGTTTGCGCCATTATAGGATCGGTAATACCTTCAAACTCTGGAGATCCTACACTCCTAAAGTCCTTGAAGTTTGTAACTGGAACCGCTTAGGGATTGGGGTGAACGGGTTCATTGTTCCTTCCTCGAAGGGCTTCTCCTAACAGATCAACTAGTTTTTGTATTGGGTCTACTTGCTCCCTCTCATTGTTAACTGACTCTTCTGGTGCAGCTAGTCTACGTCTGGGTGCCATTATCTGCATCACAAAATTTCATTTTTATTATCTAATTATATTACTTAAACATTTCTCAAATGAAAAAGGAATAAAATTTTATAACACGTTTCTGAAATAAGATCATTTATATTCATATGCCAAATCATTACATTAACATGATCATCCCTAGCATACTTCTATAAATGTCAACATATATCCCCTAATATCACAAAAGACAGGGAATACACTATCATACTACCCCTCTAACATAAGCCTACTCGGGGTTTACATATCTATCCCATATCATACACAAAAGATTAGGATTACATCACAATATATACATCGCATAAAGTAACTACTACTATTACTAATTCTAGACTAATAGGTCTCATCCCAACATTTCGCGCTCCACTGCGCTCTTGTACTCCACCTATGATATGTATACCATCAAGTCCCTGCTCATGGTATGTCGGGTCTTCCCCTGCTCCACCGGATAGTGGTATACACCATCAATCACTCTCTCTATGGCCGAGCAAAAAAATAACCCATCTTGTTCATCTTTCTCTTCTTATATCTCACCTTATCCTCTAAATCTTTGGCCCTATCATTAGCTCCTTCCCACTTCTCCTCTAAGTGGATCCTTTCCATCACTTCCAGCTGGAGCTGAGTACGGAGAACATCCTTCTCCGCTTTCTCGTTCAACTCTCTCTGCTTAACCTCCTCTAGTTTTCCTGCCAAGTCAACATTCCTAGATACCGAATGATGGAAAAGAGTCCCCATCTAAATTCCTGCCTCCTTGCGGTAAGCAATCTCTACCTCCATATCCTGCATCACTAACTTCCTTTGGTGGTCCTCGTCCCTAAGTTTCTGGAACTCGGTCTGTCTCTCTCCTAAGCCTCAGCCTCTAGCTCATGAACTCTGCAGTCTAACTCCAAGATTCGCTCCTCATATTCTCCTAACATCCTTTCCTCGATCGTAGCCTTGTCAGAGTCCTCCATGGGCTCCTCCTCTGGATCAGACTCTACCTCTATATCGTCCCTGTCATTAAACTCAGACTGTGCTACTTCCTGCACATGCTCGGCTACTAAAGGTGCCTCATATACTATATGTATATCCCGGGGCTCCTCCTCTGCCACTCTACTAGGTCCTCCCATGTCTGTCTTCCTATAACCACAAACACAAGACAATAAACAACAAACTCCATTAGAATGTTAAATAAAACATAAGTTCATTGTATAGAATGAATCTATATTTTATAACACACTAAGTCTCACTCAAAAAACTCTACATGAGTTTCATCCCCTTCTATCTTCTAAGTTCTCCTAAAGTTATAATCTAAGGACTCTGGCTCCTAAGGTTTATAAATAACGCTCTGATACCAACCTGTGACGCCCCCAAATCCAGACCACACGTGTCTCGAATTCGACGCATCACGTTCTAAATTCTAATAACATACTAACAACTCATGCAATAGAATAATAGATTAATTTACATTTATTTAATATAATTATTCGGGTCCCACGGTCTCATAACTTAAACATCTCATACATATCTGAAACATAACTAATACATAATATGATATAATGTTATTACAATCATTATAATATTCTTAAAAGAGTACAAAGCTACGCCGTAGCCTTACCCTTGCCCTTATCTGTTCCAGAAGGTCCGCACTGCTCTGCCTTAATTGAAATGTTTTAGGAAAAGTAAGAATGAGCAACAAGTTTGCTCAGCAAGTAATATAGTAATAAGGGTTAATATTATAAATTTTGAATCTCAAAGGTATAATAGTAAATGATTGTTCAAGAATAACAAGAAGTATCAATAGTTCTCAATAATAGCCGCTATGGACAAAAAGATATCAACAAGATTCAAAGTTTTAACCTTTTCAAGGTTCAAGAATAATGAACACTAAGCAGTCACTAAGGACTATGAACTCTTACTAGAATTAATAGTAATATGCTGATAATCCAATAAAACAAGTACAACAGGTGATCAGCCTAAAGTAACCTACGTCATGCATAACATTTAATCGTACTCATGTGCGTACTTCGGTTCCCCGACAGTTATATATAATTTCCCCTTCCATGAAGGTTGTTCATCTAAGTAGAATTATAAGAGCCCGCACCAAGTCAATTGGTTTGGATAGCTTTCTAATATATGATATTAGTCTAGCCGAATCAAATCGCTTAGACAACTTTTGTAATGCATTTAGGAACGATAAGTTCAATACTTGCAACAACATCAAGATATAAAATAGATTTTCGAATAGCAACAGATATTTGTTCGATGGAAATATGATTGATATGGCAACAATTCAAATTTATACAATATGTAAATTGAAAAGAGTTAGGAAACTTGCTCAATAAAAAGTAGGGTTAAGAAACTTGCCTTATGCGTAGTTTATCAACCTAAAGCTTATCAACACTTCATAGACTAAGAATTCCTATCGTAACATTATTACACATATATGTATTTTCATTAGTTACATAAGTTGAATAAATATACTTGATATGTAAGTTAAACACATATAAGATCCTAACTTAGTCTTACAATCCTACACGTATGTCGTTACATATCTTATGTACGCATATCACATAATTAGTTTGTATATTATTCTATAATCAAATGACATAGCTCGTAGTTATCGTTGAATTAGCGTTTTGATGATCGTATACTCACTTATCGATATATGGTTCTATCGTTAACATACTTCTTAACACTTGAACACTTCACTAAACATGTATTGTAGTTTAGGACATTAGTAATAGCATACATGCAGTTTCAGATTACAAACAACATGATCAGACCATTCTACAGGGTGGCGTGGCCGCGCTGGTTTTGGACTAGAAAGTGACGCGACCGCGCTGCTCCCAGTTCAAACCAGAGATGGCTTGCTCCTGCAGAATTATAACTTGTCCAATAGCATACTTTAGACGATGATACATGCAAAACACACATGTTATGAGGTTTTATGATTAGGTTCGGTCTCCGTTTTACCTTCAACATAGTTTGCTATTAATTCTCATTCAACAAGGCTTAATGAGTTCAATTCAAAAGCTTCTCACGTTTGGTCATTATACTTACACAATGAGGTCAATAAACCTTAACATTCATGCTCAAGTCATTCTAGTCATGTATTTCAAAGTAGCATAGTTTTACTTCTTTAAAACTCATTTGAACTTATGCTTGATTAGTTTGCAACATACATGGCTAGTTAGGTGTACATTCCAATCATGTCTAGATGCATAACATGTCTTATCATGATAGTCATAAATTTCAGAATGCACATAAGGTAGTTATTAGCATCATTAGTTTTCAAACTTTTAAGTTTTCTTTGAAAGTTTTATGTTAAACCAACCAAGCATGCAAAGTAACTTTACATTCTATACATCATACTTATGTATACACATAACTAAACCATAATAGCATGCTCACAAGTTTAGAATTTAAAGTGTACTTAGTTCATCAAGTTTGTATTTTGAAAACTCTAAGTTTCTTTTAGAACCGTTTAAAACCGAGCTAAGGTAGGTGATACCATGTAAGGCCACCTATGCTAGTATGTTAGGGACATAAATAGGCATAGCCAAGTTAAACTAGCATGCTCAACATTTCAGAAACCACAAAAATTAGATTTCACTTCTGCATATCGGCGCGGCCGCGCCGTGTTTGTACTAGGGAGTGGCGTAGCCGTGCCACTCTGGTTCCAGTCCAGGAAGGTTTCTGCAATAGCAGAGCTTCCAACTAACTCCAAAATTCCTCATGAATCATGCTTGTAATCAACCACATTGCATATATAACATGTATATAGACTCTACTAACATGCTAACATCATCTCACATATCCAACTCCAACTAGTTCATGCAAATTTCTATGAATCATGAATGTTTAAACTTCAAAACATGAGTAAGTATTATACCTCTTGAAGCTTTAATTGGAACTCCCTTGACTCAAATTTTAGATTGCACTCCCACTACAATATCCTCACTCTCTATATCAACTCAACGAACTATCTAGCAAATTGAATATGAGAAGAGGAGGGCTCTATTTATAGAGATTTTAGTTACCATGCCAAGCTTTTACCTCAAGGATTGAATCCAATGGAAGATGGGAAGAGATGTTGGGCAAATGGAGAGTTGGTGGAACACTATTGGAGCCACACCCCTCTCCATCATCACCATCATTGGCATTCTCTGAGTTTGGTATTGTAGGAGTAGCATAGGCCATTGGCCATTCACGTTTAGGGACAATGCCAATAAGAACTCAGCATTTGAAATAAAATAATACCAACATACTTTAGGTTTAAAACATATATATATATATATATGAGCAAGGATCAAGAGCATAACTCCTTAAAGAGCATAACTCCCCTTTAGCGACCGTCGGATAAGACCTATGGCGTCGGACGGACCTATGGCGACAGACAGGCGACGGTTTGGTCCGTCGCTAAAGGTGTTATGCTTGTTATGTCTTTTAAGAGTTATGCTCTTGAAATGCTCCCATATATATATATATATATATCCCTATATAAATGTATATATATGTATACCTAGGTTGTAAATCCCCCTTTAAGTTATAATGTAAATTTTAGTGAGGAAACATTATTACATTGTAGTAAGTTAGGGGTATATATGTACATCATTATATAATCCATGTACATTTGATAATACTGAAATATAATTTATTTGAGTACTATCATTCCACATTATCATAAACTTTATTATTTCAATTTATACTTACTTATTGAAATAATTATTAAATAACAATCATTTATTTAGTCTAATTTGATATTCCTCATAAAGTGCTCATTTAATGTACCCACACATAACATATTATCACATAAGCTTGTTTAGGTAACTTATGTGATTCATTTAATTTTATCATATAGTTTTCTATATTATATAGTTACCTTGTAATACCCCACCTCATTTTATATTAATAGATGTAGGTACTATATAACATATGATTAATCACTACATATTATTGTACATAGCAATTAATTAAATAAACATTAATATATTATATTAATTAATTATTTACTCATTAATATGCTCTTACTCATAATAACAATTAATTAACAATATAATATTAATTAATCCTTCACTTATTAATTCATTAATTCTTTAATTTAATTAAATCATCGTAAATTCCATCATCGTGCCACACAAGGCATTTCACGAGCTTATCATAAATTCTCCACATTTCTCAATTATCATAAATTTAATTTAATTGAATTGAGTTACTCATCTCATGCTTCATAAACGCTTATATTAAAATAAATATTCACACGTTTATTAATATCTATATTAATATTATTTATAAAATTCACGGGTATTACAATGACTCCTTCCTGGTACTTGGCAGTTTGAACAAGTGTTCTTGCGTAGTAAAGTAGAGCTTGATATATTTTGACACAGCTTCAGCTTTGTTCTTGATGATTCGTACTTGAATTTGAATCCTCGTACTCCTTTTATAGACTTCTGAAAATCCTGTCGTTGGAGAGTTTTTGTTAGTGCATTTAATGGACTGCTTCAGGATGTTCTCTAATGTTGACTTTTAGGGTAGGTACTAATATTACTTTCGGCTATGGCAAGTCCCATCAGATTGCAGTTTCACCTACCACATGTTAGTGGTATCACATCTTCAATCTGGTGGTTTAGACATACAACTATCTGATCTTCATATTTGAATTTAAAGATGGTGAGAAACAATTTTGAAACCTTTTCCCTGCAATTCTCTGCATTTGTCAGTCGTATGACAGTTCTGACATACTCTACGAACTTTATCAGCCGTAGAGTCTGATAAAGAACATAGAGTATGAGTTCTACATTTTGCTCTACGACTTGGGCTCTACGAATGAGCTCTACGATCTGCTCTACGAATGGCTCTCTGTTGAGTACTCTACGATGCTTGAGCAAACTCTGTGAACTTCTCTTTACACTGCGAACTTCTCTTTACACTGCGGACACTTCTGCAGCTCTATAATTTGTCTGAAGACTGCTATCTCTTTGCAGCTTTACGATGAATTAACTGATACTCTACAAACACCTAACTGATGCTCTACGAACATATAAATTACTCTGCGAAATGAATTAACATTACGAACAAGCAAAGTAACTCTACGATCGTTTAACAATACTATACGATCGATTTAATCCTATCACTTATACATTAAATCAATTAAAATGATCAACCTAACAAGTTTGATCGTTCTATTTCTAAATCCTTATACAAATATATTTTAGACGAGGACTTTATAAATCTACTGAACAATTATACATTACTATAATTACACCATCAAATTTAACATGCATATCCTAACGATTCCTAACAATCCCCTCTATTTGATGATGATAAAAATTAGTAGTTTCAGAACAAACATCAGCACTAAGATGTAAGGAACATAAATAGTAAACATGCCTTATGATACAGTAAAAAATTGTATTTCTACAATTTTTAATTTTTTTACAACAAATACAAAAATATATATCAAATACAAAAATATTTATACCTTATACCTACTATCTCCTCTCCCACTTCTCTTTAGACACCTAATACTTCTCTGATGCAATTCTTTGCTCAGTTCTGGCTCTGTCTTCAGCTTGTTTTTAACGAATCTCTTCTACTTGAGTCTCAGTGACAACCCAAAAATTTAGAAGATCTTGAATAATTAAATTAAGGGTTAAAGTTTAAAACTTAGAGTGGAAATAGAGGATTAATTAAATTTTTTAAAACCTATATGGTTTGATTTGAATTTTTAAGCAATGTAAAGAAATTAATTAAGAATGATAGAAATTTTGAAAAAAAAAATAAGAAAGAGATTATGTAATGGTATATGTAGAAATTTATTAAGGAATTAAATTTCAAAGGAAAGGATATTACAAGATTAAAGTTAATGTGTATATGTATAGATACATATATACTTAGAAGGTGCTATTTTTTTTAGCCAAATAAGATAAATGGTTAATTTAAAATTAATCATACAAGAATAAATGAAAAGCTTAATTATAGAAGCTTGTGAAAATTTTGACTTGAATGGTATAAAAATATTAAATTGGGAAAAGATAAGCAACGTAAGATAGTGGTAATTAAATTTAACCCTAACCTACTAGTCAAGTATTAGAAACTTAATTAAGATTAGGTCAAGTCAAAATAATTTATGTAGCAAGCCATATGGAAAAGGCTTATCGAATGCAGCAAACTGTATTAAGAGGATTAACATATATTAAATTAAATGTCTAGCTTATTACATGAGAATATATTAATTATTTACCAATGATGGTAAATATTTTTGTGAATTATGTGAAGTATGGGTGTGATAAATATATATTGTAAATATGTATATATTTATTTATTATATAAAGAGAATTATAAAGAAAGTTATATAACCTAATATTATATATTAGGTAAGAAAATTGAATAACCTAAGGGTTATAGAATTGAAGAATTTAATATTTAAAATATATACTAACCTAAGAGATTAATTTTATTATCTCAATTAATTATTTATTTTAAACTTAATTAATGTAAGCTTAATTGGGTTATAAAATGAAATCTACATAAACAATCATTTAAATTCTAAAATGAGTGGAATAAAAAAATCTAATTAAATAATTAGGGTAAGCTAAAAATTTATGAGTTGGACCATGCTATTTGTTATGGCCCAAAACAAATTTAATTGGGAGCCCAAACTTTGGCCCAAAGCTAATTGGATTTTTTTAGAGGTTAAATAAGTAAATAATGGGAAAAAATCAACTAAAATATGGAGCAACTAAGGGATAAGAAGGGGGCGACACATTGAGGAGGAATTTAGCATGTGGGTAAATTTTTTCCATGCCATGTGTCTTTTTATAACTCAAGCCTTAATATTTGTTTAGATTTGCAAGCAAATACAAGATATTGGACAATAGTTGGTACATTGTATCCGGGCAAAGAGGGAGCACTTTAACACATGTGATTAAATCATTTTACTAGAATTGCAAGCCACCTCTAAGAACAAATAGATATGAAGAGATAATGAGAGAGAAACAAAAGAAATAGAGAGAGAATGAAAAAAAGAAAAATAGAAAGAGAGATAGAGAGAAGAAAGGGAGTGGTCGGCAGCCCCATCAAGAGAAGAAGGAAAGGAGAAAATTTCTCCCATGCTTCATCAAGCTATTTTGAGAAAGAAGAAGGATTGCACAAGAACTAGGTATAACAAACTAAACTCTAGTAATTAAATTATGTATTTTGTTTTGATTGTTTTAAATCAAATCACGAGCTTATGATCTTGTATCTTAAAACTTTAAATCTACATGTTTTATGGTGTATTATATATAGATCTAGCCATTTTGGGTGTTAAAAGTATGATCAAAAAAAGAAAAGAAAAAGTTAGTGATTGCTGCCCTTAAACAGAAAATTCGGGATTAACAAGATTGCTCTTAAAATTCAAGGCTTTTAGTATGTTGTAGTATACTGAATAAGCTTTCCAGAGTTATGCCATTTTAAAGTAGCCGAGTTAAAAATTGGGAAACCCATTTTGGTGCAGTCCCTTTGCACAAATTTCGGGGCTGATATGTTTGAAATTTGGAAAAATATCAATAGGAGAAGTTGTAGACATGAAAGTTAGCTTCGTGTGGGCGTAAGAATTGCTCAAAAATGATTTTAAACGAGAGAGTTATGACAGTTTTAGCGAGAAAGGGTAAATCTGGGAAAAAGGTGAATGTAGACACTCAAAATTTTGCATTCCTGTTACTAACCCTGCAGGAGGGAAAAATCATCTTTTACCTTCCAGAGACAAACTTCGAAGTCCAAATCATCAAACCTCACCCCGACAACAACACCGGGAGACCAAACTCAGCCCTGATAATAACACCGAAAGACCAAAGTCAGCCCCGACGACAACACCGGGATGTCAAGTCAAACCCCGGCGACAACCCCGGGAAATGCAGTCACCCCTACAACAACACCGGGAGACCAAAGTCAGCCCCGACGACAACTTCGGGATGTCAAGTCAAACCCTGACGACAACCCCGGGAGGTACAGTCACCCCGAAAACAATACCGGGATACCAAAGTCAGTCCTGAAGATAATACTGGGATGTCAAGTCAAACCCCGACAACAACCCCGGGAGGTACAGTCACCCCAACAACACCGGGAGACCGAAGTTAGCCCCAAAGACAACACCGAGATGTCAAGCTTAACCCCGGTGATAACCACGGGAGGTGCAGTCACCCCGACAACACTGGGAGACCAAAGTCAGCCCCGTCGACAACACCGGGAAATTAAATCCTACCCCGGGAGATCAAACCAAGCTTCGGAGACGGCCCCAAAGTATCAAATCATCCCCAAAGACAATCCTAGGATATCAAGTCAACCTCAGAGATGACCTTGAGAAAGAACAGAGTCGGCTGGGATCAAACCTCGGAGATAACCTTGAGAAACAGTCGAAAACCTTGTTAATCCTAGAGACAACCCCTAGGAAGGGAAAAATTGTCATTTTACTGACTTAACATTAAATCAAGTTAAAATCAAGCCAAATAAATTCCATGAGGGTCATGAAGAATCATAACGTCAATCCCGAGTGAAAACAGCACAAGACAGCTCAACGGACGGACTACGAAGACTCAAAGATCTGGCCATGGACCCATCTTCTTGGATTCAAAAAAGGTCAAATCCCATTTCATTGTGTAGCTCTCGGAAAGGGCTTTCCGTAAAGGTATAGCACGCCTCAATCGGACTCCCTGATTGAAAGTTATGAATGTTTAAAGCAGATAACGCGTTGGTCGGAGTGCACGTACTTCGAGAGGACATGACCCATAGGACCGGGGCCCACTCGGGGAGCCGCAGGTAGACTCACGGCTACCGCGAGTAGACCCGCGGCTGTCGCGAGTAGACCCGCGGCTGCCGCGAGTAGACCCGCGACCATCTTGTTGGGTTTGTACGTAACGCAATCATGCAATCAAATCACATAAATAGGGCAGAAGCGCAAAAACTAGGTTTTCAAAAAATTATACAAACCCATAACCATGATCATTCTTGTGCATCAATTATTAGTGAATATAGAAGGAGAAAAATAGAATTATACCTTTGAAGATCCAAGCTTCCTCAGGTACAAGTTCTACTCCTTTGATTTCTTTGATTCCTCTGTAGTCATCCACCCAAATGTTTGGCCTCTAACGGTGATCCACCAAGGAAGATGAAGAACTCAAGAAGATGGGTTATTGGCTTAACCCTTGTTTCTATCTCTATAAAATATGTGTACTCCTAACTCTTGAAAAATTCACGTACCTTATTTCTGATATAAGACTCTCTTATATAGATATTAGGTTAACCCTCCTAATCTAATTAGAATAGGGTTTTATTTAATTAATTAATTAAACACTTTTAATTAATTTATATCCTAATCTTATTAGGATTGAGAGAGAGAGTACTGATATTATATTAATTCCTAAACTCCTTTAGAATTAAAATAATAGTAATAATAATAATATTAATAAGACTCCTCTTATTAATTTATATTTAATATTTCTAAAATATTAAATAATAAATATTAAGCTATTTAATTTATTCTATCACCATAGATTAAATTAATTATACTTAATGCATTATTACTATCATGCCATTTTCTTCTTAAATAATTCTTCTTCCTTTTATGGTGTGACCCTTTAGGTTCTCCATATTAAATTGGTTATGAATAAATTAATTAGAACAATTCTAATCTTATTTAAATAAATAAATTAAACTAATAATCTATTTAAATAAATAACATTTATTCTATAATAGGGATAAGCCTCCCTAGCGATCAACGACTTTCCAGATAATATAGATTTCAACATTAATCATAAAAGAACCTGTGAGTTAATAGCTACCGTACAATTCAATCCTTCCACTATACAATGTCCCAATTAAATATAAGACATTGATTTACTGTCAAGTCTTAATTTATTTAATCATATGTATTTAGATTAGAAAATGCACAACTCCAAATAATGCAAATTAGAAACCTCTTTCTAATTTCATTCTACATTGGCCAAGGATTCCTGGGTTGTCATTTAACGAATCACATAGGACATATCTCCTCTTTTACTAGAGGTGGTAGATTCTTTATTGATCATTCATTATATCCATATGTAACTCATTATACCCAAGCATACCCTATATATGCCTTAAAAGGCCTTAAAGAATAAGTCAAAGTATAATTTGTTACATACAAGATACTATGATGATCTCAAGTCCAAGGATCACTTGTACTACTATCACATTAGGAATTCCTATTGACAGGCTAGTAAAACTCCATTAGGTATTCCATAGCGAGTCACGTTCAGTGAACTTATTCTCCAATAAGCACCTACATACTTGCTTTAGTGTCTCCACACAAATGACCATGAGATCAGTCATCCTCATCCAATGAGCAAGCAACATATGTACCAATCTATCCGGATTTACTAATCCCCATTTTAGTAATCCCACAATTGGGAACTATTTTAGTTTTTAAGCTTTCTAAGAATTTAGATCTCATTATCATGATTCTAAAAGCATTGCTTAAAACTATGGGTTATTTACATATTATAAAAACAGCACCATGTAGATAATTATATGCCTTAAATGAATATTTTATTAATAAATAAATAAGATTGTTTACAAAGTATGTGCTTTATCAACATACATGATTGGCTTGTATGCACACTACTATCAATCTCCCACTTGCACTAAAGCCAATCGCCATGGTATCTCATACCCATCTTCTCTAAGTGACGATCAAACTGCTGTTGTGTTAGAGCTTTAGTAAATGGATCTGCAATGTTGTCTTGAGAGTCCACACGCTCCAAGGTGACGTCTCCTCTTTCAATGATCTCCCTGATCAAGTGAAATCGCCGCAACACGTGTTTAGATTTCTGATGAGACCTAGGTTCCTTAGCCTGTGCAACCGCTCTGGTGTTCTCACAGTATACGGGAACTTCTTCTCTGATGCTAGGAACCACACCAAGTTCAGTTATGAACTTCTTCATCCAAACAGCTTCCTTTGCAGCTTCACTTGCAGCTATATACTCTGCCTCTGTCACTGAATCAGCAACTGTTTGCTGCTTGGAACTCTTCCAACTCACTGCACCTCCGTTCAAGGTAAACACATACCCTGAAACAGATTTACTGTCATCTTGGTCTGTTTGAAAACTTGAGTCCGTGAATCCCTCGAGTTTAATTCAGACCCACCGTAGACAAGAAAAATATCTTTAGTCCTTCTCAAGTACTTTAGGATATTTTTCACTGCCTTCCAGTGCCCTTCTCCTGGATTCGACTGGTATCTGCTTGTTACACTAAGTGCGTGAGCAACATCCGGTCTAGTACATATCATACCGTACATGATAGATCCTATTGCAGAAGCATAAGGGATCTTACTCATACGGTCTCTCTCCTCAGGTGTCTTTGGGGCCTGTTTCTTGGAGAGATTTATTCCATGGCTCATCGGCATGAGACCTCTTTTGGAATCTTCCATGCTAAACCTCTTTAGCATCGTATCAATGTACGTTCCTTGGGATAAGCCGAGCATCCTTTTAGATCTATCTTTATAGATCTTTATCCCCAAAATATAGGATGCTTCACCCAAGTCCTTCATGGAGAAGTTTTTAGATAACCAGATTTTAATGGATTGTAACATAGGAATGTCATTCCCTATCAGTAATATATCATCAACATATAATACAAGGAATGATACTGCGCTCCCACTAACCTTCTTGTACACACATGGTTCATCGTCGTTTTTGATAAAATCAAACTCTTTGATTGTCTCATCAAAACGAATGTTCCACCTACGAGAAGCTTGCTTCAATCCATAAATGGATCGTTGCAGCTTACAGACTTGATTTGTTCCAACCTTTGAAACAAATCCCTCTGGCTGTGTCATATACACATCCTCCTTAAGTTTCCCATTGAGGAAGGCCGTTTTCACGTCCATCTGCCAAATCTCATAGTCATTGTAAGCTGCAATCGCAAGCAAAATCTGAATGGACTTGAGCATGGCTACTGGTGAGAAGGTTTCATCATAGTCAACTCCTTGTCTTTGTTTGAAACCTTTTGCAACCAGTCGGGCCTTATAGGTCTCTACCTTTCCGCCTGCTCCAGTCTTTTTCTTAAAAACCCATTTACACCCAATAGGTTTAATACCTTCAGGTGGTGAAACCAAAGTCCATACTTTGTTTTCATACATGGAGTCCATTTCGGATTTCATGGCTTCAAGCTATTTCCCTGAGTCTTTATTACTCATAGCCTGTTCGTAATTCAATGGATCATCATTCATGATGTGTACCTCATCGTCATCCTCTATAACGAATCCATACCTCTCAGGTATCTGCGGTACTCTTCCAGATTTACGAACAGGGTGTGGTACAGTAGGTTCTTCTACTTGGTTAGGTACTTGACTTTGGTCCGTGGTAACTTGTGGTTCTTGAACTTCTTCAAGATATATCTTACTCCCACTGACCCCTTCATGGATAAACTCTTTCTCCAAGAAGGTAGCATGTTTCGCAACAAACACCTTTTGATCAGTTGGATGATAGAAATAATACCCTACGGTTTCTTTAGGGTATCCCACAAATCTACACTTATCGAATTTAGTCTGTAGCTTATCATTTTCAAACTTTTTGACATAAGCTGGACAACCCCAAGTCTTAACATGCTTAAGATTTGGTTTCCTCCCTTTCCACATCTCATATGGAATCTTTGGGGCGGATTTGGTAGGTACCTTGTTAAGTAGGTATGCAGCCGTTTCTAGGGCATATCCCCAGAAGGAAATTAGAAGGTCCGTAAAACTCATCATGGATCGAACCATGTCCAACAGTGTTCGATTTCTCCTTTCAGAGACTCCATTTAACTGTGGTGTACCTAGAGGAGTCCATTGTGAGATTATACCATTTTCTCTGAGATAATTGAGAAACTCACTGCTTAAGTATTCTCCACCTCGATCTGATCGAAGTATCTTAATACTCTTGCCCGTTTGTTTCTCTACTTCACTTCTGAACTCTTTGAACTTTTCAAATGATTCTGATTCGTATTTCATTAAATACACATATCCAAATCTTGAGTGATCATCAGTGAAAGTAATAAAATAAGAATACCCACCCCGTGCACTTGTTGTCATAGGTCCACAAACGTCTGTGTGAATCAATGCCAACAACTCTGTAACTCTCTCTCCTTTTCCACTAAAAGGAGATTTAGTCATTTTACCTATGAGACAAGATTCACAAGTTGGATATAATTCATAATCAGATAGCTCGAGGAGATGCAACTTGGATAATCTTGTTTCATTGATATGACCGAGTCTACAGTGCCACATATAGGTATAATTAATATCATCTCTTTTCCTTTTCTTAATTTGTTTAATTTGAAATATATTTTCTTGTAAGTCAAGTGTATAAAGTCCATTTCGCAAATTTCCAATACCATATAAAACATCGTCTTTATAAATAGAACAACCATTGTTCTTTATAATAACGTCAAAACCTTCCATATCCAATATAGAAATTGAAATAATGTTTTTAATAATATTCGGAACATAATAACAGTTATTAAGATAAATGGATTTGCCCGAAGGCATTGCTAAACAATAAGTTCCTATAGCTAATGCAACAACTTTTGCTCCATTTCCCACTCGTAGGATCACCTCATCTTTGTTCAGCTTTCTACTTCTGACCAGTCCCTGCACAGTATTACATATGTGAGAACCACAGCTGGTATCCAATACCCAAGTAGAATTTTAACTTTTTGAAAAATTAATTTCAATAATGAACAAACCTTGATTGGAAGTCGAAGCTTCTCCAAGCTTCTTCTCTGCTAGAAACTTCTTGAAGTTCCTCTTCCAATGTCCCGGCTCATTGCAATGAAAGCACATTCCTTTAGCTGGTTCAGGTTTCTTTTGCTCCTTTTCTTTCCCTTTTCCCTTAGCCTTCTTAGATTTCTTCTTTTCAGAAGACACCTTGGGCCTCTTCCTTTTATTGGAAGAATCCACCATCAAGACATGGTTCTTCTTGGATGAGAAGTGACCTTCTGCAGTTTTCAGCATGTTAAGCAGCTCAGGCAAGCTGACATCTAGCTTGTTCATGTGAAAATTAACCACAAACTGCGAGAAGGTCTCAGGGAGTGACTGCAAGACCAAGTCTTGACTCTACTCCCCATCCATGACGAACCCAAGCTGTCCAAGGGGTTCAGTCAAATTGATTACCTTCAGAACATGAGTCTCGACGGCAGTGCCCTCGGTCATCCGAGATCGGAAGAGCTCCTTAGATATCTCATATCTAGCAGTCCTACTCTGTTCACCATACAACTCCTTGAGGTGAAGCAGCATAGCAAGAGCATCCATTTTTTCGTGCTGACGCTGAAGCTCGTTATTCATGGATGCGAGCATGATGCATTGAGCCACAGATGCATCATCTTGCCACTTATTGAAAGTGGCAATTTCTTCCTCAGAGGCTGTTTCTGAAACAGATTTAGGGATAGTGGAATTTAGGACATAAGAAATCTTTTCAGCAGTGAGAACAATTCTCAAATTTCTTAGCCAATCCTCATAATTCGGGCCGGTAAGCTTATTTGCATCAAGTATGCTTCGTAGTGAGATTAGTGATTTTGACATTTTTAAAATTCTGCATGTGAAAAGGCAACATTTTAGCAACCATTCATTTTATTAACTTTGTACACCAAAATAAATTTAGGTCTTTATTTTAAATTGGTATCTCCCACTATTTTCATCAAACTATATTACCCTCACTTATATAGTTCGGCAATATCTAATTAAAGATTTGCTAGTGAGATTAAGGATCCCATTTCAAATGTATATAACCTTGTGGATAGCACAACAAGCGATATACAAATAAATAGGTAGATAACTCTTGTCAATTACATCACCATGTAACTCCTTTTATTTTGCCTCTTAAATCATAATGGTCATGTGTGTGCATATCCGAACTAAAATGATTTAAGTTAAGTCCAGCCTAGCACTTCCATAAATTTAAAAAGAAAAATTTTCGTCCTTGTGGATAGCACAACAAGACTAGATCGTTCAATTTTCTTGATAAGCATCAAATGTGATTAATTAACATCTTAAATATTCAATACTCGCCTTGTGGATAGCACAACAATCTCATATTAAATATTTAATACTCTATTAATTAATCATGCTAGAAGGCGACGTTCGATATTCCAAATATCATTTGAACGCTTCAGACTTAATATTATTTCTTTGAGGGGTTTGTTATTTTTTGTCTCATCTTGTTTATCGCGCATGCACATATATATATATATATATATATATATATATATATATATATAAAATACGCGTCATTTTATTAAACATGCGAAGCATGTTTGCATAAAATATAATATATATAATATTTAGCATGCAATATAGAATACTATATTCTACCTGAATTGATTATGGACTTTTATTCTAGTTTGGTTCACTAGAGCCACCAAGTGAACCAAAATGTCAAACCTAGGAGTGCAAGAATTTAAAATTTAAATGTAACTATTACATTTAAACCCAGGCTCCATACAAACGGGTCTTCACGCGCTCCTTGCTCCTTGGTCTCTAATTTCTTCAAAATAATTATAACTATCTCTATTACATTAACTATTTAAAATTAAATAGAAACCTTGACGAGGTACGCAGACCCCATTTTATAAAACCCATTCATTCAAGCATTCAACCAAAATAAAATCCAATCACATTGGTCATAGTCCATAATCAATCCCTTTTATTACCATACATATCATCATAGGTATCAATAAAACTTATTCATCTCATGAAAATAAATTCATTCCATATATGTATTAATATCAGTTAATGGGCAAAAGTTTGCTAAACTTTGTTTTTGGAAAAATAAACTCCTTTATTTCATTCAAAAATAATTCCAAATTAAACTCTTTAATTTTAGCAATTCTGAAATCTCATTTCATATAAAATAAACATCTTTATTTTAAACCTTTATTAATTAAATAAACCATTCATTTAATTAAATAAAAAAAAAATTCAGTTCCTGTCAAGTGGCGCAGCAGGCCAAGAATGTAAAGGGAACCGGCGTAGCTGCGCAGCATGAAAACCAGGAACAGTAACCGGCGCAGCTGCGCGGCAATATTGCCTTGTACCGGCACAGCTGCGTAGCTTCGCAGAATCTGAAAATTTTTTATTGCCCAGAACTCGATCCAATCGCATATCATACATGTATAGAATCACATAGACTGATAATTAGCACAAGATTGGCTCTGATACCACTGTTGGGTTTGTACGTAACGCAATCATGCAATCAAATCACATAAATAGGGCGAAAGCGCAAAAACTAGGTTTTCAAAAAATTATACAAACCCATAACCATGATCATTCTTGTGCATTAATTATCAGTGAATATAGAAGGAGAAAAACAGAATTATACATTTGAAGATCCAAGCTTCCTCAGGTACAAGTTCTACTCCTTTGATTCCTTTGATTCCTCTGTAGTGGCTCCTTCCCTTGATCAATGTCAGCCACCCAAATGTTTGGCCTCTAACGGTGATCCACCAAGGAAGATGAAGAACTCAAGAAGATGGGTTATTGGCTTAACCCTTGTTTCTATCTCTATAGAATATGTGTACTCTCAACTCTTGAAAAATTCACGTACCTTATTTCTGATATAAGACTCTCTTATATAGATATTAGGTTAACCCTCCTAATCTAATTAGAATAGGGTTTTATTTAATTAATTAATTAAACACTTTTAATTAATTTATATCCTAATCTTATTAGGATTGAGAGAGAGAGTACTGATATTATATTAATTCCTAAACTCCTTTAGAATTAAAATAATAATAATAATAATAATAATATTAATAAGACTCCTCTTATTAATTTATATTTAATATTTCTAAAATATTAAATAATAAACATTAAGCTATTTAATTTATTCTATCACCATAGATTAAATTAATTATACTTAATGCATTATTACTATCATGCCATTTTCTTCTTAAATAATTCTTCTTCCTTTTATGGTGTGACCCTTTAGGTTCTCCATATTAAACCGGTTATGAATAAATCAATTAGAACAATTCTAATCTTATTTAAATAAATAAATTAAACTAATAATCTATTTAAATAAATAACATTTATTCTATAATAGGGATAAGCCTCCCTAGCGATCAACGACTTTCCAGATAATATAGATTTCAACATTAATCATAAAAGAACCTGTGAGTTAATAGTTACCGTACAATTCAATCCTTCCACCATACAATGTCTCAATTAAATATAAGACATGGATTTACTGTCAAGTCTTAATTTATTTAATCATATGTATTTCGATTAGAAAATGCACAACTCCAAATAATGCAAATTAGAAACCTCTTTCTAATTTCATTCTACCATGGCCAAGGATTCTTGGGTTGTCATTTAACGAATCACATAGGACATATCTCCTCTTTTACTAGAGGTGGTAGATTCTTTATTGATCATTCATTATCTCCATATATAACTCACTATACCCAAGCGTACCCTATATATGCCTTAAAAGGCCTTAAGGAATAAGTCAAAGTATAATTTGTTACATACAAGATACTATGATGATCTCAAGTCCAAGGATCACTTGTACTACTATCACATTAGGAATTCCTATTGACAGGCGAGTAAAACTCCATTAGGTATTCCATAGTGAGTCACGTTCAGTGAACTTATTCTCCAATAAGCACCTACATACTTGCTTTAGTGTCTCCACACAAATGACCATGAGATCAGTCATCCTCATCCAATGAGCAAGCAACATATGTATCAATCTATCCGGATTTACTAATCCCCATTTTAGTAATCCCACAATTGGGAACTATTTTAGTTTTTAAGCTTTCTAAGAATTTAGATCTCATTATCATGATTCTAAAAGCATTGCTTAAAACTATGGGTTATTTACATATTATAAAAACAGCACCATGTAGATAATTATATGTCTTAAATGAATATTTTATTAATAAATAAATAAGATTGTTTACAAAGTATGTGCTTTATCATCATACATGATTGGCTTGTATGCACACTACTATCACATCTGGTCTATAAATAAGACCCCCCACTTAGCAAAAAAGGGAAAGAAAAAAGAAGAAAAATAAAGAAACTCCGCCCATTTCGACTCTTAGCCATACCTGTAGTGCTCCAAACCTCAATTTTATTCTTCCAATACGTTTGCATACGTATATATAGCAACATATCAAGTTTTAACCAGTGGAAATGAAGTTTTGAAGCCCTCTAAATGGTTTAAAGCCCGTAACGCTACACACTGTAAGAATTTTTACGATCAGAAGCTCTTTACTGTTTTATCATATATATATGAACGTATGTATATATATATTTATAGCTTCTGGTTTTGCCTGGATTTCAAATTCGTGACCTTTCTAGCTTACTTTTATGTATATATAAGTATATATATATATATATATATATATACGTTTTTAATTTCTTTTGCAGCCTGGATTGCTAATCTGTGGCTTTTTATCTCTTTCCTATATATATATATATATATATATATATATATATAGCTATATATATATTTATACTAACTTGTTTGGCCTGGATTGCAAATCCGTGGCCTTTTCAGCTTTAATATATATATAACTAACTGTATATATATTAACATTTCATTTAGTCAAGCCTGGATTGCTAATTCGTGGCATTTTATCGCTTTCATATATATATATATATATATATATATATTTATACTAACTTGTTTGGCCTGGATTGCTAATCCGTGACCTTTTCAGCTTTAATATATATATAACTAACTATATATATATATATATATTAACATTTTATTCAGTCATACCTGGATTGTAAATCCATGGCCTTTTTCAGGTTTCATATATATATATATATATATATATATATATTTACATCTCTTAGTCTCACCTGGATTGGAAATCCGTGGCTCTTTATAGTTTTAATATATATATATATATAAGTATATATATATATATATATTCTTTATTCAATGTGATTAAATATCTGTTTTAACTGTTCATTTGATATGAATATGTTCTAATATAAATTTTATGGATTAGATTCATCTAAATCTAGCCATCTCTACCTTTTAACCGGTTCAAAAAACTGTTAAACTGGAACCGTTAAGCTAGAATGGCTAAAATTTATTTAAATCTAATTTTCTTTCTAGTCTTGTAAATATTAAAGCGACTACGCGACCCTAGATCCATATCTGGAGGAAACGAGAAGCTTTGGCTACGCGCATGCAAGGATTTAACTGATGAATCCTTTGTCTTGCGACGTCTAGAGTTTAATTCGTATTTTTATGTCAATATCTCTGATGTGCAGGCTTTTTGATTACATTCTGTGAGCCTAGAAATCTTGGGATCTATGATCAACCATATGGATCTAGATTCGATTCCCACGATGGATAATTTTGCACTGTAAATACTGCCTGCCTGTCTTTTTTTGTAAATGTAAATCAAAGGGACCTTAAAACGGTTATCCGGATTTAAGGTCTCAGCCTAGTAAATATTGGTTTGTAGTGCTCGGTTCACTTCGATGGCTGTCATGCCCATATGGAGCCCGACACTTGTATATACATTCTTTGGTCGTGGATGCTTCGTATTACGACAATAAAATTAAAATCAGCCGAAGACAGAATAAAATAGAAGAATCAAAAGGCTTCAATTACTATGCGAGTGAAATGGTTTGAAAAAACCATCTTTCAAAACGTCATTTTCACATCTTATCTAAAAATGGACTTTTCATTAAATCAAACCCATTGTATATAGGTCCAACGAAACACATCACTACTTTCAAATCAAGCATGTAGGCTCAATTACTGCAAGCACACACACAAACACACATTGCGAATAACAAAGGGAAATTGAAAAGACGCGATAGCTGTGTTTCACTGAAGTCGGGGGGTTCCTAACACCTTCCCCCTCTTAATCAAGCCCCCGAACTCTATGAATCTCGATTTCTAAGGTCAAGTTTAGACAGAGTTGATAAGTAGGTTTTATACCTACTTATTGACTATCAAATTGCTAGGATTGTGGCTTAATCTCCGGTATTTTAGGGTCTTTTGATGTGTTTTATATTTGTTTTATAGGTTTTATTAGGGAAACTCAATTGGCAAAGGAATGGCATGGTAAATACATGGATTTGGCATGGACATGACAAGAAGTTGAGCAAGTGGTGAACTGGCTTGTTGAAGACGGCTGAGGGTAAGTTGATATGGCATCTGAGCAAAGCAATGCCAAGTGAAAGAAGAAAGAAGGCTAAAGTAGCAAGAAAAGGGACTAGCAGCAATACACTAGCAAAACTAGCAAAGAAGGCAACACTGCAGCACAGCGCGGTCGCGCGGCTTTGAAGAGCAAACCTGGCACGCCCGCACCAGGAGGAAATCAGATCCGAGCTTCTGGGTATCAGCGCGGTCGCGCCCTAAAAGACCTACGAGCTGGCACGACTGCGCCAGTCAAGACTGAAAATTATTTGACTTTTCACTTAAACATTTTGCTGCAGCGTGTTTTCCTTATAAGGGTGCATTTGTTGGTTTGGAAGATAATTCACTATTTATTCTACAGTTTTAATTTCTATTCTAGGGTTTAGAGATCTAGAGAGGGTTTGAAGCTACTCTTCACTCTTGTGGCTTTTCTCTTTTAGTCTTAGTAGATTTCCATTCTTAGGGTTTAAATTTGGATTGATTGTGATCTGGAATTGGGCTTGGAAGCTTATTTTGGATAGAGGAATATCAGATTTGCATTCTCATCATCTCTTTATCCCTTTGCTCTCATTTCATACTTTCAATGCTTAGATCAAATCCCATAATGGTTATTAGTTCAGAGATGAACTAACCACCATTATGGGATTCTAATGAAGCTTATTGTTTAATTCAGATCTATATGCCTCTTTATGATGTGTGATTGATTATGTATGGATTGCCTAGCATGGTTGTGTTTAGTGTTTAGATGCTTGATCACCATCTACCTTAATAGTTTGTATGGAATTGAAAGAGGAAGTATAAACTCAGATTTGGCAATGCTAGCATATATGTGATAGATTTTGTGATTCGTAATCTGAATAGACATATACCGGTTTACCATATGTAGTTAATTGAGAGCTTGCACTTAAATTGATATTGCTTGTAAGTCACATAGACATATAGTGATTTAGGTAATATTGGTGTTCATATGAATTATATCTCTTTTGTGGATTTTACGTGATATGGACTTGGTATAATAAAATATAGCCATTTCTCACCTTCGTGCTCTCGACTAGCAATCCGAAATAATTAATTAGGCTTAACAAGAGGTGTGTAATCTGGATGACGCATTAAGTGACATTAGGATCCCATATCTTTCCAATTTGAATCATTCGTCTGTTAATTAGTTAATTTTAGTTTATAATCATTTTAGTCATTATTTCACACTTTGTTTACTCGTTTGAGCAGCTGAAAATAGCTATAAAGTTGTTGCATGATAGTTTAAACATAATTGCTTTTCTCCGTGGGAACTATCTTGACTTATCATATATAAATTGTTGACCGTGTATACTTGCATGCGTTTGTGTCTATTTTGTTAACACCGAAATGGAGCAACAAGAGTCCAGTAATTGGGCCTACTTGCAAAACCTTTCAAACAAAACTCGGTTGAGTTGGTACAACAATTTCAAATATATCCACTAGCGACTCTGTAAAATCAAACCTTTTAAATCGTCGACATTATATATGTTGGCCTTTTCCTAAAAGTCACCCTTCAGATAAAACAGATAAGACAAATAAGGGTAGAAAACACATTAGGGAAAGGGAGATCTACCAAAAAATTTTCCCGACGTCGACAGGTGGCGACTCTGCTGGGGACAGTAGAGGGAAAAAGCCACACTTCAATCTTTTCAATTTCCCTTTTTATATGCATGTGTGTGAATGCTGTGTGTACATTGAATGGATGTAAATAAATGTCTTACTACGCTTTATATCATTGTTTCGCACAATGTCATCATTTCATACGGTGAGACACGAGGTATGTGAATGTATGGTGTGTGATTCCTCCACCAGGAGGCGAACCCGTCATTGATTGATTACTAGACTCAAAGGAGATTAATCATGTGAGGCTCAGGAAAGACACCACTCAGATCCGCTCTAATTGAAAGAACGGATTAATTTCCCCTCTAGTAGATTGTGATGATCTGGGGACCTTCATGCCGAAAAGCCGCGAGAGTAGCCTAAGATAGGTCAGCCTCTGATAAACCAAATTCGAAGGGAAGTCTCTTCATGCCTTCCCCTTTCAATTCAATGTAAATTGTAAATTCAATGTAAATTTCAAATAAATATAAATATACATTTCATTTCTTGTAAATCCTATCATTCTATCCTGTCATCAAAACAACTGACCTTTGTTTTACAGGAAAAGATTAAAAAACTTCAAAAAATCATAAACACATTGCATAGCATGCACCCTGTTGATATATATATCAAAATTAACATACCTACTTTTATTGTAGGAAAAAATTGGTCCCGTTACCAGATCAAAATCTAAAAAGACACTAAGCCCATCTTCAGGCATGGCTTCAAGTGCTCAACCTGAATCCACCCCGGTCTCGCGGGAAGAGTTTGAAGGATTAAAGAGCCAGATAGCTGAATTGGCTATTTTCTTTAAAGAACAAAGCAAAAGTCTTCAGGGTAAACAAATACCCATTCAATCAGAATCGTCCACACAAGGTGGTAGTCAAGATACCGACAAGAAAGATACTCAGATACCTAAGCCTCAAAACAAAGATCTGACCAACCAAACCCCTAAAATCACCAATCTCAGAGATGATTAGGAAACTGGTGATATTAGGAAAAAAGTCCAACAAATGGAAGAAACAATCCGATCCATAAAAGGGACTAGGGCATTTGGAAGCGTAAACTACTCAGATCTGTGTATATTTCCAGGGGGTCGATATCCAAACAAATTTTAAATCCCTGATTTTGAAAAGTATGATGGGTTAGGAGATCCTTACACTCATTTACAAGTGTTCATTGGAGAACTTAGATCCTATGCAGAGGATGGGAAACTCAGAATGCAGTTATTCCAAAAGAGTCTGACTGGAGAAGCCCGAGTTTGGTATGCCCGACTCGACAATTCCAAAATCCACAGATGGGAAGAGCTAGCACATGCCTTCCTAAATCAATATAACTTCCAGTCTCAGATGGCTCTGGATAGATATCAAGTGACCAAGGTCAAAAAGCAAAGAAATGAGTCTTTCCATGAGTATGCACAAAGATGGAGACGGATGACTGCACAAGTCACCCCACCTATGACAGAGACTGATGTAGTCATGACTTTCATAGACAACCAGGAAGCTCCATATTATGAGAGGGTCCTAGCAGGTATAGGAAAACCATTCTCAGAAATGATTAAACATAGAGAAATGGCCAAAATGGGACTGAAGTCTGTGGAGATCAAAGACCTTACTGCTTTAGAGGCAGTGGCCGAGCATATTTAATCTAGAAGCTATGGGAGTAATCCTCGGAGAGTCCACAAGAAGAAGGATGAGAATGTTTCCTTGATACTTCAGGGACAAAATCAGAGAGGCAATCCAAACTTGCCCATTCAAAGGAGAAATTATTCCCCTTTTCAAGCTTCTGCACAATCTTAGAATCGTCCCTTTCAAAAGACCGGAGATGTTAAACATCGAAGAACAATCACACCCTTAGGGGATTCACTAGAAAATGTGCTGAAACTTCTGATAGCACAAAAGAAGATTGTCCAGCTCCTTCCGCCGGCCAATTTAAGCGGACGGAATTTTGACCCAAGTAAGAAGTGTGCTTATCATTCTGGAGCACTGGGCCACGATACTCAAGATTGTTGGTCTCTCAAGCATAAAATCCAAGATTTGATAGATAATGGGGAGATTGTGGTGACAACACAAGAACAACCACATGTTCAAGACAATCCTCTGTCTCAACACAATGAGGAGAGAGTCAATATGATTAGCATGGGAAACAGAGAAGGATCCAAATACCTCCAATATATTAGAGAGTCAACCCAAGAAAATACCAATAGGCTGGACAATTGGGAATTTTTAGAAAGGCAATTCCTAATAGAACAGGAAATCAAATCTATCAAGGACTAGGTTGGACAATTGGGAGAGCTTGTAGTTTATCAACATCAGATAATGAGGCAATTGATCAATCAGACCAACCAACAGAAAGTAAAATTTTCTTGTGACGCCCCCAAAATAGGTTCAATACACAACCCACCTATTCTGAGTCAGCAAGAAATACATGGTACAGAATCCAAATACAAATCTTTTATATCCAATTGTCGTACACAATACGACCACCCATAAACTGTGAGTTTCAATACAAATAACAATACTCATACTCTTTATCAATGATACGTTACATAAAGGTACAGTCAATAACTATTTTAGGAATTAAAATCTTTGGAAAATGCTCAAGAAAACCTTCGTACATGGGAGGCCATGCATCTATGTTATAATAGATATCGTAGGACTTGAGAATTAACCTTGGTTGAACTAATAGACCCCAAAGAAGAACAAGAAGATTACTATCCTGCTCATTCCAATGGTGGGTATTGTCTTGCCATATAATTATCTCAATTTTCTCAAACTGAGGATTATATTCTAACCATACTCCAATATTATATAGGTAGTGCTCATAGATATAATCAGCAAGTGAATGCGCACAACCACATATTATAATAACATGAAGTTGTATGTGGTTAGACATCTTGTATGATAGTGACAACACACCCTTCCAAAGTCGGGTTCACCTCACCTAAGTCGGGTCACCAAAATCAACTGTTAAATGACGTATAAAATACGGCACACACATTTTAAATCCTCAATACAATTGTTCTTATACTGTTTTATGGGAAACTTCAACAGTTATAAACCATCGCTCTATTGCCCTGTTATTTCCGCTCGACCCAGCTATACTCTTATTACCTGCAAGGAATTGTGAAGAAAAAGGCTGAGCACAAATAGCCCAGTAAAGAATATTATGACTAAAGATAATTAAATTATCAATAGTCTTTATCAGTAATGAATCAGATCTTTAGAACCTTAGTCCTCAACAGTGAAAAATTTGATAGAATACAATAGACAACAAGTTTTAGATCAACAACTGCAGCGGAACAGACAATCCATTAGAAGAGTCAAGTAGAACATAATGTTTACTATCTTCTCATTGTTAAAAGCCCACCAACAATAGTTTGTCCCTGTAACATCAATCAACAATTCCTCTCCACAATCATGTAAATAGTTCATGATTATAATTAAGTTGGTAAATTGCTCTTCGCACCCAGGACGAAGATAATTTTCATCACCTGTCTTTACCTGAAACACCAAAGATCATAGTTATACCAAATCATAGTTTCTTTTTCATAATCATGCTAAGAAATTCATCTTTGCACTCAGGCCAAAGATATTCATTTGTAACATCAATGGTTATGATTATACTAGTTTACAGTCTTTAGTCATAATCATGTTAGTCAATTCATCTTTGCACTACGAGCCAAAGATATTTAACAGTAACATCAAAGGTCATAATTATGCCAAACACCTGTCCATCTTTGCACTACGGGCCAAGATATTCATCAATCAACAGTTCATCTTTGCACTACAGGCCAAAGATATTCATCAATCAACTATTCATCTTTGCACTACGGGCCAAAGATATTCATCAATTAACAGTTCATCTTTGCACTATGGGCCAAAGATATTCATCAATCAACAGTTCATCTTTGCACTACGGGCCAAAGATATTCAAATTTCATATTTCAAAGATAACGATTAAAATTTAATAAGAAAATTTAGGTAAATAAAAATTCAAGTGAAATGATATTAGATGAAATGCAAATCTCAAAAGAATTTGTAATCATTTCAGAATTTATAGAAGCAATACTTATAACCATGTTGATCAATTCACCTTTGCACTTAAGCTAAAGATATTCAGTTGTAAAATCAATGGTCATGATCATACCAATCAACAATTCATCTTTGCACCTCTAGCCGAAGAGAACCCATAGTCATGATCATACCAATAATCTATCCATCTTTACACTCAAGTCAAAGAGAACTTTCATCACCATGATTATAAAATATGATCAAGGATAAGTATTAGAGATTGATAATTCAATTTATTCAGAGTTCAAGAATATCCAAATTATCGACATGAAGATAAAAACATGGATCCAATCAAAGATAATTTGGACAGGAAAAAATTATTTTTTTGTGAATAGTAATACGTGAATAGTAACTCATGAATAGTAACCCGTAAATAGTAACTCATGAATAGTAACCCATGAATAGTAACTAATGAATAGTACTTTGTGAATAGTAATTTATGATTAGTAACTCGTGAATAGTACTCCGTGAATAGTAACTTGTGAATAGTATCCCGTTATGAAAAGATTAAAATTTTTATAAGAAGTTCAGACCAATATTCTATTGAAATAATATTTCATACGAGTATGAAACAATATACGTAACTGTAAATGAATTTTCACCCGTCATGCGGTAATCCGCGTAGACAGATCATTTTCACAACTTTAATAAAGAATGAATACGAAGGTTATTCACCAGGCATGCGGTAGTCCGCGTAGATAGGTTACTCCCACAGCTTAATAAAGAAATGAATACGAAGGGGTAATCACCATGCATGCGGTAGTTCGCGTAGACATGTTATTTCCACATATTAATAAAGAATGAATACGAAGGGTTAATCACCATGCATGCGGTAATCTGCTTAGACAGGTTATTCCCACAGCTTAATAAGGAATACAATAACAACCCTTACGAGTATTGAAAGAAAATAACATTCTTTACCAATACGAAAGAAATAATACCCCTTACGAGATAAATAATACCCCTTATGAGATAAATAATATCCCTTACGAGATAAATAATATTCCTTACCAAAATATCATTTATCAAAATATCCTTTACGCAAAATAATATCATTTACGAAAATAATATCATTTATGAAAAATAACCTCCTTTACGAAACATAATAACATCCCTTACAAGAAAAACAATATCCCTTACGAGAAAAACAATATCCCTTACGAGAAAGACCATATCCCTTACCTCAATAGAAGATTAAATACTGAAATAGTAACAGAATACTCTTCTTCTTTCTCTCTTATTCTCTCACTATAGCTTGATTATAACTTTGCTCTTCATGAATGGTGAGAAATGAATGAAATTAGCTTGCTATTTATAGTCTAGAAAAAGGTTAGTTAATTACACTTTAGTACCTCCATCTTTGCCTCAATTTTTAATTTAGTCCCTCAAGTTTATAAATCTTGCACCTCCACCCCTGCAACCATGCACCAACTATTTATTATCCACCAATAAGTGGGTCCCACATGTTAAGCACCCATTAATTGCTCATTTATCCGATTAATTCCCCGTTTGGTCAATTTAACATCCGAAAATCAACTATTATCGAAATAAATATCGATTTCCACTAACATTAATATTCCCAACACAATGAAAATATTTTTATCAACCATTCATCATTAATATTATAATTCACAATATTGACAATCAGATCGTTCCCAGGAAAGAAGGGGCTTTCCGATAAGGATTTCTACTTACTAGCGCACAATTAAATAACCTAACCCCTTTTCTCGACAGAACTTTCTAGACATTGTCAATAATGCTAATAATAATAATATGAGTAACTGTGTTGTGTCAATTATTGATTTAATATTTTAAAGCATTGTGCAGATGATACTGTGACAATAATTGAATCAATAATATGAGATACTATGCAGCAACTACTGTAGCAATTATTGAATACTGAGTGACTTCTTACGTAAGAACCAATAATTCGAAATACGGTGCAATACCGTGTACCACTATGCAACAATGCGTATTACTGTACTTTCATCACCGGGTATTTTAACAGTTTAATGGTAATAGTTTTACCGTTATTTGTATAAAAAATTACTTCTGTCGCTTTCTATATCCGACATTCATTTCGTTGTGGGGTCCACCAATGACTGCGCCGTCGTACGAATATTCTCTGATAAAAAGAATATTCCTCGACCAAACGAATATTTTATGACAACTTGCTTACTTTGTTAAATTTGCACATATCACCCTTAACTTTAACCTTTTATCAATTTAACCATTTACTGAATAGGATAATAATTATAAGAAAATTAAATACTTTTATTTCATAAAATTCGGGGTCTTACATTTCTACTCCTGAAATTAGTCCCATTGCCATGGGGGATCATTACCGATTTTGTAAGAGTGAACCCTGGGCCGACAAGGTTGCCACAGAAGAGAAGTTCCAAGCTAACAGGGAGTTTGCCTTCAAAAGGAATTTCACTAATTTGAATCAGCCCATGAAAGAAATTGTCCAAATGTTGGTCAATGAGGGGATAGTCACATAATTGTTACCCCCTGTGGACCCTCAATCCAGGAAGTTCAAGCCTGATAAGATCTGTCAATATCATTCAAACACGCCGGGTCATGACATAGAGGACTGTTGGGGACTTCGTCACTTGATTCAAAATCTAATTGAAAGCGGTGAGCTGATGAAGGCTAACCAAGATTATGGCTATCCTGGTGAGGAAGTAATCTTTATTCCCATGGCATGGAATCTGAAAGAAGTAGTGGTTGTAATTTCCTATAAGAAGGATCTAGCCATAACATCCCTGATACTGCAGGGAAAAGGGGCCCAAGAAGGAAAGAACCCTGTGAAATTGGTTACGCCCGAGCCTTTAATATTGTCGTTCAGACCATAATATCCTATAATCTGCTTGAAGAAAGTCCCATGGAACTATGGGAAAGATGAAGGATCAACATCAATTCACATTGCTATTATGCCAAAGGAAAACCCGCTGTACCTACCTCAGCGAGTTATCAACTCAGTCATTAAAGCCAAGGGAAGAGTGTCTGAGGAGAAAATTGAAGAATTCCTCAGCAAAATGGGGCATAATGAAGTCAAAGTGGTGCAAAGCTTAAAAGAGGCACCCTGATAGATATCCATTCTGGATTTGGTCTTATCTTCAGAGGATCATCACAGGATTCTGGTGAAAGTACTAGAAGAAGCACAGCTTCCGAAGACAGTAGATACTGAAAAGTTTCATCACGTGCTAGAGCACATTTTCAACAGTAATGTGATATCTTTCACTGACGATGATATACTAGTGGAAGGGACTGGTCATTGCACATAGCAGTAATGTCCTCAGGATATGTGGTAGGAGGTGTGCTGATAGATAGAGGATCGTCCCTGAACATCTGCCCCTACAACACATTGGAGAGAATAAAGATTAATCCAAACCGAATCCGGACTAGTCATGTAGTATTTCGGGCTTTTAATGGATCTCACCGAGAGGCTGTGGGAGAGATCGAGCTTCCATTGGAGATCGATCCCCATACTTTCTACGTATCCTTCCAGGTACTAAACATTACCACAGGATATAATTTGCTGTTGGGAAGACCGTGGATACATATGGCAGGAGAAGTTCCGTCCACCCTTCATTAACAACTCAAGTACATCATTGATGGAAACTGATAACTGTAAATATCGAGCCAGAATATCCTGTCTACATACAAAGCGATATGTCGGTAATCAGTCTTGATGGAGGGGTTGAACATGTCAATTTTCAAGCCCTAGAAGTGAGCAACACTCAATACTTACCTATTGGGGTACTAGCCTTAGAGCCAAAAGTTTCCCGAAGTGATGACAGTCGGTCAGGAAATGGTATCCATGGGTTTCTGGCATGGAAAAGGGTTAGGGAAAAATCAGCAAGGAATCAGAAGTCCAGTGCAAATCCCTAGCCAGACAGGGAAAGTCGGATTAGGCTATTCATCCGGATCAAACCACCGGAACCCACATAAGCATCCAACGGTTCCTGCCTCCACAGTCCTACTGCCAAACCTCACTGATGCAGGGTTTGTGAAACCAATGAGGAAGATTCCTGCTGCTGTGTCAAGTATGCTGATTCCTCAGGTCAAGCCAAAAAGTGAAAGAGAAGTCCCAAAGCCTGATTGGGAAAGAAAAAAGGCAAAGAAAAATTCTTGCATGGGGGACAAGACCCGTTTGCCAACATGTATTTTTTGGTGCACACTGAGGGTATGAACGACGATATCCCAGATAATGATTATTTAGAATATCAAGTCCTAATCCCTAGCATCAATAGGGATAAGGGGAGCAGTTCAAAGAAAAGCACGGACCCTGATATGAATGATGTCTTAGTCATCATCAAAGAAGAGACAGACGACAACAACTCCTCTATCCTCCCTATTCATGAGGACTTGACTCTAGACAATTGGAGAAGCACTCCATGCCTTAGTCAAAAAGGGTAAAACGGCAGAAAGTTCATCTGCCCTAGAACGTGGTTTTATTTACTGTTTATTTTGTTGCACAACGATAACAATTACTTTTGTCATGCTTTTGCTAAATACTTTGTATGATCAAACAGTTTCATATATTAAACTGAAAGCATTTTGTTTTCAGGACTCTAGACTTGAATTTGTTTGTCCCTACTGATGAGATGCCAAATTAGCACAGTGACTACAACTTTGATGTAGAATTGGACTTTGACTTAATGGAGATTGATCAAGAGGAGATTGATGACTATGAGGTGCTCGAGGAGATCAAAGAATGGGCCAAAGACAAACTCAAACCAAACCTTGACCAAACCATCATTGTCAATATCGGAACCTCAGAAAACCATAAAGAAATCTAGATAGGCATGGACCTTACCCAAAACCAAAGCGCATACCTAATTAAACTCTTAACTCAGTTCCAGGATGTGTTTGCATGGTCGCATGAAGGCATGATTGGTTTGTCTACTAACATCGTCATTCATCGATTGCCCATTAAATATGGATTCAAGCCAGTCAAGCAAAAGCTCAAACGATTGAAACCTGAGTGGAGTCTAAAAGTCAAAAAAGAAATTGTCAAACAATTCAAAGCCGACATCATCATGGTGTTAACTTACCCTGAATGGCTATCCAACATAGTTCTCGTGCCTAAGCCCGGAGGGAAAGTGCGAGTATGTGTGGATTATCGGGATTTGAACAAGGCTTATCTCAAAGACAACTTCCAAGTACCTTTTATCCACATACTGATAGACAACACGGCACAATATGACATGTATTCTTTTGTTGATTGTTTCACCGGATACCATCAAATCAAGGTTGCTGAAGAGGACAGGGAGAAAAAAGCCTTCATCATTCCCTGGGGAACCTTTTGTCATAAAAATTTTTCTTTCGGCCTTATCAATGCCAGTGCCGCATATCAGCGAGCCATGATGGACCTTTTTTATGATATGATGCACAAAGAAATAGAGGTCTATGTGGATGACATCATCGTCAAATCCTGGAAGGAGGATGACCACATCAGCTATCTCAAAAAGCTTTTCAACAGGTTGCGCAAGTACAACCTAAAGCTGAATCCGACCAAATGTGCTTTTTGTGTCAAATCAGGCAAACTGTTGGGATTTCTAGTGAGCAACAGAGGCATTGAACTGGATCCCACCAAAATTAAATCCATCACCGAGATGCCTGTGCCCCGAACAAAAAAGGAAATACGGGGATTTATGGGGAGAATTAATTTCATAAGCAAGTTCATATCTCAACTCACGGCAACGTGTGAACCTATATTTAAGCTGTTAAGGAAAAACTCCTCCATAAAGTGGAATGAAGATTGTCAAAAAGCCTTCATTTCCATTAAAAAGTAGCTAATCGAAGCACCTGTCTTGGTACCCCCAAGGGATGAGGTTCCTCTGTTTATATACAAGTCAGTCAATGCCAATGCAATGGGCTGTATGCTGGGGCAGAAGGATGATATAAGCAAGGAGAGAGCTATCTATTACCTCAGCAAAAGATTCAGTAGCGGTGAGCAGAAGTACACTTTGACTGAAAATACCTGCTGTGAGTTAGCGTGGGCCGCCATGAGCTTACAACATTATCTACATGGGCACATGACCTATCTCATATCCCGCATGAATCCACTGAAGTACGTATTCAACAAACTTATATTGAATTATCGATTGTCCAATCGGCAGTTGATCCTAAAACAGTTCGACATTATCTACGTGACTCAAAAGTCTATCAAAGGTCAGGGAATTGTGGATTAACTGGTCGAAGCATCGTCAGGGGATTTGGAACCCTTGGAAACTTATTTCCTGGATGATGGGATAATGATTATTCAACAAATTCCTCAAGAAAATACAGTCTAATATTGGAAAATATATTTTGATGGAGCCGTGAACATGGAAGGTGCCGGAGATGGGGCAGTTCTTATCTCTTTTATAGGAGAACTGTATCATGTGACCATCAAGTTACAGTTTGTCAATACCAACAGCACAACTGAGTATGAGGGCTGTATAATGGGGTTAAAACTGGCCCAATCCATGGGTATCAAACGTTTACTAGTCTTTGGGGATTATGAGTTGGTTATCAAACAAACCACCGGGGCGTATCACACCGAAGAATTGCATTTGCTGCCATATCATCGGCAAGTTATCAAGATATCCATGGAGTTTGAAGAAATAACCTTCATCCACATCTCTCGAGGCAGGAATGACTTTACTGATGCATTGGCAACATTGGCTTCTTTGATCCACATATCTGATATGATGGGAATTCCAGACATCAAATTTGCAAGCCAAAAAGACCCCGGCATATGGGAATTACATCGGAGAAATATCAGATGAAATACCTCCTATCAAACAGCCTTGGTACCAAGATATAAAAGAATATCTGCGAGATGGATCTATTCCTACCAGGGCAAGTCAAGCTGAAAAAAGCAGATTCATAAGATGGCTATGAAATTCTATCTGAGCGGAGACACACTCTATAAAAGGGATGCTGGAATAGGCCTTTTAAGATGTCTAGATAAGGATCAATCCCAAAAAATGATGGATAAAGTCCACGGGGGAGTCTGTGGCCCACACATGAGTGGTCATTTACTTGCCAGGAAGATATTAAGAATATAGCATTAATGGATCTCTCTCAAAGCTGACTTTGATGATCACGTCAGGAGATGCTACCAATGCCAAGTCCATGGAAATGCCATCTACGCTACTCCAAATGAACTACACAACATGAGTTTGCCATGACCCTTTTTCATGTGGGAAATGGACGTGATTGGACCAGTAGAACCCAAAGCCAGCAATGGTTATCAATTCATATTCACCATGATCGATTACTTCACCAAATGGGTTGAGGCTACATCCTTTCCTAAAGTCACCAAAGAGGTAATCATTGGTTTCATCTGAACCAATGTAATATGTCGATATAGAAAATCGGAGGTGATCGTATCAGACAATGCCAAGAATCTAAACAACCAAGTGATGAGAGAAATATGCAGTAAATTTTATATCAAGCATCTCAATTTTGTCATCTATCGTTCCAAGATGAATGGTGCTGTCGAAGCGGCCAACAAAAATATCAAGAAAATCATGCAAAAAATGTCTGCCAATCACAAAGGATGGCCTAACCTATTGCCTCTGACTCTGCTGTCTTACAGAACGTTAATGCGCATTTCTACTGGGGTTACCCCTTACTCATTAGTCTATGGCATGGAAGCAGTACTCCCCATAGAAGTAGAGATGGAGTCGTTGAGGGTGTTAATAGATGCTCAGATGGAAGAAGACCAGTGGTTGCAAGAGCAGTACCATCAGTTATCCCTGATAGATGAAAAAAGGGCTACAACCATCTTTTACGGGCAATTATATCAGTAAAGGATTGCTCGGTCATACAACAAGAAAGTTCGACTCTGATAATTTAAAGAAAATGACTTGGTACTGAAGAAAGTCCTTGCCAATCAAGATGAAGTCAAAGGAAAGTTTGCTCCAAATTGGGAAGGCCCATTCATTATCAAAGAAGTGTTGACATGAGGAGTCATCAGATTGCAAGAAATGGATGGGAAAGAATTTCCCCAGCTCATCAATTCAGACACCGTTTAGAGGTACTATGTCTAAAGCACCTGCAAGCCATCATCCTGGTCCTGAAAAAAAATCAAATCAATTCAGGTTTTCATTAGAAGCCTGAACTACGAATGACATGATCTCCCTCAACCCGGGAGTACATAAGCAGCCATTTATGGTGCGGTCAAACCAAACAAAAAATTTAAAAACCCCTAAAACCAAGCTCAAACCCAAAATAAACATGTCTCAAACCTTTCAGACTAAGCCTAAACTATGAATGACCTGATCTCCCTCAAACTCGAGAGTAAGTAGGCAGCCATTTATGGTGCGGTCTGACCTTCAAGAAAAAACACAAACCTTATTGAAAACCAGTCCCAAGACATTGAAATTCCTATAAAATCCAAATACTATCAAGCCTCCCTGATCAACAGGCCTTTCTGAGGCACTCTCCGACATCTCAATGTCAATCCATTAAGGAAAAGCTCATGACACATCAAGATAACAAGTTATGAAAAAATGGTAATCAATCAGCAATAACAAAATATATCCAAAAGGGAAATTAATCAAAATATATTTCTCTGCTATATAATATATATACAATGTATCCTGTACATGACAAAAATGGTTAACCTAGTCTGTGCAGGAAAATAAAAGCTAGTCTATAAACCCATGGATAAACGTGATAACAAGGCCAACATGACATCCCTCTCAGAAGATGGAGGCGCATCTGTAAGCTCATGGCCTAAGGTTTCCATGCGACATAGAAGATCCACATCCATCTGTATAGTGCTACTTTGATCATCTATGAAGGCACTCATATCTGCAATGATGCTGTGTGTATAGGACCTGAGTGAAGTGCTATAAGCAATATAAACATCCCGGGTAGCTAGAGCCTTATTTCGCTCAATGAAAGCGGCATCCTGGGCAACTAAAGCCTCCTCTATCTCAACAAAAGTGGCGTCCTGAGTAGCTCGAGCATCGTCCCTATCGATAAAAGCTGCATCCCTGCCAGAAAAGGCTGTCAACATTAGTGTTCTCATTTGATCCCTCTCAAAGGTCATCGAGCCAATGAATCTATAAGAGATGGATATGTCCCAATAGGAATGCTAGGAAGGTCACTGACCAAAGCTGCTGTCAAGCCAGCGAATAACTCATCCTCGGTGGGAGAATCAGGGTCCTCCATAGGCTCCTCATCAGAATCAATACTTGGCTCTGAGTAAACAACCGCAGCTGATGCAATATTTGCCTCCAACCATGCAGAGTACTCGAGAGAATGACCTGCATGACTAGTAAAAAAATTAGCCCTCTGACGATTAGTCCAATAATCATAAATCTTGGTCAAGTCAGCTGATGATAAAGACGAAGTTGATGGTCGATGGTCCAAAGCTCCCTTAAATGGGTGAATATCTTGAAACTGATCAAACTGACCCATGATAGCCAGTGAATGATATGTGGTCACCCCTCTCAAACCCGCCAGGGGTAGATAATCCATCCCAACTGTATGAGTAATGAAGCTATAAGGGGAGCTTAGTCCTGAACAGGGAAAGATAGCAAATAGATGCTCGTTCACAGACAGGAAGGCTAACTATGATGCCGTATTTGTATACTCCACCAGCTAAAAGGAGTAGGACATTGTTATCTCATGAGTAAAATAATACCCATGATGTCTAAAAGTGCCGACTGGTCTCAAGTGTGTCATAAACCACACGTATAATAAGACGACACTACCCCTGAAGAACCCCACAAGATGGGTATGACAAAATGTAGCCGACCTCAATGTCTATGCCAATATCATGTGCAGGATGGTACAACCATGTCTAAGAGCGCGGACAACTATGATCAGGTCGATATCCAAGTGATCCATATACAGTGGAATATACAGGTAGGCTGTGACACACATCAACAAAATATCTACACGTGCAACCTACCACTACCCTACAGTGATAATAAAATCTTCTGAATATCATGCACAGCTAGGCAGCCGGCCAAATCGATTAATCAGGAAGTCCAGGGACACCACATGCCCTGAAGTAATCTCATCTGTGACGACTCTGCACCTCAAACCAATCATGGTCATAAACTATCATCTCATATCACTATGGGACATCCTAGAACAAGGCCGATCCAATGCCAAACTGGTGATACGCTCATACTCCTCCAACGTAGGAGTCAGCTCATGGATGTCACATCTGAAAACCTAGCGCTCAGGTATCCAACAGGATAACATGCAGTCCGCAAAGCCCAGTGGGACCTGAAAAGCCAAGATGACTATAGAATGTTGATAAGTGGCTTTTATGACCACTTATTCAGATAGTAACCTACTCATTCTGTTGCTTAAACTCAAGTATCGTTGTGCGTTTTATGTGTTTTTACTTTGTTTTGTGATTTTCAGGTTTAGAAACTCTCCGGGTGCAAATTGAACTTAAATGGGGAAAAGCACTGAAATGGGCTTAAATCATGAAGATAGCATGGGTGAGTAAGCAATGAAGGTGATGCCACGAGTCTAGAGGCCAAAAGGAGCAAGAATGGCCTTTGAAGCAACAACGGGAAGGAAATGCAATCCGGACATCGTTTGGGAGTTTTGTTTTTATTTCATGTTCTTGGATTGGAACTTGAGTCATATTGTAGAGCATCTTATAAGCTTTCCGAAATATCTTGAATCATCCCAATCGGAGTTCGGAGGCGAAAGTTATGCCCCGTATACCAACGGACGTTAAACTTCACGGTTTTGAGTTTTTATGCACAACTGTCAATTGGAGCTAAATTTCAGCCTTCATCCATCCATTATTTCTCAATCCTCAAAGAATAAAAGTTATATAGATCTTCGATAGCTTCGATTTGACAGGTGGCAGGCCTCATAACTCCTCTCGGATCAAACGTTATGGCCGTTTTACCAGAGGACTCTGCAGCAGAAAAACCTTGGCGCAGGCGCTCGGATTCTAGTGCAATTTAGGGCACGGCTGCGCCAGTCCCCAGCTGTGCCAGACTTGACTTTTCAATTGTACAGGACTTGGCTTTTGATTGGGATATAAGGGGGCTCGTTTTGGGGAAGAAAGGGTATCATATATTGGCCCTAAGCCCTAGTTCCTCTCTTTTCTTCCTTTACATCTTGTTTAGTCTAGAGTAGGAGTAGATTAGAGAGTAGATTAGTGCTAGTTTAGTGTTAGTTAGTTAGATTCTAGGGTTAGATTAGGTTTGAAGATTGAAGCAAGTGGATTCCATTGGAGATTCAACAAGGAGCTTGAGCACTCAGATTTGCTATTTTCTACCTTTTGAATCTCTTTGCTACCTATTTGCAATCTTATGATGTATATTCAACTTGTGGAAGATATATTTGAGTCATTTATGACTTAGACCTTATTTTGAGGTTCCAATGGAATCTAATGAGTAGTCAATGTTGATTTCTCTTCCATGTTGGTTCTTATTGATTGTTATGTGATTGTCTACTGCGATTTATGCTTTCATTGCTTAACTAAGTCATGACCAATTACTATAATAACCTATGTGGACTTGAAAGACGAAGTGTAGGTTTAGATCTAATCATAGTGGAGGGCGATTGTACGTTCACATGACGTTGGACGTATGAGTTGTGCTTAGGATAGACATATACCGAAGCGCTGCCTATAGTCAATAGAGAACTTGACCTTAAACCCTAATTATTTGTAAATTACATTGACATATAGTGGTTTAGGTAATGTGGGTGTTCACGTGCGTTCTATCATCTGTGGATTGCACGTGATATGAATTAGGTGCATCGAAAGATGGCCTTCTCTCACTTTCGTGTTCTCGGCTTACAACCTGTAATGATTAATTTGACCTAATTGGAAGTATGTCGACTTAGACGAATCATTAGGGGAAATTGGAATCTCTTATCTTCATTTTCTGATTCTACCTTAGGATTACTTAGTTTAAGTTTAATTCCTTGCCTAGTTAACTTATTTTTAATTCCTTCTCTTTACCACCCGTTTAAATAAGACTGAAATGATTATGTGCTAGTGGTTTGGTGTCTTTTATCCATTAATTCTCTGTGGGACGATATCTGTACTTACACTTTATTACTCGTTGGCCGCGTATACTTGCGCGTTAATTGTCTCATTTAATCAGACCTAGAATTTTTTTGGCGCCGTTGTCGAGGAATTAATTGGATAACTATTTGCCAACATTAGTTTCAATCAAATTAGTCTTACTTTAAACTTTCTATTTTTGTTTTAATTCTCTTCATTTGTTCTCTTCTCAGGTACAATGGACTTAAATTTCTATCCATGGAATGGTACAAGGCAAGAACAACCACGGGAAGCATACACTGATGGCGTCAACCCAATTGTAACACTTTCAGCACAGCTAGAGGTTCTCTCGAGGAAGCTGGATACTCTCTCAGCTCAGCAGAATCGAGAGACTACAGTGACCTATGACTACGGTGCTGGGAGCTACGCGAGCCATCAGGAGCCTATCAGTTATGGACAGGAGCAGTATGGGGGTGGTTATTCCTACACCGAACCTTATCCCACTTATCAACAAGATTGGGAGTATCACCCAAACCCTTCACCAGACTACTATCAAGACCAACACTGGGATCCAAATCCCCCATACGCCCCAGAATGCACCTTCCAGACTCCAGTTTACGAGCCTCAACACAATTTTGAGGGTGACATAGAAAATGCAAGCTTGGAGGAAGGAAGTGGCATAGAATCACTAAAGGACATCTTGAATGAGTAACAGAAGTCATTCAAGAGTATTCAGAACTGGGCAGAGCAGATTAGCAAGGCCTTGATGATAGAGGATGAACAAGGGATGCAAAACCATACTGTGAGCTATCAAGAACAATATAAGCCAAGTCCAACTTATGCACCAGAACCCCCATATCAATCCCCATGTTTACAAGAAGAACAGTCTCCAATAGAATTCATGTATAGGAGCTTAGAAAGCCAAGAGGAGAGGCTTAGGAGCCTAGAGCAATCAAGCCAGAACTTCTAGAATCAGATGGGCCTATTCCACAACACTCCATTACCTACTTCCCATCATCCCTCTCTCTATCTCTTTGTTTAACTATCCATTTATATGCTTTCTATAACATTTCCCTTCACCTCGTTTAATTCTTATTAGTTAATATTTAGTTTAAATTTTTTGCATACTGTAAGAATTAGGAGTTCATTGCCTACATTTTTGAAATTAGGCATGAATGCGTACATTTTTGGGATTATAGAGCTTATAGCATACTTTTGATGCACTTGCATTGCATATACGCCTTTAGAGAATTTTTGGGAATATAAATGCATATATCTTTCCATGTTCATTCTCTTGATGTAAATAGATTTTATATACTTTTGTTAGTCTAGGAGGGCTTAATAAGTATTGTCTGCGTATTTCAGGTCAAAGGCTGCTCGGATTGAATGAAAAGCAAAAGCCAACCTCAGTTCATGCCAAAAATCTGCAGCAACAAAATCTGATGGTCCGCACGGCAGCGCCCAATCCAAGGCATTACCACGCGCCCACGCCACACATAAACTGGGTCTGTCTTGGAAACAATCCTGCAAATTTTGGGGGGGTACCACTTCATGTCAATTATTAGCAACCCCCAAGCCTCAGTCCTTTTAATCCCAAACCCTCAGTTCCTTAATGCAATCCCCCCCACTACAAGCCTTAGTTTTGAAAACCTCTTACCTCTTCAATCCAAAGTACCAATTCCCATCCACCTCATCCTCTCAACCTGATCAATTAAGACATTGAGTGTGGAATCTCTAGCAGAGCAAGATTGATATGGAGCTGGGTTGGTTCATTGAGTATAGTGTTGAGTGGGGTTTATTTTACCCAGAGCAGAGAGAGACAGGGGAAAATTCTGAGAGGGCGCCACTTCATTTCATGCAGCATAGAAGCCGAATAGGGGAGTTTCTTTTTACCTTTACCTTCAACGAGGACGTTGAATAGTTTAAGTTTGGGGGTATTGGCTTTATTTTGCATATAGGGTAGTTGCATTCATATTGCATATTGTGTTTGTTTATTTAGTGCATGTAGGTTGTAAATAGTTAAAATTTGTGCAAATTTTCTTTTCTTTTTGCATTTTGTGTTAGAGCATACTGCATGAATCCAGTTTTCAGTTGGTTAGTTATGTATGTTGCCTGTGAAGAAACTGAAATCACTTGATTGTTGAACTGATTTGAGACTTAAGCCTGATTTCATGGTCATATATGTAAATCATTACCTGTCAGATACTGTGTAACCAGTAAGCACGATCAAGTAAACACCATGATATGCTAAGTTTAAATGTTTACATACTTGTCTTCTGGTGGAAAAACTATATTTTAATAAAAGAGTTTCAGTTCGTATATAATAATAACTAGACTGTTAAAAGCTTAAGTTTGGGGGAAATAGGGGATATGCATGATTTATGCGGGGAGATGGAGCGTAAGACGCACTCCCTTGCAGAAAAAGAAAAAGAAAAAGAAAAAGAAAACAAAAGAAAAGATTAAGAAAAAGAAAAAAATAGAATAAACACTTCGGCTACGTCGAGTTCTGTGGCCTTTGATATTCGAGCAAGTAAGCCTTAGGGGGTCTCTACACCCAGTGGCCTAAGGCCGTTTGGTCTAGGAGTCATTGGTCGAAAGCTCGCTACATGGATATCATTGAAAAGCCTAAGAGAACTAGGCATTGCACAGTCGAAGGTGTACATGGGAAAGTGCGAATACGCCCTCGTGAGTAGTAAAAGCTTAATAAAAACCCCCTGTTGACTCTTAACTCTAGTAATACATGGTCTTAGTTAGAACTTATATGATTTACTATTTTTCTTAAGTTAAAGCTTGTTTTTCCCCTAAGAAGCATAGTATGTGAGTTATTTATCTGAATGCATATCTAATGGTTGCTAGGCACACAACGCACAATACATAAGTGCTGACAGTTTTGGATTTGCAAGAATATACGTTATAATCTTGTCTTGGGTAGCTTTTCTGTTTGATTATCTTGTGGTTTTCTGAGGCATTACTTCGTAAGTTCAATACTGACTGGAACCTGGATTTGCATTCATGATCGCGTAGGTTGCATACATTGTATATACTGCATTGCATCTTTTGTTTATTTTTATTTTGGCTGCTTGAGGGCAAGCAACGGTTAAGTTTTGGGGTATTTGATAAGTGGCTTTTATGACCACTTATTTGGATAATAACCAACTCATTCTATTGCTTAAACTCAAGTATCGTTGTGCGTTTAATGTGTTTTTGCTTTGTTTTATGATTTTTAGGTTTAGAAACTCTTCGGGTGCAAATTGAGCTTAAATGGGGAAATGCACTGAAATGGGCTTAAAGCATGAAGATAGCATGGGTGAGGAAGCAATGAAGGTGATGCCATGAGTCTAGAGCCCAAAAGGAGCAAGAATGGCATTTGAAGCAACAACGGGAAGGAAATGCAATCCGGACATTGTTTGGGGGTTTTGTGTTCATTTAATGTTCTTGGATTGGAACTTGAGTCATATTGTAGAGCAGTTTATAAGCTTTCCAGAACATCTTTAATCATCCCAATCGGAGTTCGGAGGCGAGAGTTATGCCCCGTATACCAACGGACGTTCAACTTCACGGTTTTGAGTTTTCATGCATAGCTATCACTTGGAGCTCAATTTCAGCCTTCATCCATCCATTATTTTTCAATGCTCAAAGAATGAAAGTTGTAGAGCTCTTCGATAGCTTTGATTTGATAGGTTGCAGGCCTCATAACTCCTCTCGGATCAAAAGTTATGGCCGTTTTACCAGAGGACTCTGCAGCAGAAAAACCTTGGCGCAAGCGCGCGGATACTAGTGCAATTTTGGGCGCGGCCGCGCCAGTCCCCAGCTATGCCAGACTTGACTTTTCAATTGAACGGGACTTGGCTTTTGATTGGGATATAAGGGGGCTCGTTTTGGGGAAGAAAGGGTATCATATATTGGCCCTAAGCTCTAGTTCCTCTCTTTTCTTCCTTTACATCTTGTTTAGTGTAGATTAGGAGTAGATTAGAGAGTAGATTAGTGCTAGTTTAGTGTTAGTTAGTTAGATTCTAGGGTTAGATTAGGTTTGAAGATTGAAGCAAGTGGATTCCATTGGAGATTCAACAAGGAGCTTGAGCACTCAGATTTGCTATTTTCTACCTTTTGAATCTCTTTGCTACCTATTTGCAATCTTATGATATATATTCAACTTGTGGATGATATGTTTGAGTCATTTATGACTTAGACCTTATTTTGAGGTTCCAATGGAATCTAATGAGTAGTCTATGTTTATTTCTCTTCCATATTGGTTCTTATTAATTGTTATGTGATTGTCTACTGCGATTTATGCTTTCATTGCTTAACTGAGTCATGACCAATTACTATGATAACCTATGTGGACTTAAAAGACGAAGTGTAGGTTTAGATCTAATCATAGTGGCGGGCGATTGTACGTTCACATGACGTTGGACGTATGATTTGTGCTTAGGATAGACATATACCGAAACGTCGCTCGTAGTCAATAGAGAACTTGACCTTAAACCCTAATTATTTGTAAATCACATAGACATATAGTGGTTTAGGTAATGTGGGTGTTCACGTGTGTTCTATCATCTGTGGATTGCACGTGATATGGATTAGATGCATCGAAAGATGGCCTTCTCTCACTTTCGTGTTCTCGGCTTACAACCTATAATGATTAATTTGACCTAATTGAAAGTATGTCGACTTAGACGAATCATTAGGGGAAATTGGAATCTCTTATCTTCATTTTCTGATTCTACCTTAGGATTACTTAGTTTAAGTTTAATTCCTTGCTTAGTTAACTTAGTTTTAATTCCTTCTCTTTACCACCCGTTTAAATAAGACTGAAATGATTATGTGCTAGTGGTTTGTTGTCTTCTATCCATTAATTCTCTATGGGACGATATTTGTACTTACACTTTATTACTCGTTGGCCGCGTATACTTGCGCGTTAATTGTGTCATCTAATCGGACCAACAAATGTCCCAACATTTGATCAACTGTCATCCTATCTATGGGAGGAAAACTATCATACTAGGATCTCAAAGAAGATGCTATCAATAAAGGTGGTAGGTGCTCAATACGGCTAACGGTAGATGAAGACATCTGTAGAACCGTATCATGAGACCATCCAGAGGTCAATGATAAACTCACTTGTGTAAATGCATATCCATGACATAATGCATACATCGTGATAGATGATAATGATAAATGATGATAGGATGCAATAGAGAGGAAATATCTTGCATTTCTAAATACACTGTCTATTGAAAGCATCATCTCTGTCTGCTAATAAAATGCAAAATAAAAAGTACAGGGAAATGGCGCACAACCGCCCAATGACTAACAGAGGCCTATCAAAAGAGATAACGAGAAATGGGGCATAGCCACCCAATATATAACAGAGGCCTATCAAAAGATATAGCGAGAAACATATCAGAAGAAGTCTATGATATCTGCATCTAGACGATCAACCTGCTGTAACTCCTTTTAAGTCACTGAATCTCTGCCAGAAGGCATATCTGGTCTGTAAAGAAGAGGATCTGCACATGCATAACTGTCAACATATGGACCTCCAGAAGGGCCAACTCCGGAGCTGGAAGGATCAAACGAATCTGCCTCTGAAGGATCCCTGCCAAGGTGCCTAATAAAAAACTGTGCCCGCTCCAATCGCTGGGTCAAACCAGAGATCTGCTCCAAATGAGTAGGGTCTCTAAGGCAAGCTATCCAGTCTATCATCATAACAGACCCAGACACCATGTCTGCCATAAACTGGGTGGCACAAGTCTGAGCCCCAATAGTGTGAGGACTCCACAAGCGATGAAAAGCCTCCTGACTATGAGGACCCTCTGACAAGGTAGATCCATCCAAGCCCACCAAGGGAATATTTGTGACTGACTAAGCTAAGGGCCAATGATACCAAGCAGGAGGAGGGAATGAAATGCGGATCTCGCATGTGACGCTCCTGATAGCGTGTTCTCCCAAATAGAGCTCCAACCTCCATCAGTCAAAAGGGGAATCCGACGAGTGGCCAATGTAAACTCTAGTCCGGTCAGAAAGCCATCCTCAAATCTAACTGTCAGATAATCCAGGGTGTAAGGAACCCACGTGATGGAGTCGCCAGTCAAAAGCTCTAATTGTAAGCAGGAATGGGTGAACCCCTCTGCTACAGGGACCTCCATCAAAGTGGAAAGATGCCAATGTTGTCCCCGCAGATATATCTCCAAGCCCAAAGTAGTGGCTGGGCATAGGCAAGGGAGCCTTTCATATGCCCCAAACTGGCAGTGAAAAAAATCAAATGTCCTTAGTGATAAAGATTGCCAAACACAAATGAGGGAGATTGAAAGGTGAAAGAGAAATTACTCACCAGCAGGAAGGGATAAAAACCCAGCCAAGCCTCTGTCACGCCCTTAGAGCGTAGGCGCAATTCGCGAAGAAAATAGGGGAAGGTGAAGGTGCCCTAGTCAAAATCCCTGATGCGCTCCACATATCGAGTAGCGCTAACCAGAGAGAAAGAGACCTTTGAGGAGTTGTCTGCCTGATGATCACCAAGAATAGTCGCCGAAGAATGCGATCTCTCTTTGATCATCAAGCAGAGGCTCAGCCAAAGCCCCGCTCTGGGCATCAACACTTAAGGGCCCTGAACGGACACTCCGACCCTTGATGGCCATTGTAGGAACTCCCAGAAGGGATCGAACGACAGCAGGTGAAATGTCAGCCACCAAAGGCACTGGATCACTTGTAAACTCTAAACCTATGATGAACCGCCAATCCATCAGTGTCATCATCACCTCATAATAAAGTAGATGGAGAGACTGGGTATTGTGGAACCAGCGCTCAGACAATGCCCGCAGGTAATCCCAAGGGAAATGAGGGGAGGAATAGAAAAGAAGGCCTCGAAACCCCAAGTGTTGACGATGGCCTGATACTCCTGATGCAGAGTATGATATAAGGAATGGATACTGAACCAGTTCCCCCTGGGCTGCGTAAAGCTGGGAGCCTGCATTAGGTTGCAAATCTAGATTAAACCTTTGTCCTGAAATGGCAAAAGAAAGAAAAGTCTAGAATAAAAATTTCAGTCACCTCATTGGCATGAAGGTATATCGAAGGATAGCGTCTCAAATCGCCCAAAAGCTCCGGAATCGACACAACGATGGCTGGAAGCTCCCTACGCGGAGTAGGAGCTGGAGCAGGATCCACAAAGGGGATATCCTCCTCATCGTCCGGCTTCTCAGCCTGGATCAAACAAATAACGAATTCAGCCAACCGGCGAGGCGGTCGGGCTGGACAAAGCTGGGGAACATTAGAGGCTCTCCTCTGCCTCACACCTACAGAGACCCTGCTAGCACTGCCTGGTCTATCTGGATCCATAACCTGGACAAGATCTCCAAATTACCTTAGAAAGGGTGAGGTAAGCTTTGAACTTACGGCCTATTAAAATTAAATCATTGCTTCATGCATATTTTAAGTCCTAAAGCATGCATTAGTTAACATACATCTCTAGTAGAGTTAAAATTGCATGTTCATTAAATGCTTAGGCTTTGGAAAAAATTTCGCTAGAGTTTCCTTTGTAAAATGGACTATTCGCATGGACATAGGCATGATTAGGTGGCCATTCAGTAGCACGCCTACCCAAAATCATAAACATTTCATATATATTAAAAACATCAAAATCAAACTCCCCATGGCACCTAAATTACCATAAGTATTTTTAGTTGAAAACCCAGGCTCATCTGTCCTCAAATAGGATGAGTAAACTGGCCAAAAAAGGCGCCAAATGACTGTCTCAAAAATTAGTTTTTTTCACATCCAAACGTTCACTATAGTAAAATATACATATTTACTAAGTCTAAATTTTTTTATAAAGTCATATAAGCATGCATATTCACTATATTGTGTTTAGAAGCATTCTATATGAAATCTAACGTTCTAACGGTCAAAACTTGAAAAGAAAGGATGTAAACGTTACCGGGGTTGTGCAGAACGATTGTACGGTGATGAATTTTGAAAAAAGGAGCCCGAACTCAGAAGATCTGAAGAGGAACTTTCAGATTTTCTATTTAGTTCAAACTTGAAAATGACTTGTGAAAGCCACGGGGAGCCAAGTTATACCCGTAGGGAGTCGCAAACCTACATGCGGCAGCCACATGTAGACCTACAGCACCCTAGGGTGGGTCCCACCCCCTCCGATTTGGTCCAAACAAAGTTAAAGCAGAGTTCCTAGAGGCTGAAAAGTCAAATCAGGGACAAAAGTGCTACGCGATTGAGCAGAAATGGCCTGAAACACTAATTCCGAGCGTCAAAGAAAATCTTCGTGTAAGCCATTGGTATAAACTCTGATATAGGATTCGGATGAAAATTGCTAAAAACTGCCTCTTTTGAAGCATCAGAAAGGTCCGGCGTTGTGAACAGTGGGATTTGAATGCGTTAAAGTATCCAGATTTGTCCGAGGTATGACCTATCAGAAAAATTCCCCGACATCGAGATCAGATAGGTCTAACATTGTAAACCATTGGCGACAACTCCAGTGTAGCATCGGTAGATAGCCGGTGATGAAAACCGTTGAGAACTGCTTCAACGAGGATCAAATTATCTGACGTTGCAAACCGTTGGCGACAAGTCCAGCGTAGCATCAGTAGAGAGCCGGTGATGAAAGCCGTTGAGAACTGCTTTAACGAGGATCAAATTATCTGACGTTGCAAATCGTTGGAGATAACTCCAGCGTAGCATCGAAAGAGAGCTGGTGATGAAAGCCGTTGAGAACTGCTTCAACGATGATCAGATTATCTGACATTGCAAACCGTCGGCGACAACTCTAGCATAGCATCGATAGAGAGCTGGTGATGAAAGTCATTGAGAACTGCTTCAACGAGGATCAAATTATCTGACATTGCAAACAGTTGGAGACAACTCCAGCGTAGCATTGGTAGAAAGCCGATGATGAAAGCCGTTGAGAATTGCTTCAACGAAGATCAGATAGGTCTGACATTGAAAAATGTTGGTGACAACTCCAGCGTAGCATCAGGAAAGAGCCGGTGATGAAAGCCGTTGAGAAATGCTTCAACAAAGATCAGAGTATCTGATATTACAAACCGTTGGCGACAACTCCAACATAGCATCGGAAAAGATTCGATGATGAAAATCGTGGGGGAATTTTTTCCCAAAGAGGACCGATGATGGAATCTGTTATATAAATCCCCAGCTGGGACACGAAGAAGGTTTTGTGGTTTGCCCGACCGTTGTAAACTACCGTTAGAGTAGGTACCGAGGAGGTTCGGTGATGGTCAAACTCTGCAAACTACTATTCGAGTAAGAATCAAATCAATTCAACCGACCGTGGTAAACTACCATTTTGAGTAGGCACCGAGGAGGTTTGGTGATGGTCAAACTTTGAAAACTACCGTTCGAGTAGGCATCACAAGAGTTAAGTGAAAGCCATCATTAACAACTTTATCCCCAATAGGAGTGGCGGGAATAGTCAGTGATAGAATACCGTGGCAGCTAACACCACAAGAGCATATAGCATTCATAACATAGCATATCGTGCATTTCATTACATTTGCATGTGTTATATTTCCAGTGTCTAGCAGTCTTTATCCTGTTCATTCCATTGAATTGCATAAACATGATAAAGAGGGGCATCTGTAGACACCCAAAATTTTATATTCCTGTTACTAACCCTGCAAAAGGGCAAAACCATCTTTTACCTTCTAGAGACAACCCTGGAAGTCCAAATCATCAAACCTCACCCCGGTAACAACACCAAGAGACCAAAGTCGGCCTCGACGACAACGCTGATATGTCAGTCAAACCCCGACGATAACCCCGGGAGGTGCAGTTGATAAGTGGCTTTTATGACCACTTATTCGGATAGTAACTAACTCATTCTGTTGCTTAAACTCAAGTATCATTGTGGATTTTATGTGTTTTTGCTTTGTTTTGTGATTTTCAGGTTTAGAAACTCTCCGGATGCAAATTAAGCTTAAAAGGGCAAAAAAACACTTAAATGGGACAAAGCACTTAAATGGGCTTAAAGCATGAGGATAGCATGGGTGAGGAAGCAATGAAGGTGATGCCACGAGTCTAGAGGCCAAAAGGAGCAAGAATGGCCTTTGAAGCAAAAATGGGAAGGAAGTGCAATCCGGACATCGTTTGGGTGATTCACGTTTATTTAATGTTCTTAGATTGGAACTTGGTTCACATTTTAGAGCATCTTATAAGCTTTCTGGAACATCTTGAATCATCCAAATCGGAGTTCGGAGGCGAGAGTTATGCCCCGTATAGCAACGGACGTCAAACTTCACGGTTTTGGGTGTTCATTGCACAGCTGTCACTTGGAGCTCAATTTCAGCCTTCATCCATCCATTATTTCTCAACGTTCAAAGAATGAAAGTTGTAAAGAGCTTCGATAGCTTCGATTTGATAGGTGTCAGGCCTCATAACTCCTCCCGGATAAAAAGTTATGGCCGTTCTACCAGATGACTCTGTAGCAAAAAATGCTTGGCGCGGGCGGGCGGATTGTAGGGCATTTTTGGGCGCGGCCGCGCCAATCTTCAGCTGTGCCAGACTTGACTTTTCAATTGCACGGGACTTGGCTTTTGATTGGGATATAAGGGGGCTCGTTTGGGGCAAGAAAGGGGATCATATATTGGCCCTAAGCCCTAGTTCTTCTCTTTTCTTCCTTTATATCTTGTTTAGTCTAGATTAGGAGTAGATTAGAGAGTAGATTAGTGCTAGTTTAGTGTTAGTTAGTTAGATTCTAGGGTTTTGTTAGTGTGTGAAGATTGAAGCAAGTAATAGCATCAAGATCCAAGCTTGGAGAAGACACAAGATTTGCATTTCTCCATCTCTTACTCTCCTTGTATTAAATTGTATTCGGATGATGTTTGTCTAACTTGTGGATAATATATTCAAGTTATTTATGACTTAGTTTATATTTTGGGGTTTCAATTGAACCCAACACATAGTTTGTATTGATTTCTCCCTCTTTGCTATTATTATGAATTGGTTATCATAACTTGTGCTTTTAGATTGATTTCTTGTGAACCTGTATGAACTTGACAAATGGATTATAGGTTTAGACCTAGTTATGATATCATGCGAAAGTTAGAGATTCTTGTGGGTAATCTATGAGATTATGTGACGTGTGTCTCATTCATTGTCCTAAAGAGTTGATAATTTGTTAGTGTTTAGGATAGAAATATACCAAAATGCCGTATACAACCATTTGAGAATCTAATCGTAATGACTTCCTATGCGAAAGTTGGTAACTGATAGAGTAGTTAACGAGATTTCATGACATGTGTCTTGTTAATTATTCTGGATATTAGTTGCTTGATAGTGTGTAGGATAGACATATACCTACATGCCGCATTAGGAAGATTCATAGTTGTCCATCGAAAGAGGCTATTATGTAATCGAGATTTCTCGGTTGTCAATTCTAGGTGCTTATTATTCTAAGTGAGAGAGTTAAGAGATTCGAACGAAGTGTTGGGGGAAATTGTAACCCCATGTCTTCATTATCTGAATTTACCCTAGGATTAGTTATTGCATGTTTTAATTCTTGCCTAGTTTAACTTAGCTTTAATAATTCATTCTCCTTCTCGCCCGTTTAAATAAGATTGAGATGATTATGAGCTAGTGCTTTGGCGACCTATTATCCATTAATTCTCCGTGGGAACGATCTTTACTTACTCTTTATTACTCGTTGGCCGCGTATACTTGCGCGTTAATTGTGTCATCTAATCGAACCAACAAGTTTTTGGCGCCATTGTCGGGGAATTAATTCGATAACTGTTTGCCAATATTAGTTTCAATCAAATTAGTCTTAATTTAAACATTTCTTTTATTTTGCTTAATTCTCTTCCTGTATTCTCTTCTCAGGTACAATGGACTTAAATTTCTATCCATGGAATGGTACAGGCAAGAGCAACCAAGGGAAATAAACAATGATGGCGTCAACCCAATAGCAACACTTTCAGCACAGCTAGAGGAGCTCTCGAGGAAGCTGGATACTGTTTCAGCTCAACAGAGTCGAGAGCCAGTTATTACTCATGAGTATGATGCTGGGAGCTACATGAGCCATCAAGAGCCTATCAATCTTGGACTGGAGCAATATGGGGGTGAGTACTTCCACAATGAACCTTATCCCACGTATCAGCCAGATTGGGGGTATCACCCAGACCCTTCAGCAAACCCTTCATCAGACTATTATCAAGACCAATATTGGGGTCCAAATCCCTTTTACGCCCCAGAATGCACATTCCAGACTCCAGTTTATGAGCCTCAACACACTTTTGAGGGTGACACAGAAAATGCAAGCTTGGAGAAAGAAGGTGACATATCATTGAAGGTCATCTTGATTAAGCAACAGAAGTCAGTTAAGAATATCCAGAACTGGGCAGAGCAAATTAGTAGGGCCTTGATGATAGAGGATGAGCTAGGGCAAACCCATACTGTGAGCTATCAAGAACAGTGCGAGCCAAGTTCAAATTTTGCACCAGAACCCACTTATCAATCCCTGTGTTTACAAGGAGAACAGTCAATAATGGACTTCATGTATAGAGCCTTAGCGAACCAAGAGGAGATGATTAGGAACCAAGAGCTATCGAACCAGAATTTTCAGAATCAGATGGCCCTAATCAACAATACTCCAACAAATGAGACTCATTACATGGATTCCGTAGCTGAAATAGAAAAGGAAGGATTGGAAATTATGCGGGGGAATTCCATAGCATCGACAGAGGAGACCTTGATTAAGCAAGAGCAATCAATTGAGGATCTTCATATTTGGGTGGAGCAGATTAGCACGGCATTAAGGAAGGAGGAGGTATGTGAACAAGAGACAACAGTGCAAGATTTTGTGCCTCCAATGACTGAAGCCGTGAGTTATGACCCTCAAAAATATTGGTGCTATGAGATGGATGCAAATACTGATGAAGAGCCTGAGGTGCACTTGCAACTGGACGAGCGAAAGGCAATGGAAATCGAGGAGCCAATTGGGATTGTGGAGTATGAATGTGAACCAACAGTGACAATCCCCCAAGAGCTTCCTCCGCTTGAGTGGAATAAGCCAGTCAAGTTTGCACACCCTTGCCCCCTTGGTAGCCACATTATAGATACAGATCTCTATGACATGAGAGAGTCCGTGAGCTTCAAACCATAGTGGTCAGAAGATAAGAGAATAGAAGAAGAGTCCGTTGTGTGGTCTATACCTCCATACCCCGATCATTTCACCTACACAATGGAACCCGTGCCTGGCTCCCCGACCTTTTGTCCGGGGAATTCATATACATATCATGTGCTAGGTAGTTTAAATCTGCATCCTCTCCTATTGGGAAGCCGCCAAAGTCACACAGCTATTCTGATGGATGGAGGGGTTCTCCAATACCGTCGGGGAGTTGGATAGCAGTAGTCAGACACAGTCCAGCTAGAGGACTATAAATCAAGCGCTCGATGGGAGGCACCCCATCATTTCTCTTTCTCCCTCCTTGTTTAATTCTCCATTTCCTGCTTTCTATCATACTTCCTTCCCCCTTGTTTAATTCTTATTAGTTTAGTATTTAGTTTAAAATTTTTGAGTGCTCGTAGATTAGGAGTTCCATGCCTACATTTTTGAACTTAGGCATTAGTGCATATCTTTTTTGGGACCATGAAGCTTATGACACATATTTTGATACACTTGCACATTGTGTATACTCACTTAGAGATTTTTTTGGGAATTTAAATGCATATATCTTTCCATGTTTAATTCTCTTGATGTAAATAGTTAATATACTTTTGTTAGTATAAGAGGGCTTAATAAAGATGTGATGCTTTCTCTCAGGTCAAAGTTGATGGCTAATCCGTGGCTTTTTATCACTTTCATATATATATATATATATATTTATACTTACTTGTTTGGCCTGGATTGCTAATCCGTGGCCTTTTCAGCTTTAATATATATATAAAACTAACTGTTTATATATTAACATTTCATTCAGTCAAGCCTGGATTGCTAATCCGTGACTTTTTATCGCTTATATATACATATATATATATATATATATATATATATATTTATACTAACTTGTTTGGTCTGGATTGCTAATCTGTGACCTTTTCAGCTTTAATATATATATAACTAACTAACTATATATATATATATATATTAACGTTTCATTCAGTCATGCCTGGACTGTAAATCCGTGGCCTTTTTCAGCTTTCAAATATATATATATATATATATATATATATATATATATATACATTTCTCAGTCTCGCATGGATTAGAAATCTGTGGCTCTTTACAGCTTTAATATATATAAGTATATATATATATATTCTTTATTCAATGTGATTAAATATCTGTTTTAATTGTTCATTTGATATGAATCTGTTCTAATGTAAATTTTGTGGATTAGATTCATCTAAATCTAGCCATCTCTACCTTTCAACCAGTTCAAAAAATTATTAAACTGAAATTGTGAAGCTAGAATGGCTAAGATTTATTTAAATCTAGTTTTCTTTTTAGTCTTGTAAATATTAAAGTGACTACGCTACCCTAGATTCATATCTAGAGGGAACGGGAAGCTTCGGCTATGCGCATGCAAGGATTTAACTGATGAATCCTTTGTCTTGTGACTTCTACAGTTCAATTCGCATTTTTATGTCAATATCTCTGTTGTGCAGGCTTTTTGATTATATTCTGTGAGCCTAGGAATCATGTGATCTATGATCAACCACATGGATCTAGATTCGATTCCCACGATGGATAATTTTGTACTGTAAATACAGCCTGCCTGTCTTTTTTTGTAAATATAAATCAGAGGAACTTTAAAACTGTTATCCGGATTTAAGGTCTCAGCCTAGTAAATATTGGTTTGTAGTGATCGGGTCACTTCGATGGCTGTCATGCCCATAAAGAGCCCGACACTTGTATATACATTCTTTGGCCGAGGATGTTTCACATTCCGACAATAAAATTAAAATCAGCCGAAGACAGAATAAAATGGAAGTAAAAAAAGGCTTCAATTCCTATGCAAGCGAAAGGGTTTGAAAAAACCATCTTTCAAAATGTCATTTTCACATCTTATCTAAAAATGGACTTTTCATTAAATCAAACCCTTCATATATAGGTCCAACGAAGCATAACACTACTTTCAAATCAAGCATGTAGGCTCAATTACTGCAAGCACACACACACACACACATTGCAAATAACAAAGGGAAATTGAAAAGACGCGGTAACGGTGTTTCACGGAAGTCAGGGGGTGCGTAACACCTTCCCCCCTCTTAATCAAGCCCCCAAACTCTATGAATCTTGATTTATAAGGACAAGTTTAGGCAGAGTCCAGTAATTGGGCTTACTTGTAAAACCTTTCAAATAAAACTCAGTTGAGTTGGTACAACCATTTCAAATATACCAACTGGCGACTCTGTAAAATCAAACCTTTCAAATCGTCGACATTATACATGTTGGTCTTTTTCTAAAATTCACCCTTTAGATAAAACAGATAAGATAAATAAGGGTAAAAAACACATTAGGGAATAGGAGATATGCCAAAGATTTTTCCTGATGTCGACAGTGAAAACTGTTATGAACGTCCACTTTTGGAGAATTTATTGGACTGCTTAATGAACCCGAAATGGGGGTTTCATATTTTTTAAAAATACTTTGGTATGCCATGTATAACATATCCAAAAATTAGATTAATCATAATTACAAGTAACGCGTACGAAAATCGCAAAGTAGTTGTTTCGTTATACGCAACTGCAGCTGAGCAGCACCAGCTGTGCAGCTGAGCAGCACCAGCCGTGCAGCAGCAAGGCCAGGCGCGCCCAGTGCTGAAAGTAGTATACACACAAGAAAATCATGTTTGATGATAAAGCATTAATTTGTAACAATATTATTTATTTATTAATAAAAGTATTATTTAATTAAAGACATTTATTTATCTACATGGTTCTGTTTTTATAATATGTGATAAACCCATAGTTTTAAGCAATACATTTAGAATCATGATGATGATCATGTTAATGAGATCTAAATTCTTAAATAGCTTAAAACTAAAATAGTTTCCAATCGTTGGATTACTAAATAGGGGATTAGTGAATCCGGATAGATTGGTACATATGTTGCTTGCTTATTGGATGATGATGATTGATCTCATGATCATTTGTGTGGAGACACTAAAGCAAGTATGTAGATGCTTATTAGATTATAAGTTCACTGAACGTAGCTCGCTAAGGAATACCTAATGAAATTTTACTTGCCTGTCAATAGGAATTTCTAATGTGATAGTAGTACAAGTGATTCTTGGACTTGAGATCATCATAGTATCTTGTGCAAAATGAATTATACTTTGACTTATTCCTTAAGACCCTTAGGGTATATCAAAGGGTTTGCTTGGGTGTAATAAGTTATATATGGAGATAATGAATGATCAATAAAGAATCCACCATTTCTAGTAAAAGAAGAGATATAGCCTATGTGATTCGATAAATGACAACCCAGGAATCTTTGGCCAATGTGGAATGAAATTAGAAAGAAGTTTCTAATTTGCATTATTTGGAGTTGTGCATTTTGGAATCGAAATACATATAATTAAATAAAATAAGACTTGACAGTAATTCCATGTTTTATATTTAATTGGGACATTGTATGGTAGAAGGATTGAATTGTATGATAACTATTAACTCACAAGTTCTTTTATGATTAATGTTGAAATCTATATTATCTGAAAAGTCGTTGATCGCTAAGGAGTCTTATCCTTATTGTAGAATAAATGTTATTTATTTAAATGAATTATTAGTTTAATTTATTTATTTAAATAAGATTAAAATTGTTCTAATTCATTTATTTTCAACCAGTTTAATATGGAGAACCTAAATGGTCACACCATAAAAGAAATAATATTTATTAAAGAAGTAAATGGCATAATCGTAATAATAAGTTAAGTATATTTAATTTAATCTATGGTGATAGAATAACTTAAATAGCTTAATATTTATTATTTAATATTTTAAAAATATTAAATATAAATTAATAAGAGGAGTCTTATTATTATTATTATTATTATTATTATTATTATTTAATTCTTAAAGGAGTTTGTGAATTAATTAATAAGATACTCTCTATCTCTCTCATATATTTCTAATAAAATTAGGAGACTAATTAATTAAAAGAGTTTAATTATTCTCAATAGAATTGGGAAGCCTAATTAATTAAAGGAGTTTATTTAATTAATATTAAACCCTAATCCTAAATTATTTAGGAGGGTTGTCTACGTCTATAAATAAGAAAGTCTTATATGGAACAAGTTAAGACACTTAATTCCAAGAGTTGGGAGTGGACTCTTTTTCTAGAGAGAAGAAAACTAGGGTTTTGCCAAACACCCTCCATCTTGAATTCTTATTCTTTCTTGGTGGATCACCTCTAGAGGCCAAACACTTGAGTGACTAACGTTTATCAAAGGAAGGAATCAACCCGGTGGATTCAAATAGAACGCGAAAAGAATTTGGAGTTGAACTCGTACCTGAGGAAGCTAGAATCTTCAAGGGTATGAATACTAATCTTCATCTTTTTGTTTAATTAATAATTGTGCATAAAGGATGATCCGGGTATATAGTTTGTAAAATTTTAAAACTACGATTTACCATGCTTCCGCTTATTTTATGCAATTTGATTGTATCCATGAATCTTACAAACCTAACAAGCGCCTGCTGGTGCCGCCGGTGCTTGCTGTGCAGGCTGCTTACTGGGGTTTTTGACACACTGTTTTGACAAGCTTCCGTGATCTATTTTCGCGGTATGAAATTTATCTAAAATACTATAACATGAGGTCTATAACATGTCTAAAATTTCACTGTTATATGACTCATGATTTGAGAATTAAAAATGAGTGAATAAGCATGTCAGAACTTAAACACAAGCGAACACCGAGTGTCGACGCGTTGAACGATTTTGACGTTCGACGTTCCAAATCGCATTCTAGCAAAATAATAAGTCATAATAAATCTAATAAAGTTCTACGGGGCGAGATTTGACTATAAGTGATATTTTATGCCAAGAAATTTCCTTTCAGGCATAAATAAAGCAATAAAAATATGTAATAAATATAAATTTACATATTTAAACAAAATAAAAATTAAGGTTGCTTATAAAATTATTTTGTGGTGCAACAAAGGGTGAGAAACCTTTAAAAATTTGTATTAATCATAAAATGATATTTTGAGATTTTCGAAGTTCAAAATGAGATTTTTGAGCTGAGATTTACGTAACAGAGTATGTGTATATATATATATAAAGCGAAAATGCGAATATTCATAAAACGAAAGATAAAGTGCTTATGTTAGCAGGATAAAATATTTGTATATGAGGCAACGGACCATGTTGACTCATAAACGGACAAAATGATATAAAAAAAATTATTTATTTAAAGAAATAATATAGTAAATTGAGTTTTACTATAAAAGCTATGTATTAGCTGTTTAAACGCGAATTTACGAGTAAAGATAAAAGATAATTCCGAAATAGAATAAAAATAGTTTAACCTTCAAGATGTAAAATATTTATATTTTAAAATGTGTGAGACCTTTATTATTTATATTAATAAAGTGATTAAAATATTATTAAATAATTAATAATATTAGTAATTGATTAAAATATTATTAAATGATTAATAATATTAGAAAGTGAATAAAATATTATTAAATGGTTAATAATATTAAGAAGTGATTTAAAGGATTAAAATATTTTTAAAGGATTAATAATATTAGTAAGGGACTATAATATTATAAAATGATTAATAATATTAGTAAGTGATTAAAATATTATTAAAGGATTAATAATATTTAAAAATGATTAAGATGTTAGTAAGTGATTAAAATATTATTAAAGGGTTAATAATATTTGTAAACGATTATGATATTATGAAGTGATTATTAAGAAGTGAATAAAATATTATTAAGTGAGTAATAATATTAGACAAAAGTTTTAAGATAATGATTACGTGAATAAAATATTATTAGAAGACGATAATATTACTAATAAGTTAATGATTTATCTAATGTTTGATTATGTGGCTAAATGTTAGCTAATTTATTATTCAAATAATAGTATTGTGAGATAAATTTTGTTATGCTAATTAAAATATCAATCATATAACTGATAGGTCTTTCATAAGAGATTAAATTAGATTGCGTGGCAGTAATCGACGATACATGCAATTTTTCCTAACTCAAACTTGAGTTATTATATTTCAAGCATTCTAGTGGATTAATTATTGACAATTATTCCACATCTATGATTATTGATTCGCATTTAGTGCATGTTGCAAATGTTCATCAGGTATGAAAGGCTGATCACCTTCATTACTATAGTCCATAAGGTTCAGTTAAATTTGTTCATGGTCATTGTTGACCACCCAACATTATTGATTCGGTCATTTAATTATTGAAATTCTGATTCATGCTCTTTTACAATTATTATATTGTTAAAAATTTGAAAGCTTATTCTTTCTTTCAATCATGATATATCTTTATTATATTTAAACTTGCTGAGCAAAGTAGTTGCTCACTCTTGCTATATCATGATACAAATTTTAGATTAAGACGAATGTTTAAGAAAAGATAGAGACAAAAGCAAAGGACAAGATTAGAGTGTTATGCATGTTAACTATTTAGTTATCTGATGTAAGTTATTTATGTAAACTTTTTGTGAATCTAAAGGTATGTATGTAAGTTAAGGTTAGAAACCTTGGGAAATGATATAGAATTATTTAAAAATGAACAATGTATGTATGAATATTTTGCAATAGTTATAGAACAGGTATGAAGAGAATATATCGTGATGCACCAAGTCTGAGGTTCTAGGAATCCGAATTTGGGGGCGCTACAGGTTATAAACCTTAGGTAGGAGTAACTTAGGCTATAACCGTAGTGATGAGGATAAGGAATAAACTCAAATAGAGTTTAAGTGCTAAGAGATGAATTTGGAAAATTCATTATTCAGTGAAGAAGAAGATAAATAAGATTCAAAGAAGAATCTCGAAGAGTTATAGAAGATAAGAATCTGAAGTTACCTGAATCCTATAATTAAGATAAAAAAGAAACAAACATGGTCTATAAGATGAAAAGTGTAAATAAAATCATAATATAATATGATTAAAGAGAAGAATAAGAAGATCGTAACATAAAAAGATCGTAAGGATAAGGAAAAATAATTGCAAAATTAGGTCACGACGTGATCAGATTGAATTGTTGAATAACATATGATATGTTAAACGATTAAGAAGATAGCCTGACGCTATAAAAAGAATGTATTATGAAATTGTACTATGTAAACTCAGGAAAGAGTGGTAAATACTAAAGATACGGATTAAAGAAAATTCGTATTGAGTAAAGAGGAAGCTAGGATCATATAGGATTTCGATTTAAGACTCATGTGATAGCTGAGTTATACAAACCTTTGTATGGGTAGAGGTTTTGTGATTGGTCTAACGACTACTTAGTTTATCCCATTGATAATCATTGAAATGTTGGTGTCGCGCTATCGATATGCATATGACGAGAAGGTGATTCTTTTGTCATATTTATATTTGATAGTTAGAGAATAGTAAGAATAAGTGCGAGTTCTTAAAACTCATACTTATGGTAAGTTTGTGACTCGTAATCGTATGGTACGTTTTTGAACCCCTAAGCGTATGGATAGTCCCTGATCTGTTTATGGACTACATATTAATAGGATAGGTCCTAAACTCATATTATTGTAGTAAATTTTGAACTCATAATGTGTGGTAAGTTTGATGAACTATACTAGGGCATAGAAGAGTTGTGGATGAAGAACTGAGGATTTTCAGTGTAGTAAGCTTTAAGGATGATAGAAATAGATAGAATTATTAAGCAATGGACCATTAGAGAAATTAAAGTTGATAGTGAAAGCATAGGTATTCCAAATCTTCTAGCTATGCTAGATTTCAAAATTTTTGACATGAAGCTAAATTCGCACTGATGTGCCTTTAAAAAAATTAAAAAATTTAAATTTTGTTATCCTCAATACATGTTGACAAGGGTGTGGAGATGGAATTCGAGCCATTAGCACATCGTTACCTGTTGTGGCATGATAACACCAAAAATAATTTTCAATGGTTTTGAACCGTTTAAAGAAGAGTCCACGCTAATTGTTTCGCTAGACAAAAATGATTTGAAAAATATCAAAATATATTTTATATATCATCAATGCATCATGAAAGTCGAATATTTATTTGAATATAAATATTTATGTGTTATGAGATGAGTTAACTCAATTACTTCAAATTGAATTTATAATAATTGAGAAGAAAATGTGGAGTTTATGATAAGCTCGAAGAATGTCTTGTGTGGCACAGTGGTGAGAATCATGGTGATTTAAATTAATTAAAGAAGAATAAACAAGTGGATGATTAATTAATAGTATATTATTAATTAATGGTTATTATGAGTAATAGTATATTAATGAGTAAATAGTTAATTAATACTATGGGATTAATGTTGGTTCAAATTAATTGCTTAGTATATAGTTATGTAATCACATATTGTATAGTAACTACATCTATATAATATAAAGTATAGTGTGACGTTGTGATGTGACTATGTAATATAGGAACTATATGATGAAAGGGATTAAGTCACATGAATTACATAAATAAACCCATATGAATACCTGTTATGTGTACATTGTGCAATATTGAAACAAACTATATTATATAAAGTGTAGTGTGACACCACAAGTGACTATGGAATATATAAAACTATATAGTAAGATTAATAAATTATATGAGTTACATAAATGATGCTTATGTGACCATGCGATATGTATAGAGCATTAATGTATACTTTATGAAATATTTAATTGGACTGTGTGAATAATTGATATTATGAAGTTTATGATAATGTGAGGTGTCACTACCTAATTAAATCATAATTTGACATTTTCAAAATATACATGGATTATATATTGATGTGTATACATGTACCCCAATTTGCTACCATGTAATATTGTTATATCATTAAAATCCTTGTGCGTACCCAATTGAATTTAAAACCTAAGTGTATATATATGTGTAAGTGCATTTAACCTATAGTGTATGACCTTATTTCATTTCCAACTTCCAAATACTGAGTTTTAAATCTTGTCCCAAAATGAAAGTCACCCTTCATTTCTCTTCACGTGAATGGCCAATGGGCTATACTACTCTTCATTGCCAAACTCAATTGCCTAGCTAGCTCAATCAAATGATGAGAGGGAGTGGGTCGATGTGGTGGTTGGGCACTATTCTACCAAATCTTCTTTGCCCATTGTATTCTCCTTCATTCCAATAGTTTGATTCATGGTGTAAAGCAATTATATAGATATTCATTCTTCTATAAATAGCAAGCTCCTCTCCTCATTTGTTTTTGATGAGATTATTGCTAAGTTGCTAGAGAGTGTATTAAGGGAGAGTAATCTGAAGTGTGAGGAAACTGTGTCCATTTGAAAGCTCAAATGTATAACACTTGTTCATACTTTAAAATTTAGCAATTATCAACTCATAGAAAATTTCATGAATTCTTGATGTTAGTATATATATAGAGTCCATGCACATGCTATATATGTAATGTAGTTGGTCTCAAGCCTGTTTCATGAAGGAATTGCATGTTGGCTGAAGCTCTGCTAGTGTAAAGAGCTTTCTGGGATGGAACCGGAGTGGCGCAGCCGCGCCACTCCCTAGTACAAATAGGGCATGGCCGCGCCCTTATGCAGAATCAGTTGGTGATTTTTCATGCCTTCTGATGTATTGAGCATACTAATTAAACTTCAATAAGACCATACAAGTCTTTGACATGCTAGTTTATATTGCCTTTCATATAATCACTCACCATAGCTTGATTTCAAAAGAGAACTTGAGTTTTCATTGTGCAAACTCAATAAACCATGTGTACTTTAAATTCTAACTTGAGAACGTGCTAGTATGGTCTGATTAAATTTGTACATAAGCGTGAAAGCATGAAAGTATGATATATGTGGACTTACCTTATATGCTTAAATAAGTTTGATAGCATTCTAATAGAAACTTAGAATTTGAAAAGCGAACTTAATAAATTATATACACTTGAGTCATGAACTTGTGAGCATGCCTATATGATCTATTTATGGGTATATGGAGGCATGATATCAGACATATGAATTTACTTTGCATGCTTGAGTAGATTTGAGAACCCTCTAAGGAATTACTTAGAGTTTCCAATATGGACTTGATAAACTATATACACTTTTGAGCTAGGAACTTATGCACGTGCTTGCGTATTCTATTTATGTGAATATGTGAGCATGATGTATAATAAGTGAAGTAGTTTCGCATGCTTAGATGATGTTGAGAACATGCTAATGGAAACTTAAAGTTTCATATACAAGCTTAATAAATTATATACACTTGAGTCATGGACTTGGAAGCATACCTATGTAATCTATATATGCACATGAAAACATGACATATGATATTTGAAGCTACATTGTATGTGGAAGTGTTTAACACAAGATTTTCAAGAGAAACCTTAAAGAGTTGAAAACTAGTTTTGTTGATAACTATATTTCAAGTATTATGAAATTTATGACCATTGTGATAAGATATCGTATACCTCTAAACATGATTGCCATATATGCCTAACTAGTCCTATGCACGATAAACTAGTTGAGCATAATTAAGAACAAATTTTAATAAATATGCTAACATAGAACCATGAATTCGATAAGTGTTTATAACCTTGAAGTCAAAATGTGATGACAAACTATGTTCTTTAATGTTATAGTGCATTAGAAACTGATTTTTTTTGTGTTATGTGATGATATACATATGAGATCATACGACTAAGAGAAGACTAACGTTATATGTTTGGTATTGATGAATTACACTTATGTATCATAGCAACTTAAGATAGTAGGTGTACATATTGAACTTATATGACTAATGTGTATACATGAATAGGATAAAATAAGTTCGTTGGGTGCTAGTAAACTATAAGTTGATAATCGACGCAAAAGGCAAGTATCCTATCATTGTGTTTATTTTATTCAAGGAATATTGTAAGCAAGTTCCTAACCTTGCTCTTTATTGAGCATTCATTAAGCTTGTGTTATTATTGTCGTACAGTAAACTATTGGAATTGTGATTCATGTTTTATAACTTAAATATTTAGTGGACAAGATAAAGTCAATTTATATCCTTCGAACTTTAAATCTTGAGTATTGAACTTATAAAGAGTGGTCTATGCCATTTGATTTGACTAGACTTATATCATGATTAGAAAGCTATCCAAACTAATTGATTAGTGCGGAGTCTTATATTGACTGAGATGAACAACCTTCTTAAAGGAAAATTATATATTGTCGGGAGACTGACGTGCGCATTTTAGTACGATTGAACGATATGCATATCGTAGGGTACTTTAGGCTGATCACCTGTCGTACTTGTTTTTATTAGATTATCAGTATATTTCTGTTAATTCTAGTAGAAGTTCATAGTCCTTAGTGACTGCTCAGTATTCAATTATCTTGAAATCTTAAACTGATTTAGCATTGAATCATAGTGATATCTTTCTGTCCTTAGTGACTGTTATTGAGAACTGTTGATATTCTTGCTATCCTTGAACTATCATATCCTGTTATACCCTTTTGGGATTTGAAAACTATATCATTCACCCTTATTGTTACATTACCTGCTGAGCAAACTTGTTACTCATTCTTGTTTTCCCTAAAACATTTTAGTTAAGGCAGAGCAGGGCGGACCTTCGGGCGACGATAAGGGCAAGGGAAAGGCTACCGACTAGCTTATCCTTTTTATGTTTTAAAATATCTGGTGTTGTATTAAGACTATTTCAGAACTACGTTTAAGCTTAAGTAGGGTTATGTAATAAATCTTTATTTGATATTATTATGTAATCTATTAAGTACTGTAGGTTGCGAGACTTGGGAGAATAATTATAATAAATCATTGTATATTATTCTAAATTTTCCGCTGTGATTGTATAATTTTAGTTATTATTGTATTATCGTGAGAAAGTGACGAACCGAATTCGAGAGACCAGTGGCGGTCCGAATTTGGGGGCGTCACAGAACCTAGTGCAGAGATGATAAAAATGATGATGTCATTAATGTAGTACTACCTAGTGTTGGATGTGATCTAGCCCACTATGGTATGATGTAATATGGTAAAGTCACAAAATGACGGAATCCTCAAACGGGCTGTAAATATAGTGCGGTATCATGACGTCATAAAATTATTTTTAGAATTTTAAAGATAATTTATTGCCAATTAAATTTGGCCATGCAAATATTTTGATTGATATTCGAACTATTGGTATATGTCTAAGCTAATTGATTCAGCCAGACAAATGTTTATGAAAATTCAAGTATCTCTTTGAGAATTTATCCCAAACCAAATTGTTTTGGTACATACTCTTATGCTAAGTCTGAGGTGAACAACTCCGGTTGGATAAAATATTCTAATTTTTGAATGCATATAGTCTTTCTGAGAACTAAGGTGCGATAGATTGATCACTTATCATACCCGTATTAATTTGTACTAGGCTTATCACCAAGTACAATATATTTACAGAATTGGTTGCGATGAATACCATTAAACCTAAGAGTTCATGGTGTATCCCTCAACATAATATGAAAAGTTATTTTAACTCATTAAAGAGAGGTTATGGTAATTGGTGATGATGGAAGAGAAATCCTTAGAGGAGGACGATGTAAAGGTTAAAATGAAAACCTTCTTTTGATGGATAGAATGAGCAGAGATTAGTATACTATAATTTCGAGGACGAAATTCTTAGAAGAAAGTGTGGATGTGACAACCTAAAAATTTATAAGATCTTGAATGATTAAATTAAGGGTTAGAGTTTAAAACCTAGAGTGAAAATAGAGGATTAATTAAAATTTTTAAAAACTATATGGTTTGATTTGAATTTTTAAGAAATGTAAAGAAATTAATTAAGAATGATAAAAATTTTGAAAAAAATAAATAAGAAAGAGATTATGTAATGGTATATGTAGAAATTTATTAAAGAATTAAATTTCAAAGGAAAGGATATTACAAGATTAAAGTTAATGTGTATATGTATAGATATATGTATACTTAGAAGGTGCTATTTTTTTAGCCAAATAAGATGAATGGTTAATTTAAAATTAATCATATACGAATAAATGAAAAGCTTCATTATAGAAGCTTGTGAAAATTTTGACTTTAATGGTATAAAAATATTAAATTGGGAAAAGATAAGCTAGGTATGATGGTGGTAATTAAATTTAGCCCTAACCTAGTAGTCAAGTATTAGAAACTTAATTAAGATTAGGTCAAGTCAAAATAATTTATATAGCAAGCCATATGGTAAAGGCTTATCGAATGCAGCAAACTGTCTTAAGAGGATTAATAGATATTAAATTAAATGTCTAGATTATTATATGAGAATATATTAATTATTTACCAATGATGGTAAATATTTTTGTTAATTATGTGAAGTATGGGTGTGATAAATATATATATATATATATATATATATATATTGTAAATATGTATATATTTATTTATCATATAAAGAGAATTATAAAGAAAGTTATATTGTAATACCCTCGAATTTTTATAAATAATATTAATATTAAAAATAATAAATGGTTAATTATTTATTAAGTATAAACATTTTTGTGGCATGAGATGGGATAATTCAATTTTATTAAATTGAGTATATGATAATTGAGAGATATGAAGAATTTAATGAAGAGCTTAATTTAAGCTTATGTAATATACCTTGTGTGACATAATGGTAGACTAAGTAATTGTTTAATTAAATTAATGAAGGAATGATTTAATAATAAAATTAATTAGTATTCTATTATTGATTAATTAATTGTTATGTGCAACCATATTTGGTATGTGATCATGTAAGTTGTATTGCCATGGAGTGGCTTCATTCATTAAATAATATGAGGTGTGACATTAATATATGAATGGGACCATACGATATAAATGAATGGAATTATATAATTTACTAAATTGCATAAAGTAGCTCATGTGACATTATGATGTGTGGTGGGGCAATTAAATGAGTATTTTAAATGTATGGGAGGAAATAAATTTAAGTAAGTAAATATTTACTATTAAACATTATTTCAACATTTATGTGTAACTGAAATAATAAGTTTTATGGAAATAATGGGTAAATAATACCCAACTGAATTATATTCTAACTTCATTTAAATATTATTTGGACTAACCCAATATACATGTATTATATGATTATGTGTATATGTACTTCTAACTTATCACAAGGTAATAGCATTAAATCATTTAAATTGCACTTTATAAGCTTAAAAGGGACTTGGCCTTAGTATTTTTGATAGCCACTTTGCTAATGATGAGAGTAGGAGAGAGTTGTCCCATTTTGTGTGTCTCATTTCTCTCATTCATGTGTTTTGCAAAAAGCCTATGCTCCTACCTTGCCCAAATTCTCAGAGAAATTCAAATGATGAAGGGGGAGTGGTTCTAACAGTAACAATGAAACTATTACACAAACTCTTCATTGCCCATCATCTTTCTTCTTCTTCCTTTGGTTCAAACTCTAGGGCAATGGTTTTGTATGAGTTTTGGATTCTCTATAAATGGGAATCCTTCTTCTCAAATTCATTTTGCTAGATTGGTTGTTAAGCTAAAATTTAAGAGTGAGTTCTGAAGTTGGAGGTATAATAAGAAGATAGGAGCAAAGAAGTTGGTAACTTAACTGCAAGAGGTAAAAATCATGTTCTATGTTCTTAATTTCCAAGTTGGTAAATTTCTATAATTTTACTGAAATATTTGTGAATTGGCTTGGAAGTTGTTAACATGATGTTAGTTAAGTTTTATGCATGGTTGGAAACAATGTGGTTGGTTACAAGCATGTTTAATGAAGGATTTCTTAATTTGGGCTTTCAAGTTCCGCAAAAACAGGGGTTGTCTGTGTCTGTACCAAAGTGGCGCGGCCGCGCCATTTCCCAGTACAAACACAGCGCGGCCGCGCCGCTTGTCAGTCATAAAATCCAATTTTGTTGATTTTTGTTATGTTGAGCATGTTAGTTTGACTAGATGCTAGTTATAAATGTCCCTGGCATGCTAACATAAGTTGCTTTACTTGTAGCCACTCACTTTAACTTGTTTTAGTTTGAGTTTTTAAAGAAAATGTATAAGTTTGAAAGAACAAAATTGTTGGAAACAACCTTACTTGTATTCTGATTTTATGAGCATGTGTTAGTAACTAGATATAGGTAAGTAAATGAGTATAACATGTAATCCAAAGCCCTTTGCATGATATGAGTTACGTTAGCTTGATTTTCTAAAAGAAACTTTAAGTTTGAAAACGAAACTTGACGAATTGGGTATACTTTAAGTTCTGACTTTCGAGCATGCTTATATGACTTAGTTTGGTATATAATGACTATGGTATATAAATCCAAAGTGTCTTGCATGCTTAGTTGGTTAGCATGAGATTTTCAAGAAAATTTTAGGAGTTTGAAAACTAACTTTGTTGATAACTACCCTATGTGTATGCTGGACTTTTGGACACTCACAATATGATACTTTATGCCTCTAGACATGACCAATATGTTCACCATCTAGCTAAGTATTGCGCTGTTTAGGTGTTAACAAAAACGAGCACAAACACGTGTAAGTATACACGGTCGACAAGTAATAAATTCGATAAGTCGAGATCGTTCCCACGGAGAAAGGAGTCAGGCTTAAACTATCATACAACAGTCCTATGGTTATTTTCGTCTACTCAAACGTGTGTCAAAGTGTTCTTTAATTAACTAGACGGGATTTTAAATAAACTTAACTAATTAACAAGCAAGGGGTTCAAATTAGAGAAATGTGGGATCCTAACTTCATCTATTGCATCATCTAGGTTAACAACACCTCAAGTCATGTATGAATAATCACATAGGAATGCTAGCCGAGAGCACGATTGTGGGAAAAGGCTATTTTCCAATATACTAAATCCATATCATATAATATCCACAATTAAGATAGAAATCACATGAACATCGATAAAGCCTAAATCACTATATGTCTATGCAATTTAAAAGCCAAACCGATTTAAGTTCAAGCTCCCTACTGACTAAACAAGGTCATATGGTATATTTCTATCCGTATTACGAATCACAAAACTCATCGAGTGCAAGTTTCATGAACATATGCTAGCATGGCAAAATCTAAGTTTACACTTCATTTTCCAAGTCCATATAAACTATTACAATAGATGTTGATCAGGCATCTAAGCATACAAAGCAACCATGCTAGGCAAACCATACATTTTCATACATACATACCAAAGAGACATAGACTAAGCAAATAGAATCCATTAGAATCCCATAATGGTAGTTAGTTCATTTCTGAACCACACACCATTATGGGATTTAAACCAAGCATTTCAACAACTATGTAAGAGAGAAAGTAGAGAGAATGGAAATGCAAATCTTGATGGTTCTCGTCCAATAGGAGCCTTCAATGCTCAAGTTTAGACCAAAAATCCAATCAAAGAGAACCCTAGAAATATAAATGCTACTTGAACTAGAAGAGGTGAAGAGTTAAACTCTCAAGCTCTTCTTAGCTCCTAAACCCTAGAAAATGTAAGACAAGCTTTTTAGTAAAATGTAGTCTGATCAGTGCTAAGTAATAATTCTCGTTCAAAACAACCCAACCCTTATACAAACACTCAGCCAAAAATTGCAAATAAAAAGTCATCTTTTATGACCGGCGCGGCCGCGCGGCTTGGCCTTATTTCTCTGGCGTTGCTGTGCGCGCCTGTTTTCTCAGCTGGTGACTTCACTTTCAATTATGGCTGCTTTGTGCTTCTTTCCTTCTTTCTTTCTTGCTTCCTTTTCCTTCTCATTTGCTGAATTGAGGCCATTTTTTTCGTGCCCCCTTTGTCTCATGCCAAGTCCACCTTCAGGCCAAATCCAATCCCAGCTTGCCTTAATGCCAGCCTTATTCCATTTTGTCCGTTTTGATGCCATTCCATGCCTTAATCATGCCATTTCCTGCTCTTTGGAGTTTCCTGCCTAATATATGCAAAACAAAGATAAAACGCATTAAAAGACACTAAAGTGCTTGAGTTTAAGCCATAATCATAGCAAGTTGGCGTCCAATAAGTAGGTATAAAACCTACTTATCACTATGTGTTATACCCCCAAACTTGAACTATTGCTTGCCCTCAAGCAAAGACACAAATGCAACTACATGATATGCAACTAACTACATGAAAATAAATCCCACAGTAACAGCCATAATATGAATTCCAATCAGATGTGCCTCAAAGAGATAACAAGAACACTGAACAATGAATTGGCTCAAGATACAGTTATATAGACAGAGAATCTATAAATCACAATCTGTTATTCAAATGCAGTGTGTGTGTGCAATGTCATAAACAAGCTTGACAGAGGTTGTAAGAACCCGAATTTTTAGATATTATTAAATAAGGATTTAATAAATAAAATTCTTAAACTGTGAGATGGGTTCGAATAAGAGTATATTTTTTATGTGATATAAGGTATGTGGTATTATATTACATAAGGTAATATGGACTATGTACTATGTGTTTTATAAATATATTATTAATATATATTTGTTACTTAGCGTAGAGACGTTTCAGTTGAGATAAAGGGAGTGGATAAAATTATCTATAGATATTAAATAATTTATAGAATTATTTTATCATAGTAAGTTGGTGACAATAAATATCCTTAATATATAATCACCATATTCTTGTGTATGTGTATTAATAACTAGTATGTTTATAATATAGGTTATTAATAGCACTTAAGCTATCCGTGAATAGGTTTGGATAGTGAAGCATGAGTTAGTTAAGGAATTAACTAATAAGAATAAATATTAGTTAATTTAAGTTGGGAGTTATATTATGAAATAATATAATGAGAGTATTGAACCTTAATTAACTATGATGATATAGTACAGTGTTTAATTTACTTAAGTAAATGAGTGAATTAATATGTGTGTTGAATATGTAATTATAGTTGATACTTTTATATTACTTAGAATAGTAATATGTGAGAACGTCTAATGTGCGAATAACGTTAAATATATATATATATACGTTATTAAAAGGGAGATGGAAATCATTATATCTTTAAATGAATATTTGAAGAAATTGTTTTGGGAACAATTTATAGAAAAGAAAGAGAAATGGTTATTATATATTTTAATAAAGGATATTAAAATAATTTTTAATATTGAATTATTTTAATAAAAGGAGGAAATGTTATTTTTGAATAGTAACATTACCTTATATATTTTGTATAAGGTGTGATTGATTAATATGATAGATATATTACATATTTGCTATATGTAAATAAATTGATAGAAATAATTTCTTATAATAGAGAATAAACTTATTATCTATTTACTATATATAATATATGTACATGTGTCGTACATATAGTTATTTAAAATTATATTAAGAATATTGTCTTGAGACAATAAGTAAATTATTTTCTAATAATGAATGTCTTTATTCGGAGAAAACATAATATTTATGTTATGGCAAAATACATAATTTCTAATGTATTTTTCAAGGGAGTTTAATTAATGAAAGGAAACTAAGTTATTTTTAATATATTAAATAACTTAAGTTATTATTTGATCGTGAATATTATTATTGGAATAATTAATAGAGTATATATTAATTATTATAAGCGTAAAAGTTATACTTATTATAAGTATAATTAATTGAAGTAGTTTAGCATTTTAATAGCTAGAGTTATTATATTACCGTAAAGGTTATATAGAATATTTGAATATTTTCATTCACGATATATTTATATATGTGAACCTTGTGATTTAATAGTTCTAATTATATTGAACATGTTATAAGTAGTAAGTGATGAGAATAAGAATAAGCTTAATGTAAGCTTGTGAAATATGCCTTGTGTGGCACGATAATAGATTCGGTAATGAATGATGGAAGAATTATTTAAACAATTAATATATATTAATTGTTATTATAATAATATGTTGAATTATTATTATTGCGAGTAATAGCATGATAATAAGTATATTTGTTATAAATATAATAAGATTTATATTTATTGTGAAAATTAACTATATAAATGTTAATTAATTGTTATGGAAATTTTAATTCCATTGATTAATGAGAAATGAATTAATAAATATTATTATTAATTAATTGATGAGATAAGTAAATTACTTACTTCTATGTGCAAGCATGCGAATAAAATGTCTAGCGTATAGTAACTAACTATATATTATATGAAGTGTGAAGTGTGGTACAATTATATTATATAGTGTGGTGCAACAATTATGTGACTATACTATATAGGGACCATGTATCAAGATTTATTAAACTATGCGAGTTACATGAAATGTGGGTGTGACAATGTGTATATTAAGTATACAATAAAATAATATAAAGGAGACAATACACTGTGATGATACCCGATAGAATTATATCCGGTAGAATGAAATGTACATGAATTTATATGTGCAAGTTAAAATTTACTACACGATAGTATTATTGGGACTACATTGTGACACATTAATAACATAAGTTATATAAAATGGAATGTGTATAACTTAAATATATATGGAATAAATATATATAGCCAAAGTATATACTATATGTATACATATATAACATTAGTATGTGGGAAAGCAAGTTGCTGAGATTTAGTAGCATTGTCCCATTACAAGAGCCCATTTCATTCTTCACGTGGGAACTCATGAAGGCTACTATACTACTCCTATATTCATCAAACTCAGCAAACATAGGCAATGATCATATGGGGAATGGCTCTAATAGTGATTCTCAACCACTCTTGCTTGCCCAATGAACTTCTCTTCCTCCTTTTGGATTAAATTGTTGGACAAAGCTATAATTTGGGTAATAATCTCTCTATATATAGAGACTCCTTGTTCTCAAATTAAGTTGCTGGGATTCTTGTTAAGTTTCAATATAGAGAGTGAGTATGATTGAAGGAACTTCATTTCAAGCGTTAGCAGAGGTATACATCTCCAACTGTGTTCATAAGTTGATTTTTGAAGAATTCTTATAATTTCATAAACTTCTTGATTGGTTAGCTTGATAGTTAGTAGCTATGTAATTACTAAATATACGTGCTTGTTCAGAAGTGTTGTAGATTGTTAGAACTATTTTATGGCTGGAACATGAACGAAGTTCGTAACTGATTTGTGAGATGGGTTTGCAGTCTGCCGAGCAGAAAGCTGCTCTGTTCCTGGCCGGCCACCTGCGCAGCTGCGCCAGTTTTGTACTGGCCAGCAGCGCAGCTGCGCCGGTACCAGACTTGGGTTGGGCTAGGCCCTGCGCAGCTGCGCCAGTTTTGAACTGGGGAGCTGCGCAGCTGCACCGGTCCCTGATCCCAGTTTCTGCAGATTTTGTTCCTGCTTGATGTCTGCTAAGTGATAGATATTGAAAGAAACTAGGACAAGTATGCTGGTATGATTAATACATATATATGGACTTGTTAAACTAGTATGTGCATATTATATTCGGATCGCTTACGTGAACGATGAAGTTATAGTTTTGAAAATAAACTTAAGGTTTTATAATCGAATTTTGGCGTATATAAGCCATGTTTATATTCTGATTTTGTGAACCCGATAGTATGGTTTATATTGACATGAAATACATGTTTAAGGTGTTAATCACACTACCATACATTATTGATAGAAAAGACTTGTAGTTTGAAAATAGACTTAAAGTTTTATAAACGAACCTTGACATATACATATGATGTGTATGTTCTGATTTTTAAGGATGATTGTATGACCTAGTTATGCATGGAAATAGGTATGTCATGTGGTTTCAAACCCCTTTGAATACCATGAACCTCTTGGTCACTTTAGTGTGCGGTTCTAGAGAAAACTTGAAGCCTTGAAATTAAACTTAAAGGAACTTGTGTACTTAAAGTTCTAAATATGATAACATACGTACATGGCATAAGTAGATATAAAATGATTCAAAGTAGCCTTGCATGATTAGTTAAGCATGACATTGATTTTTGGAGAATAAAACTTATGAAGTTTTGAAAGTAGAATGGTTGAACATAGAGTTACTGGCATTCTAACTTTATGAACATGCATGATAGGACTTATATGCCTCTAGTCGTGATTGGTATGTGCACCCCGCTAGTTAACCGTGATATGCACTGTGCGAGCATGTTTTGAAGATGTACTACACTAACTATAGGTAAATAGATTAGTTGTAGGCGGACATGTGTATATGAGAGATGATATTAATTGAGTATGGTTAAGGTATACCTATGCGCACCTAGCTATACTAAACGTATGATAAGAAAGTGAAACAAGGTTCTAAGAACCAAGTTAGAAAACAATGTAACCTTTATTATTACATTGAGAATGTGTGGATGCATATAACTGATGAGTGTGATCTCTATGGTTAAGATAACTGTGTAGGATTACACAAAGTGCAGAGATTCTTAAGCAGTTAAGCCGTAGTTATTAAACTACGAATCAGGCAAGTCTTTCAGTTCCTATTTGATATATGAATTCAATAACTGTTAGTTGAATTATATTATGCTGTGATAATGTGAACTTATATATGAACTGTATTTGAGATATAAATGAGATTGAAAGTTGATCTTTGATGATATACTTGTTATGTGAAAAGTAACATGCGTAGTAAATATAAACTGTTTATAAATGCATGAACTGAGTATGATGTTATATGCTATGTGATGCATGAGGACTGTTAGAATTGCTGAGCTGTCGAGCTCACTCTTGCAAATAACCACTTTTGCAGGTTAAGGATTCACGGTAAAGATTTCGTGCTTCTTGATTGATAAAGATAGATAGTATCGCAATGAAGAATACTTTTTAGATTATCGTTTGAACCTTGTTTAGGTTCTAAGAGTTGTACTTGATAATTATATACGTTGTTTAAAACTTGTCGTACTGTAAAGATGTATTAGTTAATACATAGAGGATATCAGGTCGAGTTGTAAACGTTATACGATAACTCAAATATAATGAATCATATTTTATAATTGATTCAAGATTTGTAATTGGTATCAAAGTTATGGAATCAATAAAAAGATTTTTATTCAAAGGATATTGAAAAGTTTAAATTATTCCGTATTTTAATAACATCGAATATGATGTAAAGATGAGATCTTGGATATAAATAGAATTTATATTCTAAATTGTAATAAGTAAAGATGTATTCTTTTAGTAATGAATAAAAGATATAATAGTTTGGCGTTAGTAGTATCGTGACTGCACCGAATCCGAGGTTTCCAAGGAACGTGGATTTGGGGGCGTCACAGGTTGGTATCAAAGTTGTAGGTTATAAACCTTAGGTAAGTGTACCTTAGACTATAGCCTGAGAAAGGAAAAGATAAAGATTAAAATATATACATGAAGATTCAAAGAAGAATCTTGAAATATCTAGAGAATGAGAATCAGGAGTTTCCTAACTCCGATAATGAAAATATTATGACGATGTCTATAAGATGTATATGACGAAGATAGTGAGAATAAACTCGGATGGAGTTTAGTTGATAATAGGGAAAGAACCCTAAGGTATAGCGATGGTCACGACGTGATCAGATTGAACTGTGAAATGATAGATAGTCTGTAACGACTAAGTGTGTATAGCTTGATGCTATGAGAGAATGTACTATAAAAAGTACGAGATGAACTCATGAGGAGTATTATGTGATGAACGTAGAAAGCTCGTAATGAGCAAGTGATATAGTAAGATAGATTTAAGTGTTGGACTTCCATTGAGGACTCATGTAACGGCTTAGTTGTACAAACTTTTGTATGGGCAGAAGTTTTGTGCTTGCACTGAGTACGTCACATTGATAATCGTTGGAATGTTAGTGTCGCGGTATCATTATACATATGGTGGAAAGGTGATTCTTTTCTCATATTTATTTTGATAGATAGAAGTTTCTAAGATATAATTAGATAATATTAAGATTAGGTGCGAGTTCTTAAAACTCATGCCTATGACAAGTTCGTGACTCATAATCGTATGGTGGGACCCCTCAGCGAATGGACGACTTTGGTCTGACTAGGATAAGTTCCTACACCCATATGATTGTGGTAAGTTCCTGAACTTCCATGGTGTGGTAAGTTGGTGAACTGTACTGAGAATAGATATATTATATAAGAGTTTTGGAATAGTAAGCATTGATGGTGGTAAGAGATTGAAGCGATGGAGAAATTGGATTTTCCTAAATCCTCTAGCTACGCTAGATTTTTAATATTTATTGACTTCGTGCTAGTGTTTGCACTTCAGTTTTCTTGAGAAAACATTGGATCAGGTAACTGAACTAATGAGTTTTAAAAATAACACCGTTATTCGTATGTCTACGCTATTTGTTTCGGCTAAGACAAAAATAATTTGACAATATTTCAAAATATATTTTAACTATGTGCATCATTTGATATGATGAAGAATGGTAAACGATGGAGTCATCAATGCAATCGAACCTAGTGTTGGTTGTGATCGAAAGATCGTCAGCCCACTATGGTATGTTGTAATATGACAAAGTCATAAAATGGCGGAATCCTCAACGTACTACTAATCTAGTATGGTATCACGACGTCATAAAAGAATTTTTGGTTTTCTTGTAAATTATAAAGAAGGCCAATTAAGTTGGCTAAATTATTTCGATTGATGTCCGGATTGTTGATAAAAGTCTAAGCTATTTGATTCGGCTAGACGACTGTTAGAGAATAATTATGGCATTCAAACATTCTTGTGTATTTATGCCAAATCAGATTGCTCTGGTGCGGATTCAGATGTTGAAAAGCTGAGGTGAACAACCCTATAAGGGAACATGTTTTCGGGGACAATGGTTCCGAGCGTAACGCATATAGTCGTTACAAAACACTACGTTACGGCCCAACGTAGTGGTACAATAGGTTGGCCACCTAGAGTACGCGTGGAGAGTGTTTTCAGTCTTTGTGATTGATAAACACTCTGGTTTGCGGTGTGAAGAATTGTGTTGAAGCATTAGTAAACCTGGAGAAAAGTTCACGGTCTTGTGACCCCTCAGCATAAATTGGAATCTGAGTTATTCATACTACTTCCCGATTATTGAAAAATTATGGAATATTCTTATTCTTCTAAAGGATGAATGTAGTAAGTAGAATGTTCCTTAGAAAGGAGAAAGTGGTAGAATGAGATTGAGAAAGTTATAGTAATAAAACTTCTGAAAAGAGAATGAATAAATTATTCAAGAGAATATGTAATAATCGGAATAGCACCGAGTAGAGGAAGTTTCGGTGATTCCGAGGACGGAATCCTTATAAGGGGGAGAGGATGTAAGAACCCGAATTTTTAGATATTATTAAATAAGGATTTAATAAATAAAATTCTTAAACTGTGAGATGGGTTCGAATAAGAGTATATTTTTTATGTGATATAAGGTATGTGGTATTATATTACATAGGGTAATATGGACTATGTAATATGTGTTTTATAAATATATTATTAATATATATTTGTTACTTAGCGTAGAGACGTTTCAGTTGAGATAAAGGGAGTGGATAAAATTATCTATAGATATTAAATAATTTATAGAATTATTTTATCATAGTAAGTTGGTGACATTAAATATCCTTAATGTATAATCACCATATTCTTGTGTATGTGTATTAATAACTAGTATGTTTATAATATAGGTTATTAATAGTACTTAAGCTATCCGTGAATAGGTTTGGATAGCGAAGCATGAGTTAGTTAAGGAATTAACTAATAAGAATAAATATTAGTTAATTTAAGTTGGGAGTTATATTATGAAATAATATAATGAGAGTATTGAACCTTAATTAACTATGATGATATAGTACAGTGTTTAATTTACTTAAGTAAATGAGTGAATTAATATGTGTGTTGAATATGTAATTATAGTTGATACTTTTATATTACTTAGAATAGTAATATATGAGAAAGTCTAATGTGCGAATAACGTTAAATATATATATATACGTTATTAAAAGAGAGATGGAAATCATTATATCTTTAAATGAATATTTGAAGAAATTGTTTTGGGAACAATTTATAGAAAAGAAAGAGAAATGGTTATTATATATTTTAATAAAGGATATTAAAATAATTTTTAATATTGAATTATTTTAATAAAAGGAGGAAATGTTATTTTTGAATAGTAACATTACCTTATATATTTTGTATAAGGTGTGATTGATTAATATGATAGATATATTACATATTTGCTATATGTAAATAAATTGATAGAAATAATTTCTTATAATAGAGAATAAACTTATTATCTATTTACTATATATAATATATGTACATGTGTCGTACATATAGTTATTTAAAATTATATTAAGAATATTGTCTTGAGACAATAAGTAAATTATTTTCTAATAATGAATGTCTTTATTCGGAGAAAACATAATATTTATGTTATGGCAAAATACATAATTTCTAATGTATTTTTCAAGGGAGTTTAATTAATGAAAGGAAACTAAGTTATTTTTAATATATTAAATAACTTAAGTTATTATTTGATCGTGAATATTATTATTGGAATAATTAATAGAGTATATATTAATTATTATAAGCGTAAAAGTTATACTTATTATAAGTATAATTAATTGAAGTAGTTTAGCATTTTAATAGCTAGAGTTATTATATTACCGTAAAGGTTATATAGAATATTTGAATATTTTCATTCACGATATATTTATATATGTGAACCTTGTGATTTAATAGTTCTAATTATATTGAACATGTTATAAGTAGTAAGTGATGAGAATAAGAATAAGCTTAATGTAAGCTTGTGAAATATGCCTTGTGTGGCACGATAATAGATTCGGTAATGAATGATGGAAGAATTATTTAAACAATTAATATATATTAATTGTTAGTATAATAATATGTTGAATTATTATTATTGCGAGTAATAGCATGATAATAAGTATATTTGTTATAAATATAATAAGATTTATATTTATTGTGAAAATTAACTATATAAATGTTAATTAATTGTTATGGAAATTTTAATTCCATTGATTAATGAGAAATGAATTAATAAATATTATTATTAATTAATTGATGAGATAAATAAATTACTTACTTCTATGTGCAAGCATGCGAATAAAATGTCTAGCGTATAGTAACTAACTATATATTATATGAAGTGTGAAGTGTGGTACAATTATATTATATAGTGTGGTGCAACAATTATGTGACTATACTATATATAGGGACCATGTATCAAGATTTATTAAACTATGTGAGTTACATGAAATGTGGGTGTGACAATGTGTATATTAAGTATACAATAAAATAATATAAAGGAGACAATACACTGTGATGATACCCGATAGAATTATATCCGGTAGAATGAAATGTACATGAATTTATATGTGCAAGTTAAAATTTACTACACGATAGTATTATTGGGACTACATTGTGACACATTAATAACATAAGTTATATAAAATGGAATGTGTATAACTTAAATATATATGGAATAAATATATATAGCCTAAGTATATACTATATGTATACATATATAACATTAGTATGTGGGAAAGCAAGTTGCTGAGATTTAGTAGCATTGTCCCATTACAAGAGCCCATTTCATTCTTCACGTGGGAACTCATGAAGGCTACTATACTACTCCTATATTCATCAAACTCAGCAAACATAGGCAATGATCATATGGGGAGTGGCTCTAATAGTGATTCTCAACCACTCTTGCTTGCCCAATGAACTTCTCTTCCTCCTTTTGGATTAAATTGTTGGACAAAGCTATAATTTGGGTAATAATCTCTCTATATATAGAGACTCCTTGTTCTCAAATTAAGTTGCTGGGATTCTTGTTAAGTTTCAATATAGAGAGTGAGTATGATTGAAGGAACTTCATTTCAAGCGTTAGCAGAGGTATACATCTCCAACTGTGTTCATAAGTTGATTTTTGAAGAATTCTTATAATTTCATAAACTTCTTGATTGGTTAGCTTGATAGTTAGTAGCTATGTAATTACTAAGTATACGTGCTTGTTCAGAAGTGTTGTAGATTGTTAGAACTATTTTATGGCTGGAACATGAACGAAGTTCGTAACTGATTTGTGAGATGGGTTTGCAGTCTGCCGAGCAGAAAGCTGCTCTGTTCCTGGCCGGCCACCTGCGCAGCTGCGCCAGTTTTGTACTGGCCAGCAGCGCAGCTGCGCCGGTACCAGACTTGGGTTGGGCTAGGCCCTGCGCAGCTGCGCCAGTTTTGAACTGGGGAGCTGCGCAGCTGCACCGGTCCCTGATCCCAGTTTCTGCAGATTTTGTTCCTGCTTGATGTCTGCTAAGTGATAGATATTGAAAGAAATTAGGACAAGTATGCTGGTATGATTAATACATATATATGGACTTGTTAAACTAGTATGTGCATATTATATTCGGATCGCTTACGTGAACGATGAAGTTATAGTTTTGAAAATAAACTTAAGGTTTTATAATCGAATTTTGGCGTATATAAGCCATGTTTATATTCTGATTTTGTGAACCCGATAGTATGGTTTATATTGACATGAAATACATGTTTAAGGTGTTAATCACACTACCATACATTATTGATAGAAAAGACTTGTAGTTTGAAAATAGACTTAAAGTTTTATAAACGAACCTTGACATATACATATGATGTGTATGTTCTGATTTTTAAGGATGATTGTATGACCTAGTTATGCATGGAAATAGGTATGTCATGTGGTTTCAAACCCCTTTGAATACCATGAACCTCTTGGTCACTTTAGTGTGCGGTTCTAGAGAAAACTTGAAGCCTTGAAATTAAACTTAAAGGAACTTGTGTACTTAAAGTTCTAAATATGATAACATACGTACATGGCATAAGTAGATATAAAATGATTCAAAGTAGCCTTGCATGATTAGTTAAGCATGACATTGATTTTTGGAGAATAAAACTTATGAAGTTTTGAAAGTAGAATGGTTGAACATAGAGTTACTGGCATTCTAACTTTATGAACATGCATGATAGGACTTATATGCCTCTAGTCGTGATTGGTATGTGCACCCCGCTAGTTAACCGTGATATGCACTGTGCGAGCATGTTTTGAAGATGTACTACACTAACTATAGGTAAATAGATTAGTTGTAGGCGGACATGTGTATATAAGAGATGATATTAATTGAGTATGGTTAAGGTATACCTATGCGCACCTAGCTATACTAAACGTATGATAAGAAAGTGAAACAAGGTTCTAAGAACCAAGTTAGACAACAATGTAACCTTTATTATTACATTGAGAATGTGTGGTTGCATATAGCTGATGAATGTGATCTCTATGGTTAATATAACTGTGTAGGATTACACAAAGTGCAGAGATTCTTAAGCAGTTAAGTCGTAGTTATTAAACTACGAATCAGGCAAGTCTTTCAGTTCCTATTTGATATATGAATTCAATAACTGTTAGTTGAATTATATTATGCTGTGATAATGTGAACTTATATATGAACTGTATTTGAGATATAAATGAGATTGAAAGTTGATCTTTGATGATATACTTGTTATGTGAAAAGTAACATGCGTAGAAAATATAAACTATTTATAAATGCATGAACTGAGTATGATGTTATATGCTATGTGATGCATGAGGACTGTTAGAATTGCTGAGCTGTCGAGCTCACTCTTGCAAATAACCACTTTTGCAGGTTAAGGATTCACGGTAAAGATTTCGTGCTTCTTGATTGATAAAGATAGATAGTATCGCAATGAAGAATACTTTTTAGATTATCGTTTGAACCTTGTTTAGGTTCTAAGAGTTGTACTTGTTAATTGTATACATTGTTTTAAACTTGTCGTACTGTAAAGATGTATTAGTTAATACATAGAGGATATCAGGTCGAGTTGTAAACGTTATACGATAACTCAAATATAATGAATCATATTTTATAATTGATTCAAGATTTGTAATTGGTATCAAAGTTATGGAATCAATAAAAAGATTTTTATTCAAAGGATATTGAAAAGTTTAAATTATTCCGTATTTTAATAACATCGAATATGATGTAAAGATGAGATCTTGGATATAAATAGAATTTATATTCTAAATTGTAATAAGTAAAGATGTATTCTTTTAGTAATGAATAAAAGATATAATAGTTTGGCGTTAGTAGTATCGTGACTGCACCGAATCCGAGGTTTCCAAGGAACGTGGATTTGGGGGCGTCACAGAGGTAAAGATTCCACATACTATACTTCTAAGGAAGGAATATTGAGGTTTTAAGTCAAGAATTTTTCATTAAGACCAAACAATGACCAAACCAACACATAGATACAGGTTGAAGTGCAACAAGGGCTTATTATGCTTTTATTCACACACGGGGGCGATATTTGCACTTTTTCGTGTACACATTTGATCGTGCAATGCCTAGTCCTCTTAGGCTTTTCAATGATATCCGTGTAACGAGCTTTCGACCAACGACTCCCAAACCAGACGGCCTTAGGGCGCTGGGTGTAGAGACACCCCGAGGGCTTACTTGCTCGAATATCAAAGGCCACAGAACTCGACGTAGCCGATGTGTTTATTCATAAATATTTTCTTTTTCTTTTTCTTTTTCATAGGGGAGTGCGTCTTACGCTCCATCTCCCCATATAGCATGCATACCCAAAAATTTCCTTCAAACTTGTATTCTAGAGTTGTTAAGGTCATTACTGCTTTTATTACACAATTGTAGCAATTAAAAAACAAAAATTCCCCTTAAAAGATAAGCATGCTCTAATCTAGCCAATCAAGCAAATAAAGACAAACTATGCTACCTGGTGACATCTAAGCAACAGGTCTAGATTATAACATGTATAAAAATATAACTGAGCTTAAGCTACTACAGAGTTCACAAATCTATCATATTTCAGTGTCATCATTGGCCAGATCGGAATTCAACAGGCTAAACAAACGGGACTATGCAATGCAATGCAATTAGACATATACTAAATCGACAAAATGAAATAAAACTGAAAAAAATTTATGCAAAATTTAACTAACAAACTAGAATGCTAACACAAATTAAAATGCAGCTACTATATACAACCTAACATGTAATATGCCATTAACTAAATGCAACTACTATGCAATTAAAACTAGATGCAATAACTACTAAATACACCTAATACCCTCAAACTTAACATATTCAATGTCCCCATTGATGGTAAAAGGTTAGGAAACTCCCCTACAATTTGGCATGGCCACCCTCCTCCGGTGGTGTATCTGGCGGCCGGTATGGCAAGTCAGAAGCGAACACAGGCCACTCCAGCATTGTGCCTTGCTGTGTAAAGGCCTCAGCAAGTGCTCGAGTCAGACCATCAGTGAATATGACAAAACTCTCATGCAGCGCGTCGATCTTCCTCTCTATACGACGAATTTGGCGACCCAGCTGTATGCCACCGGCTGGAGGAGGAACTGCGCCCTCTGCTGGCTGTGGCTGCTGTGGTGGAACTGGCAGAGGAACTGTCACGATAAAACCTCTTCCCCTCGGGTGTGCCTTGCCGGTAGCCCAATCTTCAAAATGCTTGATAGTGGCATGAGTAATGTCGCCACTCGGCATCTGTATCTGCTTATTTCCCCACTCAAGTCCTGCCTCCGCACAAAGATGGGCCACTATGGAGACATATGGAATGGATCCCGTGGTACTGCCTCGCATAAACCTCAGCATGTTCTGGTTAACAAGATAGCCAACATCAACATATTTTCCCGTTATGGTGCCCCACAAAATGATAGCTCCCTCAACTATGATCTCGTGTTGGTGAGTTGACGGCATCAAGCTGGCACAGAGGAACAAGTTCCATGCCTTGGCATATCGGTTGAGCCCGGAGGCAGGGAACGTGGTGTACTCATTAACGGTATCTTTCTTGATTTTCCACATTGTTCCTGACGCACACAAGTCCCTGATCAACTAGTCTAGGTCTGTTCTCAACCTCTCTGCCTCGACCCAGTTTTCCTATCCAGCCGGAGGTGGAGGCACGTTCAGAATATCTTGAATTGCCGTAGGGCGATAATCAATGGTTTGGCCCTGAACAAAGGACCGACCACTCTGTGGGATCTTGGCATTGGCATAAAATTTGCGAATGAGAGCCAACAGCACTGGCGACGATGTGGCGCAAACACCCTGCCATCCCTTCTCTTAGATTATGGCCCGCATATCCCCATTTTCTTTCATCAGCTTTAAACCCCGCTCCTTCAAAACTAATTTTGCTACTATCCGGTAGTACTCAACTTGGGCCTCAATATTGATGAATTTGGTTAAATCGACGGTGATGTCGTCATCCGACCCACTGTGAACGGGCGAGGCGGATGCAGAAGTGGCCGATAGTGAGCGTTTTGGACCCATAAAAATTTTCAAAAAAACTTTCCTTCCACAAACCTTTGATTGATGAAACCTGATGAAGAACAACCCCAAACTTGTATGACTTCCACTGATTTCACAAACCCTAATTGCCCAATTTAAAGAATAAACCCCTAAGTGATTGTCTCTGCAACGTGAATCTCCAAACCCTAACAATAGCACGGTGATGAGATGTGGAATGGAAGCGGGTAGAGGGTGTTTGGATGTGAGAAGAAGAAGGGGATGGATTAGGGATTAAAATTGAAAGAAGAAAGAAGATTTGGAGAGGGAGTTTGAGAGAATTTGTGTGTTGTGAGGGGGGGATAACTGGTTACAATTGATGGACATATAAGGGTTTGATCGGCCAACTTAAATTAAAAACTGCCGAAGGGTTCTGGTGCGGTCGCGCGTGGATAGACTGTGAAGGAGGCGCGGGCGCGCGGGGCAGAATTTGGGCTCTCTTGTCTAGCAGAGGCGCGGGCGCGCGTGCCTTAGCTTATAGCATGGCGCGGCTGCTCGTGCATAAACTGGCCAAAATTTTTACTATTTCATTTTGTTGCAACAAGGACAAGGACTAAGAAGCAACTTTCCACACTTTATATCACCTGCACATATAGCAACAAAATTAAATGTAGCTTGATTCCATTATCCAAAATGCACTTGTACGATATATATACTGTCAATTCCTTAGCAATGCTATATATGTGAATCATTTCTATGCTAATTCCCCCAAAAAAAATTCCATATGCTTATATGCAATATGCAATCACGTCAAATATATGTCCAAAGAGCTTCCAGCTCCAAAAATATGTGCAACTATGCCTAATTGCAAAAAATGTAGGTAATGTTCGTTTAAATCCCATGAATATATACAATGAGCTTTCTAACTCCCAAAAATGCATGCTACATGCCTAATGTTCAAAAATGTAGGCGACGAGCATTCTAACACTACGATGTTCAAAAATAGCCAACTTTTTCAAAACAATTAGAATTAAACGGGGGGAGGGCAATGTAGAGATTAGTAACCAGAATTAAATATGAGAGAGAAATATATATAAATGCGATGCAAGAATTAAACTTGAGGGAGAGATAGAGATGATGGGGTGCCTCCCATCTAGCGCTTGTTTATAGTCCATAAGCTAGACTCTGTCTGATTTGGTCAAGTTGTAGAAAGGATTGAGGCGACCTTCTGTCTGTCAACCTCACCGCCATAGTAATGCTTCAGCCACTGTCCATTAACCTTGAAGGGGTTATCTGGGTCCTTATCAAAAATTTCTATTGCACTGTGTGGATATACAGTCTTTACAGTGAAAGGCCTTGACCATCTTGACTTGAGCTTTCCTGGGAAGAGTATAAGTCTAGAATTGAATAGCAACACTGCTTGCCCTGACTCGAATGTCCTTTCACCTTTTCACTTTTTCTTTGTACAATTTGGAATTTTCATAGGCCTGCAATCAAAATTCGTCCAACTCATTGAGTTGGAGAAGGCGTTTCTCCCCTGCAGCCTTTAAATCAAAGTTTAGCTTATGGATTGCCCAATAGACTTTATGTTCAAGCTCCATGGGAATGTGACAAGCCTTTCTATACACAAAAAGAAATGGCGACATACCCAGCGGTGTTTTGTAGGCAGTCTTGTAAGCCCATACTGCATCATCCAGTTTCAGCGACCAATCTTTCCTCGTGGGGTTCACAATCTTTTCCAGTATTCTCTTCACCTCATGATTTGACACTTCTGCTTGGCCATTGGTTTGGGGGTGATAAGCTGTAGCTATTCGATGATTTACCCCATATTTAGCCAACAAAGCTATAAACTGGCGATTGCAAAAGTGGGTACCTTCATCGCTAATGATCGCCCTGGGAGTCCCGAACCTCGTGAAAATGCTCTTTTGGAAAAATCTCAGAACCACCTTAGCATCATTCATCGGTATAGTTGCCACTTCCACCTATTTAGACACGTAATCGACTGCCAGAAGGATGTACAAGTTCCCACATAATGAAACGAAAGGCCCCATAAAGTCTATCCCCCAAACATCGAAGATCTCCACCTCAAAGATTGTATTCAAGGGCATTTCATTTCTCTTTGATATATTTCCTACCCTCTGACATCTATCACATCTTTGAACAAAGCTGTAAGCATCCTTGAAGATAGTTGGCCAATAAAAATCTACTTGCAAAACCCTGGCCGCTGTCCTTTCACCTCTATAATGACCTCCATCTACTGATGCATGGCAATCCTGCAGTATACTCTCCATCTCGCTATATGGAATGCACCTTCTAATCATGTGATCAGCACACTGATTGAACAAGTACAGTTCATCCCACATAAACCATTTCACATCGTGTAGAAACTTCTTCTTTTGATGCCTAGTCAAGTCAGAAGGGATGATATTGCTTACTAGGAAGTTTGCATAATCTACGAACCATGGCACTTTGCCTTTCACCACAAATAATTGCTCATTTGGGAAGGACTCATTGATTATAACTTTGTCATTAGCATCCCTTCCCGGATTCTCCAATCGCGATAAGTGGTCAGCTACTTGGTTCTCAGTCCCTTTTTTATCCTTAATTTCTAAGTCAAATTCTTATAAAAGAAGTATCCACCTGATCAGACGGGGCTTGGCAACTTTCTTTGCTATCAAATATCGGATCGCTGCATGGTCGGTGTACACAATCACTCTAGTCCCAATCAAATAAGCACGAAACTTGTCGAATGCGTACACCACCGCCAAAAGCTATTTTTCTGTAGTAGTGTAGTTCAACTGGGCATCAGTAAGGGTCTAGCTAGCATAATATATAACATGAAAGACCTTGTCCCTACGCTGGCCCAATACATCTCCTACAGCAAAAATCGCTTGCATCACACATCAGCTCAAAAGGAAGGTCCCAATCTGGAGCTGTGATCACTGGTGCCGTAGTTAACTTCTTTTTCAAGTGCTTGAATGCAGTCAGGCATTCCTCATCAAAATTAAACTGGACGTCTTTTTCTAACAAACTGCAAAGTGGCTTTGTAATCTTTGAGAAGTCCTTTATAAATCGTCGGTAGAAGCCTGCATGTGCCATAAAACTCCGAACACCTTTTACAGAAATAGGCGGAGGCAAGTTCTCAATAGTTTCCAATTTAGCCCTGTCCACCTCTAATCTTTTCTTCGAAACCTTATGTCCCAAAATGATACCTTCTTGTACCATAAAATGGCACTTCTCCCAATTCAAAACTAGATTTGTCTCAACACACCTTTTTAACACCATTACCAAATTCTCCAAACACAGGTCAAAGGAGTCTTCAAAAATCAAAAAATTCTTTCGTGAAGACTTCAACATTATGCTCAACCATATCGGAGAAAATAGCCATCATACACCTCTGAAAAGTAGCCGAAGCATTGCACAACCCGAAAGACATCCTTCTAAACGCAAATATACCATACGAACAAGTAAAGGTAGTCTTTTCTTGGTCTTCTTGGGCTATCACTATTTGATTGTATCCTGAGTACCCATCTAGAAGGTAGTAGTATTCATGACCTGCCAACCTATCCAGCATCTGATTAATGAATGGGAGGGGAAAATGATCTTTCCTAGTAGCCTTATTTAGTCTGCGGTAGTCCATGCAGACTCTCCACCTCGTCACTGTCCTGGTAGGTATTAGCTCGTTATTTTCGTTAGATACCACAGTCATACCCCCTTTCTTCAGTACGCACTGCATAGAGCTCACCCATGAGCTGTCTGATATCGGATAGATAATCCCTGCATCGAACCACTTTAATATCTCCTTCTTAACCACTTACTTCATAATAGGATTCAGTCTTCGTTGCTGCTCCACTGATGGCTTACTATCATCTTCCAGCAGGATTTTATGCATACAGAATGCTGGGCTGATCCCCTTTATGTCTGCTATGGTCCATTCGATTGCTAATTTAAACTCTCTTAGTACTCGTAGCAGTTTATCTTCCTGGCAAGATGTTAGCGCAGTAGAAATAATAACAGGCAACTTTAAAAATTCACTTAAAAATGCATACCTTAAATGATCTGGAAGAGGTTTAAGTTCAAGATCTGGAGGCATCTCAAGAGAAGGCTTGAGTAGTACTGATGTCTCCCCATAAAGTTTTAGTGGCTCGATAGGAATCTTAAACCTTCGCATCTATGGTGCTGTGTCAAGAATTTGCACATATTCTACAACCATAGTATCTTCCATCTCTGAATCTCCCAATATAGCACTCTCCAATGGCTCTATATCAACCATATTTCTAACTTCTTCATTCAACACTCTGTCTACCAAATCAATCCGGAAGCACTCTTCCTCGTCGGTGGGGAACTTCATAGCCTTAAAAACATTGAAAGTGACTTCTTGATCATGCACTCTCATTGTCAACTCTCATTTCTGGACGTCTATAAGAGTTCGCCCCGTGGCTAGAAAAGGTCTCCCAAGGATGATTGGTATATTTCTATCCACTTCGTAATCTAGAATGATGAAGTCAGCTAGGAAGATAAATTTATCAACTTTAACCAAAACATCTTCAACAATACCCCTTGGATAAGTGACTTATCTGTCAGCAAGCTGTAGCGATATATTTGTCGGCTTTGGAGCCAGTAATCCCAATTGATTGAATACTGACAGAGGCATCAAATTTATGCTCGCCCCTAAGTCACACAAGCATTTGTTGAAAGAAAACTTTCCAATGGAGCAAGGTATTGTGAAACTGCCCGGGTCCTTAAGCTTTGGAGGTAGCTTACGCTGTAATACTACACTGCACTCTTCTGTCAAGGCCACTGTCTCAAAGTCCTCTAATCGTTTCTTCCTTGATAGAATACCCTTCATGAACTTCGCGTAACTTGGCATTTGTTCTAATGCCTCTGCGAATGGTATATTTATCTGCAGTTTCTTGAACACCTCCAAAAACTTGGCAAACCGTCTATCATCTCTGTGCTTTTGCAATCTCTGTGGGTAAGGAATAGGAGGGTAAACAGGTGGTGGTTTGGTTATGGTTTTCTCAGGAAACTCTTCATGATCCTTCTTGATTACCCTCTGCTCAAAACCCCCATTAACTAAGCTCTCTCTGAATTCACTGACTGCTTGCGCGGCCGCGCGAGCTCTTTTTCATTATTGGGTGCGGGCGCGCCAGCCTGTAATTTTGCAGTCTGCCTTCTTGACCTAAGTGTAATGGCTTGACATTGCTCTTTTCCTTCCCTCCTTGGATTGGCTTCAGTAGTACTTGGTAAATTTCCTTGTGGTCTGTTATTGATTGAATTGGCCATTTGGCCCATCTGATTTTCCAAATTTTTGATTGCCACCGCTTTACTCTTCATCATCAACTCAGTAGCAGCAATATGCTTCAGCAATAATTCTTCCACGTCAGGTTTCTTTTCTTGTTGAGGTGTAGAATCTGAGTGATATTGCTGTTGTTGTTGATGAAATCCTGGAGGGTGTGATTGTCTTGGGGTATATTGATGCTGGGACTATTGTGGTTGAGGCTTTGGTGGATAAGGTTGATATTGGGAATGTTGTGCATTTTGGTATTGTTGTTGTGGTTGTGCAGATTGGTATTGATTTTGTGATGTTTGAGGTTGGGATGATTGAGCATTTTGGTATGGTTGGGACTGTTGAGCATTTTGGTAGGGTTGGGACTGTTGAGCATTGGGGTGGTAAGAGTTTGGGAATTGATTCTGTGGCTTTTGGTAGTTGCTGACAAATTATACCGACTCAGTAGTGATGGCACACTGCTCGGTCGGGTGTGCTCCGTCACACAACTCACAAACAAATGCAACTTGTTGAATTCTATTCTATGCCATAGAATCTATCTTCTTGTTCATCGCTGCCAATTATGCTAACAATGATGTGATTGCATCAACATCCAATACTCTTGCCACCTTTGGTTGTACCATTCTCGCCGTTGGATTCTTATACTCATTAGCCGCCATTGTTTCAATCAACTCATAAGCTTGCGGGAAGTCTTTAGTCCATAGAGCTCCTCCCAAAGCGGCATCAATAATTAGCCTAGACTGCCACCCTAATCCATTATAAAATGAGTTTAACACCATCCATTCAGGCATTCCATGGTGCGGGCACTTCCTTAACATTTCCTTGTAGCATTCCCAAGCTTCATGCAACATTTCCCCTTGGAGCTGTGCAAACTGACTCAAAGCACTCCTCATAGAAGCAGTCTTAGCCATAGGAAAGAATTTGGTTAGAAATTTCTGAGCACAGTCTTCCCAAGTGGTAATTGATCCTGAGGTTAATGAGTGCAACCAACTTTGTGCCTTATCCCTCAAGGTGAAAGGGAATAATCTAAGTTTTACCGCCTCATCAGAAACGTTGTTGAACTTAAACGTGTCGCATATCTATAGGAAATTCAGGATATGCTTGTTGGGATCTTCGGAAGGAGTACCCCCAAACTGGAGATTATTCTGAATCATTTGCAGTGTCCCTGGCTTTATCTCGAAAGTGTTTGCAACAATTGCTGGCCGCATTATACTTGACTGCAGATCGGTGATTTTTGGCATAGAGTAGTCCTGTAAGGCTCTATTATTGGCCCTCTGCTCTTCAGCCACTTGATGAGGTTGTTCAGGTTCTACTTGTGGATTGGTGTTTCGAATATTTTCTCTCCTAGCTCTCCCGTTTATGTGCTCTTGTCGAGGCACTAACTCAGGATTTGAGGCTCGCGTGTGCATAAACTATCCACAAGTACCTGAAATACAAATAAAAATAAAGTTAGAAATGAGATAAGAAGAGATTTGTTTAAGTCAACCAAATCTAACGAAAATTGATGTTAATAGTATTAAGCTAAAACCGTATCCCCGGCAACGGCGCCAAAAACTTGTTGCGCCATTTAGGTGTTAAAAAAACGGTCACAAACACGTGCAAGTATACACGAGCGACAAGTAATAAATTCGATAAGTCGAGATCGTTCCCACGGAGAAAGGAGTCAGGCTTAAACTATCATGCAACAGTCCTATGGTTATTTTTGTCTGCTCAAACGTGTGTCAAAGTGTTCTTTAATTAACTAGACGGGGTTTTAAATAAACTTAACTAATTAACAACAAAGGGTTCAAATTAGAGAAATATGGGATCCTAACTTCATCTATTGCATCATCTAGGTTAACAACACCTCAAGTCATGTATAAATAATCACATAGGAATGCTAGCCGAGAGCACGATTGTGGGAAAAGGCTATTTTCCAATATACCAAATCCATATCATATAATATCCATAATTAAGATAGAAATCACATGAACATCGATAAAGCCTAAATCACTATATGTCTATGCAATTTAAAAGCCAAACTGATTTAAGTGTAGGCTCCCTACTAACTAAACAAGGTAATATGGTATATTTCTATCCGTATTACGAATCACAAAACTCATCGAGTGCAAGTTTCACGAACATATGCTAGCATGGCAAAATCTAAGTTTACACTTCATTTTCCAAGTCCATATAAACTATTACAATAGATGTTGATCAGGCATCTAAGCATACAAAGCAACCATGCTAGGCAAACCATACATTTTCATACATACATACCAAAGAGACATAGACTAAGAAAATAGAATCCGTTAGAATCCCATAATGGCAGTTAGTTCATTTCTGAACCACACACCATTATGGGATTTAAACCAAGCATTTCAACAACTATGTAAGAGAAAAAGTAGAGAGAATGGAAATGCAAATCTTGATGGTTCTCTTCCAATAAGAGCCTTCAATGCTCAAGTTTAGACCACAAATCCAACCAAAGAAAACCATAGAAATATAAATGCTACTTGAACTAGAAGAGGAGAAGAGTTAAGCTCTCAAGATCTTCTTAGCTCCTAAACCCTAGAAAAAGCAATACAAGCTTTTTAGTAAAATGTACTCTGATCAGTGCTAAGTAATAATTCTCGTTCAAAACAACCCAACCCTTATACAAACACTCAGCCAAAAATTGCAAATAAAAAGTCAACTTTTATGACCGGCGCGGTCGCGCGGCTTGGCCTTGTTTCACTGGCGCGGCCACGCGCTCCTTTTTTCTCAGCTTGTGACTTCACTTTCAATTATGGCTGCTTTGTGCTTCTTTCCTTCTTTCTTTCTTGCTTCCTTTTCCTTCTCATTTGCTGAATTATGGCCATTTTTCTCGTGCCCCCTTTGTCTCATGCCAAGTCCACCTTCATGCGAAATCCAATCCCACCTTGCCTTAATGTCAGCCTTATGCCATTTTGTCCGTTTTGATGCCATTCCATGCCTTAATCATGCCATTTCATACTCTTTGGAGTTTCCTACCTAAAATATGCAAAACAAAGATAAAATGCATTAAAAGAAACTAAAGTGCTTGAGTTTAAGCAATAATCATAGCAAGTTAGCGTCCAATAAGTAGGTATAAAACCTACTTATCACTAAGCATGATTTAGACTTTTCAAGCATGATGTAAAATGAGATTTGAAGTGTTAAACTATTCAACCTAAGTGTAAATAAGTGATTTACATGTGAACATGCGTATCACTGGTTCATTGGTAGCAATATATGGTTTAAATACTTTCATTCTTGGTCCTTTGTGAAATGAACTCATTAGGCCTTGTTAAACAAAAAGTTAAAATAAAACTATATAGGTTGGAGGTAAACTTAAAGTAAGATGGGAACCAAACCTAATCATAAACCACGTAATATGTATGTTTAATGTGTAACATAACCTATGTATGCTAGTAAGTGAGTTGGATTCAAGCAGACTAAAAGTCAGTTCTGGTTGTGACGGGGAGTAGCGCGGTCGCGCCACTCCCTAGTCATATTCCTGGGCGGCCGCGCCGCCCTGCAGTGTAATCTGATTGTTTGTTGCTAATCAAAAACTCGATACATGTGTTTATGAATGTTTTAAACTATAATATGTGATGAAAGTGATGTTCTAAGTGCTTATGCGTATAGTGACTACATTGATTCAATATTTATCAAAAAATTTAGAAAGTTTTAGATGAAGTTTTTAAAAACCCATCAATGTGATGTTATAATTATATTGTTTGACTATATAGCTAAGAGGGGGCTTGATGTATGTGCTTAACATACGTATTGAGTATGTGCATGAGATAGTTGTGCATCGAACTTGTATAACTAATGAGATTATATATATTTGTAACTATGGTAAAATAGGAATTCGAGGTATTGATAAGCTATAGGGTGATAAACTACGCGAAAGGCAAGTTCCCTAGCTTTCACAACTTTGGATATTGTGCGAGTTCAAATTGTTGTTATATCAACCTTATATATGTTGAGAAATTGTCTATACTTGTACAAATCATTATTCATATTCTAAAATTCGACTTAAAATTTTATCTTGAATCATGTTGCGAGTTTGAATCTTTGTTTTTGAATGAATTGAGAAAAGTGTCTAAGCCATTTGATTCGGCTAGACAAAATATCTATGAGTTAGAAAGCTATTCAAACCAATTGCTTTGGTGCGGACTCTTACAAATCTACTGATATAAACAACCCTCATTGAAGGGGAAATTTTATAACTGTCGGGGAACCGATGTGCGCACAAACAACATGTTTAAATGTTATGCATAACGTAGGGTACTTTAGGCTGATCACCTATTGTAGTTATTTATATTGGACTATCGATTTAATACTGTTAATTCTAGTAAAGAGTTCTTGGTCCATAGTGACTACTCATTGTTGAAACCTTTGAATTCTTTTAAAATCTGTCGGTCTATAGTGACTCATCATTTAAAATTCAAAGGAAAGTCTTGGATCTGTTGATATTTCCTTGTTTACAGCATTATTCATTAATTCTTGAGCTACCTTTGACCATTATACCTTTGAGATTATTAACTTTATATTATGCCTGTTAACCCTTATTATTATATACTTGCTGAGTAAATTTGTTGCTCATTCTTGCTTTTCTTAAAATATTTCAGTTAAGGCAGAACGTGGTGAACCCTCAGGAAAGGATAAAGGTAAGGGCAAAGCTATGGATTAGCTTAGTCCTTTTATGTTATAATATTCTCTTATGATGTATTAAGTCTAGCTTTGTTTATGTACTGAAAACTTGATTAGTATTATGCATTAAGTATGTGATAATTTAAGATATGTATTGAGTTAGTTATGGTTGCGAGACCTTGGGACGAGAATAATTATATTATGTCAATATAAATTATTCTATTATTTCGTTGTGTAAGATTTTAGCTGTTATTAGAGTTAGATCGTGAAGCACCGAATTCGAGATATAAGTGTCTGAAATTGAGGGCGTCACATATATAACCTAATATTATATATTAGGTAAGAAAATTGAATAACCTAAGAGTTATAGAATTAAAGAATTTAATATTTAAAATATATACTAACCTAATAGATTAATTTTATTATCTTAATTAATTATTTATTTTAAACTTAATTAATGTAAGCTTAATTGGGTTATAAAATGAAAACTACATAAACAATCATTTAAATTTCAAAATGAGTGGAATAAAAACCCTAATTAAATAATTAGGGTAATATAAAAATTTATGAGTTGGACCATGCTATTTGTTATGGCCCAAAACAAATTTAATTGGGAGCCCAAACTTTGGCCCAAAGCTAATTGGATTTTTTTAGAGGTTAAATAAGTAAATAATGGTAAAAAAAATATGGAGCAACTAAGGGATAAGGAGGGGGCGGCACATTGAGGAGGAATTTAGCATGTGGGTAAAATTTTTCCATGCCATGTGTCTCTTTATAACTCAAGCCTTAATATTTGTTTAGATTTGCAAGCAAATACAAGATATTGGGCAATATGTACATTGTACCCGGGCAAGGAGGGAGCACTTTAACACATGTGATTAAATTATTTTATTAGAATTGCAAGCCACCTCTAAGACCAAATAGATATGAAGAGATAATGAGAGAGAAACAAAAGAACTAGAGAGAGAATGAAAGAAAGAAAAATAGAAAGTGAGATAGAGAGAAGAAATGGAGTGGTCGGTAGCCCCATTAAGAGAAAGAAGGAAATGAGAAAATTTCTCCCATGATTCATAAAGCTATTTTGAGAAAGAAGAAGGATTGCACAAGAACTAGGTATAACACACTAAACTCTAGTAATTAAATTATGTATTTTATTTTGATTGTTTTAAATCAAATCATGAGCTTATGATCTTGGATCTTAAAACTTTAGACCTACATATTTTATGGTGTATTATGTATAGATCTAGCCATTTTGGGTGTTAAAAGTTTGATCAAAAGAAAGAAAAGAAAAAGCTAGTGACTGCTGCTCTTAAACAGAAAATTCAGAGTTAGTTAGAGTGCTTTTAAAATTCTGGACTTTTGGTATGTATTAGTACACTGAAGAAGCTTTCCATAGACTCCGGAACTGACTAAATCCGACTTCGGAGGATAGTGTTATGTCATTTTAAAGTAGCCGAGTCAAAATTGGAAAACCCATTTCTGTTAAGTCCCTTTGCATGAATTTCTGGGCTGATATGTTTGGAATCTGGAAAAATATAAGTAGAGGAAAGTTGTAGACACAGAATTTAGCTTCGCGTGGGCGCAAGAATCGCTCAAAAATATTTTGAAACGAGAGAGTTATGACAGTTTTAGCGAGAGAGGGTAAATCTGGGAAAAAGGTGAAAACCTTTATTACTGTCCAATTTTGGCGAATTTATTGGACTGCTTAATGAACCCGAAATGGGGGTTTCATATTTTTTAAAAATACTTTAGTATGCCATGTATAACATATCCAAAATTCAGATTAATTGGAGTTACGAGTAACGCATACAAAAATTGCAAAGTAGCTATTTCGCTATGCGTAACTGCAGCTGGGCAGCAACAGCTATGCAGCAGCAAGGCCAAGCGCGCCCAGCGCCTGCTGGTGCCGCTGGTGCCTGCTGTGCAGGCTGCTTAATAGGGGTTTTGACACGCTGTTTTGACAAGCTTCTGTGATCTGTTTTCGCAGTATGAAATTTTTCTAAAATACTATGACATAAGGTTTATAACATGCCTAAAATTTCACTGTTATATTACTCTTGATTTCAGAATTAAAAATAAGCAAATAGGCATGTCAGAACTTGAAAACGAGCGAACGCCGAGTGTCGACACGTCGAGCGATTTTGACGTTCGACGTTCCAAATCACATTCTAGCAAAATAATAAGTCACAATAAATCTAATAAAGTCCTTTGGGGTGAGATTTGACTATAAGTGATATTTTATGTCTAAAAATTTCATTTCAGGCATAAATAAAGCAATAAAAATATGTAATAAATATAAATTTACATATTTAAACAAAAAAAAAAATTAAGTTTGCCTATAAAATTATTTTATGGTGCAACAAAGGGCGAGAAACCTTTAAAAATTTGTATTAATCATAAAAATAATATTTTAAGGTTTTTGAGATTCAAAATGAGATTTTTGAGCTGAGATTTATGTAATAGAGTATGAATATATATGTATATATATATATATATATATATATATATATATATATATATATATAAAGAGAAAATACGAATATTCATAAAACGAAAGATAAAGTGCTTGTTATAGTAGGATAAAATATTTGTATATGAAGCAATGGACCGTGTTGACTCATGAACAGAAAAAATGATATAAGAAAATTATTTATTTAAAAAAATAATACAGTAAATTGAGTTTTACTATAAAAACTATGTATTAATTGTTTAAACTCGAATTTGCGAGTAAAGGTAGAAGATAATTTTGAAATAGAATAAAAATGGTTTAAGCTTCAAGATGTAAAATATTTACATTTTAAAATGTGTGAGACCTTTATTATTTATATTAATAAAGTGATTAAAATATTATTAAATAATTAATAATATTAGAAAGTGAATAAAATATTATGAAATGGTTAATAATATTAAGAAGTTATTTAAAGGATTAAAATATTATTAAAGAATTAATAATATTAGTAAGGGATTATAATATTATTAAGTGATTAATAATATTAGTAAGTGATTAAAATATTATTAAAGGATTAATAATATTTATAAACGATTAAGATATTGTGAAGTGATTATTAAGAAATGAATAAAATATTATTAAGTGATTAATAATACTAGACAAAAGTTTTAAGATAATGATTACGTGAATAAAATATTATCAGAAGACTATAATATTACTAATAAGTTAAGGATTTATTTAATGTTTGATTATGTGGCTAAATGTTATTTATTATTCAAGTAATATTATTGTGAGATAAATTTTGTTATGCTAATTGAAATATCAATCTTATAACTGATAGGTCTTTCATAAGAGATTAAATTAGATTGCGTAGCAGTAATTGACGGTACATGCAAGTTTTCATTACTTAAACTTGAGTTATTATGTTTCAAATATGTTAGTGGATTAATTATTGATAATTATTTTACATATATGATTATTGATTCGCATTTAGTGCATGTTGCATATGCTCATCAGGTATGAAAGGCTGATCACCTTCACTACCATAAGGTTCAGTTAAATTTGTTCATGGTCATTGTTGACAACCCAACAATATTTATTCAGTCATTCAATTATTGAAATTCTGATTCATACTCTTTCACAATTATTATATTATTGAAAATTCAAAAGCTTATTCTTTCTTTCAATCATGATATATCTTTATTATATTTAAATTTCTGAGCAAAGTAGTTGCTCACTCTTGCTATATCACGATAACAAATTTCAGATTAAGACGAATGTTTCAGCAAAGACAGAGACAAAAACAAAGGACAAGATTAGAGTGTTATGCACGTTAACTATTTTGTTATCTGATGTAAGTTATTTATGTAAACCTTTTGTGAATCTAAAGGTAAGTATGTAAGTTAAGGTTAGAAACCTTGGGAAATGATGTAAAATTATTTGAAAATGAACAATGTATGTATGAATATTTCGCAATAGTTATAGAACATGTATGAAGAGAATGTATCGTGACGCACCAGGTCTGGGGTTCTAGGAACTCGGATTTGGGGACGCTACAGTCTTTTAGACCAAGATAGGGAATATTAGCTCTTTTTTCTCCCATAATGTGAGTCCCCTTAAGATTTCTATTAACATACATGAGATCGCTTGATACGATTCTAGTGCCAGTGGGGGTCACTACACTTGGACCATGTCGTGAGGAGCAAGAATGTCCACGATCAGTAAGAAGAGCAGCTTGATGAGAACTGAAAGCTAGAGGATAGACTGAAGTTTTTACTTGCCTTGATCCTTTATCCCCCTGACTTAGTAACCACTTCTCCCCATTTTTATCAGCATTTAAAACTTAGACTTCTACAGATTTCTTACAACCTTGTATTTGATTATTCGCGTAGACTTCTAAACTTTGTACCAGTTCCAGTTTGTACACTTTGTACCAGTTCTTGAGTTTAGTTGCGAGACAAGGCGATATCATCTTGAATTTCTTGCAACCTTGTATCTGATTATTCACGTTGCTGGTGTACAAGTGCCATTGCAGAGTCTGTTTGTTCTAGAGCATTATCAGTTTACTTCATCTGTGACATTACCATGCTCTTGAACTCATTTAGGGAGGTGTTGTGGTCAAAAACTTTCTCAGTGATGGATTTGATTATGTTTTCATTGTTTTTCTGAAGAGCAAGAATAACCTCTTAATGTTCTTGTAGGCGTTTGAAGTAGATATCTGAAAGTAGTTTGCATACAAGCCAATTATGTATGATGATAAAATATATACTTTGGAGACGATCTTATTTATTTATTAATAAAAGTATTCACTTATTAAAGGCATTTAATTATCTACATGATGCTGTTTTATAATATATAAATAACCCGTAGTTTTAAGCAATGCTTTTAGAATTATGATGTTGATCATGCTAATGAGATATAAATTCTTTGAAAGCTTAAAACTAAAATAGTTCACAATCGATGGATTACTAAATAGGGGATTAGTAAATCTGGATAGATTAGTACATATATTGCTTGCTCATTGGATAAGGATGATTGATCTCATGATCATTTGTGTTGAGACACTAAAGCAAGTATGTAGGTGCTTATTGGAGAATAAGTTCACTGAACGTGACTCGCTATGGAATACCTAATGGAGTTTTACTTTCCTGTCAATAGGAATTCCTAATGTGATAGTAGTACAAGTGATCCTTGAACTTGAGATCATCATAGTATTTTGTATGTAATGAATTATACTTTGACTTATTCCTTAAAAACCCTTATGGGATATATCAAAGAGTATGCTTTGGTATAATGAGTTACATATGGAGATAATGAATAATCAATAAAGAATATACCACTTCTAGTAAAAGAAGAGATATATCCTATGTGATTCGTTAAATGACAACCCAGTAGTCCTTGGCCAAGACAAAATAAAATTAGAAAGGAGTTTCTAATTTGCATTATTTGGAGTTGTGCATTTTCCAATTAAAAAACATATAATTAAATAAAATAAAACTTGACAGTAATTTCATATCTTATATTTAATTGAGACATTGTGTGGTGGAGGAATTGAATTGTACGGTAACTATTTACTCACAAGTTCTTTTATGATTAATGTTAAAATCTATATTATATGAAAAGTCGTTAATTGCTAGGGAGGGTTATCTCTATTGTAGAATAAATATTATTTATTTAAATAGATTATTAGTTTAATTTATTTATTTAAATAAGATTAGAATTGTTCTAATTGATTTATTTACAATCGGTTTAATATGGAGAACCTAAAGGGTCACACCATAAAAAAAAGAATAATTATTTAAGAATGTAATGGCATAATAGTAATAATGCATTAAGTGTAATTAATTTAATCTATGGTGATAGAATAAATTAAATAGCTTAATGTTTATTATTTAATATTTTAAAAATATTAAATATAAATTAATAAGAGGAGTCTTATTAATATTATTACAATTATTATTATTTTAATTTTTAAAAGAGTTTATGAAATAACTTAATATTAGTACTCTCATTTATTCCTAATAAGATTAGGTGGCAAATTAATTAAAAAAATTTAATTAATTATTCCCAATGTGTTGGGAAGCCTAAATTAATTAAATGAGTTTAATTAATTAAATGAAACCCCATGTCTAATAGGATTAGAAGGGTTGACCAATATTTATATAAAAGGAGTCTTATAATAGATATCAGTTGATGAAATTCTAATTGTTAGAGAGTACTCCTTTTCTATAGTGGATAGAAACCTAGGGTTTAGCCAACCACCCTCTTTCTTGATAATTTATCTTTCTTGGTGGATCACCTCTAGAGGCCAAACACTTGGGTGGCTGACGTTGATCAAAGTAAAGAATCTAACCCGTAAATTCAAGGAGATCACGAAGAACAAGGAGTTGATCTCGTACCTGTGGAAGCTTCGTTTTACAAGAGTATGATTCACTAACTTCTTATTTATCGTTTTAAATTAATAATTTGCATAAAAGATGATTCGGGTAATGGTTTTGTAGAAAATTTTAAACTCTGATATATCATGCTTTCGCTAATTTTTGCAATTTGATTGCGTTATAATTTCGTACAAACCCAACAATGGAATCAGAGCCAAACCTTTATGTAATTATTAATTGTTTTGATTTCATATACATATGGGTATGTATTTAGAATAATTTATTGGGTATAATTTTATTGTATAACATTATTTTTATGAAAAAAAAGGATTCACTTTATATCTAATAGGTAACCCACGAATTATTATTATTTTTTTTCAAAAGAACCTGCTGAATTCTTTTTAAAAGAAGTGATTCACAATTTGCTGGTGATCAGTAGAAATCTGCAGGATTTAAAGAAAAAAAAGGGGGCTTTAGTCAAAAAAAAGAAAAAGAAAAGTGAATGAGGATATTATATATTATATATATATATATATATATATATATATATATATATATATATATATATATATATATATGATAGAAAGTAATTCAATTTCGTAAAGGGATTTGATTCCTAATCTTCAAGGTGTCCCAGATAAGATTATATATATATATATATATATATATATATAATATTCTTAATAATTTTATAATTAAAATAAAGAGTTTATTTTAATTTTGAAATTGGATTTCATGCAATTTAAAATTGCCCATTAAATGATACTCATATATATATGGAATAATTTTAATTCATGAGATGAATATTTATTTATTGATGCATATTGTGATATGTATGAAAATAAATGGGATTGAATATGAGACTATTGACCAATGTGATTGGATTTTATTTTGGTTGAATGCTTGAATGAATGAGTTTTGTTAAATGGGGTTTGCGTACTTCGTCTTCTCTGATTTTTTCTTGATGTAAAATTCTATCTCCCTCCTATGTACTTCCCCTTGACTGTTGATCAATGTTTTTATTTAAATTAAATAGTTTAATGTAATAGAAATAATTAGAATTATCTTGAAGAAATTGGAGACCAAGGAGCACGTGAAGACCCGTTTGTAATGGAACCCTAGTTTAAATGTAATAGGTACATTTAAATTTAAATTCTTGCACTCTTAAGTTTGACCTTTTGGTTCACTTGGTGGCTCTAGTGAACCAAACTAGAATAAAAGTCCATATTCAATACGGGTTGAATATACTATTCTATATATGCATGCTAAGTATTAAATATATTATATTTTATGTAAACATGTTTCGCATGTTTAATAAAATGACGCGTATTTTATATGTATATTTGCATGCGCGCTAAACAAGATGTGACAAATAATAACAAACCCCTCAAAGAAATTATATTAAGTCTAAAGCGTTGAAAGATATTTGGAATATCGAACGTCGCCTTCTAGCATGATAAATTAATAGAGTATTAAATATTTTAATACGAGTTTGTTGTGCACAGACAAGGCGAGTATTGTGTATTTAAGATATTAATTTAATCACATTTGATGCTTATAAAGTCAATTGAACAATATTGTTTTGTTGTGCACACACATGGACAATATTTTTCTTTTTCGAATATATGGAGTGCTAGGTTGGACTTAACTTAAATTATTTTAGTTCGGATGTGTACACACTTGACCATTATGATATAAGAGGTAAAATACAAGGAGTCACATGTTGATGTGATTGACAAGGGTTGTCTACCTATTTATTTATATATCGTTTATTGTGCTATCCACAAGGCTATATACATTTGAAATGAGATCCTTATTCTCACTAGTAAATCTTGAATTAGATGTTGTCGAACTATAAAAGTGAGGGTAATATAGTTTGAAAAAATAGTGGGAGAGTTATAGTTTAAAATAAGACCTAATTTACTTTGGTATATAAAATTAATTAAATGAATGTTTGCTAAAATATTATCTTTTCACATATAAAAATTTAAAATGTCGAAATTACTAATTTCACTACGTAGCATACTTGATGCTAACAAACTGACCGGATAGAATTACACGGACTGATTAAGGAATCTGAGAATAGTTCTCACTGCTGATAAGATTTCTTATGTCCTAAATTCACATGTTCCTAGAACTGATCCAGAAACAGCCTCTGAGGAAGAGATTGCCGCTATTATAAAGTGGCAAGATAATGCATCTATGACTCAATGCATCATGCTCGCATCCATGAATAACGAGTTTTAGCGTCAGCATGAAAATATGAATGCTTTTATTATGTTGCTTCACCTCAAGGAGTTGTATGGTGAACAAAGTAGGACTGCTAGATATGAGATATCTAAGGAGCTCTTTCGATCTCGAATGTTCGAGGGCACTGCCGTTGAGACTCATGTCCTAAGGGTGACCAATCTGATTGAACGCCTTGGAAAACTTGGGTTCGTCATGGTTGGGGAGTTGAGTCAAGACTTGGTCTTGCAGTCACTCCCTGAGATATTCTCGCAGTTCGTTGTTAATTTCCACATGAATAAGTTAGATGTCAGCTTGCCTGAATTACTTAACATGTTGAAAACTGCAGAAGGTCACTTCCCATCCAAGAAGAACCATGTCTTAATGGTTGATTCTTCCAAGAAAAGGAAGAGGCCCAATGTATCTTCTGAAAAAAAGAAATTTAAGAAGGCTAAGGGCAAGGTGAACACAAAGGAACAAAAGAAACCTGATCCAGCTAGCAAAGAAATATGCTTTCATTTCAATGAGCCAGGTCATTGGAAGAGGAACTGCAAGAAGTTTCTTACAAAGAAGAATCTTGGAGAAGCTTCGACTTTCAATCAAGGTTTGTTCATGATTGAAATTAATTTTTTTGAAAGTTAAAATTCTACTTGGATATTGGATACCGGCTGTGGTTCTAACATATATAATACTGTGCAGGGACTGGTCATAAGTAAAAAGCTGAACAAGGATGAGGTTGTCCTACGAGTGAGAAATGGAGCAAAGGTTGCTGCATTAGCTGCAGGCACTTATTGTTTAGCACTGCCTACGGGCAAGTCCATTTATTTAATTAATTGTTATTTTGTTCCGAATATCATTAAAAACAATATTTCAAATTCTGTAATAGATATGGATGGATTTGAAATTATAATAAAGAACAACAGTTGTTCTATTTATAAAAATAATATTTTATATGGTGTTGGTAATTTGCGAAATGAACTTTACATACTTGACTTGCATGAAAATATATTTCAAATAGAACAAACTAAGAAAAGGAAAAGAGATGATGTTAATTATACTTATATGCGGCACTGTAAACTCGGTCATATCAATGAAACAAGATTATCCAAGTCGTATAACGATGGGCTCTTAGAGCTATCCGATTATGAATCAGATCCAACTTGTGAATCTTGTCCCATGGGTAAAATGACTAAATCTCGTTTTAGTGGAAAAGGAGAAAGAGTTACAGAATTGTTAGCGTTGGTTCACATACACGTTTGTGGACCTATAACAACGAATGCACGAGGAATGTATTCTTATTTTATTACTTTCACTGATGATCACTCAAGATTTGAAAATATGTATTTAATGAAATACAAATCTGAATCATTTGAAAAGTTCAAAGAGTTCAAAAGTGAAGTAGAGAAACAAATGGGCAAGATTCTTCAATCAAATCGAGGTAGAGAATACTTAAGCGGTGAGTTTCTCAATTGTCTCAAAGATAATGGTATAATCTCACAATGAACTCCACTAGGTACACCACAGTTAAATGGAGTATCTGAAAGTAGAAATCGAACATTGTTGGACATGGTTCGTTCCATGATGAGTTTTACCGATCTTTTAATTTCATTCTGGGGTTATGCACTAGAAACGACTACATATCTACTAAATAAGGTCCCCTCAAAATCTGTCCCCAAGACTCCATATGAGATGTGGACAAAGAGAAAACCTGGTCTTAAGCATGTTAAGATTTGGGGATGCCCATCTTATGTGAAAAGGTTTCAAAATGATAAGCTTGGGACAAAATCTGATGAGCGCACGTTTGTGGGAAATCCTAAAGAAAGTTTGGGATACTATTTCTACAATCCTACTGAGCAAAAGGTGTTTGTTGCGAAACACGATGCCTTCTTGGAAAAGGAGTTTACCCTTGAAGGGGCTAGTGGGAGACAAATAGATCTTGAAGAAATTTAAAAACCACAAACAACTACAGATCAATTGGATGAACCTGTCCAAGTAGAGACACTTACTGTACAACACCCTATTCGTAAGTCTGGAAGAGTACCGAAAATACCTGAAAGGTATGAATTCGTTATAGAGGATGATAATGAGGTACACGTCATAAATGATGATGATCCATTGAATTACGAACATGCTATGAGTAATTAAGACTCAGAGAAATGGTAGATGACCATAAAATCTAAAATAAATCTTTGAAGCAATGCACAAGACCATTTGAATTTTACTTGCGATTGTAACTTATTATTACTAGATTTGGCAAAATGGACATGTAGATGCCCTTCCTCAAATATAAATTATTAGAGGAGAATGAATGTATGATATAGCTAGATGGATTTGTTTCAATGGTTGAAACAATTCATGTATATGAGCTACAACAATCAGTTTATGGATTGAAGCAAGCTTCTAGTAGATGGAACATCCGTTTTGATGGGACAATCAAAGAGTTTGATTTTATCAAAAACGAGGATGAACCAGGTGTGTACAAGAAAGTTAGTGGGAGCGCTGTTTCATTCCTTGTATTATATGTTGATGATATATTACTGATAGGGAATGACATTCCTATGCTACAATCGATCAAAATAAAGTTGTCTAAACATTCCTCCATGAATGATTTGGGTAGAACATCCTACATTGGGGATATAAATATGTATAGATAGATTTAAAAGCATGTTCGGCTTAACCCAAGGAACGTATATTCATTAGATGCTAAAGGCGTTTAGCATGACAAACTCCAAAAGTGTCTCATGGTGATGAGCTATGAAGTGTATCTCTCTAAAATTATCCTCAATAAAAGAAAGATCGCATGAGTTACTATCATGTATGCAATGAAATATACGAGACTTGATGTTGATCAATCAGATTCTGGAGAAGATCACTGTAGGACAGTGATAAACATCCTAAAGTACTTAACTGGCCCTAAGGATGTCATCATGACACATGATGGGTCTGAATTAAACTAGAGGACTAAATAGAGTCAAGTTTTTAGACTGATCAAGACGACAACAAATCCACTTTAGGGTAAGCCGTTACCTTAAAAGGTGGTGCAGTGAATTAGAATGGTTCCAAACAACAAAAGGTTGATGGTTTAGTGACAAAGACAAAGTATATAAACTGTAAGTGAAGCTGCAAATTGATGTTTCGGATGAAAAGTTCATTACAGAACTAATAATAGTTCCTAAGTCTCATCTTGAATCCAAACATGTGTTGCGACACTTTGATTAAAGAAATTATTGAAAGAAGAGACGTCACCTTGGAGGGTGTAGACTCTCAAGACGACTTTTCAGATCCATTTACTAAAGCTTTAACACAACAGTAGTTTGATCGTCACTTAGAGAAGATGGGTATGAGATACTATGGCGATTGACTTTAGTGTAAGTGGGAGATTGAAAGGAGTGTGCATATAAGCCAATCATGTATGATGATAAAGCATATACTTTGGAGATAATATTATTTATTTATTAATAAAAGTATTCACTTATTAAAGGCATTTAATTATCTACATGATGCTATTTTTATAATATATAACTAACCTGTAGTTTTAAGCAATGCTTTTAGAATCATGATGTTGATCATTCTAGTGAGATCTAAATTCTTTGAAAGCTTAAAACTAAAATAGTTCCCAATCAATGGATTACTAAATAGGGGATTAGTAAATTTGGATAGATTAGTACATATGTTGCTTGCTTATTGGATGAGGATGATTGATCTCATGATCATTTGTGTGGAGACACTAAAGCAAGTATGTAGGTGCTTATTGGAGAATAAATTCACTGAACGTGACTCGCTATGGAATACCTAATGGAGTTTTACTTTTCTGCCAATAGGAGTTCCTAATGTGATAGTAGTACAAGTGATCCTTGGACTTGAGATCATCATAGTATCTTGTATGTAATGAATTATACTTTGACTCATTCTTTAAAAACCCTTAGGGTATATCAAAGGCTATGCTTGGATATAATGAGTTACATATGGAGATAATGAATGATCAATAAAGAATCTATCACTTCTAGTAAAAGAAGAGATATATCCTATGTGATTCATTAAATTACAACCCAGTAGTCCTTGGCCAAGGCCGAATGAAATTAGAAAGGAGTTTCTAATTTGCATTATTTGGAGTTGTGCATTTTCCAATCGAAATACATATAATTAAATAAAATAAGATTTGACAGTAATTTCATGTCTTATATTTAATTGAGACATTGTATGGTGGAAGAATTGAATTGTACGGTAACTATTTACTCACAGGTTCTTTTATAATTAATGTTGAAATCTATATTATCTGAAAAGTCGTTGATCGCTAGGGAGGCTTATCCCTTTCGTAGAATAAATATTATTCATTTAAATAAATTATTAGTTTAATTTATTTATTTAAATAAGATTAGAATTGTTTTAATTGATTTATTCATAACCGATTTAATATGGAGAACCTAAAAGGTCACACCATAAAAGGAAGAATAATTATTTAAGAAGGTAATGTCATAATCGTAATAATGCATTAAGTGTAATTAATTTAATCTATGGTGATAGAATAAATTAAATAGCTTAATATTTATTATTTAATATTTTAAAAATATTAAATATAAATTAATAAGAGGAGTCTTATTAATATTATTATAATTATTATTATTTTAATTTCTAAAGGAGTTTAGGAATTAATTTAATATTAGTACTCTCATTTATTCCTAATAAAATTAGGAGGCAAATTAATTAAATAAATTTAATTAATTAGTCCCAATGTGGTGGGAAGCCTAAATTAATTAAAGGAGTTTAATTAATTAAATGAAATCCCATTCTAATAGGATTAGAAGGGTTAACCAATATCTATATAAGAGGAGTCTTATAATAGATATCAGTTGATGAAATAGTAATTGTTAGAGAGTACTCCTTTGCTATAGTGGATAGAAACCTAGGGTTTAGCTAACCACCCTCCTTCTTGATAGTTTCTCTTCCTTGGTGGATCACCTCTAGAGGCCAAACACTTGGGTGGCTAACGTTGATTAAAGGAAGTTATCTAGCCCAAAAATTCAAGGAGATCACGAAGAATAAGGAGTTAAACTCGTACCTATGGAAGCTTCGTTCTACAAGGGTATGATTCAATAACTTCTTATTTATCGTTTTAAATTAATAATTTGCATAAAGGATGATCGAGTAATGGTTTTGTAGAAATTTTTAAACTCTAATATATCATGCTTCCGTTAATTTTTGTAATTTGATTGCGTCATAATTTCGTACAAACCCAACAATATCATCCCATTGTTTAAGATTATTAGCAATGTCCTTGAGTAGACCTTTAATATGTTTATTAAATTCGTTGCCCATCTCCCCAGGTACATTTGGTGCATCTTCAACAATCTTATTCATCTTTTTATGGAGGTTAACTGAGTTACCATTAAGTTCTTGATTGATATCCTCAATAACAAGAGCCAATACACCTGACAATTTTTCATTTGTCGAAAGTGCAGAGACTCGCTCCAAAATTTACGTTAAGATCTCTTCAATACCAACTGTCGACGTTGGGAAAAAATCTTGTTGCTTTGGATAGATCTCTCTTACTTCCTAAATTTTTTTTCTACCCTTATTTGTCTTATCTGTTTTATGAAGGGTGAAGTTACTTAGAAAAAGGCCAACATGTATCATGTTGACAATTTAAAAGATTACAAAGTTGCCAGTTGATATTTTTGAAATGGTTGTATCAACTCAACCAAGTTTTGTTTGATTTTGCACGTAAGCCAAATTACTGGACGCTGTCAAAACTTGGCCCTGAAATCGAGATTTAAAGTTCGGGGGCTTGGTTAAGTGGGGGATGTTGGGTTTGTACGAAATCATGACGCAATCAAATTGCAAAAATTAGAGAAAGCATGGTAAATCAGAGTTTAAAAATTTCTACAAAACCATTACCCGGATCATCCTTTATGCAAATTATTAATTTAAAACGATAAATAAGAAGTTATGAAATCATACCCTTGTAGAACGAAGCTTCCACAGGTACGAGTTCAACTCCTTGTTCTTCGATCTCCTTAAATTTTTGGGTTAGATTCCTTCCTTTGATCAACGTTAGCCACCCAAGTGTTTGGCCTCTGAGGTGATCTACCAAGGTAGAGGAATTATCAAGAAGGAGGGTGTTTGGCTAACCTTAGTTTTTTATTCTCTATAGAAAATGAGTACTCTCCAACAATTGGAATTGCATCTAGTAATATCTATTATAAGACTTCTCTTATATAGATATTGGTCAACCCTTCTATTCCTATTAGACATGAGATTTCTTTTAATTAATTAAACTCCTTTAATTAATTTAGGCTTCCCACCACATTGAGAATAATTAATTAAATTCATTTAATTAATTTGTCTCCTAATCTTATTAGGAATAAATGAGAGTACTAATATTAAATTAATTACTAAACTCCTTTAGAAATTAAAATAATAATAATTATAATAATATTAATAAGACTCCTCTTATTAATTTATATTTAATATTTCCAAAATATTAAATAATAAACATTAAGCTATTTAATTTATTCTATCACCATAGATTAAATTAATTACACTTAATGCATTATTACGATTATGCCATTACCTTCTTAAATAATTATTCTTTCTTTTATGGTGTGACCCTTTAGGTTCTCCATATTAAACCGGTTGTGAACAAATTAATTAGAACAATTCTAATCTTATTTAAATAAATAAATTAAACTAATAATCTATTTAAATAAATAATATTTATTCTACAATAGGGATAAGCCTCCCTAGTGATCAACGACTTTCTAGATAATATAGATTTCAACATTAATCATAAAAGAACCTGTGAGTAAATAGTTACCGTGCAATTCAATCCTTCCACCATACAATGTCCCAATTAAATATAAGACATGGAATTACTGTCAAGTCTTATTTTATTTAATTATATGTATTTCGATTAGAAAATGCACAACTCCAAATAATGCAAATTAGAAACTCCTTTTCTAATTTCATTCCACCTTGGCCAAGGATTCCTGGGTTGTCATTTATCGAATCACATAGGACATATCTCCTCTTTTACTAGAGGTGGTAAATTCTTTATTGATCATTCATTATCTTCATATGTAACTCATTATACCCAAGCATACCCTTTTATATACCCTAAAGGGCTTTAAGGAATAAGTCAAAGTATAATTCATTACATACAAGATACTATGATGATCTCAAGTCTAAGGATCACTTGTACTACTATCTATTAGGAATTCCTATTGACAGGCGAGTAAAACTCCATTAGGTATTCCATAGCGAGTCACGTTCAGTGAACTTATTCTCCAATAAGCACCTACATACTTGCTTTAGTGTCTACACACAAATGATCATGAGATCAATCATCCTCATCCAATGAGCAAGAAACATATGTACCAATCTATCCGGATTTACTAATCCCCTTTTTAGTAATCCCACGATTGAGAACTATTTTAGTTGTAAAGCTTTCTAAGAATTTAGATCTCATTAGCATGATCATCATCATGATTCTAAAAGCATTGCTTAAAACTATGAGTTATTTACATATTATAAAAATAGCACCATGTAGATAATTAAATGTCTTTAATAAGTTAATATTTTAATTAATAAATAAATAAGATCATCTCCAAAGTAGATGCTTTATCATCATACATGATTGTCTTGTATGCATACTACTTTCAGGGGAAAGGTGTTAGGCACCCCCAACTCCCGTGAAATATGGTACCGCATCTTTTCAATATTTTCCTTTTAAATTGCAATGTGTGTGTGTATGCTGGAAGTAATTGAGCCTACATTTATTTGATTTGAAAGTAGTACTATGCTTCGTTGGACCTACATACGAAGGGTTGGACTTAATTGAAAAGTCCTTTTATTTAGACAAGATATAAAAATGATGTTTTGAAAGGTGATTTTCAAACTTTTTTGCTTGCATAGGAATTGAAGCATATCGATACTTCCATTTTATTTTGTTCAGCCTTTGGCTCGACTTAAATGTTTATTGTCGGGATGCGAAACATCCTCGACTATAAAATGTATATACAAGTGTTGGTCTTCTTATGGGCATGACAGCCATCGAAGTGACCCTAACACTACAAACCATATTTCACTATGTTTGAGACCATAAATTCGGATAACCATTTTAAGGTCCCTCGGCTGTACATTTTACAGAAAAATTGGTAGGATATGTTTACAAAGTGGAGCTTGTCTATCGTGGAAATCAGATTTAGATCAGTTTGATCATCAATCCCACGATTCCTAGGCTCACATAAAATGGCCAAGAAAACCTGCATAGCACAGATATTCATAGAGAAGGAGAATTGTACTCTAAACGTTGCAAAAATAAAGGATTCATCAGACAAATCCTTGCATGCATGTAGCCATTGCTTCCCATTTCCGCTATATATGGATCTAGGGTCGCGAGGTTGCTTTAATATTTATAAAACTAGAAAAAACTAGATTTAAATAAATCTGAGCCATTCTAGCTTCCCAGTTCCGGTTGGACCTACTTTGTACCGTTTGAAAGTTAGAAAGGGTTAGATTTAAATAAATATAATTCGCTAAAATTTACATTAAAATAAATTTATATCAAATGAATATTTAAAACAAATATTTAATCTCAATGAGGAATGAAATTATATATATATATATTTATATATATCAAAGCTGTAAAGAGCCACCGATTTCCAATCCAGGCCCGACTGGAATGTACATATATATATATATATATATATATATATATATATATATATTTATAAAAGCGGTAAAGAGCCACGAATTGCTAATCCAGGCTCGACTGAATGTAAATATATATATATATATATGTATGTATAAAAGCTGTAAAGGGCCACAGATGTCTAATCCAGACCAGACAGGAATGTAAATATATATAGATATAAAAGCAGTAAATAGCCACGAATTAGCAATCCAGGCTCGATTGAATGTATATATATATATATATATAAAAGATGTAAAGAGCCACGAATTGATCCAGGGTCAATTGGAATATAAATATATATATATAAAAGATGTAAAAGACCACGAATTTTTAATCAAGGCCAAACTGAAATGTAAATGTTAATATATACAGTTAGTATATATATATTAAAGCAAAAAAGGCCATGAATGAGCAATCCAGGCCAAAAGAAGTTAGAAAAATTATATATATATATATATATATAGTTATATATATAAAAGCAATAAAAGGGCCACGAATTCGCAATGTAGGCCCGACTGAATTGAAAGTTAGTATATATATAGTCAATTATATATATAATAAAGCTGAAAAGACCACGAATCAGCGATCCAGGCAGAACAAGTTAGTATATATATATATATATACATAAAAGCGAGTAAAAGTCACGGATCAACGATCCAGGCTGTGCAAATGAAGAAATATATATATATATATATATATATATATATATATATATATATATATACTTATATATACTAAAAGGTAAGCCAAAACGGCCACGAAACTGAGTTCCGGGAAAAACTAGAAGATGAAACTTGATATGCACGTTCACATATACGTAATGAAGTAAGAAATGAGTTCTGATCGTAAAAAAAACTTACAATAGACTGCTCCACGGGATTTTTGCCACTCGTTGGGCTTTAAATGGACGTTTCCACTGGTTAATTTTTGATATGTTATAGAATATACGTATGCAAACGTATAGGAATAATAAAATTGAAGTTTGGAGTACTAGAAGTAGGGCTAAGGGTCGATATGGGCAGAGTTTCAAAGTGTTTTTTTATTTTTTTCTTCTCTTTTTGCCAAGGGTGGGAGGTCTCATTTATAGACCAAAATGGTAGGGGGTCTACCCGTGGCTGCCGCGAGTAGAATTGCGACTCCTCATGATGGGTCCCACCTAGTGGACGCCATTATCTCGAACTACGTGCACTCCGAGCAACCCAATGTCAGGTTCGAACCTTTATAACTTTTAATCTGGGCGTCCGTTTGAGGCGTGCTATACCTTTCCAAAAAGCCCTTTCCGAAAGCTACACAATGACATGTGATTTGTCCATTTTTGATTCTAAGAAGATGGGTTTATAACCAGATCTTCATTTTTTCGCTGTCCGTCCGTTGAGCTGTCTTGTGTTGTTTTCACTCGGGATCGATGTTATGGCTCTTTCTGACCTTTATTGCATCAATTCAGCTTGATTATGACTGATTTGGCTTGAAGTTGATAAAATGACCATTTTACCCTTCTGGGGGTCATCTCATGTGTTGGCAAGGTTTTCAACTGTTTTCTCGGGGTTGTCTCCTAGGTTTGATCCCAGTCGACTCTATTCTTCCTCAGGGTTATCTCCAAGGTTTCCTTGGTCTCCCAGGTTTGCCTTTGAGGATGATTTGATGCTTCAGGGCTGTCTTCGAAGGTTGATTTGATCTCCCGGTGTTGTCGCCGGGGTTCCTGTATCTCCCGATATTGTGACAGGGGTTGACTTGAAATCCCGATATTGTAACCAGGGCTGAGTTTGATCTCATGGGGTTAAGTAGTTTTCAATAGCTAGTATCACCGGATTGTTCCCGATGATTCTTTGGGGTTGTCGCCAACGGCTGTCATCACCGATTTGTTCATGATGCTTCGTTAGGGTTATCGCCAACGGTTGGAATGTCAGGCAATCTGACCTTCGCTGAAGTAGTTTTCAACGGCTGTATCACCGAATTGTTCCCGATGCTTCGTTAAGGTTGTCGCCAACTGCTGGAATGTCAAGCAATCTGACCTTCGCTGAAGTAGCTTTCAACGACTCTATCACCGGATCGTTCCCGATGCTTCATTGGGGTTGTCGCCAATTGCTGGAATGTCAAGCAATCTGACCTTCACTGAAGTAGTTTTTAACGGTTGTATCACCGGATCATTCCCGATGCTTCATTGGGGTTGTCGCCAACGGCTGGAATGTTAGGCAATCTGGCCTTCGCTAAAGTAGTTTTCAACGGCTGTATCACTGGATCGTTCTTGATTCTTCATTGGGGTTGTCGCTAATGGCTGGAATGTTAGGCAGTCTGGCCTTCGCTGAATTAGTTTTCAACGGCTGTATCACCGAATCCTTCTCGATGCTTTGTTGGGGTTGTCGCCAGCGGCTGGAATGTCAGGCAATCTGACTTTCGTTGAAGTAGTTTTTAATGGTTGTATCACCGGATAGTTCCCGATGCTTCGTTAGGGTTGTCGTTAATGGTTGGAATGTCAGGTAAGCTGACCTTCGATGAAGTAGTTTTCAACGATTGTATCACTGGATCGTTCCCGATACTTTGTTGGGGTTGTCACTAATGGCTGGAATGTCAGTCATGATCGATCTCGATGTGGGGGTATTCTTTCTGATAAGTCACACCCTCGGACCAATCTAGACACCTTTGACACATTCAAAGCCTGCTGTTCATAGCGCTGGACTTTCCCGATGCTTAGATAGAGGCAGCTTTCAGCAGTTTTTAGCAGTTTTCATCATTGGCCTCTGAATATTACTTCAGGGTCTCGACCAATGGTTTATATGAAGTTTATTCATTCATCAGGAACTTGTCGCTTATACGCGGGATTTCAGGCCAATCCGCTCCATCACGTAGTAGTTTTTTTTCTTGATTTGACTGTTCATCTTCTATAAACTCCATTTCAACTCGAACTGGACTGAACCGGAGGGTGTGGGCCCAAACCTAGGGAGCCGCATGTAGAGGTGCAGCCGCCGCATATGGGGCTGCTACTCCCTGCGATTATAACTTGGCCTCATGTGGCTTTCAAAGTTCATTTTCAAAATTAAAATCTAAAGAAAATCCAAAATTTCTTCTTCAGATCTACGGAGTTCGGGCTGCTTTTTTCAAATTCCGTCACCGTACCAATGTTCTGCACATCTCTGGTAACGTTTACATCCTTTCTTTTCTAGTTTTGTCTGTTAGAATGTTAGATATCATATAGTATGCTTTTAAACATAATATAGCGAATAGGCGTGCCTATACGACTTGATAAAAATTTTTAGACTCAGTAAATATGTATGCTTTATTGTGCTGAACGTTCTGATGTAAAAAAAATTTAATTTCTGGGACAATCAATTAACGCCCTTTTTGATCAGTTTACTCATCCTTTTTGAGGCAAAATGAGCCTGGATTTTCAACTAAAACTACTCATGGTAATTTAGCTGCCATAGGGAGTTTAATTTTTAATTTTTTTTCATAAATATGAACTGTTAATATTTTTGGGTAGGTGTTCTACTGAATGGTCACCAAGTTATGCCTATGTGCTTGCGGACAGTCCATTTTACAAAGGAGACTCTGGTGAATTTTTTTCAAAAGCCTGAGTATTTAATAAACATGCAATTTCAACTCTACTAGGGATTTTTGTTAACTAATGCATGCTTTAGGACTTAAAAATGCATGAAGTAATGATTTAACTTAATAAGCCACATGTTTAAGGCTTACCTCACCCTTTCTGAGGTGATTTGAAGACTTTGTCCAAGTTATGGAGCCAGATAGACTCGGTAGTGCGAGCAAGGTTTACTTTTGGATTTCCATTCTTTATTTCTTTTGCCATTTCAGAGCACATGTTTAATTTGGACTGGCTATTTGATGCAGGTTCCAGGCTTTATGTAGCTCAGGGGGAATTGGTTCAGCATCCACTCCTTATATCATACTCTATATCTGGAGTATCAGGCCAGTGTCAATACTTGGGGGTTCGAGGCCTTCTTTTCTATTCCTCCCTGCCGTTGCCCCTAGGGTTATCTGTGGGCTTTGTTTGAGTGCTGGTTCCACCAGACTCAGTCGCTCCATGTGTTGGATTGTGAGGTGATGATGACACCTATGGATTGGAGGTTCATCACCGGGATAGAGTTTGCAGGGGAGCCAGTTCCGTTGGTGGCTGATATTTCACCTGCTACTGTGAGATCCCTTTTGGGAGTTCCAGCTATGACCATCAAGGGTTAGATTGTTCGTTCTGGTCCCTTGAGTGTAGATGCCCAGAGCGAGGCTTTGACTGAGCCTCTGCCTGATGACCAGAGGGTTAGAGATTGCATTCTTCGGCGACTGTTCTTGGTGATCATCAGGGGTTGTTTCATTACAGACAACTCATCGACAGTGTCTTTCGCCCTGGTCAGCGCTACTTGATACGTGGAGCGCCTCAGTAATTTTAATTGGGGTACCTATACCTTTGCCTATTTTCTCTGAGGGATACACTTGCATTTGGAGGGCGTGACGGAGGCTTGGCAAGGTTTTTACCCATTCTTGCTGGTGAATCATTTCTCTTTCACCTTTCAATTTCATCATTTATGTTTGTCAGTCTTTACCACTGAGGACTTTTGATCTTTGCATTGCTAGTTTTGGGCATATGAGAGGCTTCGTTGCCTACGCCCAACCACTACTTGGGGCCTGGAGACTTATCTGAGGGGACGACGCTGGCATCTCGCCACTTTGATGGAGGTCCCTATAGTCGAGGGATTTACCCACTCTCGCTTACAGCTAGAGCTGTTGACGGCTGATTCCATCGCGTTGGTCCCTTACACCCCCGACTTTCTGACAGTCGGGTTTGAGGATGGCTTTTTGACTGGTCGGGAGTTTTCATTGTCCACTCGTTGGGTTCCATTTTTGACCTAAGGAGGTTGGGGAGCTCTACTTGGGAGAGCGTGATATCTAGAGAGTGATGGGAAATATCTGTATTCGTTTTGATCCTTCTGCTTGGCATCATTGACCACTAGCTCAGCCACTCACAAACATTCCACTGGTGGGCATAGATGGCTTCACCCTGTCAGAGGGTCCTTATAGCCAGGAGGCATTTCATAGCTGGTGGAGTCAATGCACTATTGGGGCTCAGACTCGTGCTACCCAGTTTATGGCAGACATAGTGCCGGGGTCTGTGATGATGACAGACTGGATGGCTTGCCTCCGAGAGCCGGCTCATCTGGAGCAGATTTTAGGATTGACCCAGCGGTTAGAGAGGGCTCATTTCTTCATTTGACACCTTGGCCGGGATGCATCCGAGGCAGATTTATTTGATCCTTCCATCTTTGGAGCTGGTCCATCGACAGATCCATTTTCTGGCAGCTTTGTAGGTGCTGATCCTCCCTTGTATCGACCAGACATTCCCACTGGCTGAGACTCTGTTACTCAGGAGGAGCTGGAGCAGGTTGATCACCTGGATGTAGATGTTATAGATTTCTTCTGATAACTTTTCTTGCTATATCTTTTGATAGGCCTCTGTTAGTTGTTGGGCGGCTGTGCCCCATTTCCCTATACGCTTTACTTTATATTTTTTGAGCAGACAAAGATGATGCTTTCAGTAGATAATATATTCTAGAAATGCATGATATTTCCTATTTATTGCATAATATTGTCATTTTATCATTGTCATTATGCATATATTATGTCATGGATATGCATTTAGACATGTGAGTTTAGATTTGACCACTGGATTATCTCATGATACGGTTATACATATGTCTTCATCCACAGTCATCCATATCGAGCACTTGCCACATTCTTGGGTAGCATCTTCGCTGAGATCGTGGTATGACAGTCTGCCTTTCACAGCCAGAGGGACAGTTTATCAGTTGCTAAGGCATTCTTTGGCCCTTTTAATTTTTTATGTTCCACAGGGGTTCATGGATGGCATATTATCCTGCTGGATACCCGAGTGCCAGGTTTTCTGGTTTGGCCTTCACGAGTTGACTCCTACATTAGAGGAGTACGAGCAACTCACAGGTTTGGCATTAGATCTGCCTTGTGCCAGGACAACCATCAATGATATGAGGTGACCATTCTTGACTATGACGGGTCTGAGGCATAGAGTCGTCACTGAGGAGGTTACTGCAGGACATGTGATATCCAAGGACTTTTTGATTGATCACTTTGGCCGGTTAGACAGCTACGAGCGATATTCTGGAGATTTCATCATTCTTGCAAATGAGTGGCATTTTTCCTTGGTAGACTTCTGCTGATATATGTCACTGCTTATTTGTATATGCCACTATATATGGACCACTTGGACACTGGCTTGATAGTAGTGGTTCGTGCCCTCAGACAGGGTTGTACGATTCTGCCGATGATATTAGCCTAGACTTTAAGGTCGGCTAATTTTTGTAGTACCCATCCAGGGGGATTTTTCAGAGGCAGCGCCGTTATGTTGCATGTGTGGTTCATAACACATTTGAGTCCTATTCGCACTTTTTGCCATCATAGGTATTACTTTAACTATGAGATAGCTATGTGTTACTCCTTTCGGCCAGCGGAGTGTTCAGATGCGGCATCATGGTCGATCTTTTTATCGATGATTGAGCATCCCTTTTCGATCTTTCCTTGCTCTGGGCTGAGTTCCCCCTATAGCTTCATCACTTATGCAGTTGGCGTGGAATATCTGCCCCTGGCGGGTTTGAGGGGGGTGACCACATATCATCCGCTGGCAGTCATGGGCCAGTTTGATCAATTTTAGAGCCTTTACCACTTTAAGGGGGCCATTGATCAGCAGATATCAGCTTCATCTTTGTCGTCAGCTGACCTTATCAGGACTTATAAGTGTTGGAATCATAGGGAGAGTGCTGATTTATGCACTAGCTACCCAGATCATTCTCCAGACTATTCAGAATGGTTAAAGACCGATATCGCATTGTCTGCGATTATCCAGTTAGCTCCGAGCAATAATTTAGATGAGGGGGAGCCTTTGGAGGATCCTGATTCTCCCACGAAGGATGATTTGTTTACTGGTTTGACAGTAGCTTTAGTTAGTGACCCTCCGAGCATCCCTGCCGGGACAGATCCAGCTCTTGTTGATTCATTAGCTCAGATGACTTTCGAGCGAGACCAGGCTAGGGCGTTGATGTTGACAGCCCTTGCTAGTAGGGATACAACGTTTGTTGATATAGAGGAGGCTCGAGTTACATGGGATGAAACATTTGTTGAGAGAGATGAGGCTCGATCTACCCGAGATGCAGCTTTTGAGGAGATTGAGGAGGCCTTAGTTGTACGGGATGCCGCTTACACTAAAAGGGACGAGGCCATAGCTACCCGAGATGTTTATATTGCGGACAGCACTGAACTTAGATTATATACCCACAGCCTGGTTGCAAACATGAGTGCATTCATAGATGGTTATAATAGTACTATACAGATGGCTGTGGATATTCTTGCTCGTATGGAGACTGAGAGTCATGAGCTTACCAGTGCTTCTCCATCTTCTGAGAGGGATACCATGTTGGCACTGCTGTCCTATTTGTCCATGGGGTCATAGACTAGCTTTATTTTTCATACACATACTAGATCAACCATTTTTGTCATGTACAGGGCACAGTGTATATATCAAACAATATTATATATCAGAGAAATATATTTTAATTCACTTCCCTGTTGAATATTTATTGTCGTTGCTGAGTGATTACCACTTCTTTCATGACTTGCTGTTGTTGATGTATCACGAGCTTTTGCTTGATGGATTAATATTGAGATGTCAGAGAATACCTCAGCAGGGCCTGGTGACCAGGGAGACTTTATAGTATCTGGGTTTTATAGGGTTTCGCTGTCTTGGGACTAGTTTTTTATTTAAGGTCAGACCGCACCAGGAATGGTTGCCTACGTACTCTCGAGTTGAGGGAGATCAGGTCATTCATAGTTCAGGCTTTTCCTGAATGGTTTGAGAAGTGTTTCTTTTGGGTTTGAGTTTGGTTTGATGGGTTTTGAATTTTTGTTGTGGTTTAAAGGGTTTTTAAACTTTTTTGTTTGGTTTGAGCCACCAGGACTGGTTGCATACGTACTCCTGGGTTTGAGGGAGATCAGATCATTCGTAGTTCGAGCTTCTTGTGGAAACTTGAAATGATTTGATTGATTTGCAGGACCAGGATGAGGGCTTGCAGGTGTTTTAGATATAGTACCTTTTCACGGTGTCTGAATTAATAAGCTGGGGAAATTTATTCTCATCCATTTCTTGCAATCTGATAGCTCCTCCTGTCAACACTTCTTTGGCAACGAAAGGGCCTTCCCAATTCTGGGCGAACTTTCCTTTGGCTTCATCTTGATTGGCCAGAACTTTCTTCAGTACCAAGTCGTTTTCTTTGAATTTTCAAAGTCGAACTTTCTTGTTATATGATCGAGCAATCCTTTGTTGATATAACTGTCTGTGAAAGATGGCTGTAGCCCTCTTTTCATTTATCAGGGATAACTGGTGGTACCGCTCTTGCAGCCACTGGTCATTATCCATCTGAGCGTCTATTAACAATCTCAGGGATTCCATTTCTACTTTTATGGGAAGTACTATTTCCATGCCATAGACCAATGAGTAGAGGGTAGCCCTAGTAGAAGTATGCATTGACGTCCTGTATGCGAACAGAGTCAGAGGCAACAAGTCAGGCCATCCTTTATGATTGGCAAATTTTTTTTGCAAGATCTTCTTGATATTTTTGTTGGCCTCTTCGAAAGCTCCATTCATCTTGGGTCGATAGATGACGAAATTGAGATGCTTGATATAGAACTTGCTGCATAAATCTCTCATCATCTGGTTGTTTAGATTTTTGGCATTGTCTGATACGATCACCTCCGGTTGTCCATATCGACAGACGACATTGTTTCTGATGAAACCAATGATTACCTCTTTCGTGACTTTGGGAAAAGAGGCAGCTTCAACCCATTTGGTGAAGTAATAGATCATGGTGAAGATGAATTGATGACCATTTCTGGCTTTGGGTTCTATGGGCCCAATCACATCCATTTCCCACATAGAAAAAGGCCATGGCGAACTCATATTGTGTAGTTTGTTTGGAGAAGCGTGTATGGCATTCCCATAAACTTGGCATTGGTAGCATCTCTTGACGTGATCATCACAGTCAGCTTTGATAGAGATCCAGTAATGCCCAATTCTTAATATCTTCTTGGCTAGCAAATGACTGCTCATGTGTGGACCTCAGACTCCCCCGTGTACTTCATCCATCAGTCTCTGGGCTTGATCTTTATTGAGGCATCTTAGAAGGCCTATTCCAACATCCCTTTTATAGAGTGCATCTCCGCTCAGATAGAACTACATAGCCATCTTTTGAATCCGCTTTCGTCTGGCTTGCTCCAGCGGGTGTAGATTCATCTAGGAGATATTTTTTTATGTCTTGGTACTAAGGCTACTTGATAGAAGGTATTTCATCTGATATATATCCAATGTAATTCCCGTATGTCGGCCTTTTGGCTGGTGACTTTGATGTCGAGAATTCCCATTCTATCAGATATGTGGATCAATGAAGCCAACGTTGCCAATGTGATAAGTAGGTTTTATACCTACTTATTGTCTATCAACTTGCTATGATTATGGCTTAATCTCAGGCATTTTAGTGTCTTTTGATATGTTTTATCTTTGTTTTGTATATTTCAGGTAGGAATCTTAAATGGCATGTAATGGCATGATAACGTCATAAAATGGCATGGTTTGGGATGGTATTGGCAAAGGCAAGGTGGGATGGTAAGAAGATGGCTTGGCAAAAGAAGGCATAGTGTTGGCATGGATATGGCTAAGAGCCTCATAGAGAACTTATGATGATCAAAAGATGGATTTGCAAGAGGAAATGGCAAAAGGCATGTGCAAAGGGCATCAAAACAGTAGAAGTGAAGGAGCAAGAAGCAAGATAGAAGCAGCAAAGAAAGCATAAGGAAACCAACAAAGCACCAGCAGGAATTGCAGACCCGCCCGGCCGCGCCGGGATAGCAAAGAAAAGCCTCGTGCCAGCGCCGATATGCAGAGTCCAGAGACTGCTCTAGGAAGAGCGCGGCCGTTCCCCAAATGTACTACGGGGCCGCGCGGCCGCGCCGGTCAAGAAATTAACTTTTTTACTTATTTTTTCTGCTGAGTGTGTATTCTATATATTGGGTGTATTTGCAATGAACAAAGAGAGGGAGACTTATCAATTTATTATAGCACTGAATACTTTCCTATTTTTTTCTAGGGTTAGAGAACTAGAGAGTTTTGGAGATTAACTATTCTTCTCATCTAGTTCTAGTAGATTTCATTTCTAGGGTTCACTTTGGAACTTGATTGTGATCTGAGCTTGAGCTTGCTAGCATTCTATTGAAAGGAGAACCACATGAATTGCATTCTCTATTTCTCTACTCTCTTACTTTCATATTTGCTTCAATGTGTAGTTTAAATCCCATAATGGTTTGTGGTTCAGAGATGAACTAACTACCATTATGGGATTCTAATGAATCTTATTGCTTAGTCTAGCTTTATATGCCTCATTGATATGTATGCTTGATTTCTTATAGTTTGCCTAGCATGGTTGTATTAAATATATAGATGCTTGATCACCATCTACTATAATGGTATATATGAAATTAAAAGAGGAAGTATAAACTTAGATTTTTTCTTGCTAGTATATGTTCGTGTAATTTGCATTGGATGAATTTTATGATTCGTAATTCGGATAAAAATATATCGGCTTACCATATGTAGCCAATAGGGAGCTTGCACTTAAATCGATATTGCTTGTAAATCACATAGACATATAGTGATTTAGGTTTTATTGACGTTCATGTGAATTCTATCTCTTTTGTGGATTTTATATGATATGGACTTGGTTTATTGAAAGATAGCCATTTCTTACATTCGTGCTCTCGACTAGCAATCCTAAGTGATTAATTATACTTGACATGAGGTATGTATTCCAGACGATGCAATAGGTGAAGTTAGGATCCTATATTTCTCCAATTTGAATCCCTCGTCTGTTAATTAGTTAATTTAGCTTTAAAATCAGTCTAGTTATTAATTCACACTTTGATACTTGTTTGAGCAGCTAAGGATAACTATAGAATTGTTGCATGATAGTTTAAATCTAATTTCTTTTCTCCGTGGGAACAATCTTTACTTATCTTATATTACTTGTTGACCTTGTATACTTGCACGTGTCTGTGTCTGTTTTGTTAACACCGAAACGGCGCAACACAATACATCAACGAAATCATTCCTTCCTCGAGGGATGTGGATGAAGGTTATCTCTTCAAACTCCATGGACATCTTGACCACTTGTCGGTGATAAGGTAGTAGATGCAATTCTTTGGTGTGATACGCCCCAATGGTTATGCTAATGACCAACTCAGAATTCCCAAATACTAGTAAAGGCCTGATACCCATGGCCTGGGCTAGCTTCAATCCCATTATACAGCCTTCATACTCAGCCGTGTTGTTGGTGTTGACAAACTGTAACTTGATAGCCACAGGATACTATTCTCCTGTACAAGAGATAAGGATTGCCCCAGCTCCAGCACCTTCCATGTTCACAGCTCCGTCGAAATACATTTTCCAAGTCTAGACTGTATTCTCTTGAGGGATTTTTTGAATTGTCATTATCCTGTCGCCAAGGATATAAGTTTCCAAGGGCTCAAAATCCCCTGACGGTGCTTCGGCCAGTTGATCTGCAATGCCTTGACCTTTGGTAGACTTCTAAGTTACGTAGACAATGTCAAACTGTTGGAGGATCAATTGCCATTTGGACAATCGACAATTCAATATTGGTTTGCTGAATACGTACTTTAGAGGATCCATGCGGGATATGAAATCAGTAATGGTCCTTGATAGCGATGGGACTAATTTTTGGTGTAGGAGGACTTGCTTCATGTTGGTTGGTCTGATTTATCAGCTGCCTGGTTATCTGATGTTGATACACGACCAACTCTGCCAACTGTCCAATCTGTTCATTGATAGACTTGATTTCCTGTTCCATTAGGAACTGCCTTTCTGAAAACTCCCAACTGTCTGGGCTATTGGTACTTGATTGAGTTGACTCTCCAACATAACGGAGGTATTTGGATCCTTCTCCACTCTTGGTGCTAATCATATTGACACTCTCCTCATTGTATTGAGGGATGAGATTATTTTGCATATGCGGTTGCTCTGGTTTGGTCACCACAATCTCTCCGTTGTCTATCAAGTCTTGGATTTTGTGCTTGAGAGCCCAACAGTCTTGTGTATCGTGGCCCGGGGATCCAAAATGGTATGCACACTTTTTATTTGGGTCAAAATTCTGTCTGCCGGAATTGGTTGGCGGAAGGAGTTGAACAATCTTCTTTTATGCTGTCAACAGTGTTAACACACTTTCTGGTGAATCCCCTAAGGGGGTGAACGTTCTTCATTGTCTGGCCTCCATATTTTTTTGAAATGGAGGATTAGAAGGTTGCGCAGGAGATTGAAAAGGGGAAGAGTTTCTCCTTTGAATAGGAAAGCTTGGATTGCCTCTTTGATCCTGTCCTTGCAATACTAAGGACACTTCAGATTACTCCCATAACTTCTATATTGGATATGCTCAGCCACGACTTCCAAGGCGATAAGATCTTTTATCTTCCTAGACTTTATCCCCATTTTGGCCATCTCTCCATGTTTGATCATCTCCGAGAATGGTTTTCCTATACCTGCTAGGACCCTCTCGTAATATGGAGCTTCTTGAATGTCGATGAAGGTCAGGACTATCTCAGTCTGTGTCATGGACGGGGTGACTTGTGCCGCCATTCGTCTCCATTGTTAGGCATACTCTCTAAATGACTCATTGTTTTGCTTCTTGATTTTGGAGATTTGATATCTATCTGGAGCCATCTGAGATTGGAAGCGGTATTGATTGAGGAAGGCATGTGCTAGCTCTTCGCAGCTGTGAATTTTTGAATTGTCCAGTCGGGCATACCAGGCTCTAACCTCTCCAGTCAGACTTTTCTGGAATAATTGCATCCTAAGCTTTTCATCCTCCACATAGGATCCGAGCTCTCTAATGAATACCTTCAAGTGGGTGTAGGGATCTCCCAATCCATCATATTTTTCAAAATCAGGCACTTGAAACTTGTCGGGATATCGAGCCCCTGGAAATATATATAATTTTGAGCAATTTACTCTTCCAAATGTCCCAGTCCCTTTGATGGACCGGATGGTTTCTTCCATTTGTTGAACCTTTTTCAGAATATCATCAGCCTCCTGTATTTTGTCAAGGTTGATGATTTCAGGGGTTTTGTTGGTTGGGTCCTTGTTTTGAGGCTCAGGAATCTGAGTGTCTTTCTTTCAAGTCTCTTAACTGCCACCGGGTGTAGATGATCCTGTATGACCGGGGGTTTGTTTCCCTTGAAGGCCTTTGCTTTGTTCTTTGAGAAAAATAGATAATTCAGCTATCTGGTTCTTTCATGCTTTAAACTCCTCTTTAGAGACAGGGGTGGATTTAGGTTGAGCACTTGAATCCATGTTTGGAGATGGGCTTAGTGTTTTCTTAGATTTTGTCCTGGTAACAGGACCAAAATTTGCCTATAACAAACATAGGTGTGTTAATTTTTATGTGTATATATCAATAGGATGCATGCTATGCAATGTTCATTTTTTTGGAGGTTTTTTAATCTTATCGTGTAAAATAAAGGTCAGTTGTTTTAATGATAAGATAGTATGACATGATTCATAACAAAATGTATATTTACATTAAATCTTTAAATTTGATTTCGAATTGGAAAATTGACATTGAATTGAAAGGGGAAGGCATGCAGAAGCTTCCCTTCGAATTTGGTTAATCAAAGGCTGACCTATCTTAGGCTACTCTCGCGGCTTTTCGGCATGAAGGTCCCTAGATCATCGCAATCTACTAGAGAGGAAATTAATCCTATCTTTCAATTGGAGCGGATCTGAGTGGTGCCTTTCCTGAGCCTCGCAGGATTAGTCTCCTTTGAGTCCAGTAATCAAACATCGACAAGTTTGCCTCCTGGTGGAGGAATCACACAACATACATTCACATACATCATGTCTCACCGTATAAAATGATGACATTGTGCGAAGCACTAACATAAAGTAGTAAAGCATTTATTCACATCCATTCAATGTAAAACACAGCATCCATCCATACGCAGTTTTGAAAGGGAAATTTTGAAATGATTAGAAAGCAGCCTAAGCCCTCTACTATCCTCAGCAGAGTCGCCACCTGTCGACGTCGCAAAAAAATCTTATCGCTTTGGACAGATCTCTCTCTTCCTAAATTTTGTTTTCTACCCTTATTTGTCTTATCTGTTTTATAAAGGGTGAAGTTTCTTAGGAAAAGGTAAACATGTATAATGTCGACGATTTAAAAGATTTATAGAGTCGCCAGTTGATATTTTTGAAATGGTTATATCAACTTAACCGAGTTTTGTTCGATTTTGCAAGTAGGCCTAATTACTGGACGCTATAAAAACTTGGCCCTGAAATCGAGATTTAAAGTTCGGGGGCTTGGTTAAGTGGGGGGGAGGTGTTAGGAACCCCCCAACTCCCGTGAAACACGGTACCACATCTTTTTAATATTTCCCTTTTAAATTGCAATGTGTGTGTGTATGCTGGAAGTAATTGAGCCTACATTTATTTGATTTGAAAGTAGTGTCGTGCTTCATTGGACCTACATACGAAGGGTTTGATTTATTTGAAAAGTCCTTTTGTTTAGAGAAGATATGAAAATGATATTTTGGAAGGTGATTTTCAAACCTTTTCGCTAGGAATTGAAGCATATCGATACTTCCATTTTATTATGCTCAGCCTTTGGCTCGACTTGAATGTTTATTGTCGGGATGCGAAGCATCCTCGACCAAAAAATGTATATTCAAGTGGTGGTCTTCTTATGGGCATGACAGCTATCGAAGTGACCCTAGCACTAGAAACTATATTTCACTATGTTTGAGACCTTAAATCCAGATAACCGTTTAAGGTCCCTCGGCTGTACATTTTACAGAAAAACTGGCAGGATATATTTACAAAGTGGAGTTTGTCCATCATGGGAATCAGATTTAAATCAATTTGATAGTCAATCCCACGATTCCTAGGCTCACATAAAATGGCCAAGAAAACCTGCACATCACAGATATTCATAAAGAAGGAGAATTGTACTCTAGACTTCGCAAAAAAAAGGATTTATCAGACAAATCCTTGCATGCGCATAGCCAAAGCTTCGCGTTTCCGCTAGATATGGATCTAGGGTCACGAGGTCGCTTTAATATTTACAAACCTAGAAAAAACTAGATTTAAATAAATCTTAGCCATTCTAGCTTCCCGATTCCAGTTAGACCTACTTTGAACCGTTTGAAAGTTAGGAAGGGCTAGATTAAAATAAATCTAATTCGCCAAAATTTACATTAAAACAAATTCATATCAAATGAAAATTTAAAGCAAATATTTAATCACAATGAGCAAGGAAATTATATATATATATATATATATATATATATATATATATATATATATATATATATAAACGCTGTAAAGGGCCACAGATTTCTAATTCAGGCCCGACTGGAATGTATATATATATATATATATATAAGTTGTAAAGGGCCACAGATGTCTAATCCAGGCAAGACAGGAATGTAAATATATATATATATATATATATATATAATTATAAAAGTAGTAAATAGCCACGAATTAGCAATCTAGACTAGACTGAATGTAAATATATATATATATATATATATATATATATATATATATATATATATATATATATATATATATATATATATATATATTTACAAAAGCTGTAAATGGCCACGGATTTCCAATCCAGGCCAAACTGAAATGTAAATGTTAATATATACAGTTAGTATACATATATTAAAGCGAAAAAGGCCATGAATTAGCAATCCAGGCCAAACGAAAGTAGAAAAATTATATATATATATATATATATATATATATATATAGTTATATATGTAAAAGTAGTAAAAGGGCCACGAATTCGCAATCCAGGCCCGACTGAATTGAAAGTTAGTATATATATAGTCAATTATATATATAATAAAGCTGAAAAGGCCACGAATCAAAGATCCAGGTTGAACAAGTTAGTATATATATATATAAAAGTGAGTAAAAGCTACGGATCAACGATCCAGGCTGTGCAAATGAAGAAAAATGTATATATATACTTATATATACTAAAAATTAAGCTAAAACGGCCACGGAACTGAGTTCCGGGCAAAACCAGAAGATGAAACGTGATATGCACTTTCACATATATGTAATGAAGTAAGAAATGAGTTCTGATCGTAGAAAAACTTATAATAAACTGCTCAACGGGCTTTTTGCCACTCAATGGGCTTCAAATGGATGTTTCCACCGATTAATTTTTGATATGTTGTAGAATATACATATGCAAACATATTGGAAGAATAAAACTGAAGTTTGGAGTACTAGAAGTAGGGCTAAGGGTCAAAATGGGCGGAGTTTCAGAGTATTTTTCTATTTTTTTCTTCTTTTTTTGCCAAGGGTGGGGGGTCTCATTTATAGACCAAAATTATAGCGGGTCTACCCGCGGCTATCGCGAGTAGAGCTTTGGCTCCTTGTGGTGGGCCCCACCTGGTGGGTCTTGTCGTCTCAAAGTACATGCACTCCGAGCAACGCGATGTTAGGTTCGAACCTTCATAACTTTTGATTCGGTCGTTCGTTTGAGGCGTGCTATACCTTTCTGGAAAGACCTTTCCAAAAGCTACACAATGACATGGGATTTGACCATTTTTGAGTCCAAGAAGATGGGTTTATGACCAGATCTTCTCTTTTTTGAGGTCCGTCCGTTGAGATGTCTTGTGCTATTTTTACTCGAGATCGATGTTATGGCTCTTTCTGACCTTCATTGCATCAATTCCGTTAGATTCTGACTAATTTGGCTTTAAGTTGGTAAAATGACCATTTTGCCCTTCCGGGGGTCATCTCCTATGTTGGCAAGGTTTTTCACTATTTTTTCAGGGTTGTCTCCGAGGTTTGATCCCAAACGACTCTATTCTTCCTCAGGGTTGTCTCTGAGGTTGCCTTGATCTCTTAGGTTTATCTCTGGGGATGATTTGATGCTTCAGAGCTGTCTCTGAAGGTTGATTTGATCTCCCGGTGTTGTCATCGGGGTTCCTATATCTCCCGGTATTATAACCGGGGTTGACTTGACATCCCAGTATTATGATCGGGGCTGAGTTTGATCTCCCATTGTTGTCACTGGGGCTCTTGACTTTGGTCTGAACTTCTAGGATTGTCTCTGGAAGGTATAAAACGGTTTTGCCCTCCTGCGGGGTTAGTAACAGGAATGCAAAATTTCGAGTGTCTACACCAACCTTATCACTCCGGGAGATATTTTGTAAGGTAAGGAATATGTTACAATACTTATTATTTGAAGAAAAAGGTATCTCTTGAGGAGTTATCTTATGAATTTGTGGTTGTATAGTGTGTTCAAGCTGTACAAATTATAAAGGTGATGAAGGACAAATATGTGAATTTACAGGTGTAGAAATAATGTTGGTAAAACTTATGGGTGATGGAGAGTTAATGTGGGTTGGGATAAGAGTTTGTTTAGGAGAACTAGTATTATCTACATCAGTCGTAGGGTGTTGGGACTTTATGATCACAGAGTGTGAGTTATTTACATCATTCGTAGAATGTTAAGACTCTACGAATGGAGAATTATAAGAAGAATTTGGAGGTGTTGAAGGTTTCTTAGAGATCGTAATGACTCTACGACCTCGTCATTGAAAACAAAGAATGGATGAATAAATTAAAAATAAGTAAAGAAGAATTTATGTACAGTAGAAATTATATCGTATCTTCATGAAGTATAGAAGGATTCATATCAGATTGTCTTCTTTGCATAATGAATAACCCTTGGAAAGTTCTGAGCCATCACTTTTATATTGGGATATAACTTGAAAGCCCAAGTGATGAAGCTCAGATTGCTTAAGAGAAGATCTCAAAAAAAGGCATGAGAGGTAGAAAAAAGTACAGAAAGTCGATAGATCATTGTAAATGATTGAAGTTCTGTTCATTGTACCTCTGCCTTGCTCCTGCTGGACTTCATTAATAAATTCCACATCTGGTTCTTCTGTTTCTAGATCTTGAGGAATTAATGGGACTTCATGAATTGCTTCTGATTTTTCCTCCTCAACTTGTGCATATTATTACTCAAAAATAGGAGAACTATGCTCAATCTCAATGTCTGCAAGCACTGATTCAATAACTCTTGCTTGAACCATTGAGTCATTTGGTGAGCTTTGATGAGGCACTGGTGACATCTCTATTTATTTAATTTATTCTTGAGGCTCTAATAGATTTTCCATCTAAGACAATTCAATTTCTTCAATAGTTGGCTCGAGCTGAACAATTATCCTAGGCATTTCATCAGTATCTGCTCTCATTACTGACTCTGTGATAGAAGAGTTTTGCCACTCTACGATCTGAGACAATAAGCTTTTCTAGGAGCGCTTGCTTCTTATTCCTTTCTTCTTAACTATTATAGAGATTGTAGAGCTCTCATCAACTTTCTCTTTATTCTTTTCTGTCTTTTTTTTCTTCAACATTGGGGGCTTGTCTACTGTGGAGGACAGAGTACCTTGAACAGGTAGGGTAGTAGTACCCTAAGATATTTCCTCCTCACTCTTAGCAGAACTCTAAGAAGTGGCCCTCGGCCTTTCAGCCTTTTTCTATAAAGCACATCATTCATGATTGGCCGTTGCATATACCAATGTGCCGATGTTGGCCAAAAGATACATGTCTTGAGGGCAAGCTTTTTTTAGGTCCAAAAAGTTGACGCATATCCGAAGTTGGCCATTTATTTTCTTTACCAGGACAATGCTAGACAACCATATAGGGTGTTGAATGAGTCCAACTAATCATGCTCACAACATCTTCTCAACCTTCTTTTCTTATTTACGTTTCCACTTCAAAGAAGTAAGTTCTTGGTGCTTGCTTGATCGACTTGGCTCTGGGGATTATGTTGAGCCTGTGCTCCACCAATTCTCTATCAATCCCTAACATCTCCTCATAGGTCCATGCAAACATATCCCTATACTCCTTGTTAAGGTTTGACAACTTTTGTTGCTTCTAGAAGGTTTGTTCTTTGTTGATGAAGATTGGTTTAGCAGGACTTCCTTCTTCCACTAAGTCGATCTCTAAGAGTTTATTATGTTGTGTCTTGGGTTTGTCCTCAAAATGCTCAGGATCCTTTTCAACTTCTTGAGTGACCACTTCTGCTACAACTTATGTGGAATGGGGGTCTCCTCTGAAGTCATCAAACTCTTCCTCTTTATGCTATCATAAACCAAAGACAATCCTCCCATTAAGAAATAACTCCCTGTGCCATTTTGGTTTCTCCTCATCTTCCTCACTTCCAGTGTTACGCCTATTGATGACCTCCCTTGCATCTTTTTCAAGGTCGACAACTACTTTTCCTTTCTTCTTATTTTTTCTAAGGGTGTGTAGTCATCATTTTGAAAATTTTCCAATCGAGGCAATCTCATTCCCATTGGCTTGGCTCCCAAGGCCTCTTCTTCCATGGGATATTCGAATTAAGTTACCTCGCTCATATGAGATTCCTTTGGTGAGAACAGGTTCTTTGTAGCAAGTAGTCTGACTTCCTTCTCTTTTTATATAGCCTTTAGGCATTGGTGGTATATGGAAGGTACCACCACATAAATATTTTGCCAAACCCTTCCCAAGAAAACATGATATAGGAGCATCAAATTTGGCCACATGGAAGATCATTGGGCTTCTCATCTTCCCCACTTGAATATCCAACCTTGTGTAGCCGATGGTGTAAGTATATGAGCTAGAGAATCCCACTATGTCGATATTATTTGGGACCAACTTCTCTCGCGGGATTCCTAGTTGTTGGAAGGTCTTTCATAACATTATATTCACTGAGGCTCCATTGTCTACAAAAGCTCTTTTTACCTCGAACCCATTAATTATTGCAGTCACATATACAAACATATTGTGTATATACTTGACCTCGCGATCTGCCTCCATAAAATCTTGTTGGAGCCTTCGTCAAGTGCTCTTGGGATGGAACCATCAAGTTGCATACAATCTTATTGTGCTTCTGCTACCTTAATGATGGCCTTAATTACTTCTAGTTGAGCTTCCCTGTAAAGGCCAATTTGATCAAAGTAGCGCTTGAACTTAGTCCCTTCCATTAGGGTCCTTGCTTGCATTTCAAGATTGGCCACCTCTTCTAGGGAAGGAGATATCTCTTGAAATTCCACCATCATCTCATCAAAGCCTGTGATCTGTTGCAACTTGTTTTCCCATCATGCTTCGGCAAAGGTTTGTTGAGGACATCATCATTATTCTTTATTTCTACTTCTCCACTTACCACCTTCTCGTGGTACCTTCTCCTTAGGATGTAGCAATCTTTTGTGGAATGTCTCAAGTATTGATGGAACATACAATAATCTGGTTTCGACTTCATCTCTTAGGTAGGGGTAATTCTTGGAGGCTAGAGGGTGAGCACCTTTGCATCAATCCATTGCTTAACAATTCCTTGAAGTTCTTTTATCCAAAAGTGATTGGTGGTGGAGGTGGTGTCTGCGTATTTTGGACTTTTTTTTTCTTCTTTCCTTCCTTATTGTGGCATTAAGGGAGCATATACCGCTGCCACTGAAGATTTTCTATTGCCCTTTCATGTCATTCTTGCCTCATTTCCTTATAATGTTAAAATTACTCCTCCAATATCTTGTGCAAACATTTAAAAATTGACAAAGGTTTGACATCCTCCAGTGATGGGATAGGGCTTATACTTCACTTGAGCTCGATTGACACAGACACTCAACAAGTTCCTCTCCTCAATTGGTTCCATGCATTTCTGGACACTTGTTCTAAAACAACATAGTCTGAGAGGTCTTTATTTACCCTTTGTTCCAATCTAACCAACTCCACCATTGTGACTTGCTTTTGCACGTTAAAGAACTTCTTGTGGAACTAGGCCTTCATATCATCCCAATCCTTGATGGATCCCTACTCCAAGTTGTAGTTCCAACTGAAGGATTCATTCGTGAACATCTTGTTGAACTCCCTCATCAATAAGTTTTGGTTGACCACCTCATTATCCTAGAGCTAAGGTGACATCGATTCGATAAACCATGTTATATGTTCCTTCGCGTTCCTTTCTACCCAATGTTCTTAGGGAATTGAGGTGGATGTGTTAGGAAACTGCATGTAGATTAGAAGGTTGATTTATTTAGGGGGAGGTTGTTTAGAATCTACATGATATTCCAAATGTATAAGATTTGATGATGAAATACTTAATGTATATTTGTATGCATAAATTTTGTATAGTCCTTAACTAAGATATCTATGTACAAGGACTTAGAATAGTGAAAGATCAAGCATGTTAGGTTGATCTCACAACATGCTTGATCTCACTAAGTTAATCTAAATGAATGTATCATATATATATGAACTGAAGGACTTAAGCATGCCAGGAATCTAACAATAGAATAAAAGAGTTCTTAATTAAGAGGGAGTTTAATTAGATCCCTGATTAGATTCCAAATGTATATGATTTGATGATAAAGTTTGTATATGACTTAATGATGAAGCCCATAAAGTATATTTGTATGAATAAATTTTGTATAGTCCATATGTAATGCCCGAGAAAATCGAATGTTTGTGTAAATGAATTTTATTTGGTTTATCGAATAAAATTTGATTATTTGTTTATTAAACTGAGTAAGCTAATCGAAGGTCGTTCTACGACCTACAGAATGCAGAAGTGGGGAGGATTCTGGCTACGTGCTAGAAATAAATGATGCGAATTTATAAGACAAAAATAAAAGATTTCTAGGAATAAAAATATTTCTGAGAAAAAGACGAAATAGACATTATTCATATGATGAAACCCTAAGGGTTAGGGTTTGAGAACCCTAAGTCTTTCTGGGAGATCAGGATGTCGAAATGACATTATGTCGAAAGATTTGAAGGTAATATATCGTGAAAAGTTAAGTTAGCCGAGAAAAGTTTTCTTGGAAGAAAATCACTATTCATCCATTTCTGCTCGGTAATTATTCTTAAATTTTTTAGAAACGCGTATGTCGACGTCGGGAAAAAATTCATGGGTCAGGTCATAACCCGAATCTTTATCTTTTCCTAAGTTATGTCTACCCTTACTCTTTTTATTGCGAAAAAGGTTTTGAAGGGTATTTTAGAAAAAGGCCAAGATGTATCATGTCGACGATTGAACGTTTTACAGAGTCGCCAGTTGGTAGATTTGAAATGGTTGTACCAACTAAACTAAATTTTGTTTGAAAGAGGCCCAATTGCTGAACACTGTCGAAACTTGATCTTTGAAAATAAAGTTTGAGTTCTGGGGCTTGGTTAAGTGTGGGGAATGTGGTAGGCACCCCACAAATCCCGTGTAAACACGGTACTGCATCTTTTCAATATTTCCCTTAAAAAACTGAAATGTGTGTGTGAATGTTGTTTTGAAAATTGGGCCTATGTTTGATGAAAAGCATGTCTATGCATCGTTGAACCTATATACTAAGGGTTTGATTTGATTTGCAAAAAGTCTTTGATTTGATTTGCAAAAGCTTCTTTTTTTGAAAAGATTAAAAATGATGTTTTGAAAAGCAGGTTATCAAACCCCTACGCTAACATAGGAATTGAAGCATATCGATACTTCAGTTTTATCTTTTTAGCCTTAAGGCTCAATTTGAATGGTGATTGTCGGGATGCGAAGAATCCTCCACAACAACATATATACAAATGTCGGTCTCCTCATGGGCATGATAGCCATCGGAGGGACTCTGATATGACAAACTATATTTTTACTATGTTGAGACCATAAATCCGGATAACCGTTTTATGGTCTTTTATATGTACATTTTTACAGAAAAACTGGCAGGGTACATTTGTAAAGTGGAGTTTGTCCATCGTGGGAATCAGATTCTGATCATTTTGATCATGAATCCCACGATTCCTAGGCTCACATATGAGTAGCCAATAAACCTGCACAGCTCAAATTTGTACAGAAAAAGAGATATATCCCAAATGTCGCAAGAACCGAAGATTCATTTAGTAAATCCTGGTTCGCACCTGGCCGAAGCGTCTCGTTCCCTCTAAATAGCAATCTAAGGGCCGTGAGGTTGCTTTTATAACTGAAACTAGAAAAATTGCTAGATTTAAATAAATCTCAGCCATTCTAGCTTCCCTGTTCTGTCTGTACAGATTCTGAACCGTTTGAAAGCTAGAGTTGACGAGATTTAAATAAATCTAGTTCGCCTGCAGATATGTCGGTGTCGATTCATATAAAATAAATATTTAAAGCAACAATTTAATAAAAGCGAGTAAAGCAATATATATATATACAATTATATATACAAAATCTGTAAAGGGCGATGAGTTTTCATACTAATGCCCAGACTAGAATTGAAATATATATATATATATATATATATATATATATATTTATAAAAGCTGTATAAAAGCCACGGAATGATCCAGGCTGAACAGAATTGAAATATTTATTAAAAACAGTAAAAAGGGCGATGGGTTTTAATGCCTGTGCTCGTACTGAAATATAAATATATATAGAAACGTAGTCAACCAAGACTGGGAAGATAACCCAGTATGGTGAATGGTGCAAAAATAGTAAAAAGGCCACAGAATGATCCAGGCCAAATTGAAATATAAATGTACAGAAAAGTAGTCAACCAAGACTGGGAAGATAACTAGTGTGGTGAAAGTTGCTTATATATGCATATTTATATATAAAAGCAGTAAAAGGCCACATAATAATCCAGGCCGAACTGAAATATAAATATATATTTATAGAGACAGAAAAGTAGTCAACCAAGACTGGGAAGATAACCCAGTGTGGTGAAGGCTGCTTATATATGTATATTTATAAATAAAAGTAGTAAACTACCACAGATTTGACATCCGGGCTTGACAGAATTGAAAAGTTAAGTGTCTGTACAGTTAAATATATACAAAAAAATGCCAAACTCGGACTGTGAAGATAACCCAGTCCGGCGAAGTTGCTCAAAATGCTGATATTAGTATTTAAAAGCTGCTGGAAGCGACGGATCGTCAATCCGAGTTGTAGAAATGCCAAAAAATACATTTATGTGCAAAAATATACCAAAAGTTGAGAAAACTGGCCACGGAACTGAGTTCCGGGCATATTTAGAAAATGAAACTTGATATGAGAGTGTATGAAAGTGCAAAGAAGTAGTATTGACTTACTAATCGTGAAAATACTTACAATAGACTGCTACACGGGATTTTTGCTAAATCGTAGGCTTTAAACATCAAAATCTACCGATTATTTTCTGATATGTGGTAGTATGTGGGTATATCTACATGTTAGAGTGAAAAAATTTGGGTTTGGAAGACAAGAAAATAGACAAAAAACCAAACAAGAGGTAGTTCGCAGCGTTTCTGAATTCTTAAAATGAGAGGGGGGTGTACATCTATATATAGGCCAGGGAGCCTCCACCCTATATGTTGTTGCCACAGGTAGAGGTGCGACTCCATGTGGTGGGGCCCATGTGGCCGGTTCCATTATCTCAAAGTACGTACACTCCGAGCAACGCGAGGTCGAAGTCAAAACTTTTTAACTTTTGATCGGAGCGTTCGTTTGAGGCATGCGATACCTTTTCAAAATGCCCTCGCTGAGAGTGTCAGCATGACATGGGAGAAAACATTTTCTGGGTCCAAGAAGACGGGTTCATAACCAGGTCTTCGAATCCTCGCAATTTGTCTATTGAGCTGGCTTGCGCTATTTGCACTTGGGATCATTGTTATGGTTCTTTCTGACCTTGGTGGAATCAATTCAACTTGAGTTTGACTGAATCAGCTTAGAGTTGGTAAAATGACTGTTATGCCCCTCTCGGGGTTGCCTTTAGTGTTGGCATGACCTTTGGTTGACTTCTTGGGGCTGTTTCCAAGATTTGGATCCCATTTGAGTATGTTTGTCCTCAGTGTTGTCTTTAAGGCAAACTTGGCCGCTCCATGTCTTCCTCTGGAGATGTTGTGATGCATCAGGATTGTTTTGAAAGTTGACCTGACTTCCTGGGTTGAAATCGGGGATGACCTGTACCTCCCGGATTGAGACCAGGGCTGATCTGTACCTCCCGAGTTGAGAACGGGGCTGACCTGTACCTCCCGGGTTGAGACCGGGGCTGACCTTTACTTCCTGGGTTAAGACCGAGGCTGACCTATACTTTCTCGGGTTGAGACCGGGGTTGACCTGTACCTCCCGTGTCGAGACCGGGGCTGACCTGTACCTCTCGGGTTAAGACTAGGGATAACCTGTACCTCCCAGGTTGAGACTGGGGTTGATCTTTACCTCCCGGGTTGAGACCGGGGCTGATCTGTACTTTTTGGGTTGAGACTGGGGCTGACCTGATGGCTCGGTATTGAGACTGGGGTTGATTTGATGGCCCGATATTGAGAACGGAGTTGAACTGATGGCCCGATATTGAGACCAGGGTTGATTTGATGACCTGGTATTGAGATCAGGGTTGATTTAATAGCCCGGTATTGAGACTGGGGTTGAACTGATAGCCCAATATTGAAACTGGAGTTGATTTGATGGCCCAGTATTGAGACCGAGGTTGATTTGATGACCCGGTATTGAGACCGAAGTTGAGTTGGTGACCTGATATTGAGACCGGGGTTGATTTGATGGCCTGATATTGAGACCGGGGTTGATTTGATTGCTCGGTATTGAGACCAGGGTTGATTTGATGGTCTGATATTGAGACCGGGGTTGAACTGATGGCCCGGTATTGAGAACGGGGGTAGTTGATGCCCCGGTATTGAGACCGAGGTTAATTTGATGGCCCAGTATTGAGATCGGGGTTGAGTTAATGACCCGGTATTGAGACCGGGGTTGAACTGATGATATTTTTGCCCTCCTACAGTGTTAGTAACAGTGAAAGAAAATTTTGAGTGTCTACAGTTGCCCCTCTTTATCATGTTTATGCAATATAGTGAAATGGACAGGATAAAGATTAGTAGACACGGGAAATGCATAGGCGAAGTGGAGGCAATGCATAACATGATATGTGATGAATGTTAGATACCTTCACGGAGGTAGGATTATCACTAATTGATTACGTTAGCTTCTATTGGGGATAACATTACCCGTGATAACCCCTGTGGCGGCACTGTCTGATGATTACTAGTAGGATAACCACTGACAAGTTATCAGAGTTAGGCTGCTGCCTTGTTCTGCTGAGGATATCAGTAATAGGCTACTGCGAACTATTTTCGTCACTTTCTGCTGGGGAGGACGTTACTCATGATAGCCTAGGTGAATTTCTTGGTTTGAGACCAAGGGTTTTCCCTAATTCGTCTATATTCTTCGCTTGGAGCGTATTTCCTTTCGGTTGACCCCGTTGCATATTTCTGAAGGCCCTTCGCTGCTGATATATCTTTGTTGCAGATTTACCCTAGTGGGCATTTCTGATGCTTATCTTGATGATAACATACACCGGCAGTTTGAAACAAGGGTCGGTGCTCCCTTTTGAGGGTGTGTATAATAGATTCCATCATTGAGGATGGATTAATATATTACTTCCGTCACTGGATCCCTTCCGATGCTTCGTTGGGGTTGAGCCAATGGCTGAACTGTCACTGGCCTGTATCTGACATTTCGCTGGGGTTGAACCAATTGCTGAACTGTCTCGGTCTGTAACCGATGCTATGTTGGGGTTGTGCCAACGGCTGAACTGTCTCGGTTTGTACCCGACGCTTCGCTGGGATTGTGCCAATGACTGAACTATCTCTGTTTATACCCGACGCTTTGGTGGGGTTGTGCCAATGGCTGAACTGCCTCGGTCTGTACCCGACGCTTTGCTGGGGTTGTGCCAACGGCTGAACTGCCTCGATCTGTACCCGACGCTTAGAAAGTGGCAGTTTTCGGCAATTTTGCGCAGTTTTCCCCAGTTTTTTGACAATTTTTAAACAGTTGGCATCTTTGATCCCCGGATATGACTTCGAGATGAATACCAATGGTTTTCAGAGAGTTCCTCTTTCTGTCAGGATTACGCTACTTAAACCCAGGATTTCAGGACAAACCGCTCAATCGCGTAGCGATTTTTCTTCAGATTTGACTTGGCAGCTCATATAAACTCCGTTTCAACTCGAACCGAACTGAGCCCGGGGGAGTGGGACCCACCCTAGGGAGTTGAAGGTAAAGGTGCGACTGCCGTGGGTGGGCCTGCTTCCACCTGTGGCTTTATATTGGGCAGCGGGATTTGTAATTTACAAGTTTCATTTCGTGTTTCAAACGAAATCCGATTTTCTTTTTCAAATCTACAGAGTTCGGGCAGCCTTTTTCTGATTCTGTCAGTTCCCACGCGCTTAACGCATCGCAGGTAATGTTTTACGTCTTTTTTTCGCATGTTTTGACCGTTAAAAGCATGTGAACCACATAGGGGGCTTTTAGACGCAATGGATGAAAAATGTATGCGTATGTGATCTGCTAAATTTTTTTTGACTTCATATGTATGCATATCTTACTGTAATGCACGTTTGGATGTAAGAAAATTCAAATTCTGAGACAGCCATATTTTACTCTTTTTGATCAGTTTACTCATCCTTTTTGAAGCATAGTGAGCCTGGATTTTTAACTAAAAATATCCATGGTAATTTGGTTACCATGTGAAGCTTACTTTTGATTTTATTTTATAAATATGAACTGTTCCTATTTTTGGGAAGGTGTGCTACTGATTGGCCACCTGGACATGCCTGTGTGAATGCGGACAGTCCGTTTTACAAAAGACACTATGGCAATTTTTTTTCAAAAGCCCGAGCATTTAATAAATATGTAGTTTTGACTCTACTAGGAATTTTTGATTGACCCATGCATGTTTTAGGATTTATCTTTTAAAAAACATGCAGTTTTGACTTTGTTGGGTATTTTTGACTGACCTATGCATGTTTTAGGACTTAGAGATATATAGAGTACTGATTTAAATTAATAAGCCATAGGTTTTAGGCTTACCACACCCTTTTTGAGGTGATTTAGAGACTTTGTCCAGGCGATGGACCGAGATAGACTCGGTAGTGCTAGAAGAGTCATTTTAGGTGTCAGATGTAGGAGGGCTTCTGAGGTTCCTCGGCCACGTCCAGCTCGACCGCCTTGCAGATTGGCAGAGTTGGTGATACGTCCAACCCAGGACGAGTTGTCGATTGATATTGATGATGAGCAGGCTCTTTTTGCTGCTCCTGCCCCGGCTCCAGCCCCACGTGCAGAGGTTTCGGGCATTGTTGTGCCGACCCAAGAGCTGTTGGGCGACTTGAGTCGTCATCCATCGAGGTTTCTCATTGCCAACGAGCTTGAAGTTTTCTTTTTCCTGGATTCTCTTTCTTTCTTTGCCTTTCTCGGGGCACATGTTTTTGACGTAGGTTGGTTTTTGATGCAGGTTCCCGGCTTTACGCAGCCTCAAGGGAACTGGTTCAATGTACACTCCCTATACCATACTTTGCACCAGGATTACAGGGATATCATTGATGGCTGGGGTTTCAGGTGTTCTTCTCTATTCTTCCCCGCCATTGCCCCTAGGGGGTATATGAGGGCTTTGTCTGAGTGCTGGTTCCACCAGACTCAGTCCCTTCATTTGTTGGATTATGAGGTGATGATGACCCCTATGGACTGGAGGTTCATCACCGTCATCGAGTTCGAGGGTGAGCCAGTGCCTATCATGGCTGACATTATACCTAATGTCGTTCAGTTCCTGCTGGGAGTTCTTGCGATGGCGATCAAGGGTTGGACGGTCCGATCAGGTCCTTTGAGTATTGATGCCCAGAGTGGGGCTTTACTTGAGCCTCTGCCTGATGATAAGAGGGTTAGGGATGGCATCTTGATGCGATTATTTTTGGTGATTGTGGCGGACAACTCATCGACTGTGTCCTTTGCTCTGGTGAGCGCTACCCGACATGTAGAGTGCCTCAATGACTTTGATTGGGGTTCCTACACCTTTGCCTATTTTCTCCGGGGGCATGCGTATTCTTTTGGAGGGTTTAACGGAGGCTTGGTTAGGGTTCTCCCTGTTTCTGCTGGTGAGTACATCTTTCTTGTACCTTTTTGATTTCTGTATTTATATTTGTCAGTCTTGGTCACTGAGGACTTTTGATATTTACATGGCCAGTTCTGGGCATTTGAGAGGCTTCCTTGCCTATGGCCCGCCACTGCTTTAGGTTTGGAGACCTATCTTCGAGGACGGCGTTGGCATCACTCCACTTTTACGGAGGTCCTTGTTGCTGAAGGTTTTACTCACTCCCGCCTGTAGTTGGAGGTTTTGACTACTGGATCGATCTCCTGGATGCAGTATACCTCCGAGTTTTTGACGGTTGGATTTGAGGGAGGCTTCCCTACTACTCGAGAGTTTGCATTATCGACCCGCAGAGTTTCGATTTTGACAGAGGGAGGCTGGGAGCTCTATTTGGGACAGCGTGCTATCAGGAGTATTACGGGGAAGATCCACATTCCCATTATTCCTCCTGCTTGGCATCATTGGCCGTTGATCCTGCCACTGACAGATATCCCTATGGAGCTTTTTATGAATAAAATTGAATTTTCTCTATATATTATTTTGAATAGTAAGGGGTTGATTTGATAGATGTGGTAAGTTATGGGTAAAATGCGTAAATATTTTAAAATAAGCAAGTGGTTATAAAATATTCATTGTTGTCGGGGAATATTCGTTTGGTCGTGGAATATTCTTGTTGTCGGGGAATATTCGTACGATGGTGTAGCCATTTGTGGGCCATATAACGGAAAACTATCAGATGAAGAAAACGACAAGAATAAGTTTTTTTTATAAATAACGGTGTAACGGTTACCGTTAACACTATTGAAATACCCGGTGGTTAAAATAAAGTAATACGCGTTGTTGCACAGTAGCACACGGTATTACACAAAATTTTTTATTATTGTTGTTTCAATAATTGTCACCGCATAATATTTTACATTATCAAATCAATAATTCATATTATTTGAATAATATTATTAGACAGCATTATTGGCAATGTCTAGGAAGTTCTGTTTAGGAAAGGGGTTAGTTAATCTAATTGCGCGCCAGTAAGAGAGAAATCCTTATCGGAAAGCCCCCTCTTTCCTAGGAAAGACCTGGTTGTCATTATTGTGATTCTGTAATATTATTTGTGAATAATTAATTATTGATAAAAATGATAAAGAAATATTTATTTAATGGAGGAATTTTTAAAGAGACAATTATTGAGAGTTGATAATTTATCTTCTTCGATAAAATAATTCATTCAAATATATTATTGTAATATTACATTATAAGTGTGTGATGTAATAATATAATAATATAATAATGGTGATATTTTTACAATGAATGCACAATATGAGAATAAAATGAGGAGAAAGAGAACAAATTAGATCCGAAATATTTTTGTTACAAAAAACATGTTAAATATGTTGGTGGGCCCCGTTTTTGACTGAAGTTTGATTATAGCCTGCAATTTCATCCGTATGTAAATTTGGGTCATTTTTCGTTCGGAATTTAGAAAAACTTTCTTTTACAAAGTTGTAGAGAATTAAATTTTCTATGGAATGGACATAAGATTCGTATTTTTCTGATAAAAGGGCTATTTTTTATGAATTGGATCTGGATTGATTTTTTGGGTTATAAATATTTTTTAAAAGAAAAATGTTTTTTAAATGTTGGTGGGCCCCACTGGTGTGTTGATGAATTTGGTTAAGGGGTGGGAGTGAATATTTTTTAATAAAATATTATTTTAATAAATTTGCTACTTCGGCGTTCTAAGCATTTTTCTATAAATAGGGTGCTTAGTTAGAATTTAAAAATCACACCAGAATCAGAAGTTTTCTCTCTCTATAATATCGAGCGTATTTTTGTAAGTAATTTGATACTTAGAGTGTTGCTATACAATATAAGTTTCCTTCAGCATTAAATCCGATATTTCAGTCAGAAGTACTGTTCTTTTGAGGTAAGGGATGTGATTTTCTTTCAATATCATGATACCAAAATATTGGTATGAATTTTATTGTAAAATTTTTACCTTTTCATATTAGACGTATACGACACTATTCACGTATACGGCACTATTCACGAATACGGTACTATTCACAGAAAAATTAAATTTTCTTTTCTTTGTCCAAGTTGGCTATTATAGTTCCTATGTTTGATTGGATCCAAGTTTTGATCTTCATTCTTGAATTTTGCTCTACAATTGATTATTATGGAGTATTCTTGCACTTGGATAAACTAAATTACGAATATCTAATTTTTGTCCTTTGTCTCACTGGATTCGTTCTTTAAAATATTTTTCATCATCTTCAGTCTTAAATGGTGATACAAAAGAATATCTTTGGTCAGTAGTGCAAAGATGGATGTTTATTTGATGAATATCTTTGGCCTGTAGTGCAAAGATGGATGATTATTTGATAAATATCTTTGGCCTGTAGTGCAAAGATAAATGATTACCTGATGAATATCTTTGGTCTGTAATGTAAAGATGGACAGGTGTTGAGATGAACATGACCAACTGGTGATACAAATGAATATCTTTGGCCCGTAGTGCAAAGATGAATATTTGATTCAAGATATATATTGGTTGATGTTACAGGGATAAAATATTAATTATGGACTTTTAAATCATAGAAGATAATAGACATTATTTCCTATTTAACTTTTCTGATGCATTATTAATTTCGCTGTAGTTGTTGATCTAAAACTTGTTGTTCATAATATTTTATCTGATTTGTTGAAGACTAACGATAAATTATTCTGCATTATCTTAGTCATAATATTCTTTACTAGGCTAGTTGAGCTCACCCTTTTCATCTATTATCCTCTTCAGAAAATGAGAATGTTGCAGGGACTAGTCGGGGAACAGAGTGATGGGCAGAGTTAGAGCAGTAGTAGTCCTCACTATTTTGGTATAATAGTGTGAAAATAATTGTAACTATCGAGGACTAAATTTGAGTGTTTATATTTTGTATTATATACGATTTGTATTGACATTCACAGCTTGTATGGTAGTCCTGCTCACGACCTTTTGACATAAAACTTTGTATTTGGATTCTGTACCATGTGTTTGGCGACTCAGAATGGGTTGGGTTGATTGGACCTATTCTGGGGGTGTCACATAGATGGGTTCACCCTATTTGAGGGCCCTTATAGCCAGGAGGCATTCAGCAGCTGGTGGAGTCCTCGCACGATTGGACCTCAGACTCGGACTACCCAGTTTATGGCAGACATGGTGCCTGGGTCTGTTATGATGACATACTGGATAACTTGCCTCAGGGAGCTGAATCCAGCAGCTGGAGAAAGCTCATCTATTTATCAAGCATCTTGGTAGAGATCCGTCAGAGGCATCTTTTTTTGACCCTATTAGCTCAGGAGCGGGCCCTTTTCAGGTTCATTTTCCAGCAGTTTTGTAGGGGCTCGCCCAGACATGCCTGATGATCGCAACATTGTGTCCACGGAGGATATAGAGCAGGTTAACCACCTGAATGTAGATATTTTGGATCTTTTTGGATAGCAATTGTAGCTATATCTTTTGGTCAGCCACTATGTTGGCTATTGGGTGGCTGTGCCCCATTTTGAAAGACCACTGTTAGTAGCTGGGTGGTGGTGCCCCATTATCCTGTACTTTTTATTTTGCTTTCTATTTATCAAACAGGGATGATGCTTGTAGTAGATAGTTTATTATAGATATGTATGATATTTTCTATCTATCGCATCATATTTATCATTGTCATTATGCATGTATTATGTCATGTGTATGCATTTAGACAGATGAGTTCAAATTTGACCCCTGGATGGTCTTGTGATACGGTGATACAGATGACGTCCTCTACCGTTATCCGTATCGAGCATTTACCACAGTTTGAGGTGGCAACGTCATTGAGATCGTGGTATAGCAGTCTGTCCTTCTCAGCCAGAGGGACAGTTGATCAGATGTTGGGGCATTCATTGGCCCTTGCAGACTTTTAGGTTCCGTATGGGTTCGTGGATGGTATTTTACCTTTTTGGATACGTGAGAGACAGGTCTTCTATTTTGGACAGCATGAGCTGACACCGACTCTTGAGGAGTACCAGCGGTTTACTGGTTTAGCCTTAAAGTTGCCCTACGCTCAGACAGCGATCAATGATATGAGGAGACCGTTTACACGGATGTATGGTCTTTGCCAGAGCGTGGTGATGGATGAGATCATCTCTGGACGGGTGATCTCTATTGACTTCTTGATCAATCACTTCGGTGAGCTCGACAGTTACGATCGACATGCCAGTGATTTTATTGTATCGGCAGAGGCGTGGCATTTGGCTAGGATAGATATTTTGCTTATGTGCATCGTAACCTACGTCTACATGCCGCTGCGCTTGGACCATTTGGATGTGGGATTGATTGTTGTGGTTCAGGCCCTTAGGCAGGGTAGCACCAGTATTCCGATGATATTGGCTGAGACACTGAGGTCAGCCACCCACTATAGTACCCACCCGGAGGGGTTCTTTAAAGGCAGTTCGGTCTTGTTGTACATATGGCTCATGTCCCATATTCAACCAATTGGATTTTTTAGGCATCAGGGGTATTGCTTTTCCCATGATATAGCTATGTCCTACTCCTTTAAGCCGGCGGAGTGTACTGATTTAGAGACATGGTCAGCATTTCTGGCTGATATTGCGCATCCATTCTCGATCCTGCCGTGCGTAGGTCTAGTCTTCCCTATAGCTTCATCACCCATGCATCTGGCATGGACTATTTTCCCCTAGCAGGATTGAGGGGAGTGACTACTTACCATCCTCTCGCTGTTATGGGCCAGTTCGATCAATTTCAGAGCCTGCATCCGTTTGAGGGGGTTGTTGATCAGAGGATGTCATCTTCGTCTATATCATCTGCTGATTTGATCAGAGTGTATGAGTGTTGGACTCACAGGGAGAGGGTTGATTTCTCCAGTAGCCATCTGGACCGTTATCTAGAGTACTCGGCGTGGTTGGAGGCAGATATAGCATCAGCTGCATTCATCCAGTCAACTCCTATTATAGATTCAGACCAGGAGGAGCCTATGGAGGATCCTGAGTCTCCTACTGAGGATGAGCTTTTTATAGGTCTAACATCATCATTAGTTAGTGATCCACCGATCATTCTTGCCGAGACAGATCCGGCTTTGGCGGACTCACTGTCTAGGATGACCTTTGAGAGGGATCAGGCTAGAGCGCTGATGTTGACCACTTTGTCTGGCAGAGATATAGCTTTGGTTGAGAGAGATACAGCCTGAGCTGCTCATGATGCAGGATTAATTGAGCGAGAGGAGATCCGATCTGCTAGAGAAGCATCTTTTGTGGAGATCGAGGAGACTTTAATTGCTAGGGATGCAGCTTTCGTGGAGAGCGATGAGGCCATAGCTTCCCGAGATTTCCACATTGCCGACAGTACTGCTCTCCGATCTTATACTCATGGTCTGGTTACTGAGATGAGTGCATATATTGATGACCACAGTGCCACACTGTAGATGACTGTGGATATTCTAAGCCGTATGGAGGCTGAGGGTATTGCACTTGCAACTTCCCCTCCATCTTCAGAGAGAGATGCCATTGTTGGCATTGCTGGCCCTCTTATCTTTGGGTCCATAGACTAGCTTTATTTTTCCTGCACATACTAGATCAACCATTTTTGTCATGTATAGGACACTATGTATATATACCAAACAGTGTTATATATCAGAGAAATATATTTTTGATTCACTTCCCTGTTTGGATATGTATTGTCATTGCTGAGTGATTACCACTTCTTTCATGACTCGCTGTTGTTGATGTATTTTGATCTTCTCCTTGATGGATTGACAGTGAGATGCCAAGGAGTATCTTAGATAGTCCTGCTGACCAAGGAGGCTTGATAATATTTAGGTTTCATATGGCTTCGGTGTCTTGAAACTGGTTTTTATTTTTTTTCTTGAAGGTCAAATCGCACCGTAAATGGCTGCCTACGTACTCCCGGGTAGAGAGAGATCAGGTCATTCGTAGTTCAATTTTTTTGTGTGAGAGAGGTTTGAAAAGTATTTATCTTGGGTTTTGAGTTTGGTTTGATGAGTTTTGAATTTTTATTTGGTTTGACCGCACCAAAAGATGGTTGCCTACATTTTCCCGGGTGGAGGGAGATTGGGTTATTCGAAGTTCCAGCTTCTAGTGAAAATCGAACCTGATTTGATTTGTAGGACCCGAATGCGGGCATGAATGGGGTTCAGACATAGTACCTTTTCACGGTATCCGAATTAATGAGTTGGGGAAATTCGGTCCCGTCCATTTCTTGTAATCTGATAGCTCCTCCTGTCAACACCTCCTTGACAATGAAAGGGCCTTCCCAATTAGGGGCAAACTTTCCTTTAGCTTCATCTTGATTGGCCAAAACTTTCTTCAGCACAAAGTCATTTTCTTTGAATTGCAGTATTCGGACCTTCTTGTTGTAGGATCCTTTGCTGATATAACTGTCCGTGGAAAATGGCTGTAGCCCTCTTTTCATCTATCAGGGATAGTTGGTGGTACTGGTCTTACAACTACTGATCTTTGTCCATCTAAGCGTCGATTAACACTCGCAAGGACTCCATCTCTATATCTATGGGGAGGACTGCTTCCATGCCATAGACTAATGAATAAGGGGTAGCCCCAGTAGAGGTACGCATTGACGTCATGTATGCTAACAGGGTTAGAGGCAGCATGTCAGGCTATTCCTTGTGATTGGTAGACATTTTCTGCATGATCTTTTTAATGTTCTTGTTGGCCGCTTCGACAGCACCATTAATCTTGGGCCGATAGATGATGAAGTTAAGATGCTTGATGTGGAACTTGCTACATAGTTCTCTCATCATCTGATTATTCAGGTTTTTGGCGTTGTCTGATATAATCACCTCCAGTTGTCCATATCGACAGACGACATTGTTCCTGATGAAACCAATGATAACCTCTTTGGTGACTTTAGGAAAAGAAGTAGCCTTAACCCACTTGGTAAAGTAATCGATTATGGTGAAAATGAATCGATGACCATTGCTGGCTTTGGGTTCCACTGGACCGATCACATCCATTCCCCACATGGAGAAAGGCTTGGTGAACTCATGTTGTGTAGCTCATTTGGAGGAGCATGTATGGCATTTCCATGTACTTGGCATTGAAAGCATCTCCTGACGTGATCATCACAGTCAGCTTTGAGCGAGATCAAGTAATGTCCCGTTCTTAATATCTTATTGGCCAGCAGATGACCACTCATATGTGGACCACAGACTCCACCATGGATTTCATCCATAAGTCTCTGGGCTTGCACTTTATCAAGGTATCTTAATAGGCCTATTCCAGCATCTCTTTTATAGAGTGCATCTCCGCTCAGATAGAACTTCATAGCCATTTTGTGAATCTACTTTCGTTCGAATTGGCTTGCACCAGCGAGTATAGATCCATCTCGAAGATATTCCTTGATGTCTTGATACCAAGGCTGATTGACAAGACGTATTTCATCTGATATGTCTCCAATGTAATTCCCATATGTCGAGGCTTTCTGAATTATGACTTTGATACAGGGAATCCAACTCCTATCGGATATGCGGATCAATGAAGCCAACGTTGCCAATGTATTAGCAAAGTCATTCCTACCCCGAGGAATATGGCTGAAGGTTATGTCTTCAAACTTCAAGGATATTTTGACAACCTGCCGATGATAAGGCAGCAAATGCAGTTCTTTAGTGTGATATGCCCCAGTGGTTTGTTTGATGACCAACTCAGAGTCTCTATAGACCAGTAAATGCTTGATATCCATGGATTGGGCTAGTTTCAACCCCATTATGCAGCCTTCATATTCGAATGCGTTGTTGGTGTTGCCAAATTGAAGTTTGGTAGCCACAGGATATTGTTCTCCTGTACCAGAGATAAGGACTGCCCCAGCTCCGGCACCTTCCATGTTTACTGCTCCGTCGAAATACATTTTCCACGGTTGGACTGTATTCTCTTGCTGGAGTTATTGAATTATCATGATCCCATCATCCGGGAAATAGGTTTCCAGGGGTCGAACCCTCCTGCATGTGCTTCAGCTAATTGATCTGCAGTGCCTTGACTCTTGATTGACTTCTGAGTCATGTAGACAATGTCGAACTTTTGTAGGATCAACTGCCTTTTGGATAGTCGATAATTCAATATTGGCTTGTTGAATACGTACTTCAAGGGATCCATGCAGGATATGAGGTAGGTAGTGTGCCCATGCAAATAGTTTTGCATCCTCATGGTGGCCTATGTTAACGTACAACATATCTTCTCGATCACCACTGCTGAATCTTTTATTGATGTAGTAGATGGCACTTTCCTTGCTACTATCATCCTTCTGTCCTAGTATGTAGCCCATTGCATTGGCATTGACAGACATGTACATGAACAAGGGAACTCCATCCCTTGAAGGAACCAAAACAGGTGCTTCGACCAACTGTATCTTGATGGCAAGGAAGGCTCGTTGACAATCCTCGTTCCATTTGGTGGAGGAATTCTTCCTTAGTAGCTTGAATATAGGATCACAGGTTGCTGTGAGCTGAAAAATGAATCGGCTTATGAAGTTGATTCTTCCCAAAAACCCACGTATCTCCTTCTCTGTTCGAGGTACTGGCATCTCAGTAATGGCTTTGATCTTGGCAGGATCTAGCTCGATGCCTCGATTACTCACCAAGAATCCCAATAATTTTCCTGATTTGACGCCAAAAGCACATTTGGCGGGATTTAGCTTAAGGTTGTACTTACGCAACCTGTTGAACAGCTTCTTGAGATGGTCAATGTGGTCATCCTCCCTCCGGGATTTAATGATGATGTCTTCCATATAAACCTCTATCTCTTTGTGCATCATGTCATAAAACAGGGCCATCATTGCTCGCTGATATGTGACTCCAATATTGATGAGGCCGAAGGATATTCGCCTATAATAGAAAGTTCACCAGGGAGTGATGAAAGTTATTTTCTCCCGATCTTCTTCAGCAACCATGATTTGATGGTAACCAGCAAAGCAATCTACAAAGGAATACTTGCCATACTGCGTTGTATTGTCTATCAGGAGGTGGATGAAAGGTACTGGGAAATTATACTTAAGGAAGGCTTTGTTCAAATCCCTGTAATCCATGCATACTCGTACCTTCCCTCCGGGATTAGGCACGGGGACTATGTTTGATAGCCACTCTGGGTATGTTGATACCATGATGATTCCAACTTTGAATTGTTTAACAACTTCTTCTTTTACTTTCAGACTCCGTTTAGGTTTCAATCGCCCGAGCTTCTGTTTGACTGGCTTGAATCCATCTTTGATGGGCATTCGATGGAGGACAATATAAGTGGACAGGCCAATCATGTCTTCATGTGACCATGCAAATACGTCTTAGAACTGTGTTAGAAGTTCGATTAGGTCGGCTTTTTGGTCTTGTGTGAGGTCTATGCCTATCTGGATTTCTTTGATGTTTTCGGAGGTTGCTATGTTGATAGTGGTGGTTTGGTCGAGGTTTGGTTTGGGTTTGTCTTCGACCCATTCTTTGATCTCCTCGGGCATCTCATAGTCATCTTCCTCCTCTTGATCAATATCCATCAAGTCGAAGTTCAATTCTACATCAAAGTTATAGTCACTTTGACAGGTTAGCATCTCATCAGCAGAGACGAACACATCCAATGCTTGAGTCCTGAAAACAAAATGCTTTCATTTTAATATATACAACTGCTTAAATATACAGAGCATTTGGCAAAGCATGACAAAAGTTAATGTTATAGCTGTGCAATCAAAAGTAAGCAGTAAATGAAAACATGTTTAAAGGGCAGACAGACTTTCTGCCCCTTTACCCTTTTGGACTGAGGCAAGGGACATTGTTCCAGTTATCCAGGGTTAGATCCTTATGAACAGGGAGGATTAAGGATTTTTGATCATCCGCCTCATCTCGAATGATGACTAAGACATCCTTTGAAATAGGGCCGAGGTTTTTCTCTGAACTGCCCCCTTTTCCCTTCTTGATGCAAGGAATTTGAATTTGATCCTCGTCGTCGGTGTCTGGGATCTCACCATTCATACCCTCGTAGTTTATGATAACCCGCATGTTAGCAAGTGGGTCTCGTCCTTCATACATGATCTTTTCTTTTCCCTTTTTGCTATCCATCTCGGATCTAGGAGTTGTCCTCTCACTTGCTGGTATAATGGGAGGAAATAACATGGTTGATACCAGAGCTGGGATTTTCCTCATGGATTTCACCCATCCGGCATTAGTGAGGTTTGGCAGTAAAATTGTAGAAGCATGAGCCTTAGGATGCTTGTGTGGGTTCCTATGATTTGACCCAGATGAATATCCCAATTCGGCTCTCACAGTCTGGCTTGGGATTTGTACTGGACTCTTGATACCTTGCTGATTCTTTCGTAACCCTTCTCTAGTTTGGAAACCTAAAGATACCACCTCTTGGCCCACTATCATCACTTTAGTGGAGACTTTAGGCTTCAAGGCTGGTGCTCCGATAGGTAGATACTGAGTATCACTCACTTCCAGAGCTTGAAAGCTTGCAGGTTCAATCCCTGCATCAAGGCTGATCACCGGCATATCTCCTTGTATGCAGACAGGGTATTCTGGTTTGGCGTTGACAGTAATGAGGTTGCCGTTTATAATACATTTGAGCTGTTGATGGAGGGTGGATGGCACTGCCCCTGCCATGTGGATCTATGGCCTGCCCAGCAACAAGTTGCATCCAGTGGCGATGTTGAGCACCTAAAAGGACACATAGAAAGTTTGTGGGCCAATCTCCAATAGAAGCTCTATTTCTCCTATAGCTTGTCGGCGAGATCCATCAAAAGCCCGGATAACCACATGACTGGTTTTGATCCTGTTCGGGTTGATCTTCATTCTCTCTAAGGCATCGTTGGGACAGATGCTGAGGGATGATCCTCTATCTATGAGCACACCTCCGATCACCTACCCAGAAGACATTACTGCTATGTGTAGGGATTTGCAATGACCAGTCCCTTCTGCAGGGATATCATCGTCAGTAAAAGATATCACATTGCTGTTGAAAATGTGTTCTACCACATGACAAAATTTCTCTACATCCATGGTATGTGGCAGATGGGTGTCTTCCAGTACTTTCATCAGAATGTTACTATGATCCACCGTTGATAAGACCAGATCTAGGATGGGCATTTTCTTGGGTGCATCTTTCAAGCTTTGCACGATTTTGATTTCATTGTGTCCCATTTTGTTGAGAAACTCTTTAATTTTCTCTTCAGCCACCTTTTCTTTGGCTTCGATGACTGGATTGATCACCCGCTGAGGCAGGTACAATGGATTATCCTTTGGTACTATAGCAATGTTGTTTGAGGTGAAACCTTCGTTATTCCCGTAGTTCCATGGGACCCTCTTCAGACTAATAACTGGATACTGAGGTCTAAAGGGCAAGATTAGAGGCTCGGGTGCGGCCACCTTCACAGGGTTTTGTGTTTCTTGGATCTCTTTCCCTGGCAGTACTAAGAGTGTGAGGGATGGTTCCTTATCACAGGAAACCACAGCCACTGTATCCTAATTCCATGCAGTAGGGATAAAGAGAGTGTCTTCATCTGGGAGGCCATAATCCTGATTCCCTCTTATCAAGTCACCATTTTCAATCATATTTTGAATCAGGTTACGAAGTGCCTAGCAATCTTTAGTATCATGGCCGGGTGCATTGGAGTGGTATTGACAAATTTGGTCAGGCTTAAATTTTCTGGATCGCGGGTTCAATGGAGGTAATAAATCTACAACCATTCCCTCGTTGATTAACATCTGGAGGATTTCCTCCATTGACTGGTTTAGGTTGATGAAGTTTCTTTGAAATAAGAATTTCCTGCCATCTCGGCAATTCTCATTGTTTGCCGTCTTGTCGGCCCAAGGCTCATGCTCATGAGATTGGTAGTGATCCCTTGGGGAGATGGGACTGATCTCCGGTGTGGGAGGACGATCGGCATCAGACTGGTTGGCCTGTTTCATCATCTGCCTGGTGATCTGATGCTGGTAGACAACCAGTTCTACTAATTATTCAATTTTTTCCTTGATAGACCTTATCTCTTGCTCTACCAGGAATCACCTTTCTGAAACTTCCCAACTGTCTAGGCTGTTGTTGCTGGATGGAGTTGATTCTCCGATATATTGGAGGTATTTGGATCCTCCTCCATTTTCTGTACTGATCATATTGACACTCTCCTCTTTGTTTTGAGGGAGGGGATTATCTTGGATGTGTGGTTGTTCTGGTTTGGTCACCACAATCTCTCCATTGTCAATCAAGTCTTGGATTTTGTGCTTAAGAGACCAATAGTCTTGAGTGTCATGGCCCGGGGATCCAGAATGGTAAGCACATTTCTTGCTTGGGTCAAAATTCCGTCCACCAGTGTTGGTTGGTGGAAGGAGTTGGACAATCTTCTTCTGTGCCGTCAATAGCTTTAGCACATTTTCGAGAGAATCTCCTACAAGGTTGAAAGTTCTTCGATGCCTGACATCCATATTTTTTTGAAATAGATGATTTGAAGGCTGTGCTGAAGCTTGGAAAGGGGTAAAGTACCTCCTTTGAATGGGCATACTGTTAGACTCGCCTCTTTGATTTCTGTCCTTGTAATACTAAGGACACTTCTTCATCTTTCTTTTTGTGTACCCTCTGGGGATTACTCCCATAATTTTCTGACTGGATATGCTCAGCAACAGCTTCGAGGGCAGTCAGGTCCTTTATCTTTCCAGACTTCAGCCCATTTCAGCCATTTCACCTGGTTTGATCATCTTGGAGAATGGGTTTCCTATGCCTGCTAGGACCCTCTCGTAATATGGAACTTCTTGGATGTCGATGAAGGTCATGACTATCTCAATCTCATTCATAGGTGGAATGACTTATGCTACAACTCGTCTCCATCGTTGAGCATATTCTCTGAATGATTCAGTGTTTTATTTATTGATTTTGGTTATTTGGTATCTGCCTGAAGCCAGCTGAGATTGGAAGATATATTGACTAAGGAAGGCATGGGCTAACTCTTCCCAAATGTGAGTCTTAGAGTTGTCCAGACGGGCATATCAGACTCTTGCCTCCCCGATTAAACTTTTCTGGAATAACTGCATTCGAAGGTTCTCGTCCTCTACATAGGATCCGAGCTCTCCAATGAATACTTTCAAATAAGTGTAGGGGTCTCCTAATCCATCAAATTTCTCAAAATCAGGAGTTCTAATTTTTTTGGGATAACGAGCCCCGGGGAATATACAGATGTCATAGTAATTAACACTGTCGAATGCCCCAGTCCCTTTGATAGACCGGAGAGTTTCTTCCATCTGCTGTACTTTCTTTAGAATGTCACCAGCTTCCTGCTCTTTGTTGAGGATGGTGATTTTAGGAGTTTTGTTGGTTGGGACCTGGTTTTGTGGTCCAGGAATCTGAGTTTCTACCTTTTCGGTCTCTTGACTGCCACCAGGTATTCCCGGTTCTGTGTGAGCTTAGGCTTGCTTCCCTTTAAGAGCTTTGTTTTGCTCTCTCAGGAAATTGGCCAATTCAGCTATTTGATTCTTTAATTCTTCAAACTCTTCCCTAGATACATGGGTGGATTCTGGTTGAGCACAGGAAGTCATGTCCGGGGATGGACTTAGTGCTTTCTTAAACTTAGATCTAGTGACATGACGAATTTTTCACCTACAACAAAACGTAGGCGTGTCAATTTCTTGATGTAGGTAGGGATAGGATGCATGTCATGATGTGTTTTTGTAGTTTTTTAATATTATCCTGCAAAACAGAGGTCAGTTGTTTTGATGACAGGATAACATGACAGGATGTATATGACATGGAATGTAAATTTTTATTATGACATTTATGTTGTGCTCCTTTACATTTGGAATTGAAAACAAGACATTGAATTGAAAGAGGAAGGTATGAAGAAGCTTCCCATCGGATTTGGTTAATCAGAGGCTAACCTATCTTAGGCTACACCCGCGGCTTTTTGGCATGAAGGTCCCCAGATCATCGCAATCTACTAGAGCAAAAATTAATCCGATCTTTCAACTGGAGCGAATCTGGATTGTGCTTTTTCATGAGCCCCGAGAGACTTTGTAGTCCCCAGAGTCATTACTTATCACCGACGAGTTTTGCCTCCCGAAGGAGGAATCATACAACAAACATTCACATACATCGTGCCTCACCGTATGCATATGATGACATTGGTACGAAGCACTAATATGGGTGCGAAGCACTAATATGGGTGCGAAGCACTAAAAAAGCAGGAAAGCATTCATTCACATTCATTCAATATAAAGACGCAGCATTCACACATTCATTTGATGTAAAGACGCAACATTCATACATACGTAGTTTTAAAAGGGGATTTTTTTGAAAAGATTTGAACGCGACCTAAGCCCTCTACTATCCCCAGCAGAGTCGCCACCTGTCGACGTCCGGAAAAAATCAGCGAATCGGGTTACAACCCGGATCTTACTCTCTTCCTTAGTTATGTATACCCTTACTCTTTTTATTGTGAAAAAAGTTTTGAAGGGTTTTTTAGGAAAAGGGCAACATGTATCATGTCGACGATTGAACGTTTTACAGAGTTGCCAGTTGGTAGATTTGAAATGGTTGTACCAACTCAACCGAGTTTTATTTGAATGAGGCCCAATTGTTGGACACTGTCGAAACTTGATCTTTGAAAACAAAGTTTGAGTTCGGGGCTTGGTTAAATGTGGGGAAGGTATTAGGCACCGCACAACTCCCGTGTAAATATGGTACCACATCTTTTCAATATTTCCCTTAAAAAACTAAAATGTGTGTGTGAATGCTGTTATGAAAATTGGGCCTATGTTTGATGGAAAGCATGTTTATGCATCGTTGAACCAATATACGAAGGGTTTGATTTGATTTGCAAAAAGTCTTTGATTTTATTTGCAAAAGTATTTGATTTGATTTGCAAAAGCTTCTTTTTTCGAAAAGATTAAAAATGATGTTTTGAAAAGCAGGTTATCAAACCCCTACGCTAACATAGGAATTGAACCATATCGATACTTCAATTTTATCTTTTTAGCCTTAAGGCTCAATTTGAATGGTGATTGTCGGGCTGCGAAGCATCCTCGACCACAACATATATACAAATATCGGTCTCCTCATGGGCATGATAGCCATCGGAGGGACTCTGACATGATAAACTATATTTTTACTATGTTGAGACCTTAAATCTGGATAACCGTTTTAAGGTCTTTTGTATGTACATTTTTACATAAAAACTGGCAGGGTACATTTGTAAAGTGGAGTTTGTCCATCGTGGGAATCAGATTCTAATCATTTTAATCATGAATCTCACGTTTCCTAGACTCACATATGAGTAGCCAATAAACCTGCACAGCTAAAATTTGTACAAAAAAAGAGATATATCCCAAATGTCGCCAGAACCGAGGATTCATTCAGTAAATCCTGGTTTGAACCTGGCTGAAGCGTCTCGTTCCCACTAGATAGTGATCTAAGGGACACGAGGTTGCTTTTATAACTGAAACTAGAAAGATTGCTAGATTTAAATAAATCTCAGCCATTCTAGCTTCCCGGTTCCGTCTGTACCGATTCTGAACCAATTGAAAGCTAAAGTTGGCGAGATTTAAATATATTTAGTTCGCCCGCAGATATGTCAGTTCCGATTCATATAAAATGAATATTTAAAGCAATAATTTAATAAAAGCGAGTAAAGCAATATATATATATATATATATATATATATATATATATATATATATATATATATAAAAGCTGTATAAAAGCCACGGAATGATCCAGGCTGAACATAATTGAAATATATATAAAAAAACATTAAAAGGGCGATGGGTTTTCAAGCCTGTGCCCGGACTGAAATATAAATATATACAGAAATGTAGTCAACCAAGACTGGGAAGATAGCCTAGTATGGTCAATGGTGCAAAAATAGTAAAAAGGCCACAGAATGATCCAGGCCAAACTGAAATGTAAATGTACAGAAAAATAGTCAACCAAGACTGGGAAGATAACCTAGTGTGGTGAAGGTTGCTTATATATGCATATTTATATATAAAAGCAGTAAAAAGGCCACAGAATAATCTAGGTCGAACTGAAATATAAATATATATATAGACATAAAAGTAGTCAACCAAGACTGGAAAGATAACCAAGTGTGGTGAAGGCTACTTATATATGCATATTTATATATAAAAGCAGTAAACTACCACAGATTTGACATCCGGGCTTGACAGAGTTGAAAAGTTAGTATATATACAGTTAAATATATACAAAAAAGGCCAAATTCGGACTGAGAAGATAACCCAGTCCGGCGAAGTTGCTCAAAATGCAGATATTAGTATTTAAAAGCTGCTGGAAGAGACGGATCGTCAATCTAAGTTGTAGAAATGCCAGAAAATGCATTTATGTGCAAAAATGTACCAATCGTTGACAAAAACGGCCACCGAACTGAGTTCCGGGAAAATTTAGAAAATAAAACTTGATATGCAAGTGTATAAAAGTGCAAAGAAGTAGTATTGACTTGCTGATCGTAAAAATACTCACAATGGACTGTTACACGGATTTTTTTGCCAAATCGTAGGCTTTAAACGTCCGAATCTACCAGTTATTTTTTGATATGTGGTATTATGTGGGTAGATCTACGTATTAGAGTGAAAAAATTTGGGTTTGGAAGACAAGAAAATAGACAGAAAACCAAACGAGCAGGTGTTCGGAGTGTTTCTGAATTCTTGAAATGAGAGGGGGGTGCACCTCTATATATAGGCCAGGGAGTCTCCACTCTACCTGTTGCTGTCGGAGGTAGAGGTGCAGATCCACATGGTGGGGCCCATGTGACTGGTTCCATCATCTCAAAGTACGTGCACTCCGAGCAACACGAGGTCGAAGTTAAAATTTTCTAACTTTTGATCGGAGCGTCCATTTGGGGCGTGCCATACCTTTCCAAAAATCCCTCGTTGAGAGTGTCACTATGACATGGGATAAAAAATTTTCCCGATCGAATAAGACAGGTTCATAACCAGGTCTTTGATTCCCCGTAGTTTGTCCGTTAAGCTGTTTTGCTTTATTTGCACTTGGGATCATTGTTATAGTTTGTTCTGACCTTGGGGGCATCAATCGAGCTTGAGTTTGACCAAATCGGCTTAGAGTTGGTAAAATAACCATTTTACCCCTCCCGGGGTTGCCTTTAGTGTCGGCGTGGCCTTTGGTTGACTTCTTGGGGCTGTTTCCAAGATTTGGATCCCATTTGAGTCTGTTTGTCCTCAGTGTTGTCTCTGAGGAAGAATTGGTCACTCCATGGTTTCCTCTGGAGATGTTGTGATTCTTCAGGATTGTTTCGAAAGTTGACCTGACTTCCCGGGTTAGGACCGGGGATGACCTATACCTCCCGGGTTGAGACCGGGGCTGATCTGTACCTCTCGGGTTGAGACCGAGGCTGACCTGTACCTCCCAGGTTGAGACCGGGGCATACCTGTACCTCCTGGGTTGAGACCGAGACTGACTTGTACTTCCCAGGTTGAGACTGGGGTTAACCTGTACCTCCCTAGTCGAGATCGGGGCTGACCTGTACCTCTCGGGTTCAGACCGGGGCTGACCTGTACCTCTCGGGTTGAGACTGGGGCTGATCTATACCTCCTGGGTTGAGACTGGGGCTGATTTATACCTCCCGGGTTGAGACCGGGGCTGATCTGTACTTCCCAAGTTGATATCGGGGATGACCTGATGGCCCTGTATTGAGATCGGGGTTGATTTGATGGCCCGGTATTGAGATCGGGGTTGAACTGATGGCCTTGTATTAAGAACAGGGTTAATTTGATGACCCAGTATTGAGAATGGGATTGATTTAATAGCCCGGTATTGACACCGGGGTTGAACTGATGACCCAGTATTGAGATCGGGGTTAATTTGATGGCCCGATATCAAAATCGGGGTTGATTTGATGACCCGGTATTGTGACTGGGGTTTATTTAATGGCACGGTATTGAGACCGGGGTTGATTTGATGGCCCGGTGTTGAGACCAGGGTTGATTTGATGGCTCGATATTAAGACCGGGGTTAAGTTGGTGACCCGGTATTGAGATCGTGGTTAATTTGATGGCCCGATATCGAGACCCAGGTTGATTTGATGACCCGATATTGAGATCGGGATTTATTTGATGGCTCAATATTATGACCGGGGTTGATTTGATGAACCGATATTGAGACCGGGGTTGAGTTGGTGACCCTGTATTGAGATCGGGGTTGAACTGATGACCTGGTATTGAGACCGGGGTTGATTTGATGGCCCGGTATTAAGACTAGAGTTAATTTGATGGCCCGGTATTGAGATCAGAGTTGAGTTGATGACCCGGTATTGAGACCGGGGTTGACTTGATGGCCCGGTATTGAGACCGAGGTTGAGTTGATGACCTGGTATTGAGACCGAGGTTGAACTTATGATATTTTTGCCCTCCTACAGTGTTAGTAACAGGGAAAGAAAATTTTGAGTGTCTACAGCGTAATGATAGGATTCTAAGACGAGATGAAATATGTAATAATATTTCATTTATGGCTCGCGAAGTTTTCGGTTACGAACTTAAGACCCTAAGGGTTAGGGAAAGTAAAAATTTAAGAATAATTATTTAAGTATAATAATAAATGATTATTTTACGGAATGAATACAAGTATAATACGAGATATTGTACTAGCATAATACAAAGAGAATACGAGAATTTATACGACGTATAATACGAATTTTATACGAAGTAAATACATTTAAATTGAATTTAATTTAATAACTTAACCCGTGGATCGAACCGATGTGTTAATGGGTGGGTTAAACCCATGGGGCAACCCATGGGCACATGTGTGGCACATGGGGTGACATGTAGAGCATATAGGGGCATGTGCTAGCACATGCTAGCACATGGCTTCACATGGGTAAGACATAAGCATAAGGAGGTTTGGTCCTAAAGACTAAACTACCCTAAGCCTTGCAATTCTATAAATAAGAGGCTTTTGCTCTTCATTTGGTTGTTTGATTAATTTCACCAATATATTAAGAGAGAGAGAGAGAGAAAAAAGAGAAACTAGCTTGTGCTTCGATAAGAAAACCAAGCACGCCAAGGAGCTAAGAAGTAATTGAGTCTCTATACTCAAGCCTACAAGAACAACAAAGGTATAAAGATAAGGAAATTTGATGATAATCAATTATATTTCAATAATAGAATTGATAGAGAAGTGAATTGGTGGTGCATGAGTAATAAAAAGTCATAAGGTTGGCTAAATGGTGAATTAAGAACACTCATAAGCCATGGGTAATGATGTCATAAAAAATGATTAAGAAACTAATGAAGAATTTATCAAAATTGTGAGAGTTCGTGTATTAAGCATGAGAAACCATTAAAACATAACTGTTTACAATGGTTAGAATCACTAAAGAACAACGAATGGATTGATTCCATTTGGTTTGATGTAAAAATATCGAATAACGAAGATTCGGCGAAAGTTATGATATTAGACGTTAATTGTCGAAACAGTAAATTTTCTCGAAATAGAAGTCAAAAGTCGTCGTTTGATTTGAAAATGATGGTTTTCGATGGCATAACGTGTAATTAGGTAAATAAGACTTGCAAGAGAAAGAACGAACTAATACGGACTTAAAACGAAGAATTAAGCGTCGAATGTTCACGAACATTTAACGAATGCGTAAAAATGATCTAATCGGCTAAATTCTTGCCAACAGATTCAGAAATAAATTCTGACTTGATGAAATGATAGAACATAGAATTTATGAACTATTAGCTTTGGAACGAGACAATTTCGAGTTGTAACGATCGTGTTACAAGTTCGTGGAAATTCAAAAATTTCAGAATATGGGGGTCGGCGCTGCCGCGCCTCTTAGACCCTTGTTCCTAGCGCTGCAGCATCGAGGCAGGGCTCAGACACTGCAAGGTAGCGCTAGCTTTAGGCCTTTGGTTGGCGCTGCCGCGCCCTTAAGGGAAAAATTTCTGACGTGAAGATTTCTTAACCTAGCTTTCTACATGGTAATTATGGGGCAACTATATGGTTAATATTAATGAAGAGAAATCACTTCAACAACATGTTTAAAAATAATTTTATGAATTAAACGTTAAGAAAACGTATTTAAATTTAAAACTCGAAATCCGATAATATATGTGAACTATGAATCGTAATCGAGTTGTGAGCGTGCCTTGAGGTTATATAACAAGTAATAGAGGTGCGTGATGCATGAATGACATTGAATGAAGCTAAAACTCATGTAAATTTTACACGGAGTCCGATAATGGGAATCCGATGGGAATGTGATTAACTTAACGAATCAGTTAGGGTTGTGTCTGTCATTATGCTTAATGATGATCGAAAGGAGTCAATTTATGACATATAGATGTTAATAAGCCGTAATAAACGTTAAATAACTTGAACAAATGTGTAGTGGAACGAATTTATTTGAACCATGATTCTGTGGACTTAATCCTTTTAAGGGTGAAAGATGTGACGAACGAGAATTTTTAATTTAATTTAAATATTTATTGAATTAAATAAATATTTTTGATGATTTAATTATTGAGTTAAATAATTATTTGATGAAATTATGGTAGATCAATTTAATTATATGTGTTACATTGATTAAATTAATGTGTAGAAATTTTATAGTTCAAAGTATGAATTTAATTGAGCTTATTTGATTAAATAAATTATTTAATAAGAATAACGTTATTCTAATTAATTTAATAATTAATTAGAGATTTGAAGATTTCACATAATTAATAATTAAGAATTTTAATTATATGATAATGTGATTTAATGTGGAGTATTATATTTTATTTAATTAAAATTAAATAATAGTATTTAATTAATTAAAGTGTGACAATTAAACTATATAATAAACACTTTAATTAAAATAAGGGGGAAGGAGTATATAAGAGGACAACCAAACAAAGCCTTAAGGGAGTGGGTGTCAGTTAATTTGAATTAATTGCTCCCCACTACCATGACAGTTATATATATATATATATATATATATATATATATATATATATTATATGTATATTATATATTAGGCTTTACATATAATCAGTATTCATTATATATCATATCGTATATTTTCATCAGAGAACTTAGAGAGCGTTTGAGAGAGAACTTGAGAGAATTGATAGAAAATTGAAGAAACAAAGGAAGTTTATATCATCTAATCTCAATAAATAGCAAGGGTAATTCCTTTATCTTTAGTTTACAAATTATATTTTCAAGTTTTTCCATCAACGTGTGTTTTGAGGTTCTCTGTAAACAACTAATTTGGTGATTAATGCATGATGTGATTATATATCTGTTATTATATGATTATAACATGATTTTCATCAATTATGTATGGTTTAAAGAAATTAATTTCATGTAATTATGTTTTATTTAGAAATTTGAAAGTTACAGAGTATGAAAAGTTTGAATATGGCCATATGTACAACTTTGCATGCTTTAATTGGTTAGTTAACATGAAATTGATAGTGGATTATGATTTTGCATGTTTAAACAAACAAAACGGACTTTAAACGGACGGATTCAGAGTTATAACGAATCTGTGATGTTAAATTTCTTGAATTATCTCGAAACTTCTCAAAATATCAAAAATAGTGAATTTATGTGTTTTAATTTTAGTGATTACGTGATCTAAAGTATTAAAAGTATGTTAGAATCATTGTATGATATTTCTGTAAAGTTGGCACTTCATGGGCAACATTAAAAATCGTCATGTTGGTTTAATTTGGATTTATTTGGCCTTCTCTGCGATTTTTCGCGAACTGCAGTTTTCTGACCGAGGGACCCCCGCCCTGGCTGGCCTTTGTGCCTTAGAGCCCCCGCCCCGGCTGGCCCCTTGCAGATCGAAACCCCGCCCCGGCAGGGGGTACAGAGCAGGAATGGAAATTTTGTGTAGTTTTACCCCTAACATGATGAGTTAACCCAATGTAATGAACATGAGGATATATTAAGCATATAATGAGATATTAAAATAGTTTAGTAACTTACATTACGTGATTAATTAGTAAGTTAAATACATGATTGAAATCGTTATTTGTAAAGTCTTATAACGTGTTCAAAGACCGATGTTGTGATTCGATAACTATATCGAACTTATACTTAATTTGTATTGTGAATGTATTGATATGTAGGATTAATTAAAGGACGTGAATTATAACTGTAGCTTGTGCACGAGACAAGTTTCATAATTCCTACTTTTAATTAAGCAAGTTTTCCTAACTTTACTTTTATTGAGCAAGTATTCTAAACTCAAATCAATTATTGAACAAGCTTTCTATTTTCAAACTATTATCATGATGCAAGTTCTTATTCTTGTTCATTCAAGTTAAGTTTCATATGGGATATTATAAGTTCTTGAAAGTATTACTTCAGTTATACAATACTTATTCGATTGTATACTCTTGAGATTTATTATTCGACTTGAATATCAATTATTATTGAACCTTGTAAGACTAGCGAACCCTTATTGATTCGACTAGTCCATAGTTGATGAACGTTCTAAATTATAAAACTGTTATTGAGCTTATCCAAACTAATCTTCCTTTGGTGCGGACTCTGATGTCAAACTGAGATGAACAACCCTGTTATAGGGGACTACGTATGCTTTATGTAGATACTCGAAATTTTTGCATTCCTGGTACTAACCCTGCAGGAGGGTAAAACCGTCAACTCAGCCCCGATCACCAATATCGGGATGTCAACTTAACCCCGATTTTAATATCGGGCCATCAGTTTAACCCCGATCTCAATACCGAGCCATCAGTTCAACCCCGGTCTTAATACCAGGTAGTCAGGTCAACCTCGATCCTAGTACCTGGATATCAATTCAGCCCTGGTCAGAACACAAGAGGTACAGTTAAGCCCCGGTCTCCACCCTGGAGATATATGTCAGCCCCGGTCTCAACCCGGGAAGTCAGGTCAACTTCAGAAACAGTCCTGAAGCATAACAACATCTCCAGAGGAAAACCTGGAGCTACCATGTTAACCTCGAGAACAACACTGAGGATAAACAGACTCGAATGGGATCCAAACCTCGAAAACAACCCCAGGAAGTCAGCCAAAGGCCATGCCGACAATGAAGGCAACCCCGAAAGGGGCAAAATGGTCAGAAAGAACCATAACGGTGATCCTGAGTGAGCTCGACAGCTCAGCAAGGCCTAACAGTTTTCATGCTTCACATAACACATAATAACATGCTCAACATACATCTCATAATCATCAAAGTAACATGGCATACATGCTTTAATTCACATAACAAATATAAAGATTGAGTTCCTTACTCAATCAAAATTCTTTAATCAATCAATGTAGTCATAAATTGACTTTAACATTTCATGCTTGAAACATATATAACATATCATGCTCTTTGCAAAATAATTTAAAACAGTTCATCATCAAGTTCATATAGAAAATAGGAACTGACAGACTTGCCTTGATCGTTGTTTACCAATAACAAATTATAGCTTACAGCTATCTGCACTTCACGTGCCCTTTTGCTTTGCTTATTGGAACGAAGGGGATGATGCTGTCTCAAGCTTCCTTCCCTCTTCTTCCTCTTTCTTCTACTTCTTCTTCCTTCTTCTTCTCTTTTCCTTTTCTTCTTTGTTTTGTTCTTTCCTCTTTTCTAACTGATTAACACTTAGCCATCTAACGTATATTGTAATATAGGTATAACTTACATATACATATATTACATAATTATACATATATAACTTATAACATAATGACCATAATTATAATAATTATAATTAATAATATAGGTTACACATATAGAATTTAAAAAGCCATAAGGCTTGTTTGACAAAACTAATAATTTTAAAAAACAAATTTTTAGTAGTTAAGGCCATGTTTGGGTAAAACAGGTTTAAAACAAAAGTAAGAGCCTTGTTTGGGAAAAGATTTTAAAAACTCTTTTAATTCTTTGTAATAAATCCTTTAACACATATTCTTGATGTTACACTTTTAATTAATTAAATCTTAACATTCTAATTTAATTAATTAAAAGTTAACATCAATTAATCACATAAAATTATCACATAATTATAACTACTCGCTAATTATAATTTCACGTAACACTCATCACATAACTCATCTAATTTAATTATCCCAATTAAATTAGAACTATAACATAAAATCATTACGTCAATTAAATTAAATATTAAATATTTATTTAATTAATATATTACACTTAATTACATTACTCCATAATAATCACATAATCTCAATAAATAATTCAATTAAAATATTTATTTACTTCAATAAATATTAAAATTAATATATACAATTCTCTTCACATCAAATCACATATTTCACAATATATGACACGTATACACATACTCAAACTCGAAACATCTCATAATAAGAATTTTATTTATTAAATTCTCATTTATAAATTCTTAAAAATTCGGGATGTCACATCCTAGGTCAAAACGCTTTTTGGAATGAACTTGACCTTATATGCATGTCTGCACTTGTTGATCACCGTAACTCTTAGTTGTGGGGTATGAAACTATGGCGACAAGGATGACAATTAGTAGCCAGCCTAATATCTCGAATCGTGGACTTGGTTACTCGAGTTATTAATCCTGAGGGGTGTCTTTACACCCGGTGTCCTAAAGTCATCTGGTTTGGGAGCCACCAGCCCAACGCTCGTTACATGGATAACTTAGTGCCTAAGAAAACGAGCATTATAAGAAGTCAAAACCTGAGCAGATCCGAATCATGGCCTAGGTTACTCAAGTAATTAAGCCCGAGGGGTGTCTCTACACCTGGTGCCCTAGAGCTGTCTGGTTTGGGAGTCACCGGCCCAACACTCGTTACACGGGTAATTTAGAGCCTAAGAAAATGAATCTTGTATAGGCTTAGGCGAGGATCAAAAGAGTAGTCCGCCTGACTTGTCTCGAAGTGTGGCCTTTATTACTCGAGCCAGTAAACCCTAAGGGGTGTCTTAACATCTAGTGCCCTAAAGCCATCTGGTTTAGGAGTCATTGGTCTAAAACTCGGTACATGGGTAACCCTGAATAGCCTAAGAAAATGAGGCAAAGTTAAGTGAAGAAAGCAAAAAATCTTGCAAGAAAATGAGATCATCTAGAGTCATAGAAGAGAAACCCCTGCTAAGGGATTGCACCACAAATAGTGCACATGTCATATGATGTTAATCTTTTGATGAGAAGTGTCTAGAGCAAAGATGAGGTGTCTCTGATGAAGGGAGATAAGTCTTTTGAATCTGATCCTACCCATGAAAAATGACCATGGACGCTTAAAAGTATTCTTGCGATTTCATAACTTGTCAAATGAAAATTTCAATTTCCTTAGGAAAAATTCATTTTCATAATCTCTTGCAAGATCTTTAGCGATAAGATAAGAGCGCATTCAATATAAGCATGCAATTTTAAAACTCTAAACTTCAAATGCCTCATTCACATGATCATATTAATCCTGACTACCCGAGTCATCAAGATTTTGGGCGCAATTTGTTATTTGTCTAATGTGCAAGATATTGCTCACTCTGGATGTGGTCAACAAAGAGAGTTTTTTCTATAAACCCCAGTAACAACCTGCGAAAGGGATGGGGTAGTCCCGATAGCAAGAAATGGAAAGGATCTACGACGGGAGCAAGCTCATCATCAAAAGAAAATAGAGAATTCTTGAAAGAATTCAAGGCGACATAAGTTGTCCCTCCACAAAAAGGGAAAAATTCTCAAGAGAGTCCTTAACTCAGAAAAAATAGATGCCGGATGACAAAAGGTCTGGCAAATGAAATCTACATCATTAAACATGTCAACCTGAGCCAAGTCCTCACAAGTCAAGGCCTCTGCACTGCATTTCAACTTTGGGCAATGAAGGAATAGGCTACATCCTCTAGGACGTTAGCATCACCCAGGTCATCAGCCAAGCCAGATCTAATCCAATAGGGTTACAAAGTAAAGAGTTCACTCTTTTTCATAATCAATGATCAAACCGATGGAGTTAATCCAGCATAGGATCGAAGAAGGATCCGGTGATGTAGGTCATGGAACACTACTTCAGCGAAGATATCAGGATATCTCCTAATAAAGCTATCAGTGTTTGGACCGCCAGAAGGACCAGGACCAGATCCAGATCTAGAAAAATAGTAGCCTCAACGGGATCCCCACCAAAGACGACATATGAAGGGGAACATCTAAATCTGCCATGCCAAAAGAAGTCATAAGGGAGTTAGAGCTGCTAAGCCTATCAAAATCCATGCTTAAAAAGAAACTCCAAATCACCTCAGAAAATGGTGAGGTATGGTTCTACATCAATTCAATTAAACATGTGTATCAATCTAGGATAAATTAAGATCATCATATCATGTCTGGTCTGCACATGTGAAATAAGTGCTACATCAGCGCACATCTCCATTAAAAAGGTAGGCATACATATCCAGTAGAGTTAAAAGTGCATACACATTAAATACACAAATTCGATGAAAAAGTCTGCTATCGTTTAAGTAGGCATCGGGACAGTTCAATGATCAACCATTGTCCCTACCATCAGGGTAGGCATTGTTGCAAACTACCGGTGGAAGTTATCATCAGGATAGGCATCGGTAGCACCCATTGAGGTAACTCGGCAAAAAAGATATATCCCCAGAGGAGGAGCCTTCAGAAATGTACAATGGCATCAGCCAAGAGAAAATCTGCCCCCTGATAGTATCGACAAATTGGGGAAACCATTGGTCTTAAAACAAATATAACAGCAACGGCTATCATAAAGAACATCATTCCAGGAAAGAAATGTGGGAAACATTTCAGTTCATCCTCATCAAACAAGCATCGGCAACATCGATGGAAATCAAACCGCTAGAGTCAACATTAACATAGACATCAGCAGCACTGATAACAGTCAACCATTAAAAATAGCCCCAACACAGGCATCATCCATGATCGATAAAGGTAAGCAATTTGCAATGCGATATGCGATTTGCGATGAGATATACGATTTGCGAAGTGCGAAATGCGATTTGTGAAAACATTTTTACATTCATTGCATTGCGATTTGAATAATTAATATGTTGTCATATTTCAACTTTCTAGCAATCTTTATCCTGTTCATTCCATTGCATTACATAAACATGATAAATAGGGGCATTTTGTAGACACTCGAAATTTTTGCATTCCTGGTACTAACCCTGCAGGAGGGCAAAACCATCAACTCAGCCCCGGTCACCAATATCGAGATGTCAACTCAACCCCAGTCACCAATATCACGATAACCACAGCCTCGATCACCAATATAGGGATGTCAACTCAACCCCAGTCTCAATACCGGGCCATCAGTTCAACCCTAATCTCAATATCGGTCCATTAGGTCAACCCCGATCCTAATATCGGGATATCAATTCAGCCCTGGTCACAACACGGGAGGTACAGTTAAGCCCCGGTCTCAACCTGGGAGGTACAGTTCAGCCCCGATCTCAATCCGGGACGTCAGGTCAACTTCAAAAACAGTCCTAAATCATAACAACATCTCCAGAAATAACCTGGAGCTTCCAAGTCAACCTCGAGGAAAATACAGAGGACAAAAGACTCGAATGGGATCCAAACCTTGGAAACAACCCTAGGAATTCAGCCAAAGGCCATACCGACATTGAAGGTGACCCTGGTAGGGGCAAAATTGTCATTTTGCCAAATTGAAGCCAATTTGGTCAAACTCAAGCTGAATTGATGCCACCAAGGTCAGAAAAAACCATAACGGTGATCCAGAGTGAAAACAGCACAAGACAGCTCGACGGATAAATTATGGGGAAACAAAGATCCTGTTATGAACAAGTCTTTTTTGATTTAAAAGGGTTAAATCCTATGTCATTGCAACACTCTTGGCAATGGCTTTTTGAAAAGATATAGCACGCCTCAAACGGACGCTCCGATCAAAAGTTATGAAGTTTCGAACTTGACATCGCATTGCTCGGCGTGCATGCACTTCGAGGCGACGAGGACCACCAACCCGGGCCTGTCACATGGCACCGTGGGTAGACCCATTGCTGCCGTTGATAGAGTGGAGGCACTTGGGTCTATATATATGAGTTCTCCCTCTCTCATTTTCAAGTTAGAAATTATTCTGGAGCCCTGCCCGTTTCGTTTCTCGACAAAACCTTTGTCTTCCAAACCAAATTTTTTTTTACTCTAACACGTAGATATACCCACATACTACCACATATCAGAAAATAACTTGTAGATTTCGATGTTTAAAGCCTACGATTTGGCAAAAAGCCCGTGTAGCAGTCTATTGTGAGTATTTTTATGATTAATAAGTCAATACTACTTCTTCGCACTTTTATACACTTGCACATTAATTTTTGTTTTCTAAATAAGCCCGGAACACAGTTCTGTGGCCGTTTTTGTCAACTTTTGGTATACTTTTGTACATAAACTAATTTTTTGGCATTTCTACAACTCGGATTGACGATCCGTCGCTTCCAGCAGCTTTTATATACTTTTATCTTCGTGCTGAGCAACTTCGTCGGACTGGGTTATCTTCCCAGTCCGAGTATTGGATTTTTTTGTATATATTTAACTGTATATGTACTAACTTTTCAATTCTGTGAAGCCCGAATGTCAAATCCGAGGTAGTTTACTACTTTTATATATATTTATGCATATATAAGCAACTTTCACCAACACTGGGTTCTCTTCCCAGTCTTGGTTGACTACGTTTCTGTCTCTATATATATATATTTATATATTTCAGTTCGGCCTGGAATATTCTGTGGCCTTTTTACTGCTTTTATATATATTTATGCATATATAAGCAGCCTTCACCACCACTGGGTTATCTTCCTAGTCTTGGTTGACTACATTTTTGTACATTTACATTCCAGTTCGGCCTAGAATATTCTGTGACCTTTTTACTATTTTTATACATATCTACAACATTCACCACATTGGGTTATCTTCCCAGTCTTGGTTCACTACTTTGCTGTCTATTTCAATTTCAGTACGAGCACCGGCGTGAAAATCCATCGCCCTTTTTACTATTTTTCTATATATATTTCAATTCTGTCCAGCCTGGATCATTCCGTGGCTTATATATATATATATATATATTTCAATTTCAGTCAGGGCACCGGTGTGAAAACCCATCGCCCTTTACAACTTTTGTATATATATTGCTTTACTCTATTTTTATTAAATTACTACTTTAAATATTCATTTTATATGAATCGACACTGATATATCTGCAGGCAAACTAGATTTATTTAAATCTCGCCAACTCTAGCTTTCAAGCGGTTTAAAATAGGTACAGACTGAATCGGGAAGCTAGAATGCCTGAGATTTATTTAAATCTAGCTTTTTTCTAGTTTCAGTTACAAAAGCAACCTCGCAACACTTAGATCGGTATCTTGTGGGAACGAGACGCTTAGGCCGTGCGAACCCAGATTTACTGAATAAATTCTCGATTCTGGCAATCTTGGGATATATATATGTTTTTGTACAAATTTGAACTGTGCTAGTTCATTTGCTATTCATATATGAGCCTAGGAATAATGGGATTCATGATCCAATTGATCAGAATCTGATTCCCATGATGAACAAACTCCACTTTACGAATGTACCCTGCCAATTTTTCTTTAGAAATGTACATACAAAAGGCCTTAAAATGGTTATCCGGATTTAAGGTCTCAAAATAATGAGAATAATGGTTTGTTGTGTCAGAGTCCCTCTGATGGCTGTCATGCCCATGAGGAGACCGACACTTGTATATTTTTGTGGTCGAGGATGCTTCGCTGCCCGACAATCACCATTCAAATTGAGCCAAAAGGCTAAAAAGATAAAACGGAAAGTATAGATATACTTCAATTTCTATGTTAGCGTAAGGGTTTGATAACCAACTTTCAAAACATCATTTTAAATAATATTGTCATAAAAGATAAGCTTTTGCAAATCAAATCAAATCAAAGACTTTTTGCAAATCAAATCAAACCCTTCATATATAGGTTCAATGAAGCCTGTCAAATACTTTCAAATCAAACATAGGCGCAATTGTCAAAACATCATTCACACACACACTTCAGTTAAAGGAAAATATTAAAAAAATGCGGTACCATGTTTACACTGGAGTTGTGGGGTGCCTAACACCTTCCCCACACTTAACCAAGCCCCCAAACTCCTTTTCAAAGATCAAGTTTCGACAATGTCCAGCAATTGGGCCTCTTTCAAATAAAATTCGGTTTAGTTGGTACAACCATTTTCAAGTCTATCAACTGGCGACTCTGTAAAACGTTCAATCGTCGACATGATACATGTTGGCCTTTTCCTAAAAAACCCTTCAAAACCTTTTTCATAATAAAAAGAGTAAGGGTAGAGATAACTTAGGAAGATATAAAAGATCCGGGTTGTAACCTGACCCGCGGATTTTTTCTCGACGTCGACACTTTTGCGTTGAGATATTGTGCACAGTATGATACTAAGGGTGATCCCCCCATAGTAGAGTCCATATAGTCTAACGACTGTTAAAGGTTTAATGTAGAAAAACTTAACAACTTGGGGCATAGTTCAAGGTCTTATGACTCTCATTCAAACTTTTGATTCTTGATATTCATTCTTGATTCAAAAGTTGAGATTTCTGTTAGTCAGACTTCTTTGTCTGCTCGCATGTTACTATATTGTTATATTGTATACTTGTGGGCAATCATGCTCACTCTTGCATAATAGCATTGCAGTTAAGAACGAAAGGTTCGACGAGCCTTCCACTAGCAAAGGCAAGGGCAAAGTAAACAAGTGATGAAGACTTATTATTTTATTTGAGAATATTTGTTTAAGACTTATTTATTTGTTTATGTTTTCGCACAGATGTTTAAGGTTAGTATGACCTGGGATTGATATATTTATGTATTATTCAGATGTTGTAATCCCATAAAGGGAGATGATGGAGATGTTTTTATCTATTTCATGGTTTGCATTTATTATGGGTAGATAGATATATAATATTTGTACAGTGAACACCAAATCTCGTGAAATTGAAGTACCCGGATTTGGGGGTGTCATAAGTTGGTATCAAAGCTGCAGGTTATGAACCTTAGGTGGGGGAAAACCTTAGGGTAGTAGCCTTCAATAACATTGTAATGACAAACTCTTATCGAGTTCTAAGAAAGATAATAAATTACCTTATGTGCTATATGTTTTTATTTAGGTACTTGCGCGAGTATCGATTAGCATCACGTAACAACTAAAGACTTAAAATTTTGATTGTCAGGATATCGAATATTGGAGAATCCAGTCAGCTTAGGGAGGTTGTACCCCGAGTGGCTATTGATGAGGAGCCCCGAGATTATTCATACAGTCTGGGAGCAGTTAGTTCGACGAGAGCCATCTCCTATGATCACTGTTGTTGGTCAGGAGCATGAGCCTGTGTTTGACTTAGAGGAGGACTTTGAGAAGCTTGAGGTTGAAGCTGAGGCACTATCAGTGCTGAGATGTATGACGAAATGTATGACCGTAACATAGAGTTATAGGATACTATTCGAGAGCTGAAGGAGCAGACACTTACTCAGCAGACTACCATCGAGCAGAAGGATGGTGAGGTTAAGACTCTGTACACACGTCTTGAAGACGTAGAGTGGGAGTTGGTCCATGAGAAATGCCAAGGTGAAGAAAAGTCAGCTGAGATAGAGAAGCTGAAGAATGATTTGAAAGAGGAATCAGCGAAGCGTGCCACAACAGAGGATGCTTGGATGAGGGCTTGACGACGTGCAGATCTTGCCGAGGATAACGATTGGACAAAGAAGGATAAGATTGAGGAGACAGACTACATATTTCAGAATGCATTTGAAAAGGCCCAGGATCGGGTTATGTGCTATCCAGTTCAGTTCGAGGACCTACCGTGGTATATGCTGGATCGCAGGACGATGTTCCTCGTTTTGGAGGAAGAGCAAAGCAAAGCTGTTTGACGCAGTAGTAGGCCACGACCTACTGGACTCTTGCCATCTAGGGTGCAGTACTCCACCACTTTGCCTAGTAGCACGACGCTTGTATTGCTCTTCCACAACCCCGCTTTCACGGTTTAGGCTGCTCCCATTTCGCTCGCCGCTACTACGGGAATCACTTTTGCTTTCTTTTCCTCTGGCTACTAAGATGTTTCAGTTCTCCAGGTTGTCTCTTGCCTGCCCATGGATTCAGCAGCAGTTTGAAAGGTTGGCCTATTCGGGAATCTCCGGATCTATGCTTATTTTCAACTCCTCAAAGCATTTCGTCACTTACTACGCCCTTCCTCGTCTCTGGGTGCCTAGGTATCCACCGTACGCCTTTCCTCATTTGAACCTCACCCTTAACTTTAAGGCTATGCCATCCTAAGGTGCTGCTAAATGGATGGATCTTATCAACGTCCATGAATGATAAATCATAGATCGAACCGCTGAATCGGAAAAATTGGGTGCTATCACATAGCTTTGTATCGGCTAAGTTCACGAGTTGGAGAGAAGCGAACTCGAACCGCTGACATCTGCCACAGGGTAAACCACCACCTCTCAGGTCCCCCGATTGATTCTACCATAGAGACCAACGATACACAATAACTCCCCCCCGAACACAGCTTACAACTTTCATCGTACTGTGCTCTCCAAAGAGCAACTCTTCTCAAAATCTCACTCAAAAGGTGCTGAGTTGGAATCCCATTCTAACTAAGGATTCTTGTGGTTCCGGAGGATCCAGCTACAGGAGAACCAGGAACGGAGAGCTTTCCCCTCCCCCCTTTTCGTCGACTCTTTGGTCTTAAGAACGCCAATTTTAAGAATGAGTGATTGCCCCTTTTTCGACCCTTACTGCCCAACCTGAGAGCGGAAAGCTAATACGTTACACTTATTGAACAGGGTTCTATGGTCGGTCCGTGACCCCTGGATGCCGAAGTCATCCTTGGGGTAATCTCGTAGTTCCTACGGGGTGGAGATGATGGGGTCTGTCCATGGATTTTCCTTTCTTTTTCTACATTTCGCTCAAAGGGTTGAAGGGAGATAGTGCCTCAAGCTGTTCACAAGGCCAACTTGATCCTCTTCCCCAGAGATCCCAGATGAGGGAACCCTAGGAAAGCCGTCGACTCCAACTATCGTCCATGTACGATCAATATTAGATATGACCAACTGCCCATGCTACCTCCTCTACGTTCTTGACAGCCCATCTTTGTCTTAGTAGAGTCTTTCAGTGGCTTCTTTCGGTTCTCTTCCCCATTACT